>JAXLNS010000009.1:16155813-16755813 GCA_037215915.1 Pantherophis vulpinus | reverse complement strand
TACCAGATTGGGCGATCGGGTCCGAACCGGGAGCATTTCACCCCTGATTCTCTGCCTCCCGAGTCCCAGCTGATCGGGAGGAAATGGGGATTTTGCAGTATCCTTCCCCTGCCACGCCTACCAAGCCACGCCCACCAAGCCACACCCACAGAACTGGTAGTAAAAAAATTTGAAACCCACCACTGCTCCGCATGCGCCCTGCACTTACCTGCATCCAAAACGGACCGCGTGGGGACTCCTGGGAGGGACAGGGCGGGGTGGGCGGGGCCAGCCAGGAGTGAGATTTGGGGGTTCTCCGAATTGTATAGTATCTCAGCTAGAGGTTCTCCCGAACCCCTGCGAACCCCCAGCAGCTCACCCTTGCACATCCCCATCTCTCTGCTCAGGGAGCTTAAGGGTTGTACTTCCTGTGTAGATAACTTCAATATGGATAGAGCCAGTGTGGTCAGGTGGTGAAGGCACCAGGCTAGAAATCAGGGGACAATGAGTTCTAGTCCCGCCTTAGGCACAAAAGCTGGCTGGATAACATTGGACCAATCAGCAGGAGACAGGGAGTTCTAGTCTTGCCTTAGCCATGAATGCCACCTGGGTGACTTTGAGTTGAGTGACTTCTTATCAGTCACCAGGAGTCAGGGAGTTCTAGTCCTGCCTTAGCCATGAATGCCAGCTGGGTGACTTCTTATCAGTCACCAGGAGTCAGGGAGTTCTAGTCCCGCTTTAGCCATGAAAGCCGGCTGGGTGACTTCGTATCAGTCACCAGGAGTCAGGGAGTTCTAGTCCTGCCTTAGCCATGAATGCCAGCTGGGTGACTTCTTATCAGTCACCAGGAGTCAGGGAGTTCTAGTCCCGCCTTAGCCATGAATGCCGGCTGGGTGACTTCGTATCAGTCACCAGGAGTCAGGGAGTTCTAGTCCTGCCTTAGCCATGAATGCCAGCTGGGTGACTTCTTATCAGTCACCAGGAGTCAGGGAGTTCTAGTCCCGCTTTAGCCATGAAAGCCGGCTGAGTGACTTCGTATCAGTCACCAGGAGACAGGGAGTTCTAGTCCTGCCTTAGCCATGAATGCCAGCTGGGTGACTTCTTATCAGTCACCAGGAGTCAGGGAGTTCTAGTCCCGCTTTAGCCATGAAAGCCGGCTGAGTGACTTCGTATCAGTCACCAGGAGACAGGGAGTTCTAGTCCTGCCTTAGCCATGAATGCCAGCTGGGTGACTTCTTATCAGTCACCAGGAGTCAGGGAGTTCTAGTCCTGCCTTAGCCATGAAAGCCGGCTGAGTGACTTCGTATCAGTCACCAGGAGTCAGGGAGTTCTAGTCCCGCCTTAGCCATGAATGCCGGCTGGGTGACTTCGTATCAGTCACCAGGAGTCAGGGAGTTCTAGTCCCGCCTTAGCCATGAATGCCAGCTGGGTGACTTCTTATCAGTCACCAGGAGTCAGGGAGTTCTAGTCCCGCTTTAGCCATGAAAGCCGGCTGAGTGACTTCGTATCAGTCACCAGGAGACAGGGAGTTCTAGTCCCGCCTTAGCCATGAATGCCGGCTGGGTGACTTCTTATCAGTCACCAGGAGTCAGGGAGTTCTAGTCCCGCTTTAGCCATGAATGCCGGCTGAGTGACTTCGTATCAGTCACCAGGAGTCAGGGAGTTCTAGTCCCGCCTTAGCCATGAATGCCGGCTGGGTGACTTTGTATCAGTCACCAGGAGTCAGGGAGTTCTAGTCCTGCCTTAGCCATGAATGCCAGCTGGGTGACTTCTTATCAGTCACCAGGAGTCAGGGAGTTCTAGTCCCGCTTTAGCCATGAAAGCCGGCTGAGTGACTTCGTATCAGTCACCAGGAGTCAGGGAGTTCTAGTCCCGCCTTAGCCATGAATGCCGGCTGGGTGACTTCTTATCAGTCACCAGGAGTCAGGGAGTTCTAGTCCCGCTTTAGCCATGAATGCCGGCTGAGTGACTTCGTATCAGTCACCAGGAGTCAGGGAGTTCTAGTCCCGCCTTAGCCATGAATGCCGGCTGGGTGACTTTGTATCAGTCACCAGGAGTCAGGGAGTTCTAGTCCTGCCTTAGCCATGAATGCCAGCTGGGTGACTTCTTATCAGTCACCAGGAGTCAGGGAGTTCTAGTCCCGCTTTAGCCATGAATGCCGGCTGAGTGACTTCGTATCAGTCACCAGGAGTCAGGGAGTTCTAGTCCCGCCTTAGCCATGAATGCCGGCTGGGTGACTTCGTATCAGTCACCAGGAGTCAGGGAGTTCTAGTCCTGCCTAAGCCATGAATGCCAGCTGGGTGACTTCTTATCAGTCACCAGGAGTCAGGGAGTTCTAGTCCCGCTTTAGCCATGAAAGCCGGCTGAGTGACTTCGTATCAGTCACCAGGAGACAGGGAGTTCTAGTCCTGCCTTAGCCATGAATGCCAGCTGGGTGACTTCTTATCAGTCACCAGGAGTCAGGGAGTTCTAGTCCTGCCTTAGCCATGAAAGCCGGCTGAGTGACTTCGTATCAGTCACCAGGAGACAGGGAGTTCTAGTCCCGCCTTAGCCATGAATGCCGGCTGGGTGACTTCGTATCAGTCACCAGGAGTCAGGGAGTTCTAGTCCCGCCTTAGCCATGAATGCCGGCTGGGTGACTTCTTATCAGTCACCAGGAGTCAGGGAGTTCTAGTCCCGCTTTAGCCATGAAAGCCGGCTGAGTGACTTCGTATCAGTCACCAGGAGACAGGGAGTTCTAGTCCTGCCTTAGCCATGAATGCCAGCTGGGTGACTTCTTATCAGTCACCAGGAGTCAGGGAGTTCTAGTCCTGCCTTAGCCATGAAAGCCGGCTGAGTGACTTCGTATCAGTCACCAGGAGTCAGGGAGTTCTAGTCCCGCCTTAGCCATGAATGCCGGCTGGGTGACTTCGTATCAGTCACCAGGAGTCAGGGAGTTCTAGTCCCGCCTTAGCCATGAATGCCAGCTGGGTGACTTCTTATCAGTCACCAGGAGTCAGGGAGTTCTAGTCCCGCTTTAGCCATGAAAGCCGGCTGAGTGACTTCGTATCAGTCACCAGGAGACAGGGAGTTCTAGTCCCGCCTTAGCCATGAATGCCGGCTGGGTGACTTCTTATCAGTCACCAGGAGTCAGGGAGTTCTAGTCCCGCTTTAGCCATGAATGCCGGCTGAGTGACTTCGTATCAGTCACCAGGAGTCAGGGAGTTCTAGTCCCGCCTTAGCCATGAATGCCGGCTGGGTGACTTTGTATCAGTCACCAGGAGTCAGGGAGTTCTAGTCCTGCCTTAGCCATGAATGCCAGCTGGGTGACTTCTTATCAGTCACCAGGAGTCAGGGAGTTCTAGTCCCGCTTTAGCCATGAATGCCGGCTGAGTGACTTCGTATCAGTCACCAGGAGTCAGGGAGTTCTAGTCCCGCCTTAGCCATGAATGCCGGCTGGGTGACTTCGTATCAGTCACCAGGAGTCAGGGAGTTCTAGTCCTGCCTAAGCCATGAATGCCAGCTGGGTGACTTCTTATCAGTCACCAGGAGTCAGGGAGTTCTAGTCCCGCTTTAGCCATGAAAGCCGGCTGAGTGACTTCGTATCAGTCACCAGGAGACAGGGAGTTCTAGTCCTGCCTTAGCCATGAATGCCAGCTGGGTGACTTCTTATCAGTCACCAGGAGTCAGGGAGTTCTAGTCCTGCCTTAGCCATGAAAGCCGGCTGAGTGACTTCGTATCAGTCACCAGGAGACAGGGAGTTCTAGTCCCGCCTTAGCCATGAATGCCGGCTGGGTGACTTCGTATCAGTCACCAAGAGTCAGGGAGTTCTAGTCCCGCCTTAGCCATGAATGCCGGCTGGGTGACTTCTTATCAGTCACCAGGAGTCAGGGAGTTCTAGTCCCGCCTTAGCCATGAATGCCGGCTGGGTGACTTCGTATCAGTCACCAGGAGTCAGGGAGTTCTAGTCCTGCCTTAGCCATGAATGCCGGCTGAGTGACTTCGTATCAGTCACCAGGAGACAGGGAGTTCTAGTCCTGCCTTAGCCATGAATGCCGGCTGGGTGACTTCTTATCAGTCACCAGGAGTCAGGGAGTTCTAGTCCTGCCTTAGCCATGAATGCCGGCTGGGTGACTTCGTATCAGTCACCAGGAGTCAGGGAGTTCTAGTCCTGCCTTAGCCATGAATGCCGGCTGAGTGACTTCTTATCAGTCACCAGGAGTCAGGGAGTTCTAGTCCTGCCTTAGCCATGAATGCCGGCTGAGTGACTTCTTATCAGTCACCAGGAGTCAGGGAGTTCTAGTCCCGCTTTAGCCATGAATGCCGGCTGGGTGACTTCGTATCAGTCACCAGGAGTCAGGGAGTTCTAGTCCTGCCTTAGCCATGAATGCCAGCTGGGTGACTTCTTATCATTCACCAGGAGTCAGGGAGTTCTAGTCCCGCTTTAGCCATGAAAGCCGGCTGAGTGACTTCGTATCAGTCACCAGGAGACAGGGAGTTCTAGTCCTGCCTTAGCCATGAATGCCAGCTGGGTGACTTCTTATCAGTCACCAGGAGTCAGGGAGTTCTAGTCCCGCCTTAGCCATGAATGCCGGCTGGGTGACTTCGTATCAGTCACCAGGAGTCAGGGAGTTCTAGTCCTGCCTTAGCCATGAATGCCAGCTGGGTGACTTCTTATCAGTCACCAGGAGTCAGGGAGTTCTAGTCCCGCTTTAGCCATGAAAGCCGGCTGAGTGACTTCTTATCATTCACCAGGAGTCAGGGAGTTCTAGTCCCGCTTTAGCCATGAAAGCCGGCTGGGTGACTTCTTATCATTCACCAGGAGTCAGGGAGTTCTAGTCCCGCCTTAGCCATGAATGCCGGCTGGGTGACTTCGTATCAGTCACCAGGAGTCAGGGAGTTCTAGTCCTGCCTTAGCCATGAATGCCAGCTGGGTGACTTCTTATCAGTCACCAGGAGACAGGGAGTTCTAGTCCCGCCTTAGCCATGAATGCCGGCTGGGTGACTTCTTATCAGTCACCAGGAGTCAGGGAGTTCTAGTCCCGCTTTAGCCATGAATGCCGGCTGAGTGACTTCGTATCAGTCACCAGGAGTCAGGGAGTTCTAGTCCCGCCTTAGCCATGAATGCCGGCTGGGTGACTTTGTATCAGTCACCAGGAGTCAGGGAGTTCTAGTCCTGCCTTAGCCATGAATGCCAGCTGGGTGACTTCTTATCAGTCACCAGGAGTCAGGGAGTTCTAGTCCCGCTTTAGCCATGAATGCCGGCTGAGTGACTTCGTATCAGTCACCAGGAGTCAGGGAGTTCTAGTCCCGCCTTAGCCATGAATGCCGGCTGGGTGACTTCGTATCAGTCACCAGGAGTCAGGGAGTTCTAGTCCTGCCTAAGCCATGAATGCCAGCTGGGTGACTTCTTATCAGTCACCAGGAGTCAGGGAGTTCTAGTCCCGCTTTAGCCATGAAAGCCGGCTGAGTGACTTCGTATCAGTCACCAGGAGACAGGGAGTTCTAGTCCTGCCTTAGCCATGAATGCCAGCTGGGTGACTTCTTATCAGTCACCAGGAGTCAGGGAGTTCTAGTCCTGCCTTAGCCATGAAAGCCGGCTGAGTGACTTCGTATCAGTCACCAGGAGTCAGGGAGTTCTAGTCCCGCCTTAGCCATGAATGCCGGCTGGGTGACTTCGTATCAGTCACCAGGAGTCAGGGAGTTCTAGTCCTGCCTTAGCCATGAATGCCGGCTGAGTGACTTCGTATCAGTCACCAGGAGACAGGGAGTTCTAGTCCTGCCTTAGCCATGAATGCCGGCTGGGTGACTTCTTATCAGTCACCAGGAGTCAGGGAGTTCTAGTCCTGCCTTAGCCATGAATGCCGGCTGGGTGACTTCGTATCAGTCACCAGGAGTCAGGGAGTTCTAGTCCTGCCTTAGCCATGAATGCCGGCTGAGTGACTTCTTATCAGTCACCAGGAGTCAGGGAGTTCTAGTCCTGCCTTAGCCATGAATGCCGGCTGAGTGACTTCTTATCAGTCACCAGGAGTCAGGGAGTTCTAGTCCCGCTTTAGCCATGAATGCCGGCTGGGTGACTTCGTATCAGTCACCAGGAGTCAGGGAGTTCTAGTCCTGCCTTAGCCATGAATGCCAGCTGGGTGACTTCTTATCATTCACCAGGAGTCAGGGAGTTCTAGTCCCGCTTTAGCCATGAAAGCCGGCTGAGTGACTTCGTATCAGTCACCAGGAGACAGGGAGTTCTAGTCCTGCCTTAGCCATGAATGCCAGCTGGGTGACTTCTTATCAGTCACCAGGAGTCAGGGAGTTCTAGTCCCGCCTTAGCCATGAATGCCGGCTGGGTGACTTCGTATCAGTCACCAGGAGTCAGGGAGTTCTAGTCCTGCCTTAGCCATGAATGCCAGCTGGGTGACTTCTTATCAGTCACCAGGAGTCAGGGAGTTCTAGTCCCGCTTTAGCCATGAAAGCCGGCTGAGTGACTTCGTATCAGTCACCAGGAGACAGGGAGTTCTAGTCCTGCCTTAGCCATGAAAGCCGGCTGAGTGACTTCGTATCAGTCACCAGGAGTCAGGGAGTTCTAGTCCTGCCTTAGCCATGAATGCCAGCTGGGTGACTTCTTATCAGTCACCAGGAGACAGGGAGTTCTAGTCCTGCCTTAGCCATGAATGCCAGCTGGGTGACTTCTTATCAGTCACCAGGAGACAGGGAGTTCTAGTCCTGCCTTAGCCATGAAAGCCGGCTGAGTGACTTCGTATCAGTCACCAGGAGTCAGGGAGTTCTAGTCCTGCCTTAGCCATGAATGCCAGCTGGGTGACTTCTTATCAGTCACCAGGAGTCAGGGAGTTCTAGTCCTGCCTTAGCCATGAATGCCGGCTGGGTGACTTCGTATCAGTCACCAGGAGTCAGGGAGTTCTAGTCCTGCCTTAGCCATGAATGCCGGCTGAGTGACTTCGTATCAGTCACCAGGAATCAGGGAGTTCTAGTCCTGCCTTAGCCATGAATGCCAGCTGGGTGACTTCTTATCAGTCACCAGGAGACAGGGAATTCTAGTCCCACCTTAGGTATGAAAGCCAGCTGAGTGACTTTGTATCAGTCACCAGGAGACAGAGAGTTCTAGTCCTGCTTTAGCCATGAAAGCCGGCTGAGTGACTTCGTATCAGTCACCAGGAGTCAGGGAGTTCTAGTCCTGCTTTAGCCATGAAAGCCAGCTGGTAACTTTGGCCTGAGCTCCATTTTTCGCTGGCAGAGGGACCTCAACAGAGGTCCTTTGCTGTTTCCAGGGCATCCCCTCGGGCCAGATCTTAGCACCCTGCGGGCCACATCCGGCCTGCAGTCCTGGAGTTTGACAGCCCTGTTCTAACTCATTTTCCCCTTCCTCTTCTATCTTCCCAATTTCCAGAGATTGAAATGCAGAGTTAGCATGTTTCTTGACGCCAAGAGCGGTCGTTCTGCCATACTTTGGCAAAAGTGCGAGCCGGTGGTGTTTGTGGACGGTTCCGAAGACGAATTGGATTTGGACCACTTGATGGATTTTTCAGCCGGGCAATTCGGGCCTTCCTTCTGATGTCTTCCCGCTTTCGTCCCTCGTTTCCGGGTAATCGCTTAGTAGACGCAAAGCCTCAAAATTTCTCTCCCTGGAAAAAAAAGGAATCTAGCGCCGCTTCAGCCAAGGATCCCCCGTAGTTCTCGGTCCCTTTCTCCCGAAATAGTTGTGAAGATTAAATGGCATAAACATTGTCGTGTTGTTGAACTGTGGTCAGTTCTTCGTTGTGAGGAAGCCTTTGAATGCAGTGGGGAGGGGGAGAAACGTCTACAGGGAGTCCTCGACATATAACCGGTCCAGGGATGAAATGCTCCCGGTTCGGACCAGATCGCCCAATCCGGTAGCGATGGAGGTGGGTGGTTTATAGAACCGGTAGCAAAAATCCCGTTCCCCCCCCCTCCATGCCCAGCTGAGCCGCACAATCATCGGAGGCTTTTTTTTTTACTTTTAAAAGCATTTTTTCTACAACCTCTTCGGCTGAAAAAATGCTTTTCAACGTTAAAAAAAAAAAGCCTCTGATGATCTCGTGGCTCAGCTGGGATCGTCAAAGGCTTTCAAAAGAAAAAAAGCCTCTGCCGATCAGGCAATTCAGCTGGGATCGTCAGAGGCATTTAAAAGAAAAAAAGCCTCTGCCGATCAGGCAACTCAGCTTGGACCGTTAGAGGCATTTAAAAGAAAAAAAGCCTCTGCCGATCAGGCAACTCAGCTTGGATCGTCAGAGGCATTTAAAAGAAAAAAAGCCTCTGCCGATCAGGCAACTCAGCTGGGATCGTCAGAGGCATTTAAAAGAAAAAAAGCCTCTGCCGATCAGGCAACTCAGCTGGGATCGTCAGAGGCTTTTGAAAGCATTTTCTTGCAACCTCTTCGCCGAAGAGATTGTAGAAAAAATGATTTTAAAAGTTAAAAAAAATGGCTACGCCCACCCAGTCACATTTACCCCCCCACACCAAGCCACGCCCACAGAACTGGTAGTAACAAATTTTAGATTTCACCACTGAACCGGTCATATAGTTCAAAGTAATGGCGGACCTGAAAAAAAAGTACTTACGATCAGTGGTGAAATCCTCCGCAAATTGCCACCAGTTTTCTACCTGCACATGCGTGGTGCATGTCAAATACATGCTGCGCACGCATGTGCAATGTGCACCAAAATGCACACTACACACTGCACACCAAACGCACACTAAGCGCGGAAAAAGGAGGCTTGGGAAGGTAAGTAGAACAGCGAGTATTATCAGAAATACTGGTTCGGATTAGCTTTTTCTAACTACTGATTCGCCCAAACCGGTAGTTTTTATCACTACCGGTTCTCTCAAACCGGGGCGAACCGGTAGCATTGAACCGCTGCTTACAACCCATTCCTAAATTTCAACAGCTGCTGCACATCCCCGCCGAATTATGTGGCTGCATTTTGGCCACTAGCCAACTAGCCACATTTAACAGAATAACAGAGTTGGAAGGAGCCTTGGAGATCTTTTAGTCTGACCCCGTCCCTACTCAAGCAGGAGACGCATATCATTTCAGGCACGTGGCTGTCTGGTCTCTTCTTAAAAGCCTCCAGTGATGGAGCACGCACGAATTTTTAAGGCAAGCTGTTCCACTGGTTAATTGTCCTCACTGTTAGGACGTTTCTCCTTAATTCCAGGTTGCTTCTCTCTTTGGTTAGTTTCCATCCATTGCTTCTTGTCCTGCCTTTAGGTGCTTTGGAGAATAGCTTGACTCCCTCTTCTTTGGGGCAGCCCCTGAGATATTGGAATGCTGCTATCATGTCTCCCCTGGTCCTTTTTTTCACTTGACTAGAGAACCCCAATTTCTGCAACCGTTCTTCATATGTTTTCGCCTCCAGCCCCCAAATCATTTTTATTGCTCTTTTCTTCACTCTTTCCAGAGTCTCAACATCTTTTTTCTATCTTGATGACCAGAACTGGATGCAGGATTCTAAGCGTTACTTAAATACTTACGTAAACATTGAAATACTTACGTAAACATTGAAATACTTACGTAAACATTGAAATACTTACATAAACATTGAAATATTGATGTAAATATTTACATATAAAATCATAAATGACATAAATAACAACTTATCCACAGGTAGTCCTCGACTTACGACAGTTCATTTAGTGACCGTTTCTAAGTTACAACGGCACTGGCAAAAGCGACTTACGACCATTTTTCACAGTTATGACCTTTGCAGCATCCCCATGATCCCCATGGGATCAAAATTCAGGTGCTTGGCAACTGGTGATTCATACTTACGACCGTGGCTGAGTCCCAAGGGGGGTCACGTGATCCCCGTTTTGCAAACTCCTGACAAGCAAAGTCAATGTGGGAAGGCAGGTTCATTTAACGACCAGGTTAATAACATGTCAACCGCGGTGATTCTCTTAACAACGGTGGCAAGGAAGCTCGTAAAATGGGCAAAATTCACTTAAATGTCTCACTTAACAACAGAAGTTTGGGGCTCTTTTGTGGTCGTAAGTCAAGGACTACCTGTCCTCGATCATAAATACTGCATTTAAGGCCTTTTGCAGTACCTTTCAGTGCTGCGACTATAATTTGTGCCGTTTTTGCTGGTCGCTTGTGGCCCTTGATTCCAGTTTTTGGCAAAAAAAAAAAAAAACCCACTGCAAAGGATTTGTTTTACGACCACCGCATCAGCTTAATGACGGCCACAAAACAGCTTGTAAAATCAGCTTGGTCCCAGGGAGTGACTTGCTTTATGACTGCCACGCCTTAGCTTAATGACCGCTACAAAAAAAATCACAAAATCAGGTCAGGCCGGTTGGTGACCTGCTTTACAACGGTCAGCCCTTGTGACGCTAATGAGAAGGCTCATTAGTGAGAATATATCTGCTGGGGGGAAACCTCCACCCCACAAGGGACTAAGGGGTCATTAAACCATTGGGTGGGTGTGGCCATCTTGACACTGATATTTCTCTCTCTGGGCACAGTGAGAATATATCTGCTGGGGGGAAAAAAACCTCCGTATTGGTGACAGGGAAAGCATCCGGCCAGTAAACACTCAGCTCCGTTCAATTGCCCCAACTCCACCCCGCAAGGGACTACCGAGTCATTAAACCATTGGGTGGGTGTGGCTGACTGGGTGGGCGTGGCCATCTTGACACTGATATTTCTCTCTCTGGGCACAGTGAGAATATATCTGCTGGGGGGAAAAAAAACTCCGTATTGGTGACAGGGAAAGCATCCGGCCAGTAAACATTCAACTCCATTCAATTGCCCCAATTCCACCCCGCAAGGGATTACGGGGTCATTAAACCACTGGGAGGAGCAGGGCTGTCTGGGGGGGGGGGGGGGGCGTGGCCATCTTGACGCGACACCCCAAACTGCTAGCGTGTTACATCTTCGTACTAGGTAGACCGGCCCAAAGCGATATGGGCCGGCCCCTTACATTTTCCAGGATGGGCCTGCGGGCCAGATCTGACCACATCGTGGGCCAAATCCGACCCGCGGGCCTTGTGTTTGACACCCTTGCTTTAAAGGAAATTCCACCTGCAATACGATCCCAAAGCCCACCTAAGCCTACCTTGCAGGACTGTTTTGCATTGCCGGGCGCGAAGCCGAGAGAATGGCGTCAAACGCTCAGAAAGGGCTTATAAAGTGCAAAGCTTTTATTTCTTCCGAAGACGTAAAGCCGACTTTTCATCATCGAGGCTTCCCAAGAAGAGGGCCGACGAGAACACCGGGTCATTCGGCCACGGGTTCGAGAAAGGAGGCAGCGTTTTCCACCGCTTGGATAACCACCGTCAGATGTTTATGGACGTCGTCCCACTTGTCCTGCTTTCTGGCAGCAGCCACGGCGTCGGCCAGGCCTGGGAAGGTAGCCACGGAAGACGAGCGGGAGGCCCAGATGACGTGGCTGTGGGGGACAGAGGGAGAGACCCAGATGCAAATTGAATTCAAAGGCAACAATAGATACGAATTCTTATCAGCCGGTTCTATTGGAGTGGAGCCAGAGGTGTTTTACCACATAGGGCCACAAAATTCAAGATGGCAGCTACGCCAGTTCACTCAACACACTGCAGATCCCATCAAAATTATAGGGAGGGGGGAAGAAAAGGGAGGGAGGGAGGGAGAGAAGGAAGGAAGGAAGGAAGGAAGGAAGGAAGGAAGGAAGGAAAAAAGGGAGGGGAGAATGAGGAAAGAAGGAAGAAAAGGAAAGAAGGAAAAGGAAAGGAAAGGGGAGGGGAGAAAGGGAGGTTAGAAGGAAGAAAAGGAAAGAAGGAAGAAGAAAGGGTAAGGGAGGGGAGAGAGGGAAAACGGAAGAAAAGGAAAGAAGGAAGAAGAAAGGAAAAGGGAGGGGAGAGAGGGAAAACGGAAGAAAAGGAAAGAAGGAAGAAGAAAGGAAAAGGGAAGGGACAGTGGGCGGTTAGAAGGAAAAAAAGGAAAGAAGGAAGAAGAAAGGAAAAGGGAGGGGAGAGAGGGAAAATGGAAGAAAAGGAAAGAAGGAAGAAGAAAGGGTAAGGGAGGGGAGAGAGGGAAAACGGAAGAAAAGGAAAGAAGGAAGAAGAAAGGAAAAGGGAAGGAAGAGAGGGCAGTTAGAAGGAAGAAAAGGAAAGAAGGAAGAAAGAAGGAAATGGGAGGGGAGGGGAGGGGAGGAAGAAAAGAAGAAAGAAAGAAGGAAAAGAAATCAGGAGGAAGAAAAACAAAAGGAGAAGAAAGGAGAAAGGAGAGGGAAAGGAAAGGAAAGGAAAGGAAAGGAAGGAAAGGAAAGGAAAAAGAATCAAAACAAGAAGAAGGAAGGAGGGACATGCAATTTCAGATTGCAGGAGAATTTGACTATTTTGAGCCTACTGGTAGCAATGGGCTACTAATCCTTGGAGCTGGACCAAATCCAACCTTAGAGAGGCTCAGACTGAGCAAATGGGAAAAAAAACCACCAGGTGTGTGAGGAGGGGTGGAGGGTTTGAGTTACCTGTAATAATGCTGGTCTGGGAAAGCTCTCGGGTTCAGGAATGTCCTTTCTAGGAGCATCAGCTGGTCATTCACCGTCCGCAGAGCAAAAGGGCTAAACGGATGTCAGGGTTGAAGGAGAAAGAGACTGGTTACGGTTCAGCGAACCCCCCAAATGCCACGCCCACCCCATCCCGCCCCTCCCAGGAGTCTCCACGCAGCCCGTTCATCATTCCAGGTAAGTGCAGAGGGTCTGGGAGGGCAAAATACAGCCATTCCGGAAGTCCGGAAACGGGCCTGTTTCTGGCCTCTAGAGGGCCTCCGGAGCCCGGGAGAAGCAGTTTTCGCCCTCCCGGAGGCTCAAGAAAAGCCTCCGGAGACTGGGGAGGGCAAAAAAACACCCACGCCCACGCCATGGTGCAGGCGGATGACTAGGCCATGTCTAACCAGCAACGGGGCAGTGAACCCGTTGCTAAAGGATCTGAAGCCCACCCCTGCCACTCAGCCTAACTGTGGCTTGTTCAGGAAACGGGACTCCACCCCGATACAAGGGATTACAGGGGTCATTAAACGATGACTGCAGTTCTGAAATCTGTTAAATGAATTACTGCAATTGTTACGGGAATCCGGCTTCCCTCTGGACTTTGTGTGAAAAACCATCCCGAGTCACTTTTTTCACTGTCGTCGTAATTTCAAACGGTCACTAAACGAACCGTTGTAAATTGAGGATTGCCTGTACTGTATGGACGTGTTCTGCCCCACTACGGACCCCAAAGAACGCAGCACACACAAAGTCCGTACAAACCTTAGTTTACTAATGAAGGACTACTAATGAGCTTTCTTAGTAGTTGTTCGAACACAAGTACGGTTAAAATCAGTCTTTTCTGAACAAGGGCTGTTCACTTAACTTCATTAACAGCTGACAAGAATCCAAAGAATAATAACTCAATTCTGAGGCACAGTCTTTCAGATAACCGTAATCTTACTGTGGTTGGCAGAATGCCCAGAAGCAATTTGCAGGAAAACTGACAAGAGCCGAATCAAACGTTTCTGGAATCAAGATGCAAAGGAATATGAACGAAGTTGTTTCCTGCAAATTGCATCAGTCATCGTCCTTCCTTAAGTAGGCTAGGGGAGTTGCCAATTAGCCCCAAGCCTTACTCTCGAGGAGACCTCCTCCTGAGGAGCCACTCCTGCCTTTTAACAGCTCTGCGCGCTCGTGCATCGAGAAGAGGCTCCTCCTCTTCTTCCTCTTCACTTATGGGAGCTTCTGGAGGTTCTGAAGGCCCTGGCTGAATCCCCGCCTCTGGCACCACATCTTCTCCAGCCTCCTCACTGTCTGACTCGAGCGCCAGCTGCACAGACTGCTGGCGCAGCATCACACCAGCCTCCTCGCTGTCGGAATCAGCTACTAACTGCACAGGCCACTGATGGGCCACAACAGGATGGGATTAGAAAAACGAAACAAACAAAAAAATCACCTGGGAGCATCTTCATTTTGCAAACTTGCAATGTGCTGGTTGAGTTTGGCAGCTGCAGATCTGAAGCGAACAACTGCATCACGGAGGGGAACTGGAAGGAGGGGAAGCAAAGAAAGGGAAAAGATTGATAAATGCCTTTTAAATTTCCTTGACATATAATAATTTGAATTGTGGGACAACAGATGACACCTGCAATGGCATGAAATCTTTTACAGCTATTTTTTTTTTCATCTTTTAATGACCCCTGTAATCCCTGGTGGGGTAGAGTATATATTCTCATCGAGCCCAGAGAGACGCTGAGCTTGTCGATCGAAAGGTTGGCAGTTCAGCGGTTCGAATCCCTAGTGCCACATAATGGAATGAGCTCCCGTGACTTGTCCCAGCTTCTGCCAACCTAGCAGTTCGAAAGCAGGTAAAAAATGCAAGTAGAAAAACAGGGACCACCTTTGGTGGGAAGGGAACAGCGTTCCGTGCGCCTTTGGCATTGAGTCATGCCGGCCACATGACCACGGACATGTCTTCGGACAGCGCTGGCTCTTTGGCTTTGAAATGGAGAGGAGCACCGCCCCCTAGAGTCGGGAACGACTAGCACATATGTGCGAGGGGAACCTTTACCTTTAGTTTTACCAGGGATTGAACTCACAGCCTCCTGATTGTGAGGCAAGAGCTCCACCTCCAGGCCACTGTACCACTCAGCATGCTTAAAGATATTAAGATTTCAATTTCCACTCTTAAGATTTCCAAGGACCCCTTCTCCTTCTCTCTCTCTCTCTCTCTTTTTCTTCCTCTCTCTCTCTCTCTTTTTTTCTTTTTTACTTTCTCTCTCTCTTCCTCTCTTTCTCTCTCTCTTTCTCCTCTTCCTCCTCCTCTCTGCAAACACCTCTCACTTCTAGCACTGACAATGTTACCTAGTTGGGTCATGAAATGTCTGTAAGAAAAGCTCCCAGCTCAGAGACCACCCAGGACCCCTTCTCCTTCTCTCTCTCTCTCTTTCTTTCTTTCTCTTTCTTTCTTTCTCTCTTTCTCTCTCTCTCTCTCTCTCTTTCTTTCTTTCTTTCTTTCTCTGTCTGTCTGTCTCTCTTTCCTTTCTTTCTTTCGTTCTTCTCCTCCTCCTCTCTGCAAACACCTCTGACTTCTAGCACTGATAATGTTCCCTAGTTGGGTCATGAAATGTCTGTAAGAAAAGCTCCCAGCCCAGAGAGCACCCAGGGCTCCATCACTCCTCCCTCCCTGTTGGTTTAGCCCACTGGTCCTGATCCTGCCCGCTGGGGTCCCCGAGAGTAAGCCCACTCCCTCTTCTGAGTGACAACCTGGCAGCTTTTTGAAGGGGTCTCTAGGGGGCTGCATTCATAGCTGTTGATCAGAGTTCAATCTGGAGAAAATTGTGAAGCAGTGCCCCCAAAGGTGCTTTTTTTCAAGAGGCCACTGGACTTCCTTGTTTTTTCTTTTGAAGATGTTTCGCTTCTCATCCCAGAAGCTTCTTCAGCTCTGATAGAATGGTGGAGAAGGGAAGGATTGATCCTCCTTGCGGACAGCTGGTCATTTGCATCCTTTTAGAGGGTCGTTGAGGCCATTTGGAGATTTATCTCTATCCTCACATAAATGGGTCCTTTCACACACATTTGTATCACTCAGGTGAGCCTGAGGACACAGATATTTATTTATTTATTTATTGGTTCGATTTATATGCTGTCCTTCTCCGGAGATTCAGGGCGGCTTACAATGCGTTAAGCAATAGCCTTCATACTTTTTTGTATATACCTGCTTAGTAGGGCTTTCGGCCCACCCCAAGCTGTGTTTTTTATACAAAGTCATCTTATTGCCCCCACAATCCGGGTCCTCATTTTACCTACCTCGGAAGGATGGAAGGCTGAGTCAACCTTGAGCCTGGTGAGATTTGAACTCGCAGTAATTGCAGGCAGCTGGTGCTATTTAACAGCACTTTAGTCTGCTGCGCCACCAAGACTCTTGGTGGTAAACCTCCAAACGGCCTCAACGACCCTCTAAAAGGATGCAAATGACCAGCTGTCTGCAAGGAGTATCAATCCTTCCCTTCCCCACCATCGAGTCAGAGCTGAAGAAGCTTCTTGGATGAGAAGCGAAACGTCTTCAAAAGGAAAAAAACAGATACCTTTGGGACAAAACATGACCCTGGATGGCTGAGAATCCCCATAGACACGTGAAGGATCTCCTTCCTTGTTGTCTCTCCAAACAACAGCCCTGCGAGGCAGGCCACTCCTCCGCTTCCTCACCAAGAGAGAGGCTGTGGTTGAGGAGGTCCGCCTGGAAGGCCCGCTCGGCCGTGTCGTACATGGCTTGCAAGGCCTCCCCGTAGTCGCTCACGTTGAAGGGCAGGATCGTGGCCTCCGCCAGGCGCAGCAAGACGTTGCCGGCCGTTTGTGCCACGGCCCGGTGGCTGGTGAATCCTGTGGGGAGAGAGGAGACTGACAGGGGTGTCCGGGGAGCTTGCAGTATACCCTGGGCGTGTCAAAAAAGGCAAAATGGCGGCTGTCAGAGTTCCACCAGCTTGTGACGGAGAGAATGAATCTTCATCAGAGGTGGGATTCAGCCGGTTCGCACCAATGACTTTGGGCCAATCACCAAGAGACTGGGAATTCTAGTCCCGCCTTAGACATAAAAGCCAACTGGGTGACTTTGGACCAATCACCAGGAGACTGGGAATTCTAGTCCCGCCTTAGACATGAAAGCCAACTGGGTGACTTTGGACCAATCACCAGGAGACTGGGAATTCTAGTCCCGCCTTAGACATGAAAGCCAACTGGGTGACTTTGGACCAATCACCAGGAGACTGGAAATTCTAGTCCCGCCTTAGACATGAAAGTCTTAGACATAAAAACGTTTTTATTCCAACAGGCTGGTCTGGCCTAACTCTCCCTTTTAAATTGGGTTTTAAATTGGGTTTTAAATGTTTTAGATAAATTGGATGTCTTAAATTTGTTTTTTGAGCCCAAATTATTTAATCTATTTTTAATAGTTTTTAATTTTTGTATGTTATTTGTATTTTTAATCTTGGCTGTTCACCACCCTGAGTCCTTCGGGAGTAGGGCGGTATACAAATATGATAAAATAAATAAATAAATAAAATAAAATAAAAGTCAGCTGGTTGACTTTGGACCAATCACCAGGACACTGGGAATTCTAGTCCCGTCTTAGACATGAAAGTCAGCTGGGTGACTTTGGGCCAATCACCAGGAGACTGGGAATTCTAGTCCCGCCTTAGACATGAAAGCCAACTGGGTGACTTTGGACCAATCACCAGGAGACTGGGAATTCTAGTCCCGCCTTAAGCCTAAAAGCCAGCTGGGTGACTTTGGGCCAATGACTCCCTCAGCCCCACCCACCTCGCAGGGTTATTGTTACGGGGAAAATAGGTGGAGGGAAGATCTGTGTTGGATCTGTTTGTCTCCTTGCATTGTCCAAATAATACAGGTGGGGATACAAATAAATGAAATAAATAAAATAAAAACAGTGACCTTGAGGTACGGCTGTTCCACCGCCCACCAATCCTTACCGGGATCGATATATCGGTCTGCGTAGTCAAAGGTATCGAAGGCCGTGTGGTAGGCGGGGTAAATGCGTGCCGACGTTTTGCTCTGGATAAAAAAGAAAAGAAAAGTGGAAAGCAAAGAAAAGACATCACATTGCTGGCTTATCAGAATGTTTTCCCAACTTTCAGCTGTGATTTCCTTGTGGTGCCCCATCCACCTGCTAAAAACTGCCTTTCTCCAGCTCAGTCCATGAGAGCTAGCAGTTGCTACCCAGCTGAGGTTGTTAAGATGTTAAGCAGGTCTTGAAGGAAATGTGGGCTAGAAGTAGAATCCAAAATACTGAATATAAGCAGTCCTCGACTTACAACGGTTCATTCAGAGTTACAACGGCACTCCAAAAAGTGACTTATGGGCCACTTTTCACAATTACAAGCTTTGCAGCCTCACTTAACAACCGTTTTGCTTAGCAACGGAAAGTTTGGGCTCGATGGCAGTCGTAAATCAAGGACTAGGGGCATAATCGTTTCTCCAATTTTCAATTTTTATTCTCCAGGTGCTCGAACGAGAGTGGGGCGGGGGGGAAATGTGAAATAAAGGGAGTGAATTCTACCGCCTGTTTCTTATTTAACCAAAGGAAATTTAGAATTCAGCTCAGCTCTTCTTCTCTCTGGACTTCTTCCGTTTCTGGCCTCAGCCACCCTCTCTGGTGTGTAAAAGACACACATACACACACACACACAGAGGAGTGGGCTTCAAAACTTTTAGCAAGGGGTTCTCTGCCCGGTTGCTGGGTGGGCATGGCCATGGTGGGCGTGGCCTAGTCGGTCTCCTGCACTGCGGGCGGGGTGTTGTTTTTGCCCTCCCCAGGCTCCGAACGCTTTTCTTGAGCCTCCAGGAGGGCGAAAACAGCCTCCCCAGGCTCCGGAGGCCCTCCAGAGGCCTGGAACTTCCAGTAGGCCCGTTTTTCGCCCTCCCTGAGTTTCCGGGTGCGCCTTCCACTTACCTGCATCTAAAACGGGCCGCGTGGGGACTCCGGGGCGGGGAGGGGAACAGAGGGGAGAGCGGAGCCAGCCAGGAGTGGGATTTGGGAGTTCTCCGAACCGCACAGAATCTTAGCTAGAGGTTTTCCCGAACTCCTGCGAACCCCCAGCAGCCCACTCCTGCATACACACACACACACACACACACACACACACACACACACACAGGGACTCACCCGATCGTAGGTATAAGCGATGTCCATCGCGGTGATGCCCAGATAGTGGATGAAAGGAGCAAAATCACTTCCAGCTCCCAGGGACCCCAAGCTGCAAAAGAGCAAGCAAAAATCCCAGCTGAGTTTGCCCAGAACATTTCAAGAATTGAGGCTGAGTTGCCATCACTTGAGAAACCGAGTTTGTTTTAATCTGGGTTAGCTTGGTTGTGTGATCCCAAATGCTTTCGTTTGTTTATGGGACGACGTGTTGACGAAGGTAACTCTCTCCCCTTTGTTTTTGTTTATTTTGTAAAAAGGGTTTTTTTTTTTTCATTTTTTAACACAGACAAACACACAAACAATGTATTTTTTTTCTGAATGGAATATTGGCCGGTTCATAAATTTAAGCAATTTTTCAATACAGTTCATATATTCCCTTTAACCATAATATTTTCCCTTCTTTTCCCTTTTTTTCTTTTCTTTTTCTTTTCTTTTTTTTTTTTTTGAATCCATATTGCCCATTAATCCTGGCTCTAATCTTCACCAAATTTCATTTTCCCCTTCATCTCTATAGGAAACCCCTTAAATTTAAAATCTCATTTAACATAATTCCTAATATTATAATCATTCATTTAATATCAAAATAATAAACCAGAACATTTTATGCCATACCTTTTCTTAAATCTTATTCCAAGTGATGCACTCCAATATCTTAATAATAATCAATTACCTATATCGCAGTTTTCCCTAATTAACCTTATCTGTATTTTTAGAACTTGTCCTTTTATAGACTCCAAACATGCAATTAAAAACATTCCAATTGTTACAAATTCTCTAATTTTAAGTAAAGCATATTTCTAAAACTTATTTCATTTCTCTCTCTCCCCTTTTTTATTGGGATCAAGAACTGGGGGGGGTTTTATGGGTACGCACTGGTCTTTTCTGGGTGGGTTTGGGATTTCTTGGTGGCTTCCTTTCCAAGGTGCACACCAGATTGGATCACATTCAGTTCTTGTCTACAGGGGTGGGATTGAAAAAATTCAGCAACCGGTTGGCTGCCCGGTTGCTGGGTGTGCGTGGCCTACTCGGCCTCCTGCACTACGGCGGGTGGGTGGGGGGTGTTTTCACCCTCCCCAGGCTCCAGAGGCTTTCCTAGAGCCTCCAGGAGGGCAAAAACGGCCTCCCCCGGGCATCGGAGGCCCTCCAGAGACTGGAAACAGGCCCGTATCTGGACTTCTAGTAGGCCCGTTTTTCGCCCTCCCAGAGCCTCCGCACACGCCCTGCACTTACCTGGCATCCAAAATGGGCCACGTGGAGACTCCTGGGAGGGGCAGGGTGGGGTGGGCGGGGTCAGCCAGTCCTTGGAACAACCAGTTCGGTGAACCAAATTAAAATTAACATCCGATTCGCCCGAACCGGTCCTAACCTGCTGAATCCCACCTCTGATTGTCTACCTAGAGAACCAAGTTACTCCATGGCTTTGTGCCAATGCAGAGTGGGTGGCCTGGTCAGTTCAGAAAGCTACTGGATGTGTTTGGACAAAATGAAAACGTTGGTTTATTTTGTTATCTGTACATGCGTGCCTTTGTATGTATGTGTGAGAGAGAAAGAGACTGTGAGTTCTTGTTAGAAATTCTGTATATAGGTCTACAGAACAAACAGTGCACCGTCCACATGTGCCTTTCTGCTTAACTGCCAGAAGGAAGCAGGAAACCTTACTCAGAGAAAAGTCATGGAGTATACCATAAGATGCAATTACAAACTTTATAAACACTGCCATCTACCGTCTCTACTGAATACTGCTGTAGTTGTTGCACAAAATACATGAGCGATGTATTCCAACAATTCTCATTGTGATTTAGGCATGAAATATCTCTCTCTTTCTCTCTCTCTCTTTCTCTCGCTTTCTCTCCCCCCCTCTCCCTCTTTCTTTCTCTCTCTCCCCCTCTTTCTCCAGCCTCTCTCTCTTCCTCTCCCTCTCCCTGTCTCTCCCCCTCTCTCTTTTTCCCTCTCTCTTTCTTTCTTTCTCTCTCCCTCCCTCTCCCCCCTCTCTTTCTCCCTCTCTTTCTTTCTCTCTTTCTCTCTCTCCTCCTCTCTCTCCCGACTCTCTCTTCCTCTTCCTCTCTCTCTCCCACTCTCTCTTTCTCCCTCTCTCTCTCCCTCTCTTTCTCTCCCTCCCTCTCTTTCTTTCTTTCTCTCTCCCTCCCTCTCCCCCCTCTCTCTTTCTCCCTCTCTTTCTCTCTCTCTTTCTTTCTCTCTCTCCCCCTCTCTCTCCCGCCTCTCTCTCTTCCTCTCCCTCTCTCTCTCCCCCTCTCGTTTTCTCCCTCTCCCTCTCTTTCTTTCTCTCTCTCCCCCTCTCTCCCCACCTCTCTCCCTCTCCCTCTCTCTCTTTCCCCCTCTCTTTCTTTCTTTCTTTCTCTCTCTCTTTCTCTCTCTGCCCAACCAACCTTGCAAGGTTGTTGTCACGGGATGGGATAAAAATCTAATCAATAAAACCAGCAAATTTTGCGTCGTTTCTATGAACTCCAACCCCAAAGAAACCAATTCAGAAAGTTGTGTGATGCCAGCCACACAAAGATATTTCTAGACACACTCTGGTGATGGGCAGGCTAGCGTAAGGACTGGCATTAATGCAACCCCAAGACCAAAAGCAACAAACTATGGTTTATGCAGCCATGATGAATAAAATGTAGTCAAACTACAGTTTTGTGAAATTAGTCAACAGCTACTTAAGATCTAGAGTTGTCCTCAATTTACAATCGTTGCTGACAATTACAGTCATAAATCATCAGAGTCGTAAAGCGGGTCATCACAGGATCGACCTGATTTTATGACCTTTTTCGTGGCAGTTATTGGGTGCTTTTTTCTTAGAAACCGGAATCAAAGGCCAATTTTCAGCAAAAATGTTCTAAATTGCAGTCATGTGACCTCAGGATGCTGCAAACAGCTATAAATGTGAGCTGGTTGCTGAATATCCATAATGTGGTCACATGACTGGGGGGGAGGAGCATCAAAATTTCAAAACTGGGTCACCTTTTGGGGTATCCGTCATAACTTTGAACAATCACTAAGTGACCGGTCGTAAAATTGAGGACTACCTGAAATTAATCTTGTGTGAGCTACTTGAAGAAATGACTGTATGGGGGTATAAAGCAGGGATGAAATGCTCCCAGTTCGGACCGGATCACCCGATCCGGTAGCGATGGAGGCAGGTGGTTCGGAGAACTGGTAGCAAAAATCCCTGCTCCCCCACCCATGCCCAGCTGAGCCGCACAATCATCAGAGGCTTTTTTTTTAATTTTTAAAAGCATTTTTTCTACAACCTCTTTGGCCGAAAAAATGCTTTTAAAAGTTACAATCAGAGGCTTTTAAAAGCATTTTTTCTACAACCTCTTCAGCCGAAGAGATTATAGAAAAAATGTTTTTAAAAGGAAAAAAAGCCTCTGTCGATCAGGCAAGTCACCTGGGATCATCAGAGGCTTTTAAAAAAATTTTTTTTAAATATTTTTTTTACATTTTTGTGGGAGCTTCATCACTGGAGGATTTTAAGAAGAGAAAGCATTTTTTAAAAAATGGTTTTAAAAGTAAAAAAAAAAAGTTGGCCACGCCCACTCAGTCATATTACCCCTCCCCACCAAGCCACGCCCACAGAACCGGTAGTAACAAAATTTACATTTCACCACTGGTATAAAGTCCATGCATCCTCCTATTTACACACACAGACACACACACAAAAACACACACATACACACTTGACACAACTCTTTTACCTGGGGATTATTCCGTGGAGTGAGCTAGTCCTGTTGAAATGGCGTTTCCAGTTTTCATAGATGGATACCGAAGGATTGGCTGGGGTCTTGACCTAAAGAGAAAGGAGCTCTTAAAATAGGATGCAAAATTGGCATTTTTTAAAAATATGATGGTGCTCTCCACCTAGAGAGAAGAAATCCCTTTGGGTGGTGATGAAAAGAAATCTGTTTTTCAATTTCGTGCACAGAGTTTTTCTCCTTCTTGGCAGTTTCAAGATGGGTGGACTTCAACTCCCAGAATCCCCCAACCAGCATGCTTTAAGAGGGGTGGCCTTCAACTCCCAGAATCCCCCAGCCAGCCTGCTTTATGAACCACCTTCTCCGCTTACCTCTTGAGTAGCTGCAAAAACCACCGTTTGAGCTGGGGGCGTTCCTTGGACCCTCAAGGTGGCATTAGCTGGGGAAGGAGACACTGAGCATTAAAAGATGTTGAAGAGTTACGCTGCTCCTTTCTTTCTTTCTTTCTTTCTTTCTTTCTTTCTTTCTTTCTTTCTTTCTTTCTTTCTTTCTTTCTTTTTTCCTTCTTTTCTTTCTTCCTTCCTTCCTTCCTTTCTTCCTTCCTTCTTTTCTTTCTTCCTTTCCCTCTTTCTTCCTTTCTCTCCTTCTTTCCTTCTTTCTTTCTTTCTTTCTTTCTCTCCCTCATCTCTTTCTTTCTTTCTCTCTCTCTTTCTCCTTCCTTCCTTCCGTCTTTCCATCTCTTTCTTTCTCTTCCTCTTCTTTCTTTCTTTTTCTTTCTCTCTCTTTTTCTTTCTCCTTCCTTCCTTCCTTGTCTTTCCATCTTTCCATCTCTCTCACTTTCTTTCTCTTCTTCTTTCATATTCTCTTTCTTTCTCTCCCTCATCTGTCTTTCTTTTCTCTCTCTCTCTCTCTCTTTCTTCCTTTCTTTCTCTCCCTCTTCTTTCTTTTCCTTTCTTTCTCTCCCTTTTCTTTCTTTCTTTCTTTCTTTCTTTCTTTCTTTCTTTCTTTCTTTCTTTCTTTCTTTCTTTCTTTCTTTCTTTCCCTCCCTCTTCTTTTTCTTTCTTTCTTTCTTTCTCCCTACCCCTACAATTATGAATTTAATTTAAATTAACGCCCAAAACCACTGAAAATAGCCAAATCATAATCCCGATCGTACAACCTGTGAGGAGCTTACCAAAGACAGCAATATCCACGTTGATGTAGGCTACGCTCCTCTCTTGCAATTTGCTGAAAAATTCCTACGAGTGAGAGAGAAAAAAAGATTTGGTGCCCTCCAGGTGTTTTGGACTACAGTGCCCACAATCCCTTGCCGTTTCACATCGGCAGGGGCTGATGGCCGTGGGACCCCCAAACATCCAGAAGACACCAAATGATCAAGGCGGCTATTGTTTAAAAATGAAATAATATATAAGAAACATAGTTCAGATTTACAAATAGCCCTCAATTTACAATCATTTGTTTATTTATTTATTTATTTATTTATTTTATTTAAACTTCTATACCGCCCTTCTCCTTTCGGACTCAGAGTGGTGAACAGCCAAAAATAAAACATTTATACACAAAAGTTAAAATACTTTTAAAATAATTAAATAAAGTTTGGCCCATAATTTAAAACATATCAATTAAAATCCGTATCAAATTTTAAAACCAACCATAAAATCAAGACAGACCGGCTAACTGAAAAAAAGTAAGTTTTTAGGGCCCGACGAAAAGTCCGGAGGTCGGAGATCACTCGTATCTCTGGGGGTAGATTGTTCCAGAGGGTAGGTGCCATCACAGAGAAGGCTCTCCTCCTGGGGGTTGCCAGCCGACATCGTCTGGCTGACGGCACCCTGAGAAGCCCCTCTCTGTGGGAGCGAACTGGCCGGTGGGAGGCAACTGGTGGCAGAAGGCGGTCCCGTAAGTACCCCGGTCCTAAGCCATGGAGCGCTTTAAAGGTGATCACCAACATCTTGAAGCGCACCCGGAAGTCCACCGGAAGCCAATGCAGCTCGCGCAGGAGAGGAGTCACATGGGAGCGCCCCGTCGCTCCCATAATCCCCCACGCGGCCACATTCTGCACCAGTTGGAGCCTCCGGGTGCTCCCCAAGGCAACCGTTTCAAGTTACACCACCACTAAAAGAATTGACTTTATGACCGGTCCTCACACTTATGACCATCGCAGCATTTCCCACGGTCACATGACCAAAATTCAGATGTTGGAGACAGATTGTGTATTTACAACATTGCAACGTCCTGCTGTGATCGCCATTTGTGACCTTCCCAAACGGCCTCCGACAAGGAAAGTCAAGGGGGGAAACCTAGATGTCCCACTTTAACGACTGCAGGATCCACTTAACGACTACAACGCTTCACTTAACAATGGTGATTCGCTGAACCACGGTGATTCACTTAACAACACTGGCAAAAAGAAGTTGTAAAATCAGGTGAGACAACTGCCTTGTTAGCAACGGAAATTTCGATCCAAATTGTGGTCATAAATCAAGGGCAAAACGGCACCATAATCCAAATCAGTGGTGAAAAGTAAAATTTGTTACTACCGGTTCTGTGGGCGTGGCTTGGTGGGGGGGGTTATAATATGACTGAGTGGGCGTGGCCAACTTTTTTTTTTTTTTTACTTTTAAAACCATTTTTTCTACAACCTCTTTGGCTGAAGTGGTTGTAATAAAAATGCTTTTAAAGCCTCTGATGATCCCAGCTGACTTGCCTGATCGGCAGAGGCTTTTTTCCCCCTTTAAAAACATTTTTTCTATAACCTCTTCGGCTGAAGAGGTTGTAGAAAAAATGCTTTTAAAAGCTTCTGATGATCCCAGCTGAGCCGCACGATCATCAGAGGCTTTTTTTTTTACTTTTAAAAGCATTTTTTCAGCCGAAGAGGTTGTAGAAAAAATGCTTTTAAAAATAAAGAAGAAGCCTCTGATGATTGTTCGGCTCAGCTGGGTATTTGGGGGGGGGCAGGGATTTTTGCTACCAAACCACCTGCCACCATCGCTACCGGATCGGGCGATCCGTTCCGAACCGGGAGCATTTTGCCCCTGATCCAAATATATAATTGATGCATAGCATAATAAATAGTCATAATAAAACATTCAAAAAAACCTGTGGGTCGTAATTTCTTTTCTGAATTGGGAGATCCAGGGGCTGAAATGCCATGATTTTTAATCTTGTTGATGCCACATCGAGAATTCTGCCATTTCATTGCACGCGCCCCACAGAAAGATTCATGGTTAATTCACAGTTTATTGAACCACATGTCATAAATTAATAACCAAATTTGCAGGACTCACTGAATCGCAGGCTAAGCTACATTAATCATTCCTGTCCAATGATTGGGGCTGTGCAAAAAAATTGGGAAAAGACACCAATCATCATAATTTTTTAATGACCCCATAATCCCTTGTGGGGGGGTGGAGTCTGGGCAACTGAATGGAGCTGAGTATTTACTGGCCGGATGCCCTCCCTGTCACCGATGCTGAGTTTTGATTCAGCAGATATATTCCCATTGCGCCCAGAGAGAGAAATATCTGCTTCTACCTAGGATTGAACTCACAGCCTCCGGATTGTGGGGTGAGACCTCCCCCTCTAGGCCACCCCACCACTCCAAGGAAAAGGCTCCAATGAGCTCAGCTAATTTGAAGTGCGCTGAAGAAACCGACAGGGTGCGTCTCCACACATCTTAGTTCTTTTTTATTTCTGTGTACTTACTTTCTTTCTTACTTTCTTTCTTTCTCTTTCTCTCCCTTTCTTTCTCCTACATCTTTCCATCTCTCTCACTTTCTTTCTCTCTTCTTTCTTTCTCTCCCTCATCTTTCTTTCTTTCTCTTTCATTCTTTTTTTCTCTCTCTCTTTCTTTCTCCTTCCTTCCTTCCATCTTTACATCTCTTTCACTTTCTTTCTCTTCTCTTCTTTTTCTTTCTTTCTTTCTCTCTCTCTTTCTTTCTCCTTCCTTCCTTCCGTTCTTCTGTCTTTCCAATTCTCCATCTCTCTCACTTTTTTCTCTTATTCTTTCTTTCTTTCTTTTTTCTCTTTCTCTCTCTCTCTCTTTCTCTTTCTTTCTCTCCCTCATCTTTCTTTCTTTCTTTCTTTCTTTCTTTCTTTCTTTCTTTCTTTCTTTCTTTCTTTCTTTCTTTCTTTCTTTCTTCCTTCCTTCCTTCCTTCCTTCCTTCCTTCCTTCCTTCCTTCCTTCCTTCCTTCCTTTCTTTCTCCCTACCCCCTACAATTATCAATCCATCTCGGCTCTTTTTTACCTCTGTGTACTCTGTCGAACCAATGAGGCCGAACTCTTCAGCACCCCAGCTGCCAAAAATGAGGGTTCTTCGTGGGCGCCATTTCCCTGCGTGAGAAGAGATGGGGAGACAACTCACAGAACTGGATTCTCAACCCCTTCGTGAGAGGTGCAAGAATGGGAATAGACACTGGACCCACATCCCAGCAAGGGTTCTGAGCAGTGATGGTATTCAGCCGGTTCGGAGCGGTTCAGGAGAACCAGTAGTGGCGACCTGCAGGTGGGGGTGGGCCCGCCCCCGCCCCCGCCCACCCGGCCTGGCACTATGCCATCCTATTTAGTCACGTTTTCTAAGCTGCGTACATTCTTCTCTTCTCTTCTCTTCTCTTCCCTTCCCTTCTTTTCCCCTTCCCCCTCTTCTCTTCCCCTTCTCTCTTCCCTTCCCTTCTTTTCCCTTCCCTTCCCTTCTTTTCCCCTTCCCCCTCTTCTCTTCCCCTTCTCTCTTCCCTTCCCTTCTTTTCCCTTCCCTTCCCTTCTTTTCCCCTTCCCCCTCTTCTCTTCCCCTTCTCTCTTCCCTTCCCTTCTTTTCCCTTCCCTTCCCTTCTCAACTCTTCCCTTCCCTTCTTTTCCCCTAACCCTTCCCCCCTCTTCTCTTCCCCTTCTCTCTTCCCTTCCCTTCTCTTCTCAACTCTTCCCTTCCCTTCTTTTCCCCTAACCCTTCCCCCTCTTCTCTTCCCCTTCTCTCTTCCCTTCTCTTCCCTTCCCTTCCCCTCTCCTCTCATTTTCCTTCTCTTTGTTCCCTTTTTCTCTTCTCTTCCCCTTCCTTCTTAGCTTCTCTCCTCTCCTCTCGTTTTCCTTCTCTTCTTTCTGCATGCACAAAAGCTGCGTGCATTCTTCTCTTCCCTTCCCTTCTTTTCCCCTTCCCCTCTTCTCTTCCCCTTCTCTCTTCCCTTCCCTTCTTTTCCCCTTCCCCCTCTTCTCTTCCCCTTCTCTCTTCCCTTCTCTTCCCTTCACTTCCCCTCTCCTCTCGTTTTCCTTCTCTTCTTTCTGTGTGCATGAAAGCTGCGTGCATTCTTCTCTTCTCTTCCCTTCTTTCCCCCTTCCCCCTCTTCTCTTCCCCTTCTCTCTTCCCTTCCCTTCTCTTCCCTTCTCTTCTCTTTTCTCTTCCCTTCCCTTCTCTCTTCTCTTCTCTTCTCAACTCTTCCCTTCCCTTCTTTTCCCCTAACCCTTCCCCCTCTTCTCTTTCCCTTCTCTCTTCCCTTCTCTTCCCTTCCCTTCCCTTCCCCTCTCCTCTCATTTTCCTTCTCTTTGTTCCCTTCTTCTCTTCTCTTCCCCTTCCCTCTTAGCTTCTCTCCTCTCCTCTCGTTTTCCTTCTCTTCTTTCTGCGTGCCCGAAAGCTGCGTGCATTCTTCTCTTCTCTTCCCTTCTTTCCCCTTCCCCCTCTTCTCTTCCCCTTCTCTCTTCCCTTCCCTTCTTTTCCCCTTCCCCCTCTTCTCTTCCCCTTCTCTCTTCCCTTCTCTTCCCTTCCCTTCCCCTCTCCTCTCATTTTCCTTCTCTTTGTTCCCTTCTTCTCTTCTCTTCCCCTTCCCTCTTAGCTTCTCTCCTCTCCTCTCGTTTTCCTTCTCTTCTTTCTGCGTGCCCGAAAGCTGCGTGCATTCTTCTCTTCTCTTCCCTTCTTTCCCCTTCCCCCTCTTCTCTTCCCCTTCTCTCTTCCCTTCCCTTCTTTTCCCCTTCCCCCTCTTCTCTTCCCCTTCTCTCTTCCCTTCTCTTCCCTTCACTTCCCCTCTCCTCTCGTTTTCCTTCTCTTCTTTCTGTGTGCATGAAAGCTGCGTGCATTCTTCTCTTCTCTTCTCTTCCCTTCTTTCCCCCTTCCCCCTCTTCTCTTCCCCTTCTCTCTTCCCTTCCCTTCTCTTCCCTTCTCTTCTCTTTTCTCTTCCCTTCCCTTCTCTCTTCTCTTCTCAACTCTTCCCTTCCCTTCTTTTCCCCTAACCCTTCCCCCTCTTCTCTTTCCCTTCTCTCTTCCCTTCTCTTCCCTTCCCTTCCCTTCTCCTCTCATTTTCCTTCTCTTTGTTCCCTTCTTCTCTTCTCTTCCCCTTCCCTCTTAGCTTCTCTCCTCTCCTCTCGTTTTCCTTCTCTTCTTTCTCTTCTCCTCTCCCATCTCCTCTCCATGTTATTCCGTATTTTCTATTCTGTTCTGTTCCATTTTGACACCACACGCTAAAATCAAATTACCAAAGGGCCTCACATCCATGTTTTATTTATCTATTTATTACCTTTATAAGCCACCCTTCTCCCTCACATGCAAACTCACCTTCCTTCACCATCTGCCCCAAAATACGTGTGATTTCAAGCATGACCGCCGTTCCACTGCTGGGATCAATGGCTCCATGAACCCAACTGTCCCGGTGATTCCCATACAGGACATACCGATCTAGAAGAGGAGGAAGAGGAGGAAACGGCTAGTAGTTGTGGAGTAAACTAAGAGAGAATTACGGGAAGAACATACATAGAGCAACTGCACTTAAGGCTTACATGATATCCCGCTTCACAGTGCTTTGCAGCCCTCTCTAAGCGGTTTACAGAGTCAGCCTCTTGCCCCCAACAATCTGGGTCCTCGTTTTACCCACCTCGGAAGGACGGAAGGCTGAGTCACCCTTGAGCCAGTCAGGATCGAACTCCTGGCAGTGGGCACAGTTAGCCTGCAATATTGCATTCTGACAACTGGGGAGGAAAGGAAGGAAGGAAGGAAGGAAGGAAGGAAGGAAGGAAGGAAGGAGTATGGATGTCATAGAAGGAGGGATGGAAGGAAGGAAGGAAGAATGGAAGCAAAGGGAAAAATAGGGAAGGAAGGAAGGAAGGCAAGAAGGAAGGAAGGAAGGAAGGAAGGAAGACGGAAGGAAGGAAGGAAGGAAGGAAGGAAGGCTGAGTCGATGATGTTGAGAGAATAAAACCTAGAAGTGAAAGCCATTTCCAGGATCCAGAATGGATCCTCCCAATGAGGGGGTGAAATGCTACCAGTTCGAGCGAACTGGTAGCAGCAGCACCACATGGTTTGGTGAACTGGTAGCGGCGACGGTGCGAGGCTCTGCCCACCCGCCCGGACATCTTTACTGCCTGGTTTTAACCAGGAAGTAAACTGTTTTTGACCCTCTGCGCATGTGCAGAAGGCTTTGCACATGCGCAGAGGGTCCAAAATCGCATGTAACATGCACGCGCGCACTTCTGAACCGGTAGGGAAGATAAGTAGATTTCACCCCTGAGGGAAGCACAGGAAAAGAAGACAGGACAGTAGCTCACCTGGTTCTACGCTTCCCCGTATCACCCCCAGGACATTGGAAGATGGTTTGATCTGTCTCTTGTTGTGGACCTCCACTTGCACATTGCTAGGAAGCAAAGAGATCTGGGTTTAATCAATTGCAATGGGACATTATTTGCAATTAATCTGGGGTGAGTCAATATCTCACCCTATCCCAGGGGTCTGCCACCTTAAACACTCAAAGAGCCATTTGGGCCCGTTTCCCACAGAAAAGAAAACACCGGGAGCCACAAAACCTTTCCCGTGCCTGACTATTTCTTGAGCGGCCACAAAACTAGCCTATGTAGTTGAATTAAATGTTCTGTTTTATTCTGAAACTTTTATCTTTTCTTGGATTTATCCATGGTTGGCCTACCGGGGGTTGAAAAGCTCAATAAATCATGTGCCGGCAGGTGTCACACATTGGCAGTTGTGACGCAGATTTTGAGTGACAAGAAGCCGCAGCAGAGGGATGAAAGAGCCACATGTGGCTCCAGAGCCGCAGGTTGCTGACCCCTGCCCTATCCATTCCAGCTTCTTGACACACACCCATTTAACCTCTTGTAGGTGTAACTACCTGGTGTTAGGAAAGCGCCCATTTTCTCGGAATCCGGGTCCAAGGTGGTAATCACAGCCCAAGGCCCCTTGCCAGGCAGCCCCTGCTTTGGGTCCATCAAGGTTACTGCAAACCAAGATACAAAGAAATCTGATTAAAGTCAAACTATTTACTAAGTCTGCACTACTATTAATCTTCTCATCGTTCCCAGCACCCTTCTCCTTCCACTTGCTTGTATCCTTACAATTTATATTGATATTGTTTCCTGATTGCTTATTTGTATCCTATGACTATCATTAAGTGTTGTACCTTATGATTCTTAATGAACGTATCTTTTATTTTATGTACACTGAGAGCTTATGCACCAAAGACAAATTCCTTGTGTGTCCAATCACACTTGGCCAATAAAGAATTCTATTCTATTCTATTCTATTCTATTCTATTCTATTCTATTCTATTCTATTCTATTCTATTCTATTCTATTCTATTCTATTCTATTCTATTCTATTCTATTCTATTCTATTCTTATTCCTATTCCTATTCCTATTCCTTATTCTACTCTACTCTATTCTACTCTACTCTACCTATTCTATTCTATTATATTCTATTCTATTCTATTATTATTCCTATTCCTATTCCTATTCCTATTCCTATTCCTATTCCTATTCCTTATTCTACTCTGCTCTACTCTACTCTACTCTACTCTACTCTACTCTACTCTACTCTACTCTACTCTACTCTACTCTATTCTATTCTATTCTATTCTATTCTATTCTTATTCCTATTCCTATTCCTATTCCTATTCCTCATTCTACTCTACTCTATTCTACTCTACTCTACCTATTCTATTCTATTCTATCCTATCGTATCCTATCCTATCCTATCTATTCTCTGCAGGGTGGATAAAAATCAATGATTTTTTTAAAAAAAATCAAAAAAATCAGATTTTTTTTATTTAAATCGGATTTTTTTTTTATTTAAATCGGATTTTTTTGATTTTTATCGAATTTATTTTAATAAAAAACTTTTGGGGTAAAAATCTATTGTAAGATAGTTTTCTATTTAAGATACATAAATAATTCAGTTTATTCAGCATGAAATGGAGTTTAGTTATGTAGCGTGAGGCTGTATATTCTGCAACACTGGGACTATCGGTGAGTCAACAGTGGGTCAAAGGAGTAGCAGAAATGACAGATGCTCTTTAAAGGGACTCAGGGGCAGAGAATCAGGGTGGATTTGATTTAAATTGTGATTTAAATCATGATTTAAATCACTAGTAAAAAGGCTTGATTTAAATCATAATTTTTAAAATGATTTAAATCAAGCCTTTTTACTAGTGATTTAAATCATGATTTAAATCACAATTTAAATCAAATCCACCCTGATTCTCTGCCTCCTGAGTCCCAGCTGATTGGGAGGAAATGAGGATTTTGCAGTATCTTTCCCCTGCCATGCCTACCAAGCCATGCCACGCCCACAAAGCCACACCCACAGAACCGGTAGTAAAAAAATTTGAAGCCCACCACTGATGGTGACCAAAACTGGTCGCAATATTCTATGCATGGTCCTACTAAGGCTTTATAAAGCGATACTAATACTTCACGTGATTTTGATTCTGTGCCCCTGTTTATACAGCCAAGGATTGTATTAGCTTTTTCAGCTGCTGGCACACACTGCTGGCTCATATTTAAGTGATTGTCCACAAGGACTCCAAGATCCCGCTCGCGGTTGCTGCTATTGAGCCAGGTTTCATCTAATCTGTACCTATACATTTGGCTTTTTTTGCCGAAATCTAAAACCTTACTTGTGGACTTCATCTCCCAGATTTCCCCAGACAGCCATGCTCAAATACAGATACAGATTTAACAGAGTTGGAAGGGACCTTGGAGGTCATCTAGTCCAACCCCCCACCCAAGCAGGAGACCCTACAAAGGGCAGTCCAGTCTCTTCTTGAAAGCTTCCAGGGATGAAGCTCCCACAACTTCCAAAGGCAACTTCTGTTCCATTGTTCTCACTGTCAGAAAATTCCTCCTTATTTCCAGGTTGAATCTCTCCTTGGTCAGTTTCCATCCATTATTCCTTGTCTGGCCTTCAAAGGTGCTTTGGAAAATAGCTTGACCCCCTTCCTCTTCTCTGGGGCAGCCCCTCAAATATTGGAAGATGCTCTCCTGTCTCCCCTGGTCCTTCTCTTCCCTAGACCAGCCAGGCCCAGTTCCTGCAACCGTCCATCATATGTTTGAGCCTCCAGTCCCCTAATCATCCTGGTTGCTCTTCTCTGCACTTTTTCTTAGAGACTCAACATCTTTTTTATACTCTGGTGACCAAAATTCTGGGAGTTGAAGTCCACGCGTCTTAAAGTTGTCGAGTTTGGAGACAGCCTGATATAACCCATCTGGGCTCTGCCTGTGAAGGGCTTCTGTGTATTTGATTTGATACCCACCAGATCAACTCCTTGGCATCCTCAAAGCCGATGGGTTGGACCGGGATGGTGGAAAGCCCAGTGATCTGATCCTCTGGAATCCGGTAGGTGAAATCTAAATATCAAAAGGAGAAAGTGAAACAGAAGATAAACGGGAAAAAAATTGGGGGTGTTTGGGAACCCAGCAAGAACTGAGGTTCAGGAAAAGATTAAAGAACTGCTGGGGAGCAGACAGCAAACAGTGCCCCCTAGAATAGAATAGAATAGAATAGAATAGAATAGAATAGAATAGAATAGAATAGAATAGAATAGAATAGAATAGAATAGAATAGAATAGAATAGAAATCTATTCAATTTGAATAGAATAGAATAGAATAGAATAGAATAGAAATAGAAATAGAAATAGAAATAGAAATCTATTCAATTTGAATAGAATAGAATAGAATAGAATAGAATAGAATAGAATAGAATAGAATAGAATAGAATAGAATAGAATAGAATAGAATAGAATAGAATAACAGAGTTGGAAGGGACCTTAGAGGTCTTCTAGTCCAACCCCCTGCATAGGCAGGAAACCCTACACCACTTCAGACAAATGGATATCCAACATCTTCTTAAAAATCTCCAGTGTTGGAGCATCCACAACTTCTGGAGGCAAGTTGCTCCACCGATTAATTGTTCTCAATGTCAGAAAATTTCTCCTTAGTTCTAGATTGCTTCTCTCCTTGATTAGTTTCCATCCATTATTCCTTGCCTGCCCTTTGGGTGCCTTGGAAAATAGCTTGACCCGCTTCCTCCTCTCTGGGGCAGCCCCTCAAATATTGGAAGATGCTCTCCTGTCTCCCCTGGTCCTTCTCTTCACTGGACTAGCCATGCCCAGTTCCTGCAACCGTTCATTGTTATGTTTTAGCATCCAGTCCCTTCATCCTCCTGGTTGCTCTTCTCTGCACTTTTTCTAGAGTCTCAACATCTTTTTTATAGTGTGGTGACCAAAACTGGATGCAGGACTCTAGGTGTGGCCTTACTAAGGGTTTATAGAGTGGTATTGGTACCATCACTTGATCTTGATTCCATCCCTCTGTTAATTCAATTTAGGATTGCACTGGCTTTTTTGGCTGCCGCCGCACACTGTTGGCTCATATTTAACTGGTTGTCCACTAAGAGGAGAGGGTTCAAAGCCCACCATCTGACCTCCAAAGAGACCCTCTTTATGCCTCCTCTTACTTTTGGCCGGAAAATAGGGCGTCAGAAGATCTCCAAAGCCGGTTTTGAAAGAGCCTCTCTCTACGCCGGAGCCGGGCATGTACCACGAATTAGGATAGGTCTCCTTGGGTGAAGATTTCCCATCGTTGATGTCTGCAGGATCTGTGTACACCACCACACCAACGACGCCAAATTTTGCCCCATTGATCGCCTGGAGATAGAAGGGGAAATCCATCAAATCAGGGTTTAATTCCATTTAAACATCTTCGGCAGACTTGTGACAAAGCAAAGGAAGACTGGGGTAAGATCAGTGGTAAAATCCTGCCGGTTCTGTCCGGCTCGCGCAAGCCGGTATTACTAGTAGCGCGTGGTTCGGCGAACGGGTAGCGGCAGCAGCGCGAGGCTTCACATACCTACCCGGACATCGTAACTTACTGGTCAAAAATCGGACATGACAGACAGCGCATGCACTTCCGAACTGGTAGGGAAGGTAAGTAGATTTCACCCCTGGGTAAGATCCTTGGTTTACAACCATAATTTAGCCCAAAATTTCTGTTGCTTAAGCGAGACAGTTATGAGGTGAGTTTTGCTCCATTTTACAACCTTTCTTGCCACCGTTGTTAAGCAAACCACTGCATTTGTTAAGGGAGTAACACGGTTGTTAAGCGAATCTGGCTTTCCCCCTTGACTTTCCTCGTCAGAAGGTCGCAAAAATTACCTCAGGACCTTATGGCAACCGTCATAAATCTGAGTCAATTGCCAAGCATCTGAATTTTGATCCTGTGACTGTGGGGATGCCGCCATGATTGTAAGTATTGAAAAACGATCACACAAGTCCCTTTTCGCAGTGCTGTTGTTAAGTTCAAATGGTCACTAAATGAACTGTTGTAAGTCGAGGACTACCTGTATAAAAATCAAACCAGAGACTTTTCTTTTAGGTTTAATGGACAAGGACTTCCTATGACTCTTTTTTCTATAATCTATTCTATCTAATCATCAAAACCATATATCACAACTTCGGGTTTTTGTTTTTTTTTCCAATTTTATACACGCACAAAAGTCCATCAAAGGTTTGTACTCAGCAAGAAATGTCGATTTCTCCAATCAAAGAAGTCAATTTATCCATCCAAGCAAAATCTGTCAACATCACCAGCTGTATCTCCCCATCTCTGTGGGAAGTACAGAGCAACAATCTCGTTTCTATGATCATATTTTGAAATAGTCTCTGGTGGCTGTTTTTTTTTTTGTGACTGTTTATTCATTAACCTTATAGGAAAAGCTACAGCCAATTTTGGTCAATCATTACCATTTATTAGAACCAAAATATTCTAAAACATTCATCCACCCCAGTTTTATTTCAATGATAGCCCAGCATAAAATACAGCCAAGGAAAATTGCAGCAATTTCAATAAATCCACTAATACTTATGAGGTAAAAGATAAATCAAAGTTAAGATTGAAAATACACTATAAAATTAAAATAGGGAATAAAATATGTATATATGGATTATATTATATTATATTATATTATATTTTATATTATATTATATTATATTATATTATATTATATTATATTATATTATATTATATTATATTATATTATATTATATTATATTATATTATATTATATTATATTATATTATATTATATTATATTATATTATATTATATTATATTATATTATTATTCAGAGGTGGTATTCAGCCGGTTCGTACTGGTTCAAGTGAACCTGTAGCAAAGATCACAGGTGGGCCCGGCCACACGCCCTGGCTATATGACGTCCTATTTAGACACGTTTTCAAGGCCGAGCAAATGCACAGAAGGCGTGCAAGCAAGGAAAATGTATGCGCGGAAGGCGCGCACGGAGTGAGCATGCGCCCGCGCGGCAAACCAGTCGTAAGAATATTGAAAACATACTGCTGATTATATTATATTTATATTACATTACATTATATTACATTAAAGGTAAAGGTAAAGGTTCCCCTTGCACATATGTGCTAGTCATTCCCAACTCTAGGGGGCGGTGCTCATCTCCGTTTCAAAGCCGGAGAGCCAGCACTGTCCGAAGACGTCTCCGTGGTCACGTAGCCGGCATGACTCAACGCCAAAGGCGCACGGAACGCTGTTCCCTTCCCACCAAAGGGGGTCCCTATTTTTCTACTTGCATTTTTTAACCTGCTTTCGAACTGCTAGGTTGGCAGAAGCTGGGACAAGTCACGGGAGCTCACCCCGTTACGCGGCACTAGGGATTCGAACCGCTGAACTGCCAACCTTTCGATCAACAAGCTCAGAGTCTTAGCCACTGAGCCACCGCATCCCTGCAATTATATTAATCTGCAATTATATGAATTTGGCTGTTATATTATAATTATTATATATTATATTGATAGATAAATACCCTGTTTTCCCCAAAATAAGACATCCCCTGATAATAAGCCCAATCAGGCTTTTGAGCGCATGGCAATAAAGCTAAACGCTTATTTGAGGGGTCAAAAAAATATAAGACAGGGTCTTATTTTCGGGCAAACACGGTATGTATAATATAATTAAATATATAAATTATAAAAATGGGCAGAACATCTTCAGAGAGGCCAGATATCTTCAACAATGTGTTACAAAATATTGCGGTACACAACCACACAGCTCCTCTGAACGCCAATGTGTTCCAGACATGTGTGTGACTACAGCTCCCATCACTCTCAGCCAGGCTGGGAGTGACAGACAGCGGAAAGCATCTTGAGAGGCATTGTGGTCCCAGCAAATCACTTACCAGAGCATGTAACTTATGGTAACACAACATGCACAAAAGTCAGTTCAAGTCCTATGTCACGTGAGGCTCAATTAAAGTGGTTAATCGTGATCACAGGGCTTTTTTTGCATCTGTAGCCATCATACGTTGGGAAAACCTGGCTTATGTGGATTAGTTTATTGATCGTTGGACTGTACAGCCTCTCCAGTAAGTTAGCTTAACCAATTTGGTGTTTCTCAACATGGAGCCCTTTAAAGATGGGTGGACTTCAACTCCCAGAATTCCCTAGCCGGGCTAGGGAATTCTGGGAGTTGAAGTCCACCCATCTTTAAAGGGCTCCAGGTTAGGAAATACTGATTTATCCTTTAAATGAATGAACTTAGATTGTTGAACTTCTGGTCCTGTGCATTGAAGACATTATACCATCCTATAAACATCTGTCACTGCAGGAGGAAAACATCTTCCCTCCGTTACAAGATTACCTTCGCAACTCTGCCAGCTCCACCGTAGCGAGTGATGGCAATGGTGCCGTTGAGCTCGATATTTTGACTAAGAAGGAATTCATAATCGCTCGTTTTTCCTTGGTTGGCATAGACCAGTTTCCCCTGGAAGACAATCAAGCGCCACAGAGTGGCAAGGATGCCATGTTATTATTGATATATCAACATTATCCTGATATTAATGCACTAATACAGGCAGTCAGTAACAGTAACAAAGTTGGAAGGAACTTTGGAGGTCATCTAGTCCAACCCCCTGCTCACGCAGGAGGCTTGTACTAGGGATTTGAACCGCTGAACTGCCGACCTCTCTGATCGACAAGCTCGGCATCTTAGCCACCGAGCCACCTAGTCAGGCAATTTACGACCACAATTGGGCCCAAATTTATGTTACTAAGTGAAACACTTGGGGCCAGCCAGAATTTGGGGGTTCTCTGAACTGCACAGAATTTTAGCTCGAACCCCAAGGGATCTTACCAGAGACATTTAATAAAGAACTACAATACTTAATTGTGAACATTTTAACAGCGGCTAGAATTGTATTTGCAAGAAATTGGAAAGGAGAGAAGATAATCACCGACGAAGAAATTATTAAGAAAATGTTGGACTGTGCTGAAATGAGAAGATTGACATTTGAAATAAGAGAACAGGAAGGTAAACAATATTATTTGATCTGAGAGATATTCTGCCAATGGTTTGACAATAAAGTATGGAGATGAGATAGTATACATGAAATGAAATTATGAAATGTTTAAATATCTATCTTCTGTTCGAGTAAAGAATGCAGGTAACTGTTGTATGATGAGACTTGGAAAATTGTAAGCACGAAATGATTTTAACCAATTGAGATGCTGTCTATAATTGTTTGTAAGGATGATATTTTTATGTTGTTTTTTATTTTTAACTAAAATAAAACTTTTTTAAAAGAGAAAAAAGAATCTTAGCTCGAACCTCCAGCAGCCCATCCTTGCTTGGGGTGAAATATTTAAGGAAAAAAGTTTTTTGTGTTAAAAAGGGAAAAACAATACGGAAGCGATGAATCGATCAAACAAACAAACAGACACACTCAGTGAAATAAAAATTAGAGATGTCTGGAGAATGGGTGCAAAAAATTCACCCATTGAGTGCGATGCATTTGTCCTTCTTTGTTCTCTTCCCGGAGCTAAAAACCCACTGAGCTGAACAATAATTTTAACAACCTGTAAAGCTGATTTATTGATTTAAACAGCAATTAGAAGAGGAACATGCTATCTCGGGTTGGATCATAAAACTGAGCAAATTCCAGCCCGAGATGTGATAACGAAGATGAGAGATTAGATAGAAGGGCGTTGCCCCGTTCTATTAGCCCATTGAAGATGGGTGGATTTCATAAGTTTTGGTCACCACACTATAAAAAAAGAGGTTGAGACTCGAGAACCGTGATGGCGAACCTATGGCAGAGATAGCACGCAGCGCCAGCTCTGACGGCACGCGAGCTGTCGCCCCAGTTCAGCTCTACTGCGCATGCATGTACCCCTCCCACCAGCCCGCGGGTTTTCGGGTCTCTGCCATGCATGTGCGGGGGCTGTGTGTGCATGCATGGGAGAGTGGGGCACATGCGTGAGGGCTGGGCACGCATTGCATTTTGGGGGTTCGGGTGCGTGCACAGTTTGGCCACTTGGTCCAGAAAAGGTTAGCCATCACTGCTCTAGAAAGAGTGCAGAGAAGAGCAACCAGGATGATGAGGGGACCAGAGACTAAAACATACGATGAACGGTTGCAGGAACTGGGCCTGGCTGGTCTAGTGAAGAGAAGGACCAGGAGAGACAGGAGAGCCTCTTCCAATATTTGAGGGGTTGCCACAGAGAGGAGGAAGGGGGTCAAGCTATTTTCCAAAGCCCCTGAAGGCCAGACAAAGAAGGATGGAAACTGAACAAGGAGAGATTCAACCTGGAAATAAGGAGGAATTTCTTGACAGTGAGAACAATCAACCAATGGAACAGAAGTTGCTGGCTAGCAAATCAAAGAGGGAGGGAGGGAGGGAGGAAGGAGAGATAGGTAAAGGTTAGAGTGGAGGAGAAAAAGAGAAAGGAGAAAGAAAGAAAGAAAGAAAGAAAGAAAGAAAGAAAGAAAGAAAGAAAGAAAGAAAGAAAGAAAGAAAGAAAGAAAGAAAGAAAGAAAGAAAGAAAGAAAGAAAGAAAGAAAGAAAGAAAGATGTTGAGACTAGAAAGAGTGCAGAGAAGAGCAACCAGGATGATTAGGGAACTGGAGGCTAAAACATAATAATGAACGGTTGCAGGAACTGGGCCTGGCTGGTCTAGTGAAGGACCAGGGGAGCATCTTCCAGTATTTGAGGGGCTGCCACAGAGAGGAGGAAGGAGGCCAAGCTATTTTCCAAGGCACCTGAAGGCCAGACAAGGAAGAATGGATGGAAACTGAACAAGGAGAGATTCAACCTGGAAATAAGGAGAAATTTTCTGACAGTGAGAACAATCCACCCATGGAACAGAAGTTGCCTTTGGAAGTTGTGGGAGCTTCATCCCTGGAGGCTTTCAAGAAGAGACTGGACTGCCTTCTGTCAGAAAATGGTGTAGGGTCTCCTGCTTGGGCAGGGGGTAGGACTAGATGACCCACAAGGTCCCTTCCAACTCTGTTCATCTATTAAATTCCCAGAATCCTCCAGGCAGCATGGAGAACGTTGGAAGCGTGAGGAATTCTGGGAGTCTTAAGTCCACCCATCTTCAGGTGGCCGAGGTTGCGACACTGAGATAGAAGAATAAAAAAGGCAAGGGTACAGTTACCCTTTTAGGATTTATACCTCGGCGGTCCCTGGGGGTCCGAAAGCTGCATAGGGCATTACTATATTTGGATCTCTTTGATCTGGTGTGAGGTCTTCCTCAGTTTTTCTGGACGCAAACAGCTCAGTGTTGTTTTCCACTGGAAAGGAAAGAAGTTTTGGTTAAGGTTCCTCCCTTTGAAATTTTAACATCTGTAGACTTCAACTCCCAGAATTCCCCAGCCAGCATGCTCTAAAGCAGGGGTCTCCAACCTTGGCAACCTTAAGACTTGTGGACTTCAACTCCCAGAATTCCTCAGCCAGCAAAGCTGGCTGAGGAATTCTGGGAGTTGAAGTCCACAAGTCTTAAGGTTGCCAAGGTTGGAGACCCCTGCTCTAAAGACCCTTCGGAGTTGCAATGGTGCTGGGGAAAAAAATGACTTACAATCAGTCCTTGCATTTACGACCGTTGCAATATCCCCACGGTCCTGAGATCAAACCTGTAACTCCGAACCACTGTTATTTGTTGTTGTTGTTATTACCACTGTTTGAGCATGACGATTAATATTACCTGTCAGCACTCCAAACTACATTCGTTCCAGTGCTGACATAAGGAGGAGAAGAGGGGGCAGCTGGCAAGAGGACGCTTGACTTTTCACCTACTTATTTTCCCTGAAGATAATATCCCCTAGGAGATGGGATGGAAGGGGGGACATTCCTGGGAGCTGAAGTAGTAGATATGGGGAGAGTGATTTGAAAGATGGCCAATGAGACGCAGAGAATTGGGGAACGGAAAGGGAAGGTTTGGGGTCAGGAAGTCAGTGTTGGCTACGATATAATCGGGGACAGATTGTCGTGCTTAATAAATGAAAGATTTCATCAAAGACTATTTGTTTGGAAATGCAATTTATTTTGAGACGACACTGAAACCTGACATTACCATTGCTTAAGTGTCCTGCTTGAGCAAGGGGTTGGACTAGAAGATCTCCGAGATCCCTTCCAACGGTGTTATTCTGTATTTCACTTCTTTTTTTCCAGTGCCATTGTGGTTTTGAGCAGTCACTAAACAAATGACTATAAATCAAAGGCTGCCTGCATGGATGGAAACCATCTTTGTCTTTTGAAATCAGGCCGAGGATTAGGGTTAGGGTAGTCCACCATGGGAGGGTGAGGCCAGTTAAATAGACCACAGCTTGATCCTGCATGATCCAAACCTGGCTTAGCATTTTCCAATCCAGCTGTGGGAAGCCCCCCCCCAAAGAATGAAATATTTTGATAAATATTTAAGAAAGACATAATATTATATTTTCCTATAACGAAGAAATGGAGAAACATGTTTTTAGAGGCAGAAAGCAGGCCCCAAGTCTTTCTTAATAGCCCACAGCAGATGCCAGCACTTAAGGAAACAAAGGGTTTATTGAAAGAGGAAGCCAACTATCTAGATGGCTCCGTTCATAAGCAAAGCAAATCCTGCAGGTAGAAACCCATTCAAGACAGGAGTGTTGTCATCTAGGCTCACTTAGTTATTGCAGGACACAATTAGTCTGCCACAGTCCTTTGGGATAAAGTTGATAAACACTCACCTTTATCTCCCTTGACACACTGCCAAAGACCTAATTGCCAATGAACTTTGCAAGGCCACACGGAACAGAGTCAAAACGGAGCTTCAGAATTTAAACCGACCAGCACGAACAAAGTTGCTTCCTGCAAAGGCTCAGGTACCTTTGCTCCTCCTGTATGTCTTATGGGATGGGCCAATCATCGCCAAGCCTTACTCCTGAGTCACCCCTTTTGTTTTAACTGTTCTTGCCTTCTGGAAGCTCTGTGCATATGCACACTGGGAACAGGCTCCCTCTGTTCCTCTGCCTCGCTGACATCAGACTCTGGAGGCTCCAGAGTCAGCACACAACTCTCAGATGGCCCTGGCGCCAACTCTGCCTCTGACGCAGAGTCCTCGTCTGAGCCTTCCCCAGACTCCAGGACTGGTCCATGTTCCTCCCCAGCCTCCTCACTGTCTGACTCTGCTGCCAGCTCCACAGGCTGCCGGCGGACCACAACACTGGCTGAATACCACCTCTGATATGGAGACACCCCACAAATGGGGAATTTAGGCAGTCCTCCCTAATGGGAAGGGGAAAAGCTGCAAGGGGGGGGATAGCCCCAAAACTCTCTGCCCAACACCGCCCTGTCCTTTCCCCCCATACTCACCCACAGCCACCTTGTTGGGTCTCTCTGGATCTGGGAAGGACAGAAAGACGTCGTACTGCATCTCCGTGACCTTGTCAAGACCAGATTTCGGGTCGCTCCAGCGTTCGAGGAGGAGTTTGACTAGATCTTGGTCCCCCTTAGTGGTTGCCATGTGCGGCTTGGCTGACAGCTTCCTAACGTGTGAAGGACAGAATGTTGGTTGCACATTTCAGGTTTCAGAGACCAACTTCACTTTATTTCTCTTTTTTTGCACGATTGATTCTTTCAACGGAGAATTGAAAAAGCAGGAAAAGCGGCTTCCCTCCAGAAGTTTTGGGAAACCTCCATCACTGGAAGTTTTTAAGAAGAGATTGGACAGCCATTTGTCTGGAATGATATAGGCTCTCCTGCTCAAGCAGGGGGTTGGACTAGAAGACCTCCAAGGTCCCTTCTAATTCTGTTATTCTCTTTATTCTATTATTCTGTTCATTCTGTTTTTTATTCTCTTTATTCTGGTTTGTTTGTTTTTTTTTTGTTTTTTGTTTTGCTTTAATTTATATGCCGCCCTTCTCCGGAGACTCAGGGCGGCTTACAATGCGTTAAGCAATAGCCTTCATACTTTTGCATATTTATACAAAGTCAGCTTATTGCCCCCACAATCTGGGTCCTCAATTTACCTACCTTAGAAAGGATGGAAGGCTGAGTCAACCTTGAGCCTGGTGAGATTTGAACTCGCAGTAATTGCAAGCAGCAGATGTTAATCACAGTGCTTTAGTCCACTGTACTACAGGCTCTTTGCCTGTATTCTGTTATTCTCCTTATTCTGTTAATCTGTTTATTCTGTTATTCTGTTCATTCTGTTATTCTGTTTAGCCTGTTATTTTGTTTATTCAGTTATTTTGTATTCTGTTATTTTCTTTATTCTGTTATTTTCTTTATTCTGTTATTCTTTTTATTCTGTTATTTTCTTTATTCTGTTATTTTGTATTCTGTTATTTTCTTTATTCTGTTATTCTCTTTATTCTGTTATTCCGTTGTTTTGTTTATTCTGTTATTTTGTATTCTGTTATTCTCTTTATTCTGTTATTCTTTTTATTCTTGTTATTCTGTTAGTTATTCTGTTATTCTATTATTCGATTATTCTGTTATTAAATTGAGGCTGACCAGACTGGTAATCTCCACATATTTTGGACTACCACTCCTCTCAGGCTTAGAGTATAACCAGTGGCAGGGGATGGTGGGATTGTTAGTCCAAAATATTTGGAGTTGTCCAGAAGTTTGCCATGTTGCATTTATCACAATATCTACCTCATAGTATAAATTAGTGCTTCTCCATTTAGGCAACTTGAAGATGTAGGGATTTCAATTCCCAGAATTCCCCAGCCAGCCATGCCATTGCGATTGTAACTTCGAATTGTTGCTAAATGAATGGTTGTAAGCCAAGGACTACCGTATAATTCAGCTAAATCATTTTAGACCAAGGAATTTACAAGAGCCCCACACAACAAAAATTGGGGCGTTTTATGTCTGTTCCCAGCACTGCCAACACGGTAACACAATTCATACAATCCGGGATCCGAAGGAGGCTATTTCAGAGTTTGCATGATGCTTTGAGTGGTACATTTATCAAAGAGGCTGGTTTTTTTTTTATAATATGTGCAACCTGGTTAAAAATTAAACCACTTTTTCTCATTTCGGGTCCTACGCTACATTCATCACATACCAGGTAGGTACGTTTAACATGCTTTGCCAGCAAATGAAGGGGAGTCTAGCTGAACTTCAGATGAATCACATTTGGGATATTTTAAGAAGGCAACTGACTTAGTCCACGATCTTCTCTGAGCAAAACTGATTTTTGAAGCCGCTGAGATTGAAGATCTGCAGGCAAAAAGCATTCAAACTTTGGATTCAGGCAGGCAGGCAGGCCAGATTTCAAGCTTGGGTTAATCCTGAATCCAAGTGACTAGAAGACTAGAAGACATAAAATATGTAACCCCAGCCCTGGTGTTTCTGGGAGTATGAAACACCTTCCTTCCTTTTCCTTTTCCTTTTTTTTCCTTTCATTTCTTTTCTTCCTTTTCTCATTCCCCCTTCCTTCTTTTTCTTTCTCCCCCCCTCTCTCTCCCCTTCCTTCCTTTTTTCTTTCTTTCTACTTTCCTTCCTCTCTTCCTCCCTCCCGCCCCCTGTCCCTTCCTCCCTTCCTCCATGCTGCCTCTTTCTTTCTTTCTTTCTTTCTTTCTTTCTTTCTTTCTTTCTTTCTTTCTTTCTTTCTTTCTTTCTTTCTTTCCTTCCTTCCTTCCTTCCCTCCCTCCCTCCCTTCCTCCATGCCCGCCCGCCTTTCTTTCTTTCTTTCTTTCTTTCTTTCTTTCTTTCTTTCTTTCTTTCTTTCTTTCTTTCTTTCTTTCTTTCTTTCCATTTTTCTTTCTTTCTTTCTCTCTATCTTTCCTTCTGCTCCTTTCTTCATTTCTCCTTCCTCTTTTCTTTCTTTCTCCCTCCCTCCCCCTTCCTTCCTTCCTTCCTTTCCCTCCTTCCCTCCCTCCCTTCCTCCATGCCCGCCTTTTTCTTTCTTTCTTTCTTTCTTTCTTTCTTTCTTTCTTTCTTTCCTCTCCTTTCTTCATTCCTCCTTCCCTCTTTCTTTCTTTCTTTCTTTCTCCCTCTCTCTCTCCCCCTTCCTTCCTTTCTACCTTCCTTCCTCTCTCTTCTTCCCTCTCTCTCTCTCTCTCTTTCTTTTTCTCTTTCTTTCTTTCCTCTCCTCTCCTTTCTTTTCCTCCTTCCCTCTTTCTTTCTCCCTCCCTCTCTCCCCCTTCCTTCCTTCCTTTCTACCTTCCTTCCTCTCTCTTCCTCTCTCCCTTTCTCTTTTTCTTTCTTTCTTTCTTTCTCTCTCTCCTTCCTTCCTTCCTTCCTTCCTTCCTTCCTTCCTTCCTTCCTTCCATCAAGATGACCATCTCCTTTCTTCCTTCTCCTATATTTCCCCCACAACACCCCTGCGAGGTCGAATTGGACTGAGAGAGAAGGACTGGCCCAAAGTCACCCAGCGGCCTTTCGTACCTAAGGTGGGACTCGAACTCGCCGTCCCCTGGTTCCTAACCCAATACTTTCAAAGACAAATACGAGGGTCTCACGGGCCACAGGGGCCCCCTGCCCACCCCTCAAATGCTTACTTGAGGTTCTCTCGGATGTTGGCAGCTTCCACCTGGTTCATGAAGTCCTCTAGGATTACCCGATCCAGATCCTGGAGCCAGTCGGGGGAAGGCGCCACTTTGGGGATGGCGAAGTGGCCCAGCAGGATCCCCGCGGTCAGCAGCACCGCCCCACCAAAGATGGAGCACAGGATGTACTTCCAGCTTGCCATGGTTACCGGTGCCCAGGAAGAGGGGCTTCTGGTTGTGGAAGAGACCCTGGCAGCCCCTTTCTTAGCTCCTGGCTCCAGGCAGGTCTTGCTCGGTCCCGGGGCGTGAAAAGACAGGCGTGTTGCAACGATGACATGCCCTTTGGTCGTCCGGGATGGGCTGATCAAGGAAATGGCCTACGTGGTTTCTGCCAAAGGGGCTGGGAGAGGAGGAGGTGTGTGTGTGGTGGGGGGTTCTTGGCCCAATCGGGTGGAAAGAGGCGAGTTTTCTCAGGGGGCATTCTGGTGCTCCAAAGCCACGTCGAATTGGTCGCCTAGCGGCTGAGTGTGCTACAGGTAGTCAGATTAACAGGGTTGGAAGGGACCTTGGAGGTCATCTAGTCCAACCCCCCGCCCAAGCAAGAGACCCCCCCACAGTCCAGTCTCTTCTTGAAAGCTTCCAGGGATGAAGCTCCCACAACTTTTGAGGTAACTTCTGTTCTTTACAGAGTAACAGAGCTGGAAGGGACCTCGTAGGTCATCTAGTCCAACCCCCTGCCCAAGCAGGAGACCCTACACCATTTCTGACAGAGGCAGTCCAGTCTCTTCTTGAAAGCTTCCAGTGATGAAGCTCCCACAACTTCTGAGGTAACTTCTGTTCTTTACAGATTAACAGAGCTGGAAGGGACCTTATAGGTCATCTAGTCCAACCCCCTTCCCAAGCAGGAGACCCTACACCAGTGATGGCTAACCTTTTTGCCATCACGTGCCAAAAGCAGGGGGAGTGCAGGGGGGGGTCGTGCGGTCACATGCCCACACCCATAATTCTATGCGCCCCGCCCTCCCACACGTGTGGGCACGACCCACCCACCCCCGCTCCCGGCATGCGATGGCACAGTGGGCCCGTTTTTCACCCTCCCCAGGTTCCAGAGTCTTTCTAGGAGCCTGGGGAGGGTGAAAACGGCATTCCCTACCCCCCGGAGGCCCTCCGGAGGCCGGAAATGGCCCATTTGCCGACTTCTGGTGGAACTGGAAGGCCTGTTTTTTGCTCTCCCCAGAGAGCAAATGTGGGCACGACCCCCCCCCCCCCGCTCCCAGCATGCGATGGCACGGTGGGCCCGTTTTTCACCCTCCCCAGGTTCCAGAGCCTTTCTAGGAGCCTAGGGAGGGCGAAAATGGCCTTCCCCTCCCCCCGAGGCCCTCTGGAGGCTGGAAACAGCTTGTTTCCCTACTTCTGGTGGGCCCAGAAGGCCCGAAAATGGAGCTGAGCTCGCATGCCCACCGATATGGTTCCACATGCCACCTGTGGCACGCGTGCCATAGGTTCGCCATCACGGCCCCTACACCATTTCTGACAGGTGGCAACCCAGTCTCTTCTTGAAAGCTTCCAGTGATGAAGCTCCCACAACTTCTGAGGCAACTTCTGTTCTTTACAGATTAACAGAGTTGGAAGGGACCTTGGAGGTCATCTAGTCCAACCGCCAGCCCAAGCAGGAGACCCTACACACCATTTCTGACAGTCTCTTCTTGAAAGCCTCCAGGGATGAAGCTCCCACAACTTCTGAGGCAACTTCTGTTCTTTACAGATTAACAGAGTTGGAAGGGACCTTGTAGGTCATCTAGTCCAACCCCCAGCCCAAGCAGGAGACCCTACACACCATTTCTGACAGTCTCTTCTTGAAAGCCTCCACGGATGAAGCTCCCACAACTTCTGAGGCAACTTCTGTTCCGTGGGTTGATAGCTCTCAATCAATAGTCCTCGACTTACAACCACAACCGAGCCCAACATTACTGTTGCTAAGCAAGACAGTTGCTAAGTGAGGTTGCCCCCATTTTACGACCTTGCTTGCCACCGTCGTGAAGCGAATCACTGCAGTTGTGAGGTTAGTCCCACGGTTGTTAAGTGAATCTGATTTCCCTATCGACTTTGCTTGTGAAAAGGTCACAAAAAGGGGATCACGTGACCTCAACCGTCATAAATGATGAGTCGGTTGCCAAGCCTCCGAATTTTGATCACGTGACCCTGGGGATGCTACAACGGTGTGAAAAATGGTCGTAAGTCACTTTTTTCGGCGCCTTGGTAACGCCGAACAGTCACTAAATGAACTGCTGTAAGTACTGAACTACACAGGACTAACAGTACTGAAGTTATGGTGTTGGACTGGGACGAGGGAGAGCTGAGTTCGAGCGACTGGCAAAGAAGCCTGCCTCTTTGACAGCTGCTTTGGAGCTGCGGCGGCTGGCCGCAGGCCACTGAAAAGTACCGGAGGTCGCGGAAAAAGCTGCTGCCGTGCCATCGCCACCATGTTCTTCGCGCATTGGACTTGCAAGGCAATGGGATGCACGTGTGTGAAGAACATGGCGCTGACGAACATGGCGGGCAGGGCAAGCGAGCAGCACCCGGGGAACCGGTTTGGGGGCGTGGCCAGCCGGCCATCGCTACCGGTTCAGCAACCTTGGCCAAATATCTGCCAACGGTTCGCGCGAACCAGTGCAAACCGGCTGAATACCACGTATGTATGTATGTATGTATGCATGTATGCATGTATGCATGTATGCATGTATGTATGTATGTATGTATCAGTGGTGGGTTGCTCCAGGTTCGGTCTGGTTCTATAGAACCAGTAGTAAAACTGGTGGGAGGCTCCAGCCACCCGGCACGAGGTCATCATGGGTGATCTGCGCATGCGCAGAAGCTTCTCGTTGCATGTGCGCACGCTCCCTACGAACCAGTAGTAAATGTAAGTAGAACCCATCCCTGGTATGTATGTGTGTGTATATAGATAGATAGATAGATAGATAGATAGATAGATAGATAGAGAGAGAGAGAGAGAGAGAAGAGGCGATAGACATCACGATCTCCAGAACGTTTAAAAGTTTAAAATTTTTTATTTTAAAACTTGTGCTAAGCTTTCGTTGGCCCCTACCGACTTCATCAGAGTATAAAGCTTAGCACAAGTTTTAAAATAAAAAACTTTAAACTTTTAAACGTTCCGGAGATTGTGATGTCTATCGCTTCTTCTATAACTATACCTGGAACTCGCATTTTTAGGACAATTCTTAATATATATATATATATACTGCTCAGAAAAATAAAGGGAAGACAAGCAGAAGACATCCGAGATCTGAATGAATGAAATAGCCTGATTAAATACTTTGTTCTTTACATACAGTAGTTTATACACTGCTCAAACAACTAAAGGGAACACAAAACTACTGTATGTAACGAACAAAGTATTTAATAAGGCTGTTTCATTCATTCAGATCTCGGATGTCTTCTGCTTGTCTTCCCTTTAGTTTTTTGAGCAGTGTATATACCAAATTGATATTTTGCTGATAAAGAAATAAAGGGAGACTAGTATAGATCTATTTCAAGCGATTTAGCTCTCATCAGCTAGCCATACCCTTACTCAGATTCAAACTTGGGCTGCCTGCATATTAGGCAGCTGTATTAACCTCTGAGCCACAAGTTCTCCTCCCTTTATCAGCTTCAGCCAGGGAAGAGGTTAAGTGTTTGTCTGTCGAAGCACCTGGTTTACCCCAATATGGGAGGGAGCATACTGCTTCCCTTTATATATATATAAACCATATACCATATCTTATGTATCCTCCCTGTAAAGGTACAGTATCAGTACGCTGACTGAAGCAAATTGTAGGGAACAACTTCGTTCACTCTCCTTCGCGTCTGGATCTTAGTTCTCTGCAAATTGCTTCTGGGCTTTCTGCCAACCCTAGTAAGATTACGATTATTTATTCTTTGGATTCTTGTAGGCTGCTAAGAAAGTTAATTCACAGCCTTTGTTTGAAAAAGACTGATTTAATTTAGTCAACTAAGGTTTGTACAGGCTTTGTGTGGGCTGCGTTCTTTGGGGTCCGTAGCTGGGGCAGAACAGGTCCGAAGTTAACCTTGGAGTTAATCTATGCTGATCCGGCTGCTGATTTACCGATGGAGAGATTCTAGAGTCTTTTTGTTCTCTTTTGAGCTGGTCGATTGTCTCTTTTTGCAGAGTTTGTGGGTGTTGTTTGTGTCTATTGATGGCTGATTTGTCAGAGTCCCAGGCTTCTGGAAAGTACCTGGCATTCTTGCATTCAGCCTGGTCTAGGATGGACACATTTTCCCAATTGAAACTAGGGTCAAATCTGTCTGTATGTGGTGAAATTAAAGAATTTCCATCATGTCTTCTGACTGCCTTTTGCCAGTCTTCTGCCTGTCCTACAGAGTGGCTGCTGCAGTTCTGACATCGTATGTTGTAGATCGGAGTCCCCAACCTTTCGGACCTCAGGGACCAACAAAGTCATGATTTTAAATCCCGCGGACCACTAATACGATCTGCCTAATGACCGGCTGGGTGGGCGTGGCTAGGTGGTCATGTGACTGGGTGGGCATGGGCCAACTCAATGTCATTCACATCGAGGGGTGCCTTGCCACTCACCCCTCCCCTCCCAGCCCCTCCTCCCCTCCCTGCCTGGGCTCCTTAGGCCCCCAACAGGAAGCAGTTGCTGGAGCTAAGCAGCCACCGTGAAAAAGAGTTGGCAAAACAGCTCAGTTCAAACTGGATCTGACCGAGAAGGAGGCTCAGCAGAAGCACCTCACTGAGGACTAGGAGCTTAGGCTTTCCAAGCAGAGGGAAGACCTGCGGGAGTGCAAGGCCAGGTACCGGCACCTGGAGGCTCAGTGGGCTGAGATAGTCAGCCAGTTTCCAAGCCATGAGGCAGTCCCACTGGAACGAGGCCCTCCGGCTCTTCGCCACCAGCGGCTCTTCCCTCCAGCCTTCGCCCAAAGCCCCGCACCAGGAGGCCGAAGCAGACCCCAATTCGGAATTTCTGCCCCCCTCCAACCCACAGAAGAAGACCCCGAAGGGGGAGACTCTCTGCAGCAACACAAACGTTCATTGCACGTATCTGTCCCAGGGGCCGTAGTTTGAGGACCCCTGATTTAGTGCAATATAAAAAATGGAAATAATTTTTCTGCGGACCACCAAAATTTTCTCACAGACCACCAGTGGTCTACGGACCACCGGTTGGTGACTGCTGTTGTAGATGACTTCTGTTTTTTCTTATGGGGTGGCTAGGACTTTTGGTTTGGAAGGAAGGAAGGAAGGAAGGAAGGAAGGAAGGAAGGAGGAAAGAAGGAAGGAAGGAGTATGGATGTCATAGAAGGAGGGATGGAAGGAAGGAAGAATGGAAGCAAAGGGAGAAATAGGGAAGGAAAGAAGGAGGCAGGAAAGGAAGGAAGGAGACAGGAAAGAAGGAAGGAAGGAGGAAGGAAAGAAGGAAGGAAGGTAGGGGTATGGATGTCATAGAAGGAGGGACAGAAGGAAGGAAGAATGGAAGCAAAGGGAGAAATAGGGAAGGAAGGAAGGAGGCAGGAAAAAAGGAAAGAGTATGCATGTCATTGAAGGAGGGATGGAAGGAAGAATGGAAGCAAAGGGAGAAATAGGGAAGGAAGGAAGGAGGCAGGAAAGAAGGAAGGAAGGAAAGAAGGAAGGAAGGAGGCAGGAAAGAAGGAAGGAAGGTAGGGGTATGGATGTCATAGAAGGAGGGACAGAAGGAAGGAAGAATGGAAGCAAAGGGAGAAATAGGGCAGGAAAGAAGGAAGGAAGGAAAGAAGGAAGGAAGGAAGGAAGGAAGGAAGGAGGCAGGAAAGAAGGAAGGGGAAAAAAAGGAAGGTTCTGGGCTTTCATTAGCAGTGTATGAACTGATGCTGGCCTGCTCTGGAGAGGACTTCTGTGTCTGGCACCTTGTCCTACCACCAGTTCCTCAGAATTCTAGAGAGGCAGGTCGTGTGGAAGTGGATCAATTGCCTAGCATGCCTCCTCTATACAGTCCACGTCTCACTGGAATACAACAGGGTAGTTAGCACTACTGCTCGGTAGACTTTACCTTTACCTTAATAATCAAGGGACACCCTCCCTTGGGACAGTGCAATGCGCACCTCACACCCAGGGAACCAAAAACGACACCAGCGCTCGTTCAGAGTAATTTCTTTATTGTTGCTCGCCTACAGACAGCAACCGTGCCGGACTAAAGTACTTATCTGCGAAACTATAGATACACCCTGTGAACTGCTAGGGAGGTGTTCTGTCCCCATACCACACACGCACCCCCACGGACGGCCCGGAGTTAATAAGCCACACGACAAAACTCTTTGAAGATAAAGCTGGCAGCAACCCAGTGGCTAGCTGCCAATTCAGACTATACTCACACAAAACAAAGATTAGACTGCCAGCATTCCGATAAAACAGGCAGAGTGTCAACAATACAAGGATTAATCCAAATGCAGTCCGATAAAGCAGGCAAAGTCCAGTAACGCAGAGATCATGGATTATTTCCAGTTTTTGCTCATCACAAACTGAACCGGCCACCACACCCCCATTTATACCTTGTGGGGTGTGGCCCAGTGACTCAGCTAATCTCTGGCATGCCTTCCCCTCTGCTGCGCACGCTTCTCCCTGCGCCTCTGTCGAGGGTCCAGCCAGCACTTATCTTCTTCGTCACTGTCCACCTGTGGTTGCGGGGACGTGCTTGGCTCTGAGCCTGTCTTTTGGCCTTCGGTGTCCTCCGGAGGCATTGCCAGAGAGGAATGCCTCACTCTCAGAGTCTGCATCTGTCGATAGCCCAGGCTCAGGCAATGGAGCCACAACAGGAGGGTCCACCTCGCCCTCTTTCTCCCTACCAGACATTCCAAGCGGCATCATCTCTTTCCTCTTTAGGAAAGACAAACCCACACACACACCCCTCCTCCTGCCACTCTGCACTAAATTCCACCCCATCACAATTTTGTCATTGCAACACAACCGATTGTCAACCCTGAAGTTAGCCAAACTGCGGCCGTTTTCCTTTCTGTAGTTCTCTAGGGAGGTTTCTAGGGGACGCGGTGGCTCAGCGGCTTAAGACGCTGAACTTGTTGATCGAAAGGTCGGCAGTTCGGCGGTTCGAATCCCTAGTGCTGCCGCGTAACGGGGTGAGCTCCCGTGACTTGTCCCAGCTTCTGCCAACCTAGCCGTTCGAAAGCATGTTTAAAAAAAAACATGCAAGTAGAAAAATAGGGACCACCTTTGATGGGAAGGTTGGCAGTTCAGCGGTTCGAATCTCTAGCGCCGCGTAATGGAGTGAGCTCCCGTTCCTTGTCCCAGCTTCTGCCAACCTAGCAGTTCGAAAGCAGGTAAAAAATGCAAGTAGACAAAATAGGGACCACCTTTGGTGGGAAGGGAACAGCATTTTCCGTGTGCCTTTGGTGTTGGGCCATGCCGGCCACATGACCACAGAGACGTCTTCGGACAGCGCTGGCTCTTCGACTTTGAAACGGAGATGAGCACCGCCCCCTAGAGTCAGGAACGACTAGCACACATGTGCGAGGGGAACCTTCACCTTTACCTTTAGGGAGGTTTTTTCTTCTCACTGCTTCAGGGCTGACTGTCAACTTGCAAAGCTTTCAAGTTGCCATGAGCAGGAGGGAGGGAGAACTGATAGAGCTGATTGATTTCCCTAACTGAAGTGCATTCCATACATTCTTCCTGACCGCAATCAGAAGGAGGGTGTTGGATTTCACAGCCAGCCAAAGTGCTTAATTGGAGAATGTGATTTATCATGTGGCCAGGGAGGAGGGGAGAGACAGGGTAATGGGGGAACGTAAATCTACCTGGGATTAGTTCTAACTGCATCCGAATATTGCCGAAATGGTGCTCCTAATAAATGACTGTATTTCTTTTGAAGTTCGGCTCATGGCTTATGAATTAATTAGGGCATCTTTTGGAAACTTCACAGCCTGGAGCGAAGGGGCCAGGGAGGGAGTGAGGTGTAGAGATAGCTGGGGTGTCGTAGCCTAATTAAAATTCTTTCCCCTGGGAATCAAGGACGTTGGTGCAGGGATTCGAAAGGTGGAGACGGAGGTCATCTTGCAACTGGACTACATGCTGATTGGACCATGTGACTGTGGGGGGGGGGGAAGTGACAACGTTTTACTTTTAATCGGGTGTAAAACCGGCGAGAATTTAGAGCCAGTTTTCCACCAAGTCTGTGCCAATTTGATATGTCCCAATAAAATGTTCTTTGAGAAAGATGCCTGCCTCGGAGTTCTTATTGAAGGGGATGTATTACTTGCAACCCTGACACCAATGCAACCTGCAGCCCTAGGGGTCTTAGCTGGGGGGTGGGGGGTACGGAGGGGCTGTGACCTTGCCTCTCACAGCGACGTCGAGTCTTGGACGGTGACAAAATTCTGCCTCTTCCTTCCTCCCCCCTTGCTGAGCTGGGGGAGCATAGCCCCCCTATGCTGAAGCCTGGGTCGTAGCTTCCCCTCTGAGTCCGTCTCTCCAGGACTCGAGAGCTCTTCGCCACTCCCTTCTTTGTGCACGGTTACGCAATGGAGTCTGGACCAGACAGTCCCCTTCTCTGGGGTCTCCTCTTGCTCCGAGAGCTTGGGGGTCAAGCCACAGCTGTCCAGCATCTTCGGTCTCGGCTGATGCTCCAGACGGGGTCTCAATATTTTTTCCACCAAGCCGGGACTCCGGGAGATATCGGCAGGATCCGAGCGGCCCCATCTGCTCCGTTCAGCCGGATGCTCGCTCACCACTGGACGGCCAGACAGGTAAGGCGGATGCAGCATGGGGAAGGCCCCCAGTTCTGGGTCTGGCAAAGGGCTAGCAGTGGATGAGGGTGTCAAGGCCTCCTGCAGGTATAAAAAGCAGGGGGGAGAACAGACCAGCTCCCTCTCTTTCCTGCCGTACTCCTCCTCCGTTACACTCGCGCACTCAGGACAGAATTTCGTGGGCTTCCAAGCAGAGAGAGGTGACGGGTGGAGGTAGCTCTTGGCAACAGGAGGTCCATGGGCCTCGTAGTCCCCCAGAGACCTAGCTGGGTCAAATTCCGAGCTGCGGCCCAGCTTGCTGCTTTCAAGGGTCAAATCAGCTAAGGCAGGACTGCTCTGGGTGCTGGAGTCTCTATCCTTAAAAGGAGGAGGGGGAGGAATGACATCCAAGAGAGGTTCAGAAGGAAGACCCATGGGGTTCTCTCCCCCAGGCTGGGCCTGGATGCCGGATTTGGGGAGCAGACCCGAAACCTGGAAAAGGTTGGGAAAAACAAAAGACGAAAACAAAGGATATTGTTTAGATGTCCCAGACTTTTCAAGAACCTGCCATTCATTTAACCATCATGTCACTATTTGTCATCCCTGGCAACTTTAAAGTGAGTGAACTTCAACTCCCAGAATTCTGGGAGTTGAAGTCCACTTATCTTAAAATTGATAAATTTGAGACACATTGCTGTATTATCTATCTACACTCTATCTGCCTGTTTGTCTATCTGTCTATATCTATCTATCTGTCTGTCTGTCTGTCTGTCTATCTGTCTGTCTGTCTGTATCTATCTACAGTATCTATCAATCATCTATCTATCTATATCTATCTACCTATTTATCTATCTATCTGTCTATGTATCTGTCTATCTATATCTATCTACAGTATCTATCGATCATCTATGTCTGTCTATCTATCTATCTATCTATCTATCTATCTATCTATCTATCTATCTATCTATCTATCTATCGTCTATCTGTCTATATCTATCTATCTACAGTATTTATCAATCATCTATTTATCTATCTGTCTCTATCTATTTGTCTATATCTATCTATCTATCTGTCTATGTATCTATCTCTATATCTATCTACAGTATCTATCATCTATTTAACTATATGTCTGTCTATCTATCTATCTATCTATCTATCGTCTATCTATCTGTCTATATCTATCTGTCTACAGTATCTATCAATCATCTATCTATCTATCTATTTATCTATCTGTCTCTATCTATTTTTCTATATCTATCTATCTATTGTCTATCTATCGATCGATCGTCTATCTATCTGTCTGTCTAACTGTCTATATCTATCTATCTACAGTATCTATCAATCGTCTATCTATCTATTTATCGGTCTATATCTATCTATCTATCTGTCTCTGTCTGTCTGTCTGTCTGTCTGTATCTATCTATCTATCTGTCTATATCTATCTACAGTATCAATCATCTATCTATCTATCTATCTATCTATCTATCTATCTATCTATCTATCTATCTATATCATCTATCTGTCATCTATCATCATCTATCCTATCTTATCCTATCCTATCCTAGTCCTTCTTTTCATTAAACTAGACATACCCAGTTCCTGCAACCGTTCTTCATATGTTTAGCATCCAGTCCCCTCATCATCTTTGTTTAATACTATATTAATACTATAAGATTCAGAAATACAAAAGAAAATAGTAGGAAAGATAGGGGAGGGAAAAGGGAAGGGAAAAGTGTACAAAAGAAGAGAAAAAGAAAGAAAAGGCATTGGCTTCCTGACTCCCTTTGATGCAGTAGAATAAAATAATAACATCAAACCTCAACTTTTCACTTTTACGTAATAGTATAAACTAGCCATTTCAATTGCAACAAACCTATCTCATCAGTAAAACCCATAATCAAAGTTTCATATTTTCCCCCCACCTCGAGCATGAAGTCCAGAAGCGGTTTCCAAGTAGAAACAAATGTAATTGTGGGGTGTTTTTTTTTTCTTTAATCACAGCAATCAATTGCCCCATCTCTGCTCACTCCATCGACTTCTGCAGCCACTCATCCAGCATGAGAACCAAAATGTCCATTTTCCATTTTTGTGCATAATCTTGCTGCCATCAACATATAGAGCATCAAAGTTCCAGATTTTCCCCCCCAAGTCTTTATTGGGGTGGGATACAGCTGGTTCAGACCGGTTCAGGCAAACCGGATGCTAATTTTACATCTGGTTCTCTGAACCGGTAGTTGTAAGGACTGGCTGGCCCCATGTTCTGCCCCAGCTACGGACCCCAAAGAACGCACAAACCTTAGTTTACTAAGTTTGGTTTACTTAGTTTATTAACAGCCAACAAGAATTCAAAGAATAATAACTCAGTTCTGAGGCACAGTATTTCAGATAACCGTAATCTTACTGTGGTTGGCAGAATGCCCAGAAGCAATTTGCAGGAAAACTGCTAAGAGAGAAACAAGAGCCGAATCAAAACGTTTCTGAAATCAAGACATGAAGGAATATGAACGAAGTTGTTTCCTGCAAATTGCATCAGTCGTCGTCCTTCCTTAAATAGGCTAGGGGAGTGGTCAATTAGCCCCAAGCCTTACTCTCGAGGAGACCTCCTCCTGAGGAGCCATTCCTGCCTTTTAACAGCTCTGCGCACTCGTGCATCGAGAAGAGGCTCCTCCTCTTCTTCCTCTTCACTTATGGGAACTTCTGGAGGTTCTGAAGGCCCTGGCTGAATCCCTGCCTCTGGCACCACATCTTCTCCAGCCTCCTCATTGTCTGACTCGAGTGCCAGCTGCACAGGCTGCTGGCGCAGCACCACACCAGCCTCCTTGCTGTCGGAATCAGCTACTAGCTGCACAGGCCGCTGACGGGCCACAACACCCCGCCCCGCCCAGGAGTCTCCACGTGGCCCATTTTGGATGCCAGGTAAGTGCAGAAGGCTCTGGGAGAGTGAAAAACAGGCCTCCCCGAAGTTTCAGAAATCTGGAAACAGGCCCATTTCTGGCCTCTGGAGGGTCTCCAGAGCCTGGGGAAGGCCATTTTCGCCCTTCCAGAGGCTCAAGGAAAGCCTCCGGAGCCTGGGGAGGGCAAAAACGCCCTGCCTCCTGCCGTGGTGCAGGAGGGCGAGTAGGCCACACCCACCATGGCCACACGCACTCAGCAACCAGGCAGAAAATTGGTTGCTATAATTTTTGAATCCCACTCCTGGTCTTTATTCGAACCTATATTTCGATGCGAGTAAGGTACTCACATTGATTTTCTCCGAGACGCAAAAAAAGTTTTGGAACCTGATAAGCCGTTCCAATTCAGCGATTCTCTGGTTCCAAGTCTGCCTTTCCTCGGCCATAGTCTGTACCTGATAAGGAAGACAGGTGGGAGAGTTAGACAAAGAGATAGATTAGAACAACAACCTGAGGACAGATATCTATCAAACCCACCGAAATTTAAATGTTGAATTTATTTGTTTGATTGTTTATCTACCTACCTATTTATTCATTTATGTCCTGCCTCACGGGATCGAAATAACTCAAGGAGACAGACATGTCCCACACACCTTCTTCCTCCTATTTTTGCCACAACAACAACAACCCTGTAAGGTGTGTAGGGCTGAGAGAGAGGGACTGGCCCGAAGTCACCCAGATGGCTCTTGTGTGCCTAAGGTGGAACTAGAACTCAAGAGTCTCCTGGTGATTGGCCCACAGTCACCAACAAACATTCGTGCCTAAGATGGGACTAGAACTGTTTCCTGGTGATTGGTCCAAAGTCACTCAGTCCATTTTCGATGCCTAAGGCGGGACTAGAACTCACCGTCTCCCGGTGATTGGTCCAAAGTCACTCAGTCCATTTTCGATGCCTAAGGCGGGACTAGAACTCACCGTCTCCCAGTGATTGGTCCAAAGTCACTCAGTCCATTTTCGATGCCTAAGGTGGGACTAGAACTCACCGTCTCCCGGTGATTGGTCCAAACTCACCTGGCAATTTTCGATGCCTAAGGGGGGACTAGAATTTACCATCTCCTGGTGATTGGCCCAAAGTCATCCAGCCAATTTCCACACCTAAGGCGGGACTAGATCTCACCAACTCCTAGTTTCTAGTCTTAATCATTAAACCAAACTGGCTCTACCATCCAGACCCAGAATCATCTGGCATGAGTTGGGCAACTATTAAAAAAATCTAATAAACAAACAAATAAATTCTGCAATTATTAGATACCAGTTTTTTCACGCTGATATCTAAAAATGATTTAAGACTCTAATTCCCATCATTCCTCTTAGATGGAAAAATGCTTGACATAGTCAAGTCAGAGAGGACAAGACAGGGTTATAACCAAGTTTCTGCAGCATGAAAGCTTATTTGTGATCTTAATTCATTATCATTGGAAAATAGGAAACGCAGCTCAGCTGTATATGAATCTTGCAGCTATGAGCAGAACATACAGATTGTCTAAGATTTCAGAGCATTTAAAATTATCCATCTGAAATTACGTTTAGAAACGGGCTTCCAACCTCAAGACCATCCCCATTATTCTCCCCTAATCTACCATTGACGGGATGCATCCTGTCCTAAAAGAAAAGGGAGGAATGTAGGGACGTAATCATAGTCAAGAGCCTTGGTAGTACAGTGGTTTAAATCACCCTGTTATTAACACAGCTGCCTGCAATTACTGCAGGTTCGAATCTTACCAGGCTCAAGGTTGACTTAGCCTTCCATCCTTTCTAAGGTAGGTTAAATGAGGACCCAGTTTGTGGGGGCAATAAGCTGACTTTGTATAAATATACGAAAGGATGAAGGCTATTGCTTAACGCATTGTAAGCCGTCCTGAGTCTTCGGAGAAGGGCGGCATATAAATCAAATTTAAAAAAAAAAATAGCATAGGTAGAATTACTGGGACATAATAATAACTTGCTGATGCTGTTTCGCTTCTGTAAGAATTGCTTTGCTAAGAATTAAAAATGCATCTGCCATTTGTTTCTCCTAGTGATCTAACTCCTGTTTTTGTCAGCGCCTGGAATGGAATATGTCATCGTTTGGCAGGTAAATACCTCTGTTGCTAAGCACTCAACCCCTCTGTTCCTTGTACAGTATATCTGTGTGTTTTGGATATTTCAAGACTTCACCCAGTATTTTGTTTTTGGCCAAAAATAAAATCTGCTTCTTTTTGCAAGCCTCATCTCAAGTCACACTCTCTTTGGCATCTCAGTGGCTCAGGGAAACTTCTGGGACCTTACAGTATGTCATTGTAATCAATTAGGCAACTTAATATGCAATTAACAATATTAATAAGTAATAGGACAGGTTTCTTACAATCCACTGAAATTTCTCTTCTAATAGCTGGTTGGCGTGACGGGTGTTGCAATACTCTTCTTGAATCCTAATGGAAGAAAAGCGGAAAGTAGTGAAAATTGTTCTGAATGAAAGTTCTACTTAGAGAAATTTGGGATCCGATGGGACAGATAAGTAAACCACTTTTTCTCAACCTTGGCTACTTTAAGATGGGTGGACTTCAACTCCCAGAATTCCTCAGCCGGTGTCTTTTAAGGGGGATGAACTTCAACTCCCAGAATTCCCCAGCCAGCATCTTTTAAGAGGGATGAACTTCAACTCCCAGAATTCCTCAGCCGACATCTTTTAAGAGGGATGAACTTCAACTCCCAGAATTCCTCAGCCGGAATCTTTTAAGGGGGATGAACTTCAACTCCCAGAATTCCCCAGCCGGCATCTTTTAAGGGGGATGAACTTCAACTCCCAGAATTCCCCAGCCGGCATCTTTTAAGGGGGATGAACTTCAACTCCCAGAATTCCTCAGCCGACGTCTTTTAAGGGGGATGAACTTCAACTCCCAGAATTCCCCAGCCGACGTCTTTTAAGGGGGATGAACTTCAACTCCCAGAATTCCCCAGCCGGCGTCTTTTAAGGGGGATGAACTTCAACTCCCAGAATTCCCCAGCCGGCATCTTTTAAGGGGGATGAACTTCAACTCCCAGAATTCCCCAGCCGGCATCTTTTAAGGGGGATGAACTTCAACTCCCAGAATTCCTCAGCTGACGTCTTTTAAGGGGGATGAACTTCAACTCCCAGAATTCCTCAGCCGGCATCTTTTAAGGGGGATGGACTTCAACTCTCAGAATTCCCCAGCCGGCATTCTGGGGATTGAAGTCTACTTATCTTAAAGTGGCCAATGATGAGGAACACTGAAACTCCTATAATAATTCCCAAATATTAATGCGTTGTGGAAAAATGTTGCAGTACCGTTAATATTTTAATATTAAACTCCTCCCCAAAGTGGGTTGGACTGCAGGGAGCCCCACCCCTTAAAGGCCTCCTGTGCTTTCAATTCTTCCTTACCTGCTGTAATTTTCCTTTAAGGATTCCAGTGTCTCTTCCCATTTTCTTTGCAGATCTTGTTGAGTAGATACGGATTTGGCGTCCAAAACAGGAATTTTTGGTAGCTCCTGCTCCTGAGAAGAGCTAGCATGAGAACAGAAACTAATTTTTATTTGTTAATCGCCCAGAATCACACAAGTGTGCTAGGCAGGACAGCTAGTCTTCATTTTACAATAATTCATGTAGTGTTTGAAGTTACAACGGACCTGAGAAAAGTGACTGTAGGAAGTTAGCACCCACCCCTCTCCTAGGAAAATGAGATATTTTAGGAAATATTAAAATATTTCCTCTAAAAAGGAGGCAGAAATTCAGCCCCTCCCCCTTTGTTAATGGGCCATGAAGGCCTGGGCCAGCCTATTCTACATAACAAAGATCTACCTCTTTCATAATAGGAATTGCCCAAAGCCCCTTTCATTACATCATCACCCAGCAAGAATCAACCAAGCCTGGGACGCAGACAACCTACAAAGTTACCCCTGTATGGCCCCATGGGAGCCTGACAACCAATCAGAACACAAGCTCAATTTCAAAGCCCAAGAGAGGGCATATAACCCAGGCACGCTCTGCTTTAAGCGCTGTGGCCAAGCACGTTGTTAAAAATTACAAGCCATCATCCTGCCTCTAAAGTTTCAGTGGGAAATTGGGGACCACGAGGTTTTACGACCCATAAAATCTAAAAATATGGAATTTAGAGATCGACGAACAGCGGCCTTTTAACAAACAAACTCAGTCACGCTTGCTCTAGTATCCGAAATCTGACTTTTCAAATTTATGAAAGTTGTTTCCCTTTGAAAACAAAAGAGATTTACCATTTTCTTCGTCATCATCGTACACGGAATATGGAATAATCAACAACACGAATCTATATACGGTCTCTGGCCTGTGACTGTAATAAAACTTGATTTGATTTGATCAATATATTTAAAAGGCCACCGAGACTGCGGGTGGCATACAGTATTAAAGTCCCAAGCAATAAACCAACACCCCTCCCTCATCACAGGCAATCCTCTATTTATGACCATAACACAGCTCAGAATTACAGTTGTAAGTCGTACTGGTCATTAAGGAAGTCACCACATAACTGCGTTTGATTTTACAATCTTTTTTTGAGTGTGGGGGGGGGTCGCGTTTTAAGCAAATCCGTTGGATGCAATGGGTGATTTTTGCTGGAAACTGGAAGTACAGCAGCTGTGAAATCTGAACTGGTTTACTACTGGTTGGCTGGCTGCGAAATCGCAGTGCGCACCACGCACCAAATGCGAGGTGCGCCCACGCAGTGCACGCCAAAAGGAGGCATGTGGTAAGTAGAACAGCGCTCGAGGGGGGTGGTGATCAGCTGTGGCGCGCAATCTTTTTTTTTTTTTTTACTTTTAAAAGCATTGCTTTTAAAAGTAAAAAAAAAGCCTCTGACGATCGCGCTGCCTCTAGATGTTCTGACCTAGGCTTCACAAAAGCACGAAGCAGACTCCTTGTCCCGACAAAACCCCTTTTTTATTAAGCTAATGTGAATTCCTCTCATCCACATCCAGCAAAGTCCCGGCAAACAGTCTTCCCAGGGTGAATTAACAACCACAGACCTTATCAGGCTTGGAGAGCTGCCAGGCCGATATCTTCCAAACCGCAATGCTGTACAAGAACAGGCTTGGCAAGGAGTCTCTGAGAGTCACAAACTGATTTTCACACTAATGAAATGAACTAATTGTCTCCTGCAAACTCCCCTCCCCTTTCGCTCCTCTTTATTCCCCATGGGAGGGATCCACCTGTGCCTTTACTCCCGAGTCGGCCCTTGTTCCTTAACTGTTCCCTTCTCCTGGCAGCTCTGCGCATGCGCATATCGGGAACAGGCTCCAGCTGTTCTTCTCCCTCACTGATCTCCGACTCCGAAGGCAGCTGATAACTGTCAGACGGCCCTGGCCCCCTCTCTGCCTCTGACGTAGAGCCCTTTCCCAGACTCCAGGACTGGCCCATGTTCCTCCCCAACCTCCTCACTGTCCGATTCTGCCTCCAGCTCCGCTGGTGGGCCACAACACTAGGCCAACTGCACCGCTCATTAAACCAACATAATATAGAAATAAAAATACAAAATATACAATATTGTTCAAATGAGGCAGCAGAAGGCGGCTCAGAAGCAAGTATTCCCAACTGAGAAACCAAACACTAACTCACATATGTATGTATGTACCCTGTTTCCCCCAAAATAAGACCTCCCGTGATAATAAGCCCAATCGGGCTTTTGAGCACATGGCAATAAGGCCAAGCACTTATTTCAGGGTTCAAAAAAATATAAGACTGGGTCTTATTTTCGGGGAAACATGGTAGGTAGGTAAGTAGGTAGGTAGGTAGGTAGGTAGGTAGGTAGGTAGGTAGATAGATAGATAGATAGATAGATAGATAGATAGATAGATAGATAGATAGATAGATAGGCAGGCAGGCAGGCAGGCAGGCAGGCAGGCAGGCAGGCAGGCAGGCAGGCAGGCAGGCAGGCAGGCAGACGGACAGATTAGAAGGAGAGAAGATAGATAGATAGATGATAGATAGGTAGATAGATAGATGATAGATAGATAGATAGATAGATAGATAGATAGATAAATAGATAGATAGATAGATACCCTGTTTCCCCCAAAATAAGACTTCCCGTGATAATAAGTCCAATCAGGCTTTTGAGTGCATGGCAATAAGGCCAAGCGCTTATTTCAGGGTTCAAAAAAATATAAGACCGGGTCTTATTTTCGGGGAAACATGGTAGATAGGTAAGTAGGTAGGTAGGTAGGTAGGTAGGTAGGTAGGTAGGTAGGTAGATAGGCAGGCAGGCAGGCAGGCAGGCAGGCAGGCAGATGGACAGATTAGAGGGAGAGAAGATAGATAGATAGATAGATAGATAGATAGATAGATAGATAGATAGATAGATAGATAGATAGATAGATAGATAGTTTTCCCCAAAATAAGACATCCCCTGATAATAAGTCCAATCGGGCTTTTGAATGCATGGCAATAAGGCCAAGCGCTTATTTCAAAAAATATAAAACAGGATCTTATTTTCGGGGAAACACAGTATGTATGTATTTTCTTACTTACTTACTTACTTATTTCATTATTTCTTAACCGCCCATCTCTCTTAGGAGAGTTTTTCTGAAGGAGGTGCAGAATCCCAGAATAACAGCTCAACCCCCTGCTCGAGCGGGAAACCCTTATGTTCAGTACGCGTACAAGGATGCAGGCCTACTCACCTGGATGGCTTTGGGTTCACTTCGACCAGAAGTTCCTGAAGAACAAAAGGAAAAAATATATATATTTCAGTCTTCATCCCCTTCAAAAAAAAAAAAGGGGGCAAACGACCAGCCCTTAAGCCCCTCAGATAATTTAGAAACGGGACTGGATCTGAAATGATGTCCATTTCCAGACTATCTTTGCAGCTGATTCCAAAACAAGGGATTTCTGGATAGGATCTTCTTTCCTGCAGTTTGCTTTGGTTGTCTTTCTGAAGTGGCAATAACGATGAGAGAAAAGCCATACCTGCTGGGAACTTAGATCCTGGTCGTGTTAAAGTAGCACTTAGCTGCCAGCTGCCTGCAATTACTGCGAGTTCGAATCTCACCAGGCTCAAGGTTGACTCAGCCTTCCATCCTTCCGAGGTAGGTAAAATAAGGACCCGGTTTGTGGGGGCAATAAGCTGACTTTGTATAAAAAAGAACACCGCTTGGGGGGGGGGGGCGAAAGCCCTACTAAGCAGGTATATACAAAAGTATGAAGGCTGTTGCTTAAAAGCATTGTAAGCCGCCCTGAGTCTCCGGAGAAGGGCGGTATATAAATCAAACTAATAAATAAATAAATAAACTATGGGAACTGAAGTCCAAGATATCCACTAGGCACCAGGCTGAAAATGGGGTCTGTACATTTTTAGCGTGGACTTTCATATCTTTGCAGTTGAGCCAATAGAAAGGTGGGTTTGGTCCCTAGTAATTTTTCATCCGTTGATTATTCTCACTCCCCGTTTATCCTTCAAGGTGTCTTCCCTCCCTGATATTTTATTCTCGTTGTCAAGGCAAGGTGAGCCAAGAGCTGGGCTAAGCTAAAATGGGATTTGAGCCCAGATCAGCCCGTATTTTTCTTCTGGTTTTTTTTTCCTATTTCAAATTTCAAAAAGTAAAGCAAGGATCAGAGCATCCCAAAACAGAAATCAAAATGAAGAACTATTCAAATTAAAGGATAAAAGGTTGCACAGAGAGAGAGAGAGGGAAGGAAGAAAGGAAGGAAGGAAGGAAGGAAGGAAGGAAGGAAGGAAGGAAGGAAGGAAGGAAGGAAGGAAGGAAAAAAAGGAAGGAAAGAAGGAAGGAAGGAAGGAAAGAGAGAAGGAAAGAAAGAAAGAGAGAGAGAGAAAGGAAGGAAGGAAGAAAAAGAAAGAAAGAAAGAAAGAAAGAAAGAAAGAAAGAAAGAAAGAAAGAAAGAAAGAAGAGAAAAATATAGTTTTTCAACCTTGGTACCTTTACAACGTGTGCGCTACAACTCCCAAAATCCCCCAGCCAGCATGCTTTAAGAGGTGTGAACTACAACTCCCTATATACAAAAGTACAAAAGTATGAAGGCTATTGCTTAACGCATTGTAAGCCGCCCTGAGTCTCCAGAAAAGGGCGGCATATAAATGAAACCAATAAACAATAATAAACTCCCAGAATCCCCCAGCCAGCATGCTTTAAGTCATGTGGACTACAACTCCCAGAATTCCTCAGCCTGTATGCTTTAAGATGTGTGGACTTCAACTCCCAGAATCCCCCAGCCAGCATGCTTTAAAACATGTGCGCTACAACTCCCAGAATTTCCAGCCAGCATGCTTTAAAACACATAGACTACAACTCCCAGAATTCTCCAACCGGCTGCATGCCGGCTGGGGAATTCTGGGAATTGAGGCCCACACATCATAGAGTTGTCTGGGTTGCGAAACACCGAATTGGACAAATGACTGAATCCCTGAAAAAAAATTGGATGCAATTTTGAAAGGGGGTCAAATTCACCATCCTGACCACTACGTTAATGAAGGAGAGACAGGAGTCCCGCCTGCGAAGACAACCCACAGGTCTTCTCCTTCTTCAGGATGTGGAGGACCTGGGCCAGGTTTGCCAGAGAGTCTCTTGTTTTGAGAAAAAGCCGGATACCTTATACAGGATCTGACTCTTCCCAGCCACGGTCCTTGACCATTCTTTCCCATCTGACTTCTCTGCTCTTCGGGGCACCATCCCTTCTGCTTTCTTGAAGGACCGTTCTTGAGCCTTGGCCTTCAGAACGTGCTCTGATGCTCCTTCACCGTCCCTCCTTGCTCCACAAGGTTCTTCCAACAGCTCAGGCAGGTTGGCCAGAAAAGGAGTAAAGAGGCCCGATTCTGAACTGCTGCTGGTCTCATCCAAAATCCTGACAGGTTTGGCATTTCCCTGGAGCTGGTTGGGGCGGATGGAGGTGGCATCTCCTTTGGCTTCGAACGGTCCAACTCTATTCCTCTTGGGCAAGGATATTTTCCCCTTGTTTTTTTCCAGCAGTGATTCCAATGACATAGACTTGGTGCTGGGCGCTCTGTTGGTTGGAGAAGACCCCCGGGACTTCCAACCTAGGGACATGAGATTTGAAGGGCTCATGATTTGTTGGGTGACTTCGTTGAGGAACTCCGAAAAGCGCAGCTTGTCTTCTATCCGCCTGTTTTCTCCTAGGATGAGGGGTTTCTTGGGGGGATTCAGATCCAGGCTTTTAGGAGAGGAGGGCTTCTGCTGCTCCTCCTGCTGGCATCTCCTGGGCTTCGGAGCCACAAGAGGCTTCGTTCCTGTTGGCCGTTCAGTGATGGTCTCGCTGGATCTGGTCTTCCACAATTGGCCGTCTTCTTCCACCACCCCATTTCTCAAGACCACCCGGCCGAGAGGATGCCGGATGGTCTTGGAGGGCTGCTGCAGAGCTGGAATCTCAGCCTCTTCACCGAAAGCTGGACCGTGTTGCAGGCCGGTGGTCTTGTAGAAGTTCTCCTCCAGGCCTTCAGCTTGTCCCACCTGCAGCCGGAACTCCGGGTGGCCCTGCTGAAGGGGCAAATCGTCCGTCCCCACACCTCTGACGAACGGGGTGAAGGACCCACCCAGCCTTCTTTGCTCCCGGGTGGGGTGGTGGGAGGCCGCGCCCTCTACGGCGACCTCCCTACCGGGTCCCGATGGAGAAGAACGATACTGAGAAGGTACCATGCCCAGGGTCTCCTTTTCGAGCCTGGCTTCTAAAGACCACATGGCCGAAGAGGTGGACGTGGACGAGCTGGAGGAGTGAATGGAGAAGCGGTCATCCAAGCTCTCCATCTGCAGGGGCAGATACACCCTCTCCTTCCTTCGCTTGGCCTGCTGGACCGGCGTGAAGAACTTCTCGAGAACTTGGAGCTTCCCAGCCGGGACGCCGCTGCCACCATTCTCCTCCGACCAATGGGTTGGGTTGAATGCTGCCGCCTGTTCTTTCTTCTCCAGCTTTTGCCCGACGGTTGAGGCACTCATCTTGAGCAACAGGCTCTGTCTGTTCCTAACCACGTCTTCCCTGCTCATTTAGCTGGGGCCGGCCGATTTAGTGGAGCAGAAGTGTAACTTGTCAATACAATCAGCTTTGGACGTTTGATTGAACTAATAGAAGCCAGCAGTTGACCGGAGCATCCGCTGAGCCTCCATCTTCCCCACCAAACCAGGTTTCATAAGCAAATTCCTCCTTTGCCAACATCCTGGTGAAGATCCGAGTTTAATGTAAGAAGGGAGTTGAGTGCCCTTTTGTTATTCAACGGAGAAACGGGCCGCACCGTTTGATGGATTGGGATTTTAGTTATAGTTAAGAGACGGTTGTATAATTGACAGGCTGGATTTCATCAGAGGTCTTAAGTTGTTATTTTATGATTTGAGACTTAAAGAGTTTTTAATTGTGGGTTTACGGAGTGTTTTTATTCGGTTCTGGTCTCGGGCTGTAATAAATGGCATTGAATTGAAATGGAGTTTTAATGTAACCTTGGCTGCTATCCAACAAAATGCAGTTCATTGGGGAGAAAAATAAGGTTTTACACCTAGGCAGGAAAAAAACCACAAATACATAGGTACAGAACTCTGTCCTGTCCTGTCCTGTCCTGTCCTGTCCTGTCCTATCCTATCCTATCCTATCCTATCCTATCCTATCCTATCCTATCCTATCCTATCCTATCCTATCCTATCCTGCATTGTATTCTATTCTATTCTATTCTCCACTCCACTGCACTCCATCTATTCTATTCTATTCTATTCTATTCTATTCTATTCTATTCTATTCTATTCTATTCTATTCTATTCTATTCTATTCTCTATTCTATCCGATCCTATCCTGCATTGTATTCTATTCTATTCTCTACTCTACTCCACTCCACTCCACTCCTCCTATCCTATCCTATCCTGCATTCTATTCTATTCTCCAATATTTATTCTATTTTAATCTATTCTATTCCTTATTCTTTCTATTCTATTCTCTTATTTTCTTCTCTTCTCTTCTCTATTCAGAATTCTTTTCCTATTCTATTCTATTCCTTATTCTTTCTATTCCTTATTTTTCTATTCCTTATTCTATTCTATTCCATTCCATTCCATTCCATTCTGAATTCTATTCTATTCTATTCTATTCTATTCTATTCTATTCTATTCTATTCTATTCTATTCTATTCTATTCTATTCTATTCTATTCTATTCTATTCCATTCCATTCCATTCCATTCCATTCCATTCTCTCTCATTCTATTCTATTGGTAGCCTTGGTACTACAGTGGTTTAAAGCACCCTGTTATTAACACAGCTGCCTGCAATTTACTGCTGGTTCGAATCTCTCCAAGGCTCAAGGTTGACTCAGCCTTCCATCCTTTCTAAGGTAGGTGAAATGAGGACCCAGTTTGTGGGGGCAATAAGCTGACTTTGTATAAATATACAAAAGTATGAAGGCTATTGCTTAACGCACTGTAAGCCGCCCTGAGTCTCCGGAGAAGGGCGGCATATAAATCAAATTAAAAAAAAAAATTCTATTCTATTCTATTCCATTCCATTCCATTCCATTCCATTCCATTCCATTCCATTCTGCAGCAAAATGACCATGGTGAGCTAGAAGGGTGTTTGCATAGCTTTAGTTGGGGCAAAAAACATCTGGTTCCAGCAAATTGTGCCGGTGGTGCCACCCACTTGGATTCTAGGAATATATTTATACAATTTAGAGATCCAAATACTGTGTTTCCCCGATAAAAGACTGTCTTATATTTTTTTGAACCCCAAAATAAGCGCTTGGCTTCATTTTCGGGAAGATCTTATTATTTTGGGGGGCATGGAGCAAGACGGGGCTCCTCTTGCCTTCTTACCTGATTTCCAGCTCTGTCTCCCTAACCAGAGGAAATGGCAGCTGTGCATGGCGTTTAAATATTTTCAGGGTGGGGCTTATTTTAGCACATCCGCTCAAAAGCCTGATTGGGTTTATTATCCAGGGAGGTCTTATTTTCAGTAGTTCTGGATGGATTTTTATGCTTGAAAAATAAGCAACAATAAATCAAATAAATAAATGGCTGGCTGGCTGGGGAATTCTGGGAGTTGAAGTTCAGAGGTCGCAAAGGGGCCGTTGTGGCCCACCCCTCCTTTAGAGCAATGTTTCTCAACCATGGGCACTTTAAGAGGGGTGGACTTCCATTCCCAGAATTCCCCAGCCAGCGTGTGTTGAAGTCCACACAAGTTTACAGCTTGTGGCTGGTGATTATAAGTATAATTATCTTTTGAATGGGATATCCCAGGCGTTGTGGTAACTAAACATTTTCAATGTCTATGGACGTGATGGCAAAGCTATGGCAAACATGTGCCCGAGGTGGCATGCAGAGCCATCTTTCCAGGCACGCAAGCTGTCGCCCAACTCACCTGCAGCTGCGCATGTGCGTGCGCCCCAGCTGGTATTTGGTCCTCCGGTGCGCATGTGCACAATTCCAAAGAACCAGCTGGTCTTCGGAGCTCTCCTGTGCATGCGCACGTTTATTTATTTATTTATTTATTTATTTATTTATTTATTTATTTATTTATTTATTTATTTATTTATTCATTTATTCATTTATTTAATTAGATTTTTATACCGCCCTTCTCCCGAAGGACTCAGGGCGGTGTACAGCCAAAAATAAAACCCACAACTATATGAAAGTTAAAAGACCATTTAAAAATATTAAATAATTTGGCCGAAAGAACTAAAATAGAAACCACCCATTAAAATAGCATTTAGGCCAGCCCTGCTGTTTTGAGGGCGCGGCGTTTTGAGGGCGCGGCGAAAGGTGCGAAGGTCGGGGATCCTACAAATCTTCGGGGGCAGCTCATTCCAGAGGGCAGGTGCCCCCCCCAGAGAAGGCTCACCCCCTGGGGGTCGCCAGTCAACATTGTTTGACCGATGGTACCCTGAGGAGTCCCTCTCTGTAGGAGCGTACTGGTCGATGGGAGGCTATTGGTGGCAGAAGGCGGTCTCGTAAGTACCCGGGTCCTAAGCCATGGAGAGCTTTAAAGATGGCAACCAACACCTTGAATCGCACCCGGAAGACCACCGGGAGCCAGTGCAGCTCAGAGCCAGTACAGTAATCCAGACGGGAGGTGACGAGGGCATGAGTGACTGTGCACAAGGAGTCCCGGTCCAGAAAGGGACGCAACTGGTAGATCAGGCGAACCTGATAAAAAGCCCCCCTGGCCACATGCAGAGTTTGTGCATGCGTGTACCTGCGCATTTGCGCACTTACATTTCATGCATGAAAACCACATGCATACGTAGATCGTGCAATTGTGCGCGCAGCACACGGGGAAGCCATGTGGAAGCCGCACACATGCGCAGATGGTGCGGTTACGGCACACGGGGGGGAGCCACGCATAAACGAAGCCCATACCTGTTTGGCACTCGGTGAGTAAAAGGTTTGCCACCACTGGTCTATGGAGATTCTTCATCATCCAGGTTTTTCCAAAGGTGCTTTTTTCAAGAGGCAACTGGATTTTTCTAGTTTTTCTTTGAAGACGTTTTGCTCCTCATCCCAGAAGCTTCTTCAACTCCGACTGGATGGTGAGGAACAGAAGGATTGATACTCCTTGCAGACAGCTGGTCGTTTGCATCCTTTTAGAGGGTTGTTGAGGCCACTTGGAGGTTTGTTTGGGTCCTCAGATAAATGGGTCCTTCCACACCCCATTTGCACTACTCAGGTAACCCTGACACAGACAAAACTCCAGGTGAGCTTAACAACCTGCTAAAAGTAAAAGGCGAAAGATTTATACGAAATGGCAAGAATTTCATCATACCTTAAAGACCATTCAAATGAGAGATATATATCGGAATGGAGAAGATGGATTGATTATATACAGAAGAAATATCCGAACAAGAAGATTCATACAGCTTATGAATGAAATAATTCTAAGTAGTTTATATCTGTTTTTTTTCTGAGTTATAAGGAGTTAAGGACCTAGGGAGAATATGAAATGTAATAATTTGTTAGCATATTCTAGTTTTTGGTTTGTGAATGCTATACCCTGTGCTTGTTCTGGGAAGTCTAGGGAGGGGGATGGGGGGAGGGAGGGGAAGGAGGGGTGGGGGGCGTAAAAATGTTTGTATTTCTTATAAAACTTTTCAATTAAAAAAAAAAAACCTTGCTAAAAGGATGCAAATGACCAGCTGTCTGCAAGGAGTATAAATCCTTCCATTCCTACCATCCAGTCAGAGCTGAAGAAGCTTCTGGGACGAGAAGCGAAACGTCTTCAAAGAAAAACCAGAAAGTCCAGTTGCCTCTTGGGAAAAAAAAGCCCCTTTGGGTTAAACATTTTCAAGGAAAAAAAGAACAAGGAAGTCCAGTTGCTTTTTGAAAAATACCTCTTTGGGACAACCATGGCCTGGATGATTTGAGAATCTCCATAGACATTTGTAAACTGTGGTTTATCTTTTAGTGGGTGGCGTAACCCCAGGTCATTGTCGCTTCGTTCACAAACCAGGATTTAACAATCCCGTTGAGCAAGACTGAGCTCGTATTCTCTTTAAACTCTGCCGAGCTGAGCAATCACGGCAATAAATTGCATAAAGGCGCTTTAATGATTTAACAACGGTAGAAGAGGAACATGGTATCTGGGCTTTGGATCATAAAACCGAGCAAATTCCACCCCTGAGATTCGATAACAAAGATGAGAGATTAGATAAAACAAGGTTTCCTAACCTTGGGCTAAATGAAGATGTTTGTGGACTCCAACCCCCAGAGTTCCCTATGCTCCCGACATGCTAGCTGGGGAATTCTGGGAGTTGAAGTCCACGCATCTTTTAAAAAAATTCAGGTTGAGGAACACTGCTCTATTATCTAAAATCTCTCTCTCATCCCACTTCCATCCGTCCATCCATCCCCTTTGTAATTCAAGTTTGAATCAGAATAGAGCTGGAAGAGACCTTGGAGGTCTATAAGGCCTTAGTAAGGCCACACCTAGAGTCCTGCATCCAGTTTGGTCCCCACACTATAAAAAAGATGTGGAGACTCTGGAAAGAGTGCAGAGAAGAGCAACCATCCGCCTGCACTGCAACCATCTGATCTGGTCGCCCCATCACTGTGAGAGAGTGAAGGGGCCCCAGCTTCATCCTGGCCAGCCTCATTTGCCATCTCTCACCTCAATGACTATCTTTAAATTTCGCTGACATCCAAGGTTCCCCTTTTCCATCTCATCATACTTGTATGGCTTATACCTCGGCAGATTTGCTTGCGCTGCGAGATGCCCCCCTCTCGCGGCAATGGCCTTCCACCCTATCGAAGGCCTACCTTAAGGACGGGCTTTGGAGCCCCGAGAGGTGGCATGTTTTAAAGCGGGGATTGAGGGGTTTTTTAATTAGGGTTTTTAATAATCTTTTAAGGGGAACTGGGAGGGTGACCAAAGGGGATGGGGGGGGGTAATCCACCTAGGTCAGGGCCCAGCCTGGCACAGGGTAACGGTCTGGAGGGTGCAGGACGAGGGATTGGGGATGTCATCAGCACGGTGGATGGGAGGGGCAGATATGGCGGGAGCAGAGGACCTTATCTTGTGCCGGGGGTGCGCACTCGCTACTTGAGAGCGATTGCACGCCCTGGTCCTCAAGGCTCCCCTCGAATACTAGGTGGCTCAGATACTCAGGACCTGGGCCTCCGGCTGATGCTGTGCAACGCCAGGTCCGTGGTAAATAAGGCCCCCCTCATTTACGATCTTATTCAAGAGGGGGGAGCGGACCTGGCGGGTATTACGGAGACCTGGTTGGGCCCGGAGGGAGGGGTCCCTCTGGTTGAGATGTGTCCACCAGGCTTCAGAGCATTCCATCAGCCGAGGGCCCAGGGGAGGGGCGGGGGGGTGGCGGTTATTATTAACGAAGGTCTGGGTCCGAGGGAGACCACTGTGCCACAGATTGCCGGATGTGAGTCCCTCTTTGTGAGATGGGGTCAGGGGGTTCAGATGGGCTTGCTGCTTACGTACCTGGCTCCCTGCCGCGTGGCAACGGCCCTGCCCGAGCTACTCGACGTGATAGCCACGGTGGCAGTTGATACACCCAGGCTTATGGTCATGGGTGATTTCAATCTGCCGTCCGTTGGTGAAACGTCAGAGATGGCTCGAGAGTTCATGGCTTCCATGACGGCCATGGACCTGACCCAGTTAGTTCATGGCCCCACTCACAGGGGGGGACACACGCTGGACCTGATTTTTGTCTCTGGCCAGTGGTTGAGTGGTCTTATTATAGGGGATATAGACATGAAACCCTTGTCATGGTCAGATCACTCACTCCTTCGTCTGGACCTTCGAACCGCTATACCCCGCCGCAGGGAGGCGGACCCAATTAGATGGATCCGCCCCAGGCGCCTGATGGATCCTGATAGGTTCCAGATGGAGCTTGGGCCAATTCCTGAAGATCTGGCACACGACTCGGCCGAGGACCTGGTAGCTGCCTGGGATCGGGCGTCTGGTGGGGCCTTGGATCGAGTCGTGCCTTTGCGGCCTCTGACCCGGTGTCGATCCCTCGCGGCTCCTTGGTTCACCGAGGAGCTGAGGGAGATGAAACGCCGGAAAAGACGCCTAGAGAGCGGTTGGAGGGCCAGTCTCGCTGAATCTGACCGAACACTGGTAAGGTCGCATATTAAGACCTACCTAGTGGCGATAAAGACGGCAAAGTTTAACTACTTTTCCGCCTCTATTGCGTCATCAGGGAATCGTCCGGCTGCCCTGTTCAGGGTAACCCGCTCCCTGCTCCATCCGGGAGCGCGGGAGGATCCCTTGGAAGGCAGGGCAGAGGATTTCGGACAATACCTGTATGACAAAATCGCTCAGATCCGGGGGGATTTGGACTCTGACTGGGTAGATCAGGGCAGGGTGACGAGGAATAGTCTTGAGAATGTTACCTGGGAGGAGTTTGATGCTGTGACTCCGGATGATGTGGACAGGATTTTGGGGAGACTTAGTGCGGCCACATGTTTACTGGACCCGTGTCCCTCCTGGTTGGTACTGGCCTCCCGGGAGGTTACACGAGGCTGGCTCCAGGGTGTTATCAACGCTTCGTTGAGTGAGGGTCACTTCCCCGCCGCCTTGAAAGAAGCGGTGGTGAGGCCTCTCCTCAAGAAGCCGTCCCTGGATCCGGCAATATTGGCCAACTATCGTCCTGTCTCCAACCTTCGCTTCCTGGCGAAGGTTGTTGAGAGTGTGGTCGCGCGACAGTTTCCACAATTCTTGGAGGAAACATCCTATCTAGATCCGTTCCAGTCGGGTTTCAGGCCTGGACACAGCACGGAAACGGCATTGGTCGCGTTGGTTGATGATCTCTGGAGGGCTCGGGACAGGGGTTGTTCCTCTGTTCTGGTCCTATTAGACCTCTCAGCGGCTTTTGATACCATCGACCATGGTATCATGCTGCACCGGTTGGAAGAGTTGGGGATGGGGGGCACCGTATTACGGTGGTTCTCCTCCTTTCTCTCCGACCGGTCGCAGTTCGTGTTGGCAGGGGGGCAGAGGTCGACCTCAAGGCCTCTTATATGTGGAGTGCCTCAGGGGTCGGTCCTCTCGCCCCTCCTGTTCAACATTTATGTGAAGCCGCTGGGCGAGATCATCCGTGGCTTTGGGGTGAGATACCACCAGTACGCTGATGACACCCAGCTGTACATCTCCACCCCAGGCCACCCCAACGATGCCCTTGAAGTGATGTCCCAGTGCCTGGAGGCTGTGCGGATCTGGATGGGGAGGAACAGGCTCAGGCTCAACCCTTCCAAGACTGAGTGGCTGTGGCTCCCGGCATCCCGATATAGTCAGTTGACTCCATCACTGACTATTGGGGGCGAGTCGTTGGCCCCCACAGAGAGGGCTCGCAATCTGGGAGTCCTCCTGGATAGGCAGCTGTCCTTGGAGGAACATCTGACGGCTGTAACCAGGGGGACCTTTTGTCAGGTTCGCCTGATCTGCCAGTTGCGGCCCTTTCTTGATCGGGATTCCCTGTGCACAGTCACTCATGCCCTCGTCACCTCTCGCCTTGACTACTGCAACGCTCTCTACATGGGGCTCCCCTTGAGGAGCACCCGGAGGCTCCAACTGGTCCAGAATGCAGCAGCGCGGGTAGTGACGGGAGCAGCTTGGCGCTCCCATGTAACACCGCTCCTGCGCGAGCTGCACTGGCTCCCAGTGGTCTTCCGGGTGCGCTTCAAGGTGTTGGTTATCACCTTTAAAGCGCTCCATGGCATAGGGCCTAGCTATCTTCAAGACCGCCTGCTGCCACCGACGATCTCCCATCGACCCGTGCGCTCCCACAGAGAGGGCCTCCTCGGGGTGCCATCAGCCAAACAGTGCAGGCTGGTGACCCCCAGGGGGAGGGCCTTCTCTGTGGGGGCACCCACCCTCTGGAATCAATTGCCTCCAGAGATAAGGAGAATCCAAGACCTCGGTGCCTTCCGCCGTGCCCTTAAAACCTTCCTTTTCCAGCAAGCCGGGCTGGCCTAATTTTTTTTTTTTTTTTTTAAGTGTTTTTAAGTGTTTTGTTTATTGTTTTTAATTAATGGGGCCAAATTTATATATCTATATATTTTAACTGTATTTTAATATTTGTATTTGATGTTTTTACTTGGCTGTTCACCGCCCTGAGTCCTCAGGGAGAAGGGCGGTATATAAATTCAAAATAAAATAAATAAAATAAAATAAAATAAACCAGGATGATGATGGGACTGGAGGCTCAAACATACAATGAACGGTTGCAGGAACTGAGTTATGTCTAGTCTAGTGAAGAGAAGGACCAGGGGAGACAGGAGAGCATCTTCCAGTATTTGAGGGGCTGCCCCAGAGAGGAGGAAGGGGGCCAAGCTATTCTCCAAGGCACCCAAAGGCCAGAGAAGGAACAATGAATGGAAATTGATCAAGGACAACCTAGAAATAAGGAGAAATTTCCTGACAGTGAGAACAATCAACCCATGGAACAGAAATTGCTGGCTTAGCAAATCAAAGAGGGAGGGAGGGAGGAAGGAGAGATAGGTAAAGGTTAGAGTGGAGGAGAAAAAGAGAAAGGAGAAAGAAAGAAAGAAAGAAAGAAAGAAAGAAAGAAAGAAAGAAAGAAAGAAAGAAAGAAAGAAAGAAAGAAAGAAAGAAAGAAAAAGAAAAGAGAGAAAGAGAAGAAAGAAAGAAAGAGAAGGAAGAAAGAAAGAAAGAAAGAAAGAAAGAAAGAAAGAAAGAAAGAAAGAAAGAAAGAAAGAAAGAAAGAAAGAAAGAAAGAAAGAAAGAAAGAAAGATGTTGAGACTAGAAAGAGTGCAGAGAAGAGCAACCAGGATGATTAGGGAACTGGAGGCTAAAACATAATAATGAACGGTTGCAGGAACTGGGCCTGGCTGGTCTAGTGAAGGACCAGGGGAGCATCTTCCAGTATTTGAGGGGCTGCCACAGAGAGGAGGAAGGAGGCCAAGCTATTTTCCAAGGCACCTGAAGGCCAGACAAGGAAGAATGGATGGAAACTGAACAAGGAGAGATTCAACCTGGAAATAAGGAGAAATTTCCTGACAGTGAGAACAATCAACCCATGGAACAGAAATTGCTGGCTTAGCAAATCAAAGAGGGAGGGAGGGAGGAAGGAGAGATAGGTAAAGGTTAGAGTGGAGGAGAAAAAGAGAAAGGAGAAAGAAAGAAAGAAAGAAAGAAAGAAAGAAAGAAAGAAAGAAAGAAAGAAAGAAAGAAAGAAAGAAAGAAAAAGAAAAGAGAGAAAGAGAAGAAAGAAAGAAAGAGAAGGAAGAAAGAAAGAAAGAAAGAAAGAAAGAAAGAAAGAAAGAAAGAAAGAAAGAAAGAAAGAAAGAAAGAAAGAAAGATGTTGAGACTCTAAGAAAAAGTGCAGAGAAGAGCAACCAGGATGATGAGGGGACTGGAGGCTCAAACATACGATGGATGGTTGCAGGAACTGGGCCTGGCTAGTCTAGGGAAGAGAAGGACCAGGGGAGACAGGAGAGCATCTTCCGATATTTGAGGGGCTGCCCCAGAGAGGAGGAAGGGGGTCCAGCTATTCTCCAAAGCACCCGAAGGCCAGACAGGGAATAATGGATGGAAACTGACCAAGGAGAGATTCAACCTGGAAATAAGGAAGAATTTTCTGACAGTGAGAACAATCAACCAGTGGAACAGAAGTTGCCTTCGGAAGCTGTGGGAGCTTCATCACTGGAGGCTTTCAAGAAGAGACTGAACTGCCATCGGTCAGAAATGGTGTAGAGCCTCCTGCTTGGGTGGTGGGTTAGGCTACATGACCTCCAAGGTCCCTTCTATCATGATTGAACTGAAAAGGGTGTTGGAAGGGATGATGAGGGGACTGGAGGCTAAAACGTACGAAGAACGGTCACAGGAACTGGGCATGGCTGGTCTAGTGAAGAGAAGGACCAGGGGAGACAGGAGAGCATCTTCCAATATTTGAGGGGCTGCCCCAGAGAGGAGGAAGGGGGTCAAGCTATTTTCTAAAGCACCTGAAGGCCAGACAAGGAACAATGGATGGAAACAGAACAAGGAGAGATTCAACCTAAGTTGCCTTCAGAAATTGTGGGAGCTTCATCACTGGAGGCTTTCAAGAAGAGACTGAACTGCCATCTGTCAGAAACGGTGTAGGGCCTCCTGCTTGGGCGGGGGGTTGGACTAGATGACCTACAAGGTCCCTTCCAACTGTTAATCTGTAATATGAAGAACGGTTGCAGGAACTGAGTTATCTCTAGTCTAGTGAAGAGAAGGACCAGGGGAGACAGGAGAGCATCGTCCAATATTTGAGGGGCTGCCCCAGAGAGGAGGAAGGGGGTCCAGCTATTCTCCAAAGCACCCGAAGGCCAGACAAGGAAGAAGGGATGGAAACTGACCAAGGAGAGATTCAACCTAGAAATAAGGAGAAATTTTCTGACAAGTGAAAACAATCAACCAAAATTGCCTTCGGAAGTTGTGGGAGCTTCATCACTGGAGGCTTTCCAAGAAGAGACTGGACTGTCATCTGTCAGAAATGGTGTAGGGTCTCCTGCTTGGGCGGGGGGTTGGACTAGATGACCTCCAAGGTCCCTTCCAACTCTTGTTAATCTGTTATCTAGAGGTCTTCTAGTCCAGCCCCGCCCCCCTCTGCTCAAGCAGGAGATCCTAGACCATGTCAGACAAGTGATTGCCCGGTCCCTTCTGGAAAACTTCCAATGATGGAAGCCTTTGCTTGCAATTCAGTGGGCGTGTGTGCCACATCTGGACAAGTTACATAAACGCAGATTCTCCCGAGGCCGTTTTTTGCTCGTGCTTCAAAACAAACTGTTTTAACAATAAAAATTGTATATTGACCCATTGCGTCGCGCCGGGGGGAAAAATCAATCCCGTGATTAGATTATTTTTAAAGCCGCAAGTTCCCGACGTACGAAAGCAAATCGGGTGCAGCCTTCCGTAAACTCAGTGTTGTGACCCCAACTCCCGAGCCTGTCCTGACCGAGGAAGAGGACTCAGAAGGTGACGGGGAGGAACTGATAAGGCCTCCCTCTCCAGGACCCTCCTCTCTGGCAATGCCTCAGGTTCCATCCGAAGGCCAGGAGGGACAGCCTGGGATGTGCCGGGAGGAAGGCGTATCGGAGCACCAATTGATAGGGAGCGAGGATGAATCCCGGCTTGATCCCAGGCAGCGTCGGAGGGAGAAGCGTGCGCAGCCACGGAAGAGGCGTGGGAGGGCCAGAGATTGAGCTGAGTCACGGAGCCACACCCCACCAGGAATAAAAGTGGGTGGGATTGCTCTTCAGGCTTTGTGACGGACAAAGTTAAACCCTGAAAGTCACATCGTGATCTCTGAAATTCGGCTTGGATATATTTTGGACTGAACATTGACCAAACTCTTGTCTCGTGGATAATTGGTTGCTCCTGGAACGGACTGAAGATAAGTCCTCTTCTGCTTTATGGGAGTGAAAATGGTCTTGGCAGGCATTCGGCAGTTTGCTGCCAAAACCTTGGTCTGCCAAGAATTCGAATGTTTACCTAATAAAATATTGGCAGGCGTGCTTGGTATTACGATTGCCTGTGTGAGGAAGGGGGACAGAACATTCGGCTGGACATTCGGCAAGGGTCTCAGCCACGCCTCTCTGCCCCCCTTTCCCCGAGCTCTGATCGGCCAAGAGAATTTCAGTTCTGAAACATGGAAAGACCCCCCCACACCCGCAAGGGGTGACCCCTGCCCAAGATCAACAGCCTGGTCTTTTGACATTGTTAGGCTTGATCGGGTGGGATGCCAAAAAGAAAAGGAAAAAAAAGAGTTTTGAGGTCCTGTAAAGCAACAGCAAAATGATCCGGTTGGATAAAGGTAGCCAATTCTTTCAAGAGAGACACTCTGGATTTTTCTTGGATACAGGTAATCGACTTACAACTGTTCGTTTAGTGATCGTTCAAAGTTATAACAGTAACTGTGAAAAGTGACTTATGACCATTTTTCACAGTTACGGCCGTTGCAGCCATCCCCGTGGTCACGTGACCAAAATTCAAGACGTTTGGTTCGTACTTATGACGGTTTGCAGTGTCCAGGGGTCACGTGACCCCCTTTTGCGACCTCCCGGCAAGCCAAGTCGACGGGGAAACCAGATTCACTTAAACAAGCAGGTTGCTAACTTTTCTCAATCGCCGTGATTCGTTTAACAACCGCAGCAAGAAGCGTCGTAAAAGGGAGAGGGGGGGGCAAAACTCACTTAACAAATTCTCTAAATGTTGGGCTCAATTGCGGTCGTAAGTCCAGGACTACCCTGTATTTGTTTCAGTCTTTCAGACATCGCTATAATTCGCCCCATCTCGCTCCAAAATCTCTAAAATAAATCCCAGCATTCCCTTAGTTGTTTCACCGTAAATCCGTGTGTGTGTGTGTGTGTGTGTGTGTGTGTCAAAATCAGTTTCATTGAGGGCTGCATCAGGGCTGTGGTTGACCTGGGGGGGGGGGGCCCTTGCTGACTGGGTGGGCGTGGCCAACTGGGTGGGCGTGGCCAGCTTGACACCACTCCCCAAACTGCTGGCATGTTTCCTCTTCGCATTGGGTAGACCAGGCTGGCTCCGTGAGCCTTGAGTTTGATACCCCTGCCCTAAAAATCAGGGGGTCACCAACCTTTCGGATGTCAGGGACCACTAAATTCATAATTTTAAATCCCGCGGCCTGCTAATATGATTTTTTTTTAAAAAAAAGATAAAATAGTATTTAGCACAATATAAAAAAATGCAAATAATTTTTCTGCGGCCCACCAACATTTTCTCGCAAACCACCAGTTGGGGACCCCTGCCCTAAATCATTTCTTAAACATTACACGTGAGTAGTTAAAGACAACAGGGAAAAACTGAAGGAAAGTCTTTTTTTTTTTTTAATTTTCTCACAATGATTCTAACAGGGCTGCACTGTGAAGCGTCCCCAGGCGGGACAAAGAGACAAACCGAACGTCAAAAGCTTCGTCACTGCAAGGAACGTCCGTTAAGAAGGACGGCCAGAGAGAGGCTTAAGAACGGGCTGTTCCTTAAAACAGGCCAGCCATAAACTCCCCGTTAACCCCCCTAAAAATGGAAGCTGGCTGAGTAAACCACGTTCCCCACTCCATTTAAGCACATAGGACTTTGCAAAAGGCAAACGCAGAAGAAAAATAATTATGAAAAAAAAAAAAACTACTGGGGGAAACTCGTGGATGGGCGCGCACTTTCAAAGACTAAAATGCACCTTAACATCTTTGCCTATTTTGGGGAATAGATTTGTTTCCCCAAAGGTAGCCAAGCCATTTACAAAAACTGTGATGCCACGTAGAATCCGGATCCTTCCGCACATTATTTTCAGATTACAGCCGAGGGGGAAAAAAATTTCCTCGTAAACCCAGAGAATTAATACAATATCTTTTGTTTTTGGGGAAGGGGGCATTGAGAGAAGTGTTAGCTGCCTTTGGTCAGCGAGTAAACCTGTAGTAAACAAACAAAAAAATATTTTTACACCTTTATGCTAAGAAAGCTTAAGCGTCCTCCTAAGGGGGGTGTGGTTTGAGATTTATGTACAAGGAACATGGTGGCCACCGACGATGCGCTGAGGAGATGCGTTTTTTCACTCCACAAGGAGGTCAAATTTCTCGGCTTCTTCGAACTCGGCGTTCATCTGCGCGGCCCACTCGTCCATCTTGGATTTCTATAAAGGCAATAAAATGACTTTTATTTGGATAAAAAGAGGCCCCTGCTACGAGATAAGAAGAGTCTGCTAAGGTTCTGCACTAAGGCAACCAGAATTCTGCAATACCTCTTGATTAAATTCTTCCACACATCTTTATATAAGTAAGGTAAAGATTCCCCTCACACATATGTGCTAGTCGTTCCTGACTCTAGGGGGCGGTGCTCATCTCCGTTTCAAAGCCGAAGAGCCAGCGCTGTCCGAAGACGTCTCCGTGGTCATGTGGCCGGCATGATTCAACGCCAAAGGCGCACGGAACGCTGTTCCCTTCCCACCAAAGGGGGTCCCTATTTTTCTACTTGCATTTTTTTACGTGCTTTCGAACTGCTAGGTTGGCAGAAGCTGGGACAAGTCACGGGAGCTCACCCCGTTATACGGCACTAGGGATTCGAACCGCTGAACTGCCGATCTTTCGATCGACCAGCTCAGCGTCTTCGCCGCTGAGCCACCGCATCCTTAATATATAATTATTATATATTAGTTATAATTATATATTAATTATATATTATAATATATAATTAATTGTGGCCGGGGGGGGGAGGAGGAGGGCTTTTCATCAGGTTCGCCTGATTTGCCAGTTGCGTCCCTTTCTGGATCGGGACTCCTTACACACAGTCACTCGGGCACTCGTCATTTCCCGCCTGGACTACTGCAATACTCTCTACATGGGGCTCCCCTTGAGGGGCACCCGGAGGCTCCAACTGGTGCAGAATGCGGCCGCGCGGGGGATTATGGGAGCGAGGGGGCGCTCCCATGTGACGCCTCTCCTGCGTGAGCTGCATTGGCTTCCTGTGGTCTTCAGGGTGCGCTTCAAGGTGTTGGTTACCACCTTTAAAGCGCTCCATGGCTTAGGACCTGGGTATTTGCGGGACCGCCTTCTGCCGCCGATAGCCTCCCACCGACCAGTACGCTCCCACAGAGAGGGACTCCTCAGGATGCCGTCAGCCAGGCAGTGTCGGCTGGCGACCCCCAGGGGGAGGGCCTTCTCTGTGGCAGCTCCTGCCCTCTGGAACGATTTGCCGTCGGAGATACGAAGGATATCGGATCTCCGGGCTTTTCGCCGTGTCCTAAAAACTTTTCTTTTCCACCAAGCAGGGCTGGAGTAACTCCCCCCGCCCCTTTTGAGATGTTAGATTTTTAATTGTCTATGGGTTTTAGTTGGGATGTTTTAAATTTTGGGCCAAAGTTGTGTAATTCTTTTAAAAAAAAAATTAAATTTGGTATTGGAATGTTTTTTATTTTTGGCTGTGCACCACCCTGAGTCCAGCAGGAGAAGGTCGGTATACAAATTTAATAAAAATAAAAAATAAAAAAATAAAAATACAATAATATTAAAAATACAATAGCATAAATAACATGATCATTCAATCAGCAGCAGAGGTAAATTTCCAGGATAGTAAATAGAAATGGCTGCCAATTATAGATTGTTGATTGTAGATTAAACGGACCTACAGTATGTAAAATTGTGCGCGTTAAACTCTAGTATTAACGTAGGATGTTGCTTATTTTCTATCCAGATCAGGCACTTACTTGAGGCCACATAATTGTAATACAGGCCAATCCAGTCCTCCTGCAGCCCACTGCCGGCCAGAAACAGGCACCGCGGAGATCCTGCGCGGCCCGTTTTGGTCTGTAGAGGCCTCGTGGGCCGGTCCTTTGATATCTCCAGGCCGGCCCCGTGGGCCAAATTTAAACACCCCGTGTCACTCCTGCACTAAATACCATACTTTTCGGAGTATAAGATGCATTTTCCCCTTTAAATGTTGATGGAAATGGAAATGTTGGTGCATCTTATATACCGAATACAGCCATTTTTCTCCACCCAAAACTCCACCCTATGAGTCCCGTTTTTTCCAAAAACAGGCCTGTTTTTCACAAAAACGTGATGTGTGGGGAGTTTGGGAGGCCAAAAAGAGGCATGTTTTTGCCCTCCCCGGTCCCCAGGAGCACTCTGCAGGCCTCCCAAACCCTCTGCGCGTCCCAGGATGCGCAGAGGGTTTGGGAGGCGTGCAGAGTGCTCCTGGGGGCCGGGGAGGGCAAAAACATTTCGCCCCCCTTGTTTACCTCTTCAAAATCTTGGTGTGTCTGATATTCCGGTGCGTCTTATAGTCCGAAAAATACGGTAAAAAAATAAGTCCCTGATGCCATCCTCTACTATTTGGAGTGGATCTCTTGGTACGCCGCGCAAACAACAGCTGCTACCCCCATGCCTGCAGAGTGTGGTCCTTCACTCTCTTAGTACGTTGTGTGCACAAGGCAGGTCAAGGGATCTGAGCAGCCCGTAATTCTAACACAAAGTTTACAGCCACAACTTGGCTGTAAACCAGTGGTGAAATCCAAAATTTTTTTACTACCGGTTCTGTGGGCGTGGCTTGGTGGGCGTGGCAGGGGAAGGATACTGCAAAAAGAGCGTTGGTAGTACAGTGGTCTAAGGCACCCTGTTACTAAGCTGGTTATTAAGACCAGCTGCCTGCAATTACTGCAGGTTCGAATCTCACCAGGCTCAAGGTCGACTCAGCCTTCCATCCTTTCTAAGGTAGGTAAAATGAGGACCCGGATTGTGGGGGCAATAAGCTGACTTTGTATAAATATACAAAAGTATGAAGGCTATTGCTTAACGCATTGTAAGCCGCCCTGAGTCTCCGGAGAAGGGCGGCATATAAATCAAATTAAAAAAAAAAAAAAATCTTCATTCCCACCCATTCCAGGGCGAAGGATATTGCAAAATCTCTATTCCCATCCCACTCCAGGGGAAGGATACTGCAAAATCTCCATTCCCACCCACTCCAGGGGAAGGATACTGCAAAATCTCCATTCCCATCCCACTCCAGGGGAAGGATACTGCAAAATCCTCATTCCCACCCACTCCAGGGGAAGGATACTGCAAAATCTCCATTCCCTCCTCACTCAGGGGCCAGCCAGAGGTGGTATTTTACGGTACTCCGAATTACTCAAAATTTCCGTTGCTGGTTCTCCAGAACCTGTCAGAACCTGTTGGATTTCACCCGCTGTAAACCCCACCCCCAGCGCCCAAAGTCCTACTCACATCAAACTCGGGCACCTTCTTCTTCCTTCGTTTTTCTCTGCCAAACGAGATGCCAGGGATGTCGGTGTCCGGCTTCCCGAGGGCCCCGCTTTCCTCAACCGCCGTCTTGGGGGCGCTGATGAGATGCAGAACGGCAGGCTCAGCCAGCTCCCCTGGGAGCAGGAGCTTTTCGAAACCGAAAAAGGTTTGCCGCTTGCCGGGACCACCGGCGGGCGTGGAGGTGCCCGCGAGGCTGAAGCTGGGAAACTCCGGCTTGTCTGTGAAGCTGCGGGACAAAGAGACGTCCAGGCGGCTGTAAGACCGACGCACACGTTTGGCCATGGTCAGGTCTCGTTCGCAATCCGGTGGAGAACCTGGCGTGTTGGCGCTAACTGGGGACAGGACGTTAGTCTCTTTCGGTGAGTTCTCTGCGTCAAGATTCAAGGAGCAGCACGGGGTAAAAGATTGGCCTTTCCTTGTGGCCTCCCCTCCGTGGGGGCTTTGATTTTCAGGTGCCGCCGGCGGGCTGTTCTCCTTGTTTTCTTTTAAGGAGATCTGTAAAACAGGAATAGGATCCCGTGTTACTTGCTATAAGGTAGAAAAGCAGTACAAGTGGGAAGTCTGAAGGTTGAATCATTGCAACCGGAGTAATTTTTGCTGCTAGTTTGAGATGTTTTGCAGCTCATCTAGCCTTCATCAATCAGAATAAACCCACTGGAGGCTAAAACATATGAAGAACGGTTGCTGGAACTGGGTATGGGAAGAAAAGAAGGAGTTGGGGTAACATGATAGCAGTCTTCCGATATCTCAGGGGCTGCCCCAAAGAAGAGGGAGTCAAGCCCTTCTCCAAAGCTGGTTTGCATAGCTTCACACATTTCAGTTTGTGGGGTGGGTCCAACAAGAGAGATTTAACCAAGTCCCAAACTTGACCAGGTGCATTCACACAACATGGTGGGTTTGCTTCCTTTTAACCTAGACGATTAAATTGAGAAGAGAATGGGCTGGGAGGGACCTTGGGAGGTCTTCTAGTCCAGCCCCATGCTCAAGATTAAAATTAAGAAGAGATGTTTGCAGCAGGAGGACCTTAGCGGGTGGCGAGAACCCAACTTTTGGGTAAGGTTGTAATTCATTGGGTTGTGCAATCCCAAAAAAATTCAGTTAAGCCGGTCAAGGACCTGCAGTCAGCAAAGGAATTTATAATATGTTGAGACGCTAGCAAGAGTGCAGAGAGGAACATACAAAGAACGGTTGCAGGAACTGGGTATGTCTAGTTTAATGAAAAGAAGGACTAGGGGAGACATGATAGCAGTGTCCCAATATCTCAAAGGCTGCCCCAAAGAAGAGGGAGTCAAGCTATTCTCCAAAGCACCTGAGGGCAGGACAAGAAGCAATGGATGGAAACTAATCAAGGAGAGAAGCAACTTAAAACTAAGGAGAAATTTTCTGACAGTGAAAACAATTAACCAGTGAAACAACTTGCCTCCAGACGTTGTGGATGCTCCAACACTGTAGGTTTTTAAGAAGATGTTGGATAACAATTTGTCTGAAGTGGTGTAGGGTTTCCTGCCTAAGCAGAGGGTTGGACTAGAAGACCTCCAAGGTCCCTTCCAACTCTGCTATTCTATTTCTATTCTATTTCTATTCTAGTGAAAAGAAAGACTAGGGGAGACATGAGAGCAGTCTTCCAATCTCTCAGGGGCTGCCCCAAAGAAGAGGGAGTCAAGCTATTCTCCAAAGCACCCGAAGGCAGGACAAGGAGCAACGAATGGAAACTAATCAAAGAGAGAAGCAACTTAGAACTAAGGAGAAATTTCCTGACAGTGAGAACAATTAACCAGTGGAACAACTTGCCTCCAGAAGTTGTGAATGCTCCAACACTGGAAGTGTTTAAGAAGAGGTTGGACAACATCTGAAGTAGTGTAGGGTTTCCTGCCTAAGCAGGGGGTTGGACTAGAAGACCTCCAAGGTCCCTTCCAACTCTGTTATTCTATTCTAATTAAGCAGAGAGTTAACTGACTGATGAAGCTGCCGGGATGAGCAGCGAAAGGTCTCAAGATAACAAAAATTAGTCCAGGTGCAATGACTCAACCTTCAGACAACTGTACCTGGATGACTCAGAATCTTCATCGACGTGTTACAAGGGGAGAGGTTTCGAAATGATTTCCAAACGCTTCAACAGGATTTATCTGATTTCCCCCTTTTTGATCAGTCTGCATGTCGCTAAGCTCTCAGGAAACGCTTCTGGGATGCCAAGGAGAAATAAGGTTTTATGAAATTGTCTATGGAGATTCTCAGTCATCCAGGTCCTGGTTGTCTCAAATATACTTTTTCAAGAGGCAGCTGGACTTTCTGGTTTTTTTTCTTTTGAAGGCATTTCGCTTCTCCTCCAAGAAGCTTCTTCAGCTCTTGCCGTTGTTCTTCAGTCAGAGCCGAAGAAGCTTCTTGGAGGAGAAGCGAAACGTCTTCAAAGAAAAACCAGAAAGTCCGGTTGCCTCTTGAAAAAGCACTTTTGGGATTTTATGAAATTGGTAAACTACAGGTAGTCTTCGACTTACGACCGAGCCCCAAATTTCTGTGGCTAAGCGAGACAGTTGTTAAAAGTGAGCTTTGCTCAATGTTACAACCTTTTCTTCCCAAAGTCGTTAGATGAATCACTGCAGGTGTTACATCGGTAACAGGGTTGTTAAGTGAATCCGACTTCCCCATTGACTTTGGTTGTCAGGTCGCAAAAGGGGGACGCTGCAACTGTCATAAATATAAGTCGGCTGCCAAGCGTCCAAATTTTGCCCACATGACCCTGGGGATGCAATGGTCGTAAGAGTGAAAAACGGTCGTAAGTCACTTTTTTTCAGGGATGTTGTTAATTGGAACTGTCATTAAATGAACTGTGGTAGGTCAAGGACTAGCTGTAGTCGCATTTCCCATTATGAGAAAGGTATTTCCTCATCACCTTCCATCCTCCCACCTCAAAAGAGAGGCTCTCCAACCATTTGGCCTGCTGGCAGTGATATTGAGAGCGATTTATGCTGATTTCTTTTTTTCTGTGCAAATGGACCTACCTCTCTAAACATCTTTGCCACATACCTATCGTTTTAATTTACAAAAAGTCCTTTTGCCATCTGTGTGAATTTCAGAGGCATTCTGGTAGTAAAGACAGGTCTTCATTTCCCATTTATCTATATATATATAGATAAATGGCTGTGTATGTATGTATGTATGTTCCAGCATAACTCTGGAACGCCTTGAGCAATTTCAACCAAACTTGGTACACAGATAACTTACTCTCTAGAAAGAAATACTGTGGGTGTAAGATATCCCTAACACCCCTTGGGGTGTGGGTGTGGGTGTGTGTCTGTGTATGTATGTTCCAGCATAACTCTGGAACGCCTGGGCCACTGAAATGAAAAAGAATGAATTTTATCTAGAGTATCAAATCACAGTACTTTTAACAGTGATACTGTGTATTTTGGATTCAAGTTGTTAAGATACAGCCTGTTTTGCCTTAAAATGGCTTCTACTGTACAGCGCAGTGGAGTTGCCATGGTAACGGCTTCACAGTACTCTACGAGGATGCTCCCTCTGGTAAGGGAGAATTAACGATTCTGCAAGTGATTAAGCATGTTTGATTTTTTTTTTTTATTTGATTTATATGCCGCCGTTCTCCAGAGACTCAGGGCGGCTTACAATGCGTTAAGCAATAGCCTTCATTCTTTTGTATATTTTATACAAAGTCAGCTTATTGCCCCCACAAACTGGGTCCTCATTTTCTCTTTGACCTGAGTTCTCCAATAGAGAATGCCCTGAAGGGCCCTCATATTAATATCCGTTAGATTCTCTGCTCCATCCAGTTTTAATGTTATACTAGCTGATAACCCGATGTTGCCCGGGTATTTATTCATCCCAATCCTGTAATAGACAGGAAAAGAACCGCCTCAACCACTGTGGTGAGAATTAGAGACCTAATTGCCCTGGCCAACAGCCTGGGAAAAATTCTACAGGGGACGGCCTTTGAGGTGATTATCTGCATTAGCAGGCACATCCCCCGACAACTTGCCCTCTTTGTTTGAAGCTGGCGGCTAGGGTGTTTGGTTTTTTTTTTTACAGAACCATTCTATGCTCTCTCATTAACCTCCTCTGACCTGGAAAATTAGGGGTCTCCAATCCCTGGGCCCTGGACCGGTCTTTGGTCTGTCATGAACTGGGCCGCATAGCTGGGGGTGAACAGCTGGCAAATGAAGCTTCATCTCTATTTGCAGCTGCTCCCCAGAGTTAGCATCACTGCCTCAGCTCCACCTCGGATCATCAGGCATTAAGACTCTCATAGGAGAACAAGCCCTACTATAAATTGCGCATAAAAGTAAAGGCTCCCCTCGCACATATGTGCTAGCCGTTCCCGACTCTAGGGGGCAATGCTTATCTCCGTTTCAAAGCCAAAGAGCCAGCGCTGTCTGAGGACGTCTCCATGGTCATGTGGCCGGCATGACTCAACGCCAAAGGCGCATGGAACACCGTTACTTTCCCACCAAAGGTGGTCCCTGTTTTTCTACTTGCATTTTTTACCTGATTTCGAACTGCTCGGTTGGCAGAAGCTGGGACAAGTCACGGGAGCTCACCCCGTTACGTGGCACTCAGGATTCGAACCGCTGAACTGCCGACCTTTCGATCAATAAGCTCAGCGTCTTAGCCACTGAGCCACCACGTCCCCTAAATTGCACATACGGGGGATCTAATTTGTGTGCTCCTTCTCTCCCCCACCCACCCAAGTCCGTGGAAAAATTGTCTTCTACGAAACTGGCCCCTGGTGCCAAAATGGGGATCGCTGCTCTCAATGTGTCAGACTTCAATTCCCAGATTTCCCCAGCCATCTTGGGGAAGGCGGGCTTACTTAAAAGTTCCAGATCTTGGCCTTCTTTTAATTCTCAAGAATTGCTATGGCGCCGTGCTTACCCTTGGACTCCGACGAGGAATTAAATCACTTTCTTTCACCTGGTCCTGGGAACAATAGAGCACAAAAAAAAAAAAAAAATAGAGAACACAAAAAAAAAGTAGTTAATTTGGCATAAGACCATGATTTAATTTCATTCATAATTTTATTTATTACTCGTGTGCTGTACGTTTTTAAAAATGGTTCACAGCTCTGATGTTTAATATTTTGATACCCATTTTATATGCTGAATTGGTGAGTTTTTATGCATTATTGCTGGATTCTGTTACACCATATGAAAATAATAATAATAATAATAATAATAATAATAATAATAATAATAATAATAATAATAATAATAATAATAATAAATTCCACGGAAAGAGGGGTCAATTCTCACAGTAATAGAACTGGCAGAGATAGCAAAAGTGTCTTAATTAAGGGAAATAATATATCCAGTTTTGTTTCTATTTGGAGATTGCTTCCAGATTTTTACTCGAAATAGAATAAAACGAAACATTGACTTTGAATGTTGGTGATTGAATTTGTTGCTGTAGAAATGGCTAGTAGTCACTAATTATATAAAAGGAAAAAGTCTAAGTGTAATTTATTTTATTACACACTTTACTAATTTAATTACTGCACCGAAAAAAGTTGGAGGGCTGTGCTTTTTTTCCTTCTTTTCTTTTTCCTTCGCATCTTCTCCCCCCTTTCTGTTTCTCTCTCCCCTTTCTGTATTTTTGTCTCTATTTTCATTTGCATCTTTTATTCGGATAAGCTTCAATAAAAAGTTATTTTTTAAAAAATCACATAAAATATGGAACATGTATAAAGTAGCTTCATAACAACTACCGTGTTTCCCTGAAAATAAGACCCTGTCTTATATTTTTTTTTCAAACCCTGAAATAAGCGCTTGGCCTTATTTTCGGGGAGGTCTTATTATTTTGGGGCATGTGGAGCAAGATGGGGCTCCTCTTGCCGTCTTACCTGATTTCCAGCTCTGTCTCCCTAACCCTAACCAGAGGAAATGGCGGGGACCAGCTGCACATGTATTTAAATATTTTCGGAGGGGGTTATTTTAGCGCCTGCGCTTAAAAGTCTGATTGGGCTTATTATCAGGGGAGGTCTTATTTTAGGGGAAACAGAGAACTCACCTGCTTGTTCCGTGGCTTAATCTTTCTCAGAGTTATCGTGCGCATGACCGAGGCACCTGGGCACTAAAAAGAAGACGGGAAAAAAATATTCATCAGGGCAGCAAAGAAAAATGCAGCTGGGAGAGAATTTTTCTGTTAAAGACACAGAATCTGAGATTCGTCTCTCTAAAATACATCACATGCTTTGAGAGAACCTGAACAATCATTCCTACCTAATATACAGGTCATCCTCGACTTACAACGACAGCTGAGCCCCAAATTTCTGTTGTTCAGCGACAGTTGTCAAGTGAGGTTTTCCCCATTTTACGACCTTTCTTGCCACAGTTGGTAAGTGAATCCCTGCAGTCGTTCAATGAGTGTCATGGCCGTTAAGTGAATCAGGCTTCCCCATCAACGTGGCTTGTTAGAAGGTCGCAAAACGGGATTACGTGACCCAGGGAACACAGCAAAACCGTCACAAATACGAGTCAGTTGCCAAACATCTTGGCAGATCGAACCTCACCAGGCTCAAGGTTGACTCGGCCTTCCATCCTTCCGAGGTGGGTAAAATGAGGACCCAAATTGTTGGGGGCAAGAGGCTGACTCTGTAAACTGCTTAGAGAGGGCTGGAAAGCACTGTGAAGCAGGATATAAGTCTAAGAGCTATTGCTATCTGAATTTTGATCATGTGACCATCGGGATGCTGCAATGGTCGTTAAGTGTGAAAAACGGTCATAAATCACCTTTTCACTGTCATTTTAACTTTGAACACAGTCCCTAAATGATTATCTGTATGGCTTACCCAACGCATCGCTACCCAAGCAGAATTTTAAATTCATAAAAGAATAAATGAAAGCACAAACAGCAATGCTTTTCTCGTACCGGGGTGCCCATCATTTTCTTGGCCACCCCACTGGGGTTACCCTGGAACACCGGACAAGTTGAGGAAGGCAAGTTTCTCTCGGACCTCCGCCTGGGGGGAGAGGAAGCAGCACCTGGGGAATAAATAGAAAGGATAAAAAGGGTTTGATCAAAGATGGTAAGCAAAATCATGAAGTCCATACTCAGGGAATGTCTTCATTTCAAAATAAGAGTCGTGCTACAAGCCAGGGCGTCTTCGACTTATGACCCCAATTGAATCCGACGTTCCTGACTGCTAAGCGAGACATTTGTTAAATGACTTTTGCCCCATTCTACGATCTTTCTTGCCACAGTTGTTAAGTGAAGCAGTGCAGTTGTTAAGTTAGGAACAGGGTTGCTAAGTGAATCTGGCTTTCTCGTGGACTTTGCTTGTCAAAAGCTCGCAAAAGGGGATCACGTGACAAGTTGCCAGCGCCCAAAGTCGGATCACGTGAGCGTGGGGAATGCCGCAACAGTTGTAAGTGAGAAAAACAGTCCTAAGCCACTTGTTTTCCAGGGCCGTGGTAACTTCGGTCACTAAACAAACCGTTGTAAGTCAAGGACTGCCTGTAATGCTGACGATTAGGAATAGGTATTGCAAGTTGTTGAACAACTGCTTCCTCTGAATACTAAGTCTAGAAGCGGTCTCCTAACAGAAACAAAACCAAATATAAAGGTAAAGGTTCCCCTTGCACATATGTGCTAGTCGTTCCCGACTCCAGGGGGCGGTGCTCCTCTCCGTTTCAAAGCCGAAGAGCCAGCACTGTCCAAAGACATCTCCGTGGTCATGTGGCTAGCATGACTCAACGCCAAAGGCGCACGGAACGCTGTTCCCTTCCCACCAAAGGTGGTCCCTATTTTTCTACTTGCATTTTTTAACCCGTTTTGAAACTGCTAGGTTGGCAGAAGCTGGGACAAGTCACGGGAGCTCATCCCGTTACGCGGCACTAGGGATTTGAACCGCCAAACTGCCGACCTTTCGATCGACAAGCTCAGCATCTTAGCCACTATACTTCTCCTTAATAAAGATAGCGACAGTACAGTACAGAGCCTTGGTGGAGCAGCGGACTAAAGCCCTGTTAAATAGCAGTTAGCTGCCAGCTGCCTGCAATTACTGCAAGTTCAAATCTCACCAGGCTCAAGGCATATAAATCAAACCAATAAACAAACAAACAAACCTTTTGTCTTAGCGCACACACACACCTGTCAGGTTAAAAAATACACACGAGACTGCTTAGTTAACGGGTGAGGATGTTTTGGGAAACTGAGCCCTTGTCCTATGAAATTTTCTGACTGTTGATTGTACACCATGAAGTCGTCGTCGACTCCTAGGGAACGGACAGAGGGATTTTCTTTGACATGGTGCATTCATTGCCCCTGTGCTGGTCCTTCTCTTTTTCTCTCCTTCCACCTTTCCCAAGATTAATATCTTTTCCAGAGAACTGCACTTTCACATCACATGTCCCAAGAAGCATCATTGGGGAGGGGAAACAGGGGGGAGGGAGGATGGGAGGGGACATGGAACAAATTCAGAGCCTTGGTAGCACAGTGGTCTAAAGCACCCTGTTATTAACACAGCTGCCTGCAATTACCGTAAGTTTGAATCTCACCAGGCTCAAGGTTGACTCAGCCTTCCACCTTTCAAAGGTAGGTGAAATGAGGACCCAGTTTGTGGGGGCAATAAGCTGACTTTGTATAAATATACAAAAGGATGAAGGCTATTGCTTAACACATTGTAAGCCACCCTGAGTCTCTGGAGAAGGGCGGCATATAAATCAAATAAAAAAAAAAAAAAATTCACATTAAGCCCCAGTGTGGCTGACTGGGTTACGGACTGGCATGTTAAGTAAAATGCAGCCTTGGTCTATTGTTAACCAGGGCTGTTTTGTAAACCATCCTCTGGTTATTTAGAAGAATGGCTGCCAATCTTTTGGGCACCAGGGACCAGTTCCGTGGAAAGGTTTTTCCGTGGACTGGGGAGGCGTGATTCAAACAAGCAAAACCACGGAAGGGGCTTTGCATGTTTGCGCGGACGAGTCCTAGTTCATGGACTGAGGGACGGGGACCCCTGATTTAGAAGGGTCCTTTTCTTTCTTGCATTCCCAAAATTTATTTATTTGTGTATCGTATTTCAAGGGGCTAAGCCAGCAACCCTTGATCATACATCAACCTTGGCAGCTTTAAGCCTGGCGGGACTTCAACTCCCAGAATTCCCCAGCCAACCACGCTGAGCCAGCCTTGGCAACTTTTAAGACCTGTGGAACCTGAATTCTGGGAGTTGAAGTCCGCCAGGATTAAAATTACCAAAGTTGGAGACCCCTGCCATAAACCACGGCCACCCCCCACCCCCAAGCCTATCAAACCTCACTAGGCTGGATTCCCATACGATCTGATTATATAATAACGACAAAGATGAGATAAGAGCCTTGGTGGCGCAGCAGACTAAAGTGCTGTTAAGTAACACCAGCTGCCTGCAATTACTGCGAGTTCAAATCTCACCAGGCTCAAGGTTGACTCAACCTTCCATCCTTCCGAGGTAGGTAAAATGAGGACCCGGATTGTGGGGGCAATAAGATGACTTTGTATAAAAAAGAACACTGCTTGGGGGGCCCCGAAAGCTCTACTAAGCAGGTATATACAAAAGTATGAAGGCTGTTGCTTAACGCATTGTAAGCCGCCCTGAGTCTCCGGAGAAGGGCGGCATATAAATCGAACCAATAAATAAATAAATGTCCTTCTGGAATATTTCCCCCTCCCCCGCCCCCATTGGAGTTGGGTGACTAGGTGGCTCAGTGGCTAAGACGCTGAGCTTGTCGATCAGAAAGGTCAGCAGTTCGAATCCCTAGTACAGGTCTCCTGCGTAAGCAGGGGGTTGGACTAGATGACCTCCAAGGGTCCCTTCCAACTCTGTTACTGTTAAACTGTTAAACCCTCAGAGCCTTAAGACAATTGGCTTGGGGGGAACCCCATTCTGCTCCCGTCCACCCCATCTTTAATTAGACCGTAGATCTAATTAGATCTTTGATTGTTAAGCCACCCAGAGTTACCCTGGGCAGCCAATACAGATAGGTCTCAACTTACAACCATTATTGACCTCAACATTTCCGTTGCTGTGCGAGACATTTGTTAAGTGAGTTTTACCCCCATTTTACGACTTTCCTTGCTACATTTGTGAAATGAGTCCACTGCAGCTGTTAAATTAGTCACACGGTTGTTAAGTGAATCTGGCTTCCCCGTTGACTTTGCTTGTCAAAAGGTCGCAAAAGGGGATCATGTGATCCCGGGACACTGCGACCGTCGTAAATATGAATCAGTTGCCAAGTGTCTGAGTTTTGATCCCGTTTTGACCATGGGGATGCTGCAACGGTCGTTAAGTGTGAAAACAGCCATAAGTCACTTTTTTCAGAGCTGTTCTAACTTCAAACAGTCACTAAATGAACTGTTGTACCTCAAGGACTACCTGTAAATGAATAATTCTATCAAATATTCGCATCTGCCTATCCCAGGTCTTTGGGAAGGACGCGACAGGTGGATAAAAATGCCAAATCCAGTCTGAACATATGATGATGAAAAAGACGGGATATAATAATAATGAAGAAAGGTGAAGTATAGTAATAAAGATGGAATATAAGTGAATAAAGGCAGGTTATAATAAAGGCAAAGTATAGTAATAAAGGTGGAATATAATAATAAAGGCAGGATATAATAAAAATAAAGGCAATATATAATAATAATGAATAAAGGTGAAGTATAAATTAAATTAACATTAGAACTAAATGAGAAAGAAGACTCAGAATATTATACGGTGCGGGATGATTGGTACAGGTGGATTGATAACTGAATAAAGAATAGATAAAAGCTAATACAAATTTTAAGATGCAAATAGGAATGTGGAACGATGAAATGTAAAGGTAGAATCAATCTAACCTGTGTATAAAAATAACACTGTCTGACTGTATTGTATTGCAATATAATATAATAAATTTCAATATTCTTTTTCTTAAAAAGGTGAAGTATAATAAATAAAGATGGAATATAAGAATGAATAAAGGCGGGAAATAATAAATAAAAATGGATGATGATGATAATAATAATACTAATGGCAAAGTATAGTAATAAAGGTGAAATATAATAATGAATATAGGCAGGATATACCGAGTTTCCCCGAAAATAAGACCCTGCTTTATTTTTTGAACCCTGAAATAAGCGCTTGGCCTTATTGCCATGTGCTCAAAAGCCCGATTGGGCTAATCAGGGGATGTCTTATTTTGGAGAAACAGGGTAATAAAAAAAAAGCAACAATGAATAAATGATGATGATGATAATAATAATAATAACAACAACATTTTGACTACAAAAAACCACCTTACTCGGAACAGCTTACAGCCACCGACGATAACTTAACAGTTCCTAGGTCCTTGGTTAGGACTCGAACTGCTGAGCTATTAACCAGCCACAAAGGTTGTGAATCTTACTAAAGATCAAATAATAATAATAATAATAATAATAATAATAATAATAATAATAATAATAATGGCAAAGTATAGTAACAAAGGTGGAATATAATAATGAATAAAGTTGGGATACAATAAAAATAAAAAGATAATAATAATAATAATAATAATAATAATAATAATAATAATAACAACAACAATCACTGTATATAATAATAAAGGCAGAATATAATAGCAGTAAATAAAGGTGGGATATATTAATAAAAACTGGATATAATAATAATAATAATAATAATAAGAAGAAGAAGAAGAAGAAGAAGAAGAATGGCAGAATATAATAGCAGTAAATAAAGGCGAGACATATTAACAAATAAAGACTGGAAATAATAATAACAATAATAATAATAATAATAATCGCTGTATATAATAATAAAGGCGGAATATATTAATAAATAAAAACCGAATATTATAACAACAACAACAACAGTAAATAAAGGCGGGAAATAAAAAGCAAATCTGTCTTTGAAGGCAGGGAAGCCCCGAAGCCGCCCAGGGAGGGGGAGGGGCGTTTGGGAAGCGAGGCAGAAGAGCCCCCTCCCCCTCCCCGGGCCTACTCCGCGGGATCCCCCAACCCACCCAAAGCCTCGCCTCACCTTCCCGGGCTTCCCCGGCCGAGCGCGCCCACCTCCCGGGGCGGCCTCCCGCCATGGCGGCCGCCTCCTTCCTCCTCCCGATCGCTTCTCCGCGCCGTTGAAATCGCCCGCCACAGCCTCGCCGGAAGTGACGTCGGGGGCCGTCCGCCGGAAAGCGCCGTCCGCCATCTTTGGGAGAGAAGACCGGAAGTTGAATGAATGAATGAGAGAGAGAGAAAGAGAGAGCGGCCGGCCTGACGCCATCAGAGCGCGACGTTCCCGGAAGAGACGTGGCAGAGGGCCGGAGGGAGGCGGCGGAGACAGGTGGGACTCGCCCCTCGCTCGAAGACCGGCCCGGAGGCGGTTGGGCTGCTCCGACGACGCTCGGACCCTCCTTACCGGCGCCTGGGCCTCCCGGGGACGGTTCCCTCGCCAAGGGAGGCAGGTAGGGTATATCCCTCCCACCGCCGTGGCTGCAGGGAGGGGACCGGCTATATGATCTCGTGGACCCCCCAGGTCCTGGGGGGGGGCGGGAGGCGGGGAGAGCGATGGGCTTTGACGGCCAGGAGGGCTGGGGATCATGGGGCTGGGCTCCGTTCGGAGGACGCCCCCGATTGCATCCTCCTCCCCAGGGGAGGATGGCGGGGGGGAATCTATCCGCCCCTCGCCATTAGATCGAACCCCTTGCTTCGCAGTTACGGCGGGCGGGTGGGTTTTGGATGCCCGTCAATCAGGGAGTCATGACCTGTCAGGTGATGAGGGCTTCTGGGGGTGGGTGGAGGGGGTGGTAGTGGTCTTTGGTGCCCTCTGAGCTTTTTTTTGTTTTTTTGCAGACGTCTCGTGACCCTCCCAGGGAACATCATCAGTGTTAGAAGGGGAGGAGGGGGGATTAATGGAGAGAAGGAGGGAGACCAATAAAGGAGAGTATTTGTATTCTCGGGGTTGACGTGAGGGGTTCTGGGTGCTCTCTGGGCTTGTTTGTTTTCTTGCAGACGTCTCGTGACCCAACTAGGGAACATCATCAGTGCTGCTGGTAGAAAGCAGCAGGGTTTAGGAGGAGGAGGAGGAGGAAAAGGACTGTGAGGATCTTGGTGCTTTCTGAGCTTGGCTGTTTTCTGGCACACATCTCGTGACCCAACTAGAGAACATCATCAGTGCTAGAAGGGAGGAGGAGGCAGACTCTGGGGTCTTGGTGCTTTCTGAGCTGGGTTGTTTTCTGGCAGATGTCTCGTAACCCAACTAGAGAACATCATCAGTGGTAGAAGGGAAGGAGGGGGGATTAATGGAGAGAAGGAGGGAGGCCAATAAAGGAGAATATTTGTACTCTCGGGGTTGATGTGAAGGGTCCTGGGTGCTCTCTGGGCTTGTTTGTTTTCTTGCAGACGTCTCGTGACCCAACTAGGGAACATCATCAGTGCTGCTGGTAGAAAGGAGGAGGGTTTAGGGAGGAGGAGGAGGAGGAAAAGGACTGTGAGGATCTTGGTGCTCTCTGAGCTTGGCTGTTTTCTTACAGACGTTTCATGACCCAACTAGAGAACATCATCAGTGCTAGAAGGGAGGAGGAGGCAGACTCTGGGGTCTTGGTGCTTTCTGAGCTGGGTTGTTTTCTGGCAGATGTCTCGTAACCCAACTAGAGAACATCATCAGTGGTAGAAGGGAAGGAGGGGGGATTAATGGAAAGAAGGAGAGGCAGGCCAATAAAGGAGAATATTTGTAGCTCAGGGTTGACATGAGGGGTCCTGGGTGCTCTCTGAGCTTGTTTGTTTTCTGGCAGACGTCTCCTGACCCAACTAGGGAACATCATCAATGCTGCTGGTAGAAAGGAGGAGGGTTTTGGGAGGAGGAGGAGGAGGAAAAGGACTGTGAGGATCTTGGTGCTCTCTGAGCTTGGCTGTTTTCTTACAGACGTTTCATGACCCAACTAGAGAACATCATCAGAAGGAAGAGGAGGACTGTGAGGTGCTGGGTGCTCCCCGGACTTGGTGTTTTTCTTGCAGATGTTTCATTACCTGACTAGAGAAACATCATCAATGCTAGAAGGGTGTGCGCTTTGCTAGGAGGAGGGGGAGGCACCTGTGGGGTCATCTGTGTTCTCTGGACTTGGTGGTTTTCTTGGAGACGTTTCATGACCCTACCAGGTAACATTATCAGTGCTTGAAGGGAAGGAGAGGGGATTATGGAGAGAAGGAGGAAGATCAATAAAGGAAAATATTTGTAGCTCAGGGTTGACATGAGGGGTCCTTGGTGTTCTCTGGGCTTGGCTTTTTCTGGCAGACGTCTCATGACCCATCTAGGTAATATCATCAGTGCTAGGAGGGAGTAATGATTGCAGGGAGGGGAAGAAGGAAGAGCAGGAGGAGGAGTACAACGACGACAATATGCGGTCCTTGGTGCTCTCTGGGCTTGTTTGTTTTCTTGGAGACGTTTCATGATCCAACTAGGGAACATCATCAGTGCTAGAAGGGAAGGGGGTTTGTGGAGGAAGAGGAGGAGGAGGAAGAAAAGGAGGAAAAGGACTGTGGGATCCTATTTTAGAAATGGTTAGAAAATAGAAGCAGAAGTTAGTAATTTATAATTACGGACTATCAAAATAAGAGTATATATATAAGCAATAAATACCATAAGCAATATTATCACTTGATTATACTTGATTATGGATTAAATTGTATAGGGTGATTAGAAGGGAAGATTACATTGGATGTATTATGAGAAAAATGGTTATAATTATGGTGTGTGTATAAAACTATATGTTTTTAAAAGAGATTTGATGCAGACATCAAATACACTGCCGTTGCAGAAATGGAAATGTTATGTATAATAAAGGAAAATGCATAATAAAAACAATTTTTTAAAAAACAGGCGTTCACAAGGTTTCTCTGTGTTCCTAAGTGTCACCTGCTGTCAGGTCTGCCATCGTAAATACTTCAGCCTGCTTCGCTTCGGTGGCACCCTGCCATAAAATGCAGGAGTGGGGAGAGGGGTGGCAGGTACCACAGGTGCCAATCCAGAACAGACCCAGGGCATCCAAGGACACGAGCATGAGAACGGAATGTGAAACTCCATCATCAAAGAGGTGCCAAACCTCAAAGCGGTTACCAAAACACCACGTTCGAATATCATTGGAAGCTCATGAATGGGTCAAGCGCGGGTGGGGGGGTGAGGAAAAAGCAGGTTTTGAACGGGAATATTCAGATCCAGCTTTGCCTGGGCTGTAACCACTTGGCTTTAGTAAAAGTATACCTTTCGCTACAAATGGGAGTCGAGGGTCTTTCTTTTTTAAGTGCCCAAACTGTGACAGGCCTGACACCTAATTTTCCTTTTATGTATGCAGCTACGAAAGCACAAGAGCATGGCGTTCGGTTAAGGTGTGTAACCTTAGCATCCCTAATTTGCATCTTGGCAGAGCTGCAGAAAACGTGCTCTTGAGTATTGTCCAGTTTGTTGTGATTTTTCCGAGGGGACGTCTTGGAACTGCGAATGTGATTGGGGAAGCACAGATGAGCCATGGCTAAGCTGCATGTTGTGGTCGGCCAGCAGCCCGCGGAGCTAGCAGCAGAGTTGGACAGTGAGGAGGCTGGGGAGGACCATGGGCCAGTCCTGGAGTCTGGGGAAGGCCCGGATGAGGACTCTGCATCAGAGGCAGAGATGGGGCCAGGGCCATATGGGAGTGATGTGCAGACTCCGGAGCCCCCAGAGTCGGACAGCAGAGAGGCAGAGGAACAGGAGGAGCCAGTTCCTAGTGCACGCATGCACAGAGCTGCCAGAAGGCAAGAGCAACTAAAGCAAAAACGACAACTCGGGAGTAAGGCCAGGAGATGATTGGCCCCTCCCATAAGGCTTAAAAGAGCAGCAAAGGCTCTTGGGCTCTTTGTAGGAAAGCAACGTTGCTAACTCTGTTTCCAGTTGGCATCTCTTGTTTGTTTCTGAACTTCGTGGGGCTTTGCCAAGAAAGGCCTTTGGCAGGGTGCCAAAGAAGATAAAGGTTTGTGATAAGCCCAAAGGACTTTTTCTGAAGGACTTTGTTTTGGAATTAATTTGGACTAAGCTGGGAATGAAGTAATTCTCAGCTGTTACAATAAAATAGGTTTGTTTGGGACTAATTGTGTCCTGCAATGACTAAGTGAGCCCAGGTCACAAGACTCCTGTCTTGAATGGGTTTCTACCTGCAGGATTTGCTTTGCTTATGAACGGAGCCATCTAGATAGTTGGCTTCCTCTTTCAATAAGCTCTTTTATTTCCTTACGTGCTGGCATCTGCTGTGGGCTATTAAGAAAGACTTGGGGCCTGCTTTCTGCCTCTAAAAACATGTTTCTCCATTTCTTCGTTACAGGGAAAAATAATAATATGCCTTTTTTAAATATTTCCCAAAATATTTCATTCAATTAATTTGGACTAAGCTGGGAATGAAGTAATTCTCAGCCGTTAACGATGCTGCAGTTTGAAAAACCCTCGTGTAAGTAATCCCTCTGTCCGTGTCCTCTTTCTCCAGGTCTTCTCGGCCTAAGCCAACCCCCCCGCGCCGACTACGATGGGGCTGTGCAAATGTCCGAAGAGGAAAGTCACGAACCTGTTCTGTTTTGAGCATCGGGTGAATGTCTGCGAGAACTGCATTGTCGCTAACCATGCCAAGGTAAATGGAAATAGCACGGAGAGGTCAGATCAGTGGTGAAATCTAAAATTTGTTATTACCGGTCTGTGGGCGTGGCTTGGTGTGTGTGGGGGTGTAATGTGACTGAGTGGGCGTGGCCAATTTTTTTTTCTTTTTACTTTTAAAACTATTTTATCTACAGTAAAAAAAAAAATGCTTTCAAAAGGCTCTGACGATCCCAACTGAGTTGCCTGATCGGCAGAGACTTTTTTTTCTTTTAAATGCCTCTGATGATCAGGCAACTTAGCTTGGATCGTCAGAGGCATTGATTGATTGATTGATTGATTGATTGATTGATTGATTGATTTGATTTATATGCCGCCCTTCTCCGGAGACTCAGGGCGGCTTACAATGCGTTAAGCAATAGCCTTCATACTTTTGTATATACCTGCTTAGTAGGGCTTTCGACCCCCCCCCCCCAAAGCAGTGTTCTTTTTTTATACAAAGTCAGCTTATTGCCCCCACAATCCGGGTCCTCATTTTACCTACCTCGAAAGGATGAAAGGCTGAGTCAACCTTGAGCCTGGTGAGATTTGAAACTGCCAAATTTGCAGTTGGTCAGAATTGAACTGCCAGCAGTGGGCAGAGTTAGCAAGAGAGGGAGGGAGGAAGCAAGGAACGAAGGAAGGAAGGAAGTCAATAGCACTTAGATACCACTTCACAGTGCTTTATCGCTCTCTCTAAGCGATTTACAGAGTCAGCCTCTTGCCCCCAACAAGCTGGGTCCTCATTTTACTGACCTTGGAAAGACGGAAGGCTGAGTCAACCTTGAGCCACTCAGGATCGAACTCCTGGTAGTGGGCAGGGTTAGCCTGCAATACTGCACTCTAATCACTTGGAGAGAAGGAAGGAAGGAAAGCAGGGAGGGAGGGAAGGAAGGAAGGATAGCTAGGAAGGAAGGAAGGAAGGAAGGAAGGAAGGAAGGAAGGAAGGAAGGAAGGAAGGAAGAGCAATAGCACTTAGACCTACCAGTATATACCGCTTCATAGTGCTTTACTGCCCTCTCCAAGAGGTTTTGAGCCAGTCGGTCAGAATTGAACTGCCGGCAGTGGGCAGAGTTAGCTTACAATACTGCATTCTAACCACTGGGAGGGAGGAAGGAAGGCCATAGCCCTTAGACTTATATCCCGGTTCACAGTGCTTTGCAGCCCTCTCTAAAGTGGTTTACAGAGTCAGCCTCTTGCCCCCAACAATTTGGGTCCTCATTTTACCCACCTCAGAAGGATGGAAGGCCGAGTCAACCTTTAGAAAGGAAGGAAGGAAGGAAGGAAGGAAGGAAGGAAGGAAGGAAGGAAGGAAGGAAGGAAGGAAGGAAGGAAGGAAGGAAGGAAGGAAGGAAGGAAGGAAGGAAGGAAGGAAAATAGCAATAGCCCTCCAGCCCTCTCTAAGAGGTTTACAGAGTCAGCCACTTGCCCCCAACAATCTGGGTCCTCATTTTACCCACCTCGGAGGGATGGAAGGCCGAGTCAGCTTGGAATCTGATTTATGGCTTCAGCTGTCAAAAACCAGATGCATACAATTTTTTTTCCCTCTGCGTTAGCTCTTGATTGTTGCAAATCATCTTAAAAACTGAAATAAGAGGGTCTTTCCATTCTATGACATAAACAGGCTCCCCTCCCACCCACCCCCATTTCCACCTGCTGCCCGTCACCCCAATTTATTTATTTATTTTCCTGTTTCGTTTTTTTTTTTCAGTGCATCGTCCAGTCGTACCTGCAGTGGCTTCAAGACAGCGATTACAATCCCAACTGCCGGTTGTGTAACGCACTCCTTTCCAACAAAGAGACGGTTCGGCTCGTGTGTTACGGTCAGTAGAAACCAGGGTGGATAAAAATCAATGATTTTTTTAAAAAAATCAAAAAAATCAGATTTTTTTAAATTTAAATCGGATTTTTTTGATTTTTATCGAATTTATTTTAATAAAAAACTTTTGGGGTAAAAATCTATCGTAAGATCGTTTTCTATTTAAGATACATAAATAATTTAGTTTATTCAGCATGAAACGGAGCTTAGTTATGTAGCAGGAGGCTGTATATTCTGCAACACTGGGACCATCGGTGAGTCAACAGTGGGTCAAAGGAGTAGCAGAGGTGACAGTTGCTCTTTAAAAATTACGATTTAAATCGAGTTGATTTAAATCAAGCCTTTTTACTAGTGATTTAAGTCATGATTTAAATTGTGATTTAAATCAACTCGATTTAAATCAAATCCACCCTGGTAGAAACTCTCTGGGCATTGTGCCAGAGAGGCTTCCCCCTTCTGGGGCTCCCCAAAAAGCTATCTGGGACAGGGGACACATCAATTTAAGAATATCCCAAAGGTGCTTCTTTTTCAAGAAGCAACTGGACTTCCTTGTTTTTGTTTTTTTTTTTTGAAGATGTTTTGCTCCTCATCCAAGAAGCTTCTTCAGCTCTGACTGGAGGGTGGGAAATGGAAGGATTTATGCTCCTTGCAGACAGCTGGTCATTTGCATCCTTTTAGAGAGTCGTTGAGGCCACTTGGAGATTTATCTGTATCCTCACATAAATGGGTCCTTTCACACCAATTTGCACCACTCAGGTGATGTCAATTAATCAGTGGAACAACTTGCCTCCAGAAGTTGTGAATGCTCCAACACTGGAAGTTTTTAAGAAGATGTTGGATATCCATTTGTCTGAAGTGGTGTAGGGTTTCCTGCCTAAGCAGGGGGTTGGACTAGAAGACCTCCAAGGTCCCTTCCAACTCTGTGATTCTAAATAAATAGATGAAAATGCAGTCCATATTTTGGACAGAGAGGTTTGAAAGAGAGGTCAAAATCTATGTCAAAATTGAACAGCCCTCTCTCGACAGAGGGGGAAGGATATGACATCATCTATCTCCACTCTACAACACAGTCTTTTCAGCAGTTCCAAGAAGGCTCCACACCCCCTTTCCACCACTCAGGTGACCCTGAGGACACAGATGAATCTCCAAGTGGCCTCAACGACCCTCTCAAAGAATGCAAATGACCAGCTGTATGCAAGGAATATAAATCCTTCCATTCTCCTCCATCCACTCAGAGCTGAGGAAGCTTCTTGGATGAGAAGCGAAATGTTTTTAAGGAAAAAAAAAATCCAAGAAAATTTAGTTTTCTTTAGGAAAAGCGCCTTTGGGACAACCATGACCTGGATGGTTGAACATCTCCCTAGACCAGGGGTGGGCAAATGTGGCTCTTTTACAACCTGTGGACTTCAACTCCCAGAATTCCTGAGACAAAAGCCTCTGCCGATCAGGCAACTCAGCTGGGATCGTCAGAGGCATTTAAAAAAAAGGGGGGGTTCTTTTAAAAGCCTTTGACGATCCCATCTGAGCCGCACGATCATCAGAGGCTTTTTTTTTTTTACTTTTAAAAGCATTTCTTCGGCCGAAGAGGTTGTAGAAAAAATGCTTTTAAAAGTAAAAAAAAAAGCCTCTGATGATTGTGCGGCTCAGCTGGGCATGAGGGAGGGCAGGGATTTTTGCTACCGGTTCTCCGAACCACTCGCCTCCATTGCTACAGGATCGGGCGATCTTGTCCGAACCGGGAGCATTTCACCCCTGATGCAGAGCCCTCTCTCCGGGCACGCGAGCCATCGCCCAGCTCAGCTTAACCACACATGCGCGCGTGCCTCCTGCCAGCCAGCTGAATATCAGGTTTCTGCCGTGCATGTGTGGGGGGCAGGACGCATGTAGGAGCTGCGTGCGCATATGCGGGGTGTGTGCCCCCTCACAGCCCGTTTTGTTTTTTGTTTGTTTTTTGTTTGTTTTATTAGATTTATATACCGCCCTACTCCCGAAGGACTCAGACGCACAAAATAAAATACATAGATACAAAAGTTAAGAACATAATTAAAACCAGATTAAATAATTTAGCCCGAGACAATTAAAAATCCCAATAATTTAAAACAGATTAAAATTTCGATTTAAAAGAATTTTAAAACAGGGGAGAAAATTAAGCCAGGCCGGCTTGCTGGAATAGGAGAGTCTTAAGAGCACGGCGGAAAGTGCACAGATCCGGGATCCTACGTATCTCCGGGGGGAGCTCGTTCCAGATAGTGGGTGCCCCCACAGAGAAGGTCCTCCCCCTGGGGGCCGCCAGTCGACATTGTTTAGCTGACGGCACCCAGAGGAGCCCCTCTCTATGAGAACGTATCAGCCGGTGGGAGGCTGTTTTGAGTCCTAGGAGTCTGCAGGGAGGCCTACTAGGCCCAAAATGGGGAATGGAGGGTATCGCACACACATGCGTGGGGGCGGGGGGGATCGTGTAGGGTTCATACACGCATGGGCGGGGCGCAGGGGGTGTCACGTTTGCATTGCATTAAGCGCTTTCGGCACGCGGCAACAAAACGGTTAGCCAAGGCAGGACTTTGTTTTAACGGCTCCTTTTCCCTCCAGATCTCTTTCACTGGTCCTGCCTCAATGAGATGGCCAACCAGCTGCCACAGAACACGGCCCCCGCCGGCTACCAGTGTCCCTCTTGCCAGGGTCCCGTCTTCCCTCCCACCAACTTGGTTAGTCCGGTCGCATCTGCCCTTCGAGAGAAGCTCTCCACGGTCAACTGGGCTCGAGCCGGACTCCGGCTTCCCCTGGTAAGAAATTAAATCCCGCCATCTGGATTTAAGAGCTGCTTAAATCTGCTGCTTTGTGAGCAATTTTTCACAGCACCAGGTATCACCAATCTCTCAGGGGCTGCCCCAAAGAAGAGGGAGTCCATCTATTCTCCAAAGCCCCTGAGGGCAGGACAAGAAGCGATGGGTGGAAATTAATCAAGGAGAGAAGCAACATAGAACTAAGGAGAAATTTCCTGACAGTTAGAACAATTAATCAGTGGAACAACTTGCCACCAGAAGTTGTGAGTGCTCCAACACTGGAAGTTTTTAAGAAGATGTTGGATAACCATTTGTCTGAAGTGGTGTAGGGTTTCCTGCCTAAGGAGGGGGTTGGACTAGAAGACCTCCAAGGTCCCTTCCAACTCCATTATTCTATTCTATTCAGGTCAAGTTAATCTGCTTTGAAATGGATCAGATTGGGGATATTTTTTTCCAGCAGTTGAGAGCCTCAGGAAAGGTGATGGACGGATCTCTGTTGAAGGCAGAGATTTGGATTTGAGACCACGGTTTCCAGCCTTGGATTTTGTCCATATATATTTGAAAAAAAGCTATTTTTGTTTTAAAAAAATAATCCCTGCAGACAACCTCCCTATAATTACTTGGCAGCTTCAATCCTGGTCAGGCATCCTGCTACTTTAAAAGAGAGGACCTTTTGCAGATAATTCAGTTGTTCATAGGGACTCTGGCGTCTCCTGGTACAGCAATATCAATAAACTGTGTGCTTCGGCTTTCAACAATAATAAGTACCTTCTTAAGATGTAATATTATTATTATTATTATTATTAGTTAATCTTTAGTGAGATTCACAGCCTTTGAGGCTGGTTAATAGCTCAGCAGTTCGAGTCCTAACCAAGGACCTAGGAACTGTTAAGGTATCGTCGGAGGATGTAAGCTGTTCTGAGTAAGGTGGAAGGTGGAAGGTGGTGGTTGTTGTTGTTGTTGTTGTTGTTGTTATTATTATTATTATTGGTTAATCTTTAGTGAGATTCACAGCCTTTGAGGCTGGTTTATAGCTCAGCAGCTCGAGTCCTAACCAAGGACCTAGGAACTGTTAAGGTATCGTCGGAGGATGTAAGCTGTTCCGAGTAAGGTGGTTTTTTGTAGAGTCAAAATGTTCAAGTCCGGCAAATTTAGAATTTCTAAATAGCGGGGTAGCCCTTTGGGTATTGCTCCAAGGGCTCTAATTACAATCGGGACAAGACACGATTTCTTTTTCCACAGTTGCTCAACTTCAATTTGCAAGTCCCGGTACTTTGTGATTTTTTCTTTTATTATTATTATTATTATTTACTTTATTCATTAAACATGAAACTCAGTCAACTGAACATTCAAAAATGCATTACAAATACCATTGACTGGTGCTAATGGTTGATACGGGTTGCTGCCAGCGTCCTAGGTATCAACCAATATTTTTATTATTATTATTATTATTATTATTATTATTATTATTATTATTATTATTATTATTATTATTATTATTACATCTTAAGGTACTTGGTCAATACCTAGGACGCTGGCAGCAACCTGTTTTGTAATTTATCTTTACAAAGTCAAATTTGACTTTACAAAAAACCACCTTACTCAGAACAGCTTACATCCTCTGACGATACCTTAACAGTTCCTAGGTCCTTGGTTAGGACTCGAGCTGCTGAGCTATTAACCAGCCTCAAAGGTTGTGAATCTCACTAAAGATTCACTAAAGATTAAATAATAATAATAATAATAATAATAATAATAATAATAATAATAATAATAATTTTCCATGAGGAAAAATCCCAGGACTAGAAACTAGACGAGGAAGTTAAAAACCATAAAATAAATCGAAGGAAACACTTCTGCCTTGAAAACAACGTAAACTTTTAGGACTTTACATCGTGGTTTTAATTTCTCTTGTTTTAACATAGATGTATTTTTACATCTGTAAGCCGCCTAGTGTTACCTTAAGATAAGGACGGGCGGCCAACAAATTTTATAAACACGCAAAGAAACATGTCCAGGATGCCTCTAAGACAGGGGTCCCCAACAGTGGTGGGATTCAGCCAGTTCGCACCTATTCGGGAGAATCGGTTGTTAGAAGAAATCATATTTTGTTTTTTTTCCACTTTTTTCCACTAATCCTGTAAGGAAGGCAGGAAGGAAACATTCTGGTGTTGTTTCTAGCCTAATCTTTATTGCCCTGCTTATAGAAACTGCCTCTCTGGTTAACCCTTATTACATTGTAACAACTAAGGTGCTTTGCCCATAGACATAAGTGATGTTGAATTGGCCACGCCCACACGGTCACATGACCACTGAGCCACGCCTACCCAGCTGGTCATTAGGACAGAGAACCGGCTGTTAAATTATTTGAATCCCACCACTGGTCCCCAACCTGTGGGCCGCAGCCCAATACCGGGGTTCGGCCTAATCGCCACTGGGCCACGTGAGTGACTGGCCGATGTAACGCGCATGCATGCAACGCAGGCACAGCCCTGCTCGCGCACGAGCCGCATTGCGGGCACCCCGCTCGTTTGAGCGTCGCTGCAAATGTGGCAGGTGTTGGCACACATGCGCCTGTCCCTCCCGCAAAAATCATCCCCTCTTCCCCACCCCCTCCAGGCCCCCAACCCGAAAAGGATGGAGAACTCTGCTCTTAAGAGTCCGATCAAATCACCCGTCATTTTGACTTTCTTTCCGGATCCCACCAGATTATTAACCTGGATTTTTAATTTAATTTTATTTTTTTTCCTGCTCAGATTGATGAAATGGAAGTGACTCAAGAAGTGGATTCTCACAACGCCTCAGACTGCAGCGACTGGTCCAGTTTCACAGGTGAGTATATGGGCTCAGGTGAGCCTTTTCTCCACCTGAACAACTTCTACCGCATAGCTCCCAGCGACCGGTAAGATCCCACAGAGTTGGTCTCCTCCGGGTCCCGTAAGCTAAACAATGCGGGCCCGCAGGGGAGGGCCTTCTCTGTGGCTGCCCCAGCTCTCTGGAACCAGTTACCTCCTGAGATCCGGACTACCCCCACCCTATTGGCCTTCCGGAAAGCGGTGAAGACCTGGCTTTTCCGGCAGGCCTGGGGCCGTTGATCTCGCTCTTGCGAGATCCGGCCATGAATGGTGTGCATGGGCTTTTAATGTTTTTAAAATGTTTTCATAATGTTTTTAATAATTTTCTATGTTCGTTGTCGCATTACTTTTGTTGTAAGCCGCCCAGAGTCCCTTGGGAGTAGGGTGGCATAGAAATGTGATAAATTAAATTAAATTAAATTAAATTAAATTAAATTAAATTAAATTAAATTAAATTAAATTAAATTAAATTAAATTAAATAATTAAATTAAATTAAATTAAATTAAATTAAATTAAATTAAATTAAATTAAATTAAATTAAATTAAATTAAATTAAATTAAATAATTAAATTTTAAGATGAGTGGACTTCAACTCCCAGAATTCCCCAGCCAGCTAAACTAAGCTGGCTGGGGAATTCTGGGAGTTGAAGTCCACTCATCTTAAAAACTGCTAAGGTAGTGTGAAGTGCTAGATGGGGGCGATGGTATCATGTCCTTGGCAATTGAGGTTTGAGTTTTTTGTTAGAACCTACCACCTATCATCATTATCCTCATTTAACGACCCCATAATCCCTTGCGGGGTGGAGTCTGGGCAACTGAATGGAGCTGAGTGTTTACTGGCCGGATGCCCTCCCTGTTGCCAGTGCGGAGTTTTGTTCAGCAGATATATTCTCATTGTGCTTAGAGAGAGAGAGAGAAATATCTGCCTCTACCTAGGATCGAGCTTACAGCCTCCTGATTGTGAGGCGAGAGCGCCACCACACCACTCTAAAACCTACCACCTATCCCTGGTGTAAATTCCCTCAGGAGTGCAAGCCATGAATCTCATTTACATGGAGATCGGCCATCCGTAATTTTGTGCCTTAGAAACATCTGTATTTCAAAATATAGGGGGAGGAGATTATTCCACTCGTCGGGAGTGGAATAATTTTTCATTCATCTTTCTTTATAAGCAAAAAAATAAATAAACCCCCTTTCAAGTCTTATTTGTGCGGGGAAAAAATCTTTGTACTTGAAATGCCTCCAAAGCCCCTCCCCCCCGTTTTTTTTTCAGTGCACTAAATTGGTCAATGAATTATTCCCCAAATGCTTCGCATTGCACATTGAATCATAAATTAATCAGAATACAGTTGGAAAGGGCCTTGTGTTGTGGCCCGCTGGTGGCCAGCAGAGCTGGCAGCAGAGTCGGACATTGAGGAGGTTGGGGAGGAACATGGGCCAGTCCTGGGGGCTGGGGAAAGCTTGGACAAGGGCTCTGCGTCGAAGGCAGAGAGGGAGATAGACAACAGCGAGGCAGAGGAACAGCTGGAGCCCGTTCCCAGTATGCGCAGTGCTGCCAGAAGACAAGAACAACTCAGAAAGCAGCGTCGACTTGGGAGTAAAAGCCACATCTTGGAAGTGATTGGCCCCTCCCATAGGAAACAAAAGAGGAGCGAACGGGGAGGGGGCTTCTGCAGGAAACAATTTATTCGTTCGTTCGTTTCAAGAGTGGAAAGATCTGTCCGTGAATCCCAGAGACTCTGTGCCAAGTTTAGCCTTGTACTGCGTATGGAAACTAGTTATCTGGCAGCTTTCCAAGCGAGATAAGGTCTGTGTTGATAAGTATTCCTCTGAAAGACTGTTTGGACAGGCCTTGCTGACTGTGAATGAAAGGGATTCACAGTCGTGTCAATAAAAGGGGTTTTGCCGGGACCAAGACTCTGCTTCCTGCTTTTTAGGGAAGCCGAAGTCAGAACCCCTTGGAGGTCTTCTAGCTCAAATGAAATCAAAGGCTTGCCCAAAGCCTGCTAAGCCCCCTCCCCACCCCCTTTTCCCTTAAGGCCCAAATCTGTGTGATTACAACTAATCCTGCTTAACATGTTGTGAAAACAGTCATTCTAGAACAGGGGTCCCCACCAACCCCCCCACAGGCTCTGGGCCGGTACTGGGCCATGTAAGCGGCAGACACACGCAGCTCCGTTTGAGCGAGCGGCAGACGCTCACGCGTGTGCGGGATTTGTACGAGCGAATCAACCCAGGACCTAAATGAACTGCTTTGATCGGAGATAATGGACTAGGCCGCTTTATAAGAGGCTGGAAACCGTTTGTGGACTTTCCAGATGCTAAATATGATAACGGATGGTTAACAGAAGGATTTGAAGATTAGTGTCACGTTTAGCTGAAGCCGTTGGCTGCTTTTTCTTCTTTTTCTGTGTGCGTGTGTTATGTATGTATGTATATATGTGTGTATGTGTATCTATCATCTATCATCTACCCATCCATATCTATCATCTAGCTAGCTATTTAGCTATCATTATCTATCTACCGTATCTACCTACCTATCTATCTATCTATCTATCTATCTATCTATCTATCTATCTATCTATCTATCTATTTATCTATCTCTTATCTATCTATTTATCATCTATCACCATGATGGTGAACCTGTGGCACACGGAGCCATATCTGTGGGCACGCGAGCATTGCCCTAGTTCAGCTCCAGCGCAAAAACGGCCACCTGATTTTTGGGCCTTCCGGGCCCACTGGAAGTCAGGAAAAAGGCTGTTCCTGGCCTCTGGAGAGCCTCCAGGGTGTGTGGGGGGAGGCCATTTTCGCCCTCCCCAGGCTTCAGAGGCTTTCTTGAAGCGAAAAACAGGCCTCCCGGGCCCACTGTGCCATCATGTGCCAAAAGTGGGGGGAGTGTGTGGGGGGGGGGTGCGAGCGCATGTATGGTGGGGGTGGGGCACATTGAATTATGGGTGTGGGCACCCCCACACACACAACCCCCACTTTTGGCATGCGACAGCAAAAAGGTTAGCCATCACTGATCTATCATATTTCATTATCTATCTATATCTCTATATCTATCTATCATCTATCATTATCTATCTATCTATATCTCTATATCTATATCATCTATCATCTATCATCTATCTATCATTTTATCTCTATATCTATCTATATCATCTATCATTATCTATCATCTATCATTATCTATATCTCTATCATCTATCATTATCATCTATCATTATCTATCTATATCTCTATATCTATATCATCTATCATCTATCTCTATATCATCTATCATTATCTATCATCTATCATTATCTATCTATATCTATATCTATCATCTATCATTATCATCTATCATTATCTATCTATATCTCTATATCTATATCATCTATCATCTATCTCTATATCATCTATCATTATCATCTATCATTATCTATCATCTATCATTATCATCTATCATTATATCTCTATATATCATTTATCTATCATCTATCATCTATCTATATCATCTATCATCTATCTATCATTATCTATCTATATCTCTATATCTATCATCTATAATCATCATTATCTATCTATATCTCTATATCTCTATCATCTATCTATCATCTATCTCTATATCATCTATCATTATCTATCATCTATCTATCATTATCTATCTATATCTCTATATCATCTATCATCTATCTCTCTATCATTTATCATTATCTATCATCTATCTTTCTATCATTAGCTATCCTCTATGTATGTAGCTATCTATCATTACCTACCTACCTACCTAAATAAATAAATAAATAAAAAGGGGAGGAGAATATATTGCTTTTTCTTTTCTTTCAGCACTTAGCCAGGGTAGACCCTACATGTTAAATATTAAATCTAAGTAATCACTTTTCCCTCTCTTTTTTTGTACGCTATATTTTGTTGTTCTTGTTCTTGTTGTTAGGGTTTCCTTTTGTTTGTTTGTTTTACTGTTCTTCATTTTATCCTCTACAATAAAACAATCCATTAAAATTAATTTTAAAAAAACTCCCCAGTACCTAAATTCAGTCACAATCAGGCTAGGGTTATATCTTAACTTTATTGATTCATACACTGATTTAAGTGCTGCCTCCTCAGTGGCAGTGAGCAGCCTACAAAAATTGCAGACAGTCCTAATAATTCCCAGAAAACTCTTTTTAAAACACCTAACGGCAAGCGCTAAATGCTTAAACGTCTCAAAAAACCCCACTATCTCATTGGAGCTCAAAGCTGTTTTTCTTCTCCCTCGCCAGCCCTAAATTCAGAAGAAGCTGCCCCACAGAATTCGGCTTCGGCCTTCGCCTACAGTGCAAGTTGCAACTTCGAGTCCCCGCAACAGCAACAGCAGAACCTGAAGAATGGCGGTGTGGCGGACCAACACACGATCGTCAGCATGAGTGACGGAGGTAGAGACATTCTCACGATCAATGCAGGTCGGCAGCTGCGTTTGGGGTGGGATGACGGAGGGAGATAAATCCATTTGTGGGGGGGGGAAGCGTTGTGACCTTGCTTGTAGCAGTATCCCCTTCAGAGGTCCCAAGGAAAGTCGGCGTTTCCTGCCGACATTTGATTAAAATCTGGGAGCCTTTATTTGATAAAAGTATTGCATAAATCCTTCATTTTTATCACTTGAAACCCCAAAGAACTCCTTTTAGACTTGAGTGGAAAAAAAATCTTAATGCAAGTTCATTTAGAATTAGTTTTTCCACTTCTACTTGTAATTTCTCTGGGGATGCAGGGGGAAAAAAGCTCCCAAAATAAAGAGCAAGGAGAATAAAGCATAAAATACCTCTGTTCTGTTGCTGGCTCGCCAATATAGCTACAGAAGGGCAAGGAAGAAGATAATTTTAAGCATTATATGGGCCAGTTTGCATAATGGGGAGGATTGTCCAATATGCAGTTTCCTTTCCCAGACCCGTTTTTTCCCCCTTTTTCCTTATTCCATCATGATTCATAACGTCGCGTTTACATGATACCACTGTACTGGGTTTCGTATAATCGATTATCTGCAGAATTTCTCCAGTGAAACTCGCAAGTTTAGAGAGGGGGGCGGGCAAGAAAGGGTTACTATTTCTATTTCTTCCCTTCTCTCTATGCCTGCAGCCTCCTCATCGCGGAAAATTTACGACACCCGGGAAGCCGGCGTCGGCCAGGACTCGAGCACCACCATCGACTTCGACGAGGACAAATACCGCCGGAGGCCGACACTCAGCTGGCTCGCCCAGCTGCTCAAGTGAGTCCCTCGAGAAAGAACTTCCCGGCTTGTTCAGTTTGGGAAACCGGCTCTCCCCCGAGAGATGCTGGCGGTAGAGAGAGCAGCAAGCAGAGATTGGAGAAGGGGCCAAGAGCGACAGGAGGAAAAAGTCACAAAACAAAGCGGAGGGGCTCCTTTCCTCGAGAGGTCCTCTCGGTTTGGCGCGAGCTGTTCACGGGCCTGAAAAAAACCGGCCACGGTGCCAAACTCCGCCTGGCTTCCAGGCGTGGAGACTCACAATCCTCCAGCTCATGATGGTTACACCTTTTGCAAAAGGAACTGGACTTCCTCGGTTTGTTTCCTTGAAAAAGTTTCGCTTCTCATCCAGAACCGAAGCAGCTTCTTGGATGAGAAGCGAAACGTTTTCAAGGGGGAGAAAAAACTCCAGTTGCCTGTTGGAAAAGCACCGTTGGGATTCCAAGCAGGTTGTAATTACGCTTCAGATCTGGTGGATTTTGGAATATTTTTTGAGGTTTTGCTCTCTTGATTATCCTGGAGTCTCTCCCGGCAGCTTCCTCATTCCTTTCCCCCGTTTTTAAAAGGTTTCCTTGGCATAGGATCCGGCTTGAGGGATCTCACGGCAAGCCAGCTAACGGTTCGAAAGCACCCCCAGTAGGCAAAAATCCAATTCAGAACCTCAAAGGACGGGGCAGCTTAATCTTCTCTTTCCTTCTGCCGTCAGGAACCGCTTCGGCACCCGAAAGCAGCCGCGGTCGTTAATGCAGAGATTCGTCATCTTCCTTCTGATCGGCGGGATCGGCTTCCTGACGCTCGTCATCGTCATGATGAAACTCGGCCGGGCCTCGGCCGACAATGACCCCAGCCTGGATCCCAAGTTCAACCCTCACATCCGAGTGGGACAGTAGTTGAGTTAAAGGGCCGGCCTCTCCTTCATCACGTGGGCCCCGTATACCCCACTCTCGGTTCTTCCTCTTGGCAGCTCCTTGGCAGAATTGCACCCCGGAGAGAGAGAGAGAGGGAGGGAGGCCTTGGGGTTGCAACTACTGGGTATTGTCTCCGTGAGCTTCCCAGCCTGGACAGACAAGGTTGTTGGGACACCTTTAAAGCTTGGATGAAGGTATGCCAGTTAAAAGACGGGCCATCTCTTTCTCTTCCTCCTCTTCCTCCTCTTCTTCCTCCCCGCAGTCCGATGGGAATTGCAAACGACAAAATTTTGTCGCCAGCTTTATGCAGAAAGGGCTGGTGAGCCGTTGAGGGACAGGATTGAACTGGCAATTTTTAAAGAGAACGACGCCTCCCCTTCCAGTTTTCTTCTCTCGCTGCGACTCAGTCGATGGGTGGGCAGAAGAAACCCCTGTGTCTCCCTTCTCACAACCCGGGTTCCACTTGAGCTCGGCGGAGGAGATGAGGCCTTTCCTTGAGGTCAAACGATTTCCCTGAAGTTGCTTTGTTTTCCTTCTTCAAAGGTTGTTTTGAGACAGGAGGAATCGACTGGGAATTGGGAATGGCCTGTTGCCACCCAACCCGTAGCAATTTTTATAAAAGAGTACGGCCAAGTTTGGGGATTTCCTCCGTCAAGTCCTATCCTAAATCCATTTTGATGCTTCTGCACAACCTGTCCTTGGTTGCAGGAACACCCCAGCTCCATCCCCCAACAAAAGAGGGAGCTCTGTCTAATCTGAAGCAACACCTGTTTTGCACCCCACCTCGGTTCCTTTCCCTTAACACTGCTAGTTTCCAGCTTTTCTCCACCGCTTTCCTTCTAATTACTTGCTAGATACGGGACATCGGTGGTCTTGGGGAGCCCCACGGCATGCGTCTTCAAGGCCCTCAGGCTTGGGGCCCCATTCCGTTAGGACCAAAGGCTGCCTCGCTGCCTTTCTCTGCAACCCAGTGGTTGAAAAAAGTCCAGGGTTTGATTTGCAGGCGGTCGTAGCGCTGTGGAGACGAGAAGGCGACGGCTCCTCGGTGCTTGCACATCGCGTTCCCTTAATAGCCCAGGTGCTACACATCCAAAAAAAAAAAAAAGAAGGCCATTATTATCTTATGCCCCACTCGTCCTTGTCCTCTCGGTTCCAGACAACCTTCTGCCTTCCAAGTTCACCTCTGAAAAAACATCTCCGCTCCGTTTAGATCTTAGTTTCTCCAGAAGGGTGGCATCAACTTTGTCTTCTCCAGAACCACTTTTCCTCTTTCTCCAGCGTTGGCAGATTTGGTGGGCCCGAAAGCGCCAGTCCCGATCCATTTTGGGAGGGAAGGGAGGGGCACCCGGTGGAGGAAAGGCTTCTCACTCGTCCCCAGATGTCCGATCAAGAAGGGTGAAGCAGGAGCCCATCCTGCCCATTGTCCTTTGCAGGAGAGCCCAGGTTTGGGAAGAGTATTTGGGCTGGTGGAACGCCGGTAAATGACCTGCAACGATTTATTTCTTGCTTCCGTGTTCTCCGGATGTAGGGCGGTGAGAGTGCAAAACTCTGGCACATTGAAGCAATAGAGACATTTGTTAATATTCTATTAAACTCTCTTGGCTAATCCTAAAGGCTGGCGGTTACTCCTTCGTAGCTCCTTCAGAGGTTACCGGCTGGGATAATGTGAACAAGCTGTCACTTTTGGCCTCGCTCTTCTCGTCCCCCAGTTCCTTCTGATCATTCGTATTTTTCTTCCCTATAATCGATGGTGAGGTAGTCCATCCAGAATCGAGCCAAGTACAGGGCAAAATTCATGGCTGGGTGAAAAGGAAAGGAGTTATTCATTCATTTATATCCCCCACTTTTATTATTTTGACAAATAACTCGAGGCAGCGAACATATCCAACGTACCTTCCGCCTCTTATTTTCCCCACAACAACAACAACCCTGCGAGCAGTGGTGAAATCTTCTCCGATTTGCCACCAGTTTGCTGCCCGCACGTGCCAACCGCGTGCTTTGCCCGGAAAAAAGCTTAGGAAGGTAAGTAGAACAGCGAGGGGGGGGGGGAAACAGCTGTGCCGCGCGATTAAGATTCACTGCTTTCTAGCGATTTGAAATCACGTGGCACAGCTGATCATCGGAAATACCAGTTCAGAGGAACAGGTAGGTTTTTTTTTTACTACCGATTCGCCCGAACTGGTAGTTTTTATCACTACCGTTTCGCCCGAACCGGTGCGAACCGATAGCATTTCACCGCTGCCTGTGAGGTTGGGCTGAGCTGACAGACCGATCTGCCCAAAGTCACCCAGCTGGCTTTTGTGCCTAAGACAGAACTAGAAGTCACCGTCTCCTAGTGATTGGCCCAAAATATCATCCAGCCGGCTTTTATGGCTAAAGTGGGATTTGAACTCGCTGTCTGCTGGTGATTGACTCAAGGTCATCCAGCTGGCTTTCATGCCTAAGGTGGAACTAGAACTCGCAATGATATGGTGATTCCTCACAACAATCCTGTGTAGTGGATTGGGCTGAAACAGAGGGACTGGCCAGAAATAACCCAACCAGCTTTCCTGCATAAGGCAGGACTAGAACTCAACATCCCCTGGTGGTTGATCCAATCAGCCACCTAGGTTTCATGCCTAAAGCGGGACTAGAATTCACCATCCTCTGGTGATTGGTCCAATCAGCCACCCAGGTTTCATGCCTAAGGCGGGACTAGAACTCAACATCCGCTGGTGATTGGTCCAATCAGCCACCCAGGTTTCATGCCTAAGGCGGGACTAGAACTCAACATCCCCTGGTGATTGGTCCAATCAGCCACCCAGGTTTCATGCCTAACGCGGGACTAGAACTCACCATCTCCTGGTGATTGGACCAAACTCACTAACCGGCTTTCGTGCCTCAGGCAGGACTAGAACTCGCTGTCTCCTGCTTTCTATCCTGGTGCCTTAACCACTAGATCAGAGTTGGGCAACTGTGATCTATTTAGATCTGTGGACTTCAGCTTTCAGAATTGGAATTTAGAAAATTGATTGTGGCAGGGAAAAAAAATTAATGTAGGGCCTAGATCATTGTTTCACAACCTTGGCAACTTTAAGAAGCGTGGACTTCAATTGCCAGAATTCCCCAACCATTAATTCTGGCTGGAGAACTTTGAAAGTTGAAGACCACAACATTTAAAGCAGGCTAGAATTCTGGGAGTTGAAGTCCTCACGTGTAAAACCTGCTGGCTGGGGGATTCCGGGAGTGGAAGTCCACACCTCTTAAAGCATGTTGCCTAGGGAATTCTGGGAGTTGAAGCCCACCCCTCTTAAAGCGTGCTGCCTAGGGAATTCTGGGAGCTGAAGTCCACCCATCTTAAAGCATGCTGGCTGGGGAATTCTGGGAGCTGAAGTCCACCCATCTTAAAGTATGCTGGCTGGGGAATTCTGGGAGCTGAAGTCCACCCATCTTAAAGTATGCTGGCTGGGGAATTCTGGGAGCTGAAGTCCAGACTTCTAAATTTGCCAAGATTAGGAAACGCCAGCCTAGATGGTGGAAGGATGGGAAACTTAAACCATAGCTAAAAGAACCTGGCTTGTTACCCTGGGAAATTCACTATTTCTCCTCCTGATCATCATCTTACCTAAGGAGGTCAGGGCCAGGCACGTCAAGAAGCCATCATCCGCTTGCAAGGTGTAGATGCTGGCTAGGAGGGCCAAATAGAAGCTGGTGACGTGGGAGAACTGTCAGAAAGCCAAAGAAGAGCGGGGAAAATATGAATGATCTCCCATTGCAAAGAGCAGAGCTTTTCTCCTCCCTTCTCCAATGTTTTAAAAAATATTATTTATTTATTTTTTTAAAAAAATAGGAAGATGACATGCTACCCTCAGAAACCGTAGCCTCTCACATCCTGTCACTACAGAGCAGGGGTCTCCAACCTTGGCAAGACTTGTGGACTTCAACTCCCAGAATTCCTCAGCTGCCGGAATTCTGGGAGTTGAAGTCCACAAGTCTTAAAGTGGCCAAGTTTGGAGTTTCTTCAGTCTTAGTCTCTCCGTCTCTCTCTCACACACACACATACACACACCTGCCACAAGGGCCTTCAGGAATGACAAAGGGCATCGTGGGAGAGGAGTTGGCCTTCTGGGAAAAGCTGGCCATTTTGTGAAAGTGCCCACCACATGTTCTGAACAACCCCACCTGTGCCTTTACCCCAAAATTTAACTGAACACCTTGCCTAGACCTTCCTCGTTGCAGCCTTACAGCCCAACTCTCAAACAAAATTGCCACCCAAAAAGAGCAGAATGAGGTGCAGATACATTTTCTGCCTGTCGATTGATTGATTGATTGGAGGGCAAAAGATAAGATGTTTTTCTTTCCTAAGCTTCTATTTCGTCGTTTGCAGGGAAACAGAAGCTCAGAAAAGAAACGCCACGGAGATTTGACGTTGGGGCAATGACGCGCGTGCGTGCCAGCGGAGAGGGCTCTGCATGCCACCTCTGGCACGCGTGTCAAAAGTTCGCCATCACGGGTGTAGGGTCTCCTGCTTGGGCAAGGGATTGGCTAGATGACCTCCAAGGTCCCTTCCGATTCTGTTAATCTGTAAAGGCTGCAGTGGATCTATTTTCCCTGACCTGTTTTTTCTGGCATCCCAGCGAGAGGTCACCGATCCCCCACCCCCGTGGGATGACTGAATTGCAGAAGAGGCGAAGGAAGCTTCTTTACCAGCAGCGATACGGTGAACCGGAAGCTCATGAGATCTCCTCTTTGAGAGACCAGGAAGTGGTAGAGATCCCCAATGATCACTCCAATGTTGATGACGAACAGAACCCATGAGCCAATGATGAAGATGACTTTGCTTGGAAAAGTGACGGTTAGGAAAGGGTCTTTCCATGAGCCCATTTGCGGCATCTTGGCCAGCCAGGTTCTCCTTAGTCTTAGGGGAGCTGTGAGGAAGGAGGCCCTTCCTGGAGGAGGTGGGTCTCACAAGAGATCCTGGTCTGATGAAGTCATAAGGATGTAGAGGTTCTAGAAGCCAGACGATTGGCAGTCTTTTCCCCCAAAGCAGGTGGGTATCGGGCATCGCCCGACAGCAGGTGTCAACCCTGAAACTGACCTGACCGAAGCCATCTTGGAAGCTTCAGTGTTGCCAGATTAACAGGGAGGTGGGATTTTAGATAGCTGGGATTTTGTAGTCAAAACAAAATACTTTCTCTTGGGAATCAAGGTCATTCTCACACCTGGTTAGAGTGTGGAGACGGAGTGATGTCACCGGGCAACCAAACAGCACCGTGATTGGACCATGTGACTGATTGTTTTGAGAAAGTGATAAACTTTCAAACTTAATTAGGTGAAAACTACGGGAACCTTCAGAGTCGGTTTTCACCAGATCTGCGCCAATATGATATGTCCAATAAAGCTATTTTTTGAGGAATCTACCTGCCTCGGAGTTTTGCTTGCTATGCGTCTATTACTTGGAACCCTGAGAGCAGGTACACATGGCCAAGGCAAGACGTCCAAGCACTGTGGATAAGTAACACTGACAAAGTGTGTAGGAAATCATGGTCCAAGTGTTACTTCTGCAGTGATTGAGGAACAAGCTCCTTCAATAGAGAGGCAACTTCAGTGGTGAAATTCAAATTTTTACTATCGGTTCTGTGAGCGTGGCTTGGTGGGCGTGGCAGGGGAAGGATATTGCAAAATCTCCATTCCCACCCCACTCTGGGACAAGCCAGAGGTGGTATTTGCCGGTTCTCCAAACTACTCAAAATTTCCACTACTGGTTCTCCAGAACCTGTCAGAACCTGCTGGATTTCACCCCTGAGCAACTTTCAAAAAAAGTGAGACCACACCTGGAATACTCTATGCAATTCTGGTCACCACAATACAAAAACCTGGTTCAGACTCTAGAAAAAGTGCAAAGAAGAGCAAGAAAGATGATAAAGTTCTGGAAGCTGAAACAAATGATGAACAATTGAGAAAATTAGGTATGTCTGGTCTAACAAAAGAGAAGGACTAGAGATGACATGATAGCTGTCTTCCAGTACTTGAGGGGGGTGTCTCAAAGAGGGGATTGACTTAATCTCCAAAGCACCAGAGGGCAGGACAAGAAGTAATGGATGGAAACTGATCAAGGTGAGATCCAACCAAGAAATAAGGAGAAATTTCTTGGCAAGAACAATGAATCGGTGGAATAAAAGTTGCCTCCAGAAGTTGTGGATGTGTTCCATCACTGGAGGTTTTCAAGGAAAACGCTGGCAGCCATTTGTCTGGAATGGTAGACGTCTCCTACTTCGGACAAACGGTTTGGACTAGAAGACCTTCCAAGCTCTCACTTAACCCTATTCTATGTTCGAAAATCTATTGGAATTAGTCCCCCCCCCCACATGACCATGGCAATGCTGCAGTGGTCGTGTGAAGAATAGTCAGAAGTCTTTTTCCAATACAAATTTCAATGCAAGTCTGCCATTAAATGAATTGATGTAAGTTGAGGACTACTTGTCTGTGTATATGTGTGTGCATGTATAAAATTATACAAAGTGTATGAATGCAGATACAATACATAAAGTGTGTGTGTATGTATGTATGTATGTATGTGTATGTATATATATATATATATATATATATGTGTGTGTATATATATATATATATATATATATATATGTATGCATATTCTTTCTAGCCAGGTTTTAACTACGTAAACTAAGTTTACGTGTATGTATATAAAAGTATATAAAGTATGCAGATATACATAAGGTGTCTGCATATATACACATGTATTCATATACATGTATGTATATAAAATTATAGTGTATGCAGATATAAGTGCGTTTATATACATATATACAAATATACATACATAAACATGTGTATATAAAAGTATATAAAGTATGCAGATATACATGTGTCTGCATATATACACATGTATACATACAAATATGCAATGTATATAAAATTATATGGTGTGTATGCAGATATGTGCGTTTATACATATATGTGTACATACAAATATACACATATATAAACACGTGTGTATATAAAAATATATAAAGTATGCAGATATACATAAGGTGTCTGCATATATTCATACACACACATATACACACACACGTGTGTGTGTGTGTATAAAAAGTAAGCAAGCATCAAGGACCTTACTAAACATTATATATATGTATGTGTGTGTGTGTGTGTGTGTGTGTGTGTGTGTGTGTATACACACATACACACACATCTATGTATATATATATATATATATATGCACATACATAAATACACACGTAGGTGTGAATATATTTGTACAAACAACTCACACAAGTGAGTTGTGTGTGTATGTAGATAAATAGAGGATAGATATTTGCACACAGACATAAAACCCGCTCTTCTCCCTCACAGACCAGACTCCTGTGTACAAAATAAAACATAAAAAAAGCATAAAACGGCCGTCCAAACATTGCCAGGCCAGGCCCTTAAAAGAAGAACGAAAGATGGAAAAAGGTTTCCATGGTTACGGGCACTCCCTCCTCCTCCTCCTCCTCCCCCCCCCACTCTCGCCATCCTTCCCAAGCTATTCGCTTCAAGCGGCTCTAAAGTCCGCCAGGGGCTCGTTGACAAGCGAGACGCCCGGACGGAGCAGCTCTGTTTACGCTCTAGGCCACGTGACGGGGAAGGGGGAGTGTTTGTGTGTCAAACTCGATCGCGCGGAACCTTTCCGGAAGTGCGAGAGAGAGAGAGAGAGAGAGAGAGAGAGAGAGAGAGAGAGAGCGGGCGCGTCTCCATGGAGACGCAGGCCGGACTTCCTTGTGGCTGCGCCGGCGCCCGCGACGGAAGTGCTCCTCGGGGGGCGTGGTCAAGAGGTTTTTTTTTTTTTTTTTCCCCCATGATGGCGGCGGCGGCGGCGGCTCCTCAGCCCGAAGGCGACGCGGAGCCTCCGGGTGGGAAGCGGCGTCCTCACGGGATGCTGAAGCTCTACTACGGGCTGCCGGACCCGGCGGGCGAGGCTTTGGCCGACTCGGCCAGGGGCGACCTCGGCGGCCCCATTGACATCAACGGGCCCCACTTCGACCCGGAAACCTACCTCACCAAGGTGGGGGGGAGGGGAGGGGAGGGGCTGGCTTGGGACACGCCCCTCTGCCGAAGGGGCCTCTGGGCATGTGCAGAAGGCCCACATTTCGCCCTTCCCTCCATCCTCCCGGGGGGGGAGGGGAGACTACAATCCTCCCTCCCCCCCCCCACCGTCGTCCCTTTTGGGCCATAGACTCCTCTAAGGGACCCCTGGAGGTCATCTAGTCCAACCCAAAGGCAAGAGTCCTCATTCCATGTCCAGTTTCTTCTTGAAATTCTTCAATCTTAGGTCCTTTGGAGGCTGGAGGGTGAATAGAGTAGAGTAGAATTAGAATTAGAATTGAAATAATAGAATAGAATAGAATAGAATAGAATAGAATAGAATAGAAAGAATAGAATAGAATAGAATAGAATAATAGAATAGAATAGAATAGAATAGAATAGAATAGAATAGAATAGAATAGAATAGAATAGCGGAGGTGGAAGAGACTCTTGGAGGTCACCTAGTCCAACCCAAAGACAAGAGTCCTCATTCCATGTCCAGTTTCTTGAAATTCTGCAATCTTAGGTCCTTTGGAGGCTGGAGGGTGAATAGAGTGGAGTGGGAGTGGAATTGGAATAGAATTAGAATTAGAATTGAAATAATAGAATAGAATAGAATAGCAGAGGTGGAAGAGACTCTTGGAGGTCATCTAGTCCAACCCAAAGGCAAGAGTCCTCATTCCATGTCCAGTTTCTTCTTGAAATTCTCCAATCTTAGGTCCTTTGGAGGCTGGAGGGTGAATAGAGTGGAGGGGGAGGGGGAGTGGAATTGGAATAGAATTAGAATTAGAATTAATTAGAATTGAATTAGAATTGAATTAGAATAGAATAGAATAGAATAGAATAGAATAGAATAGAATAGAATAGAATAGAATAGAATAGGTGGAAGAGACTCTTGGAAGTCATCTAGTCCAACCCAAAAGCAAGAATCCTCATTCCATGTCCAGTTTCTTCTTGAAATTCTCCAATCTTAGGTCCTTTGGAGGCTGGAGGGTGGTAGGGAAGCTACCCCTCCATCCGTCCTTGTTGGGCCCTGGTGCCAGGTAACAGCACAGTTGGAAGGGACCCTTGGGGGTCCAACCTCCCTCTGCTCATGCAGGAGACCTGCACTAGGGATTCGAACTGCTGACCTGCCTGCCGACCTTTCTGATCGACAAGCTCAGCTTGTCTTAGCCACCTAGCCAGGTAGAGAGGAAATCCTTAGATTGACACCTTAATTTAGTTGGAAGTTGAAGTGGGGGGGGGGGTTAACCCCTTCTCCAAAGCACCTGAAGGCAGGACGAGAAACAACGGATGGAAATTAATCCAGGAGAAGAAGCAACCTGGAATTAAGGAGAAACTTCCTGACAGAGAGAACAATCAACCAGGGGAACGGCTTGCCACCAGAAGTTGTAGGTGCTCCCATCACTGCAGGATTTTAAGAGGATGTTGGGCAACCATTTACCCAGAATGATAGAAGGTCGTCTGCTTGAGCGGGGGTGGGTGGGGGGGGTGTTGGACTAAAGGACCTCCAAGGTCCCTTCCAACTCTGTTATTCTATTATTTTGTGCTTTTCTAAGTCGTGGGCTACCTGTATTTCTATGGGGGAATACACTGAAAGGATGCAGAGAAGAGCGACAAAGATGATTAGGGGACTGGAGGCTAAAACATATGAAGAAAAGTTGCAGGAACTGGGTAGGTCTAGTTTAATGAAAAGAAGGAAGGGAGGGCATGTTAGCAGTCTTCCAATATCTTAGGGACTGCCCCAAAGAAGAGGGACTCAAGCTATTCTCCAAAGCCCCTGAGGGCAGGACAAGAAGCAATGGGTGGAAACTAATCAAAGAGAGAAGCAACCTAGAACTAAGGAGACATTTTCTGACAGTTAGAACAATAAATCAGTGGAACAACTTGCCTCCAGAATTTGGAAATGCTCCAACACTGGAAGTTTTTAAGAAGAGGTTGGATAACCATTTGTCCAGAATGGTATAAGTCTTGAGCAGGGGACTGGACTAGAAGACCTCCTCCTATTATTCTATGTTTTAAAGTCTGGACTTTGGAGTTAATGTGGAGGGAGCTACAAAACCAGAGCCGTGGTGGCCCAGTGGTTAGAATGCAGGGTTGCAAGCCGACTGCCAGCAGTTCGATCCTGTCCGGCTCAAGGTTGACTCAGCCTTCCGTCCTTCTGAGGTCGGTAAAATGAGGACCCAGATTGTCGGGGGCAAGAGGCTGACTCTAAACCACTTAAAGAGGGCTGTAAAGCACTGTGAAGCGGTATAAAAATCTAAGTTCTATTGCAAAAAGCAAAAACAAAAAAAACCCCACACATCAGAGTCTTAGTCTTCCCCAATGAGCCCCTCCCTCTCTGGAGATGTTGATTGGGATTCGGCCTCTGGGCTTTTCACTGCCAACCTTATGATCTTGCAATGAAGACCAAAGAACCAAGCAAAGTTATTTTCTGCTGCCACCAGCAAACATCTTCTTTTCCCTTCTACCAGCTGCGGAAGGAATGCCCCTTGGCTCACCTGATGGACTGTGAGACAGACATGGTGAAGCAGATCCGGGCGCTGGATAGTGATATGCAGACCTTGGTCTATGAGAATTACAACAAGTTCATTTCTGCCACAGGTAATTTGAGGAAGGGGATACCCTTGTCAGGGTGGTGATTTAAGAGCTGACCAGCTCATGCAATGATGGGAATGAGTCAGCAAGGTTTTTGGCTGTTATCCCTTTAAGAGCCTGTATAATAAGAAGAGGCCCTTTTTATTTATTTATTATTTATTATTATTTAAATTTCTATACCGCCCTTCTCCTTTCAGACTTTTAGGGCGTCTCTCTCACCATGGGTTTTTTCCCTGCTGTAATTGCTGATTGTTTGACCTCTGCCTGTAGTATGTGTATGTATAGTATATATTCTTTTGTAGATAAAACCACTATTACACACCTGTTATTGATGACTATGCACTATGATGCTCTGGGAACAAACATACAATACATAATCAATCAGTGTATCATCTGACTACATCTTTTGTGTCTTCTTCCTACTCCTCCACTATTTATCATATCTTAATATTATCGTTTCATTTATTGTAACATTTCTCCCACATTTCTTGCTTTTCTATTAATACATTTATCTATCTTCTTTCTCTTCTTTCTTCTTCACTCATTTCATGACCACATTACCCTATGTATATCTCTTCTCTAATCAATGATAAAATTGTCCCCATACCTTAAAATATTCCGATTCCTCTCTTTAATTGTCAATCTATTCATTTCTGCACAATCCCAATATTTTCTTAATTACTTCTCCCTTTATAAGGATTTTCTCTGCTTTCCATCTTTGCGCAAATACTATCCTTGCTGCAGTTATAACATGTCTAATCAGATATGCATTTTCTTTACTAAATTTCTCTGGTAAGATACCCAGTAGGAACAGTTTAGGTTTTAAGTCCATATGTTGTTGTATCATTTCTTCTCACCATGTTTTAATTTTAATCCAATAACTTCTCGCTTCTGGACACGTCCACCACGTACGATAATACGATCCCGGTGTCTGATGGCATTTCCAACATTTAGCTGATTTATCTTTAAACATTTTTGCCAATTTTTCAGGCGGCATGTGCCATCTGTAAAACATTTTGTATTGATTCTCCTTATATGCTGGGGACAGGGTCTCGTGCTTCAGCAGGGGGCTGGACTAGAAGACCTCCAAGGTCCCTTCCCACTCTGTCATTCTGTTAACGCCTTTCCTTCCCCCCCTCCTCCTCCTCCCCATAGACACAATCCGCAAGATGAAGAACGACTTCAAGAAGATGGAAGACGAGATGGATTGTCTGGCCGCCAACATGGCCGTGATCACCGAGTTTAGCGCCAGCATCAGTGGGACCCTCCAGGATCAACACGAGCAGATCACCAAGCTGTCAGGTGGGTGTTTCTGGCATGCCCAGGTGGTTTTAGATCAGAGGTCTTCAAACTTGGCAGCTTTAAGACTTGTGGACTTCAACTCCCAGAATTCCCCAGTCAGCTATGCTGACTGGGGAATTCTGGGAGTTGAAGTCCACAAGTCTTAAAGCTGCCAAGTTTGAAGACCTCTGTTTTAGATGGACAGGAGACCAAAGCATATAATTGCAGCAGTGAATTTTCTTGGATCACAAAAAGGATACGGGAGGCTATTATAATATATTAATCCCCGGTCCATCTATGATAGGGATGAGTGGTGCGGTGGCCTAGAGGTGGAGCTCTCGCCTCACAATCGGGAGGCTGTGAGTTCGATCCTAGGTAGAGGCAGATGTTTCTATCTCTGGGCACACTGAGAATATATCTGCCGAACAAAACTCCGGATTGGCAACAGGAAGGGCATCCGGCCAGTAAACACTCAGCTGCATTCAGCTGCCCAGACTCCACCCCCCACAAGGGATTATGGGGTCATTAAAAGAAGATGATGATCTATGACAGGGATGGGAAACGATGGCCTCTTTTACAACCTGTGGACTTTTAACTGCCAGCCAGTCAACTTCTTGTTGGCTCAGGAATTCTGGGAGTTGAAGTCCACAGGTCATAAAGGAGCCATAATGTTCTCTACAGTAAGATTCAATGAACCATAGATTAGGCAGATGTGTTGAATTATGAACATTATCTCACCTGTGCTGCAAGATAAACGCTATCTCATTCATAGAAAATCTTATTTTTTAGATAATCCCTGTCTTCATTACAAACAACCCTATTGTCTCACGAGACAACCCGTTGACTACAGATAGACCTCGACTTACGACCGCAACTGGGACCTGAGCTTCCGTCGCTAAGCGAGGCGCTTATGACGGGAGCCGTGTCCAATCGTACCACCTTTATGTAAGGCTTCTTAAGCAAATCGCTGCAGTTGTTAAATGAATCTTGCGGGCATTAAGCAAGCCTGGCTTTCCCCGTTGACTTTGCTTGTCGGAAGTCCGCAATCGCCGATCCTTTGACCCTAGAACAGTGCAACCGTCATAACTACAAGCCAGTTGCCATGGATCACGTGAGCCTAGGGTTGCTGCAATCAGGGTAACTACCGGTCCTCTGGTCGCTTTTTTCACTGCCGTTGTAACTTTGAACGGTCACTAAACAAATGATTATCTGCAATTCGATTTATTCCATAAACTCCGTCACTATATAAACTGCTCCTTAACTTTATAACCTTACATTCTATTACAACCAGTGTAAGATGGTTGGGCAAAGATCTCCTGGAAGAGCAATAAGGGTGGTGGGCGGGATGTAGGTTTGGCATGCAGGTAGTCCTCTACTTACAACAATTCATTTAGTGCCAGTTCGAAGTTACAATGGCACTGAAAAAAAGGGAGTTATGTCTGTTTTTCACACGACCATTGCAGCATCCCCTATGGTCAAAATTTGGACATGGTGGCGCAGTGGTTAGAATGCAGTACTGCAGGCTACTTCTACTGACTACCGAATTGCTGGCAGTTCGATTCTGACCAGCTCAAGCTTGACTCAACTTTCCATTTTTCCGAGGTCGGTTAAATGAGGACCCAGATTGTTGAGGAAAAGATGCTGATCCTGTAAACTGCTTAGGGAGGGCTGTGAAGCACCGTGAAGCAGTATATAAGTCTAAGGCCTATTGCTATGGCTATTTGGCAGCTGACTCGTATTTGTGACGGTTACAGTGTCCTGAGGGTCTATAATAACTTTTGATGACGTCCTGACCAGCAAAGTCAAAAGGGGAAGCGAGACTCACTTAACAACCGGGTTGCTAACTTAATAGCTGCAGTGATTCACTTAACAAACATGGCGAGAAAAGCCATAAAATGGGGCACAACTCACTTAATGACTGTCTCGCTTAGCAATGGAGATTTCGGGCTCCGTTGTGGTCGTAAGTCAAGGACTCCCTGTATCCAGCTGGTCGGTTTGGCATAATTCACCGGCAGATTTAGCAATCCTGCTTACACCTTGGAGAGGAATGTGCGGTAGCTCCCAAACAGAGCAGAGCATCACCTGCATCTCCTGATCTGACTAACCCTAACCCTAACCCGGCTCAAAAACGTGCCTTAATAGGACAGCACAGAGCTGGGGCAGGTGGATGGGCCCACCAGCTATTTCCGTGACCAATTTGCCCAAACCGGCTGAATACCACCTCTGCTCCCAACCCCAGGAGTCCATGCGCTTCTGCGCAAGCTGCAGTTCCTGTTCGAGCTTCCGGCCCGTCTAACCAAGTGTGTGGAACTGGCGGCCTACGGGCAGGCAGTCCGGTACTACAGCAAAGCTCGCTGCATCCTCCACCAGTACCAACACATGCCCTCCTTCCGGGGCATCCAGGATGACTGTCAGAAGATCATGGCTGACCTTGCTCAGAAGCTGCGGGAGAAATTCCGGTAAGCATCCAGAGGAGACGGTGAGACAGCAGGGGAGACAGTTGTGGCATGGAAGGTGTCGCGTTCTTGGTCCCTGAATTCGCAGAGGGCTAAAATCTAACAAAATGAAATTCAAGGGTGAAAAAAGTAAGGTTCTACATTTAGGCAAGAAAAAGAAAATGCACAGGTACAGTATATGTGGTACCTCACTCAATAGTGGTAACTGAGAGGGATCTTGGAGTCCTAGTGGACAACCATTTAGATATGAGTCAACTGTGTGCAGCAGCTGCCAAAAAAGCCAACACAGTTCTAGGCTGCATAAACAGGAATAGAATCAAGATCACGTGAAGTGTTAATACCACTTTATAATGCCTTGGTAAAGCCACACTTGGAATATTGCATTCAGTTTTGGTCACTACAATGTAAAAAAGATGTGGAGACTTTAGAAAGAGTGCATAGAAGAGCAACAAAGAGGATTAGGGGACTGGAGGCTAAAACATAGGAAGAACGGTTGCAGGAACTCGGTATGTCTAGTTTAATGAAGCGAAGGACTAGGACAGACATGATAGCAGTGTTCCACTATCTCAGGGGCTGTCCCAAAGAAGAGGGAGTCAGACTATTCTCCAAAGCACCCGAAGGCAGGACAAGGAGCAATGGGTGGAAACTAACCAAGGAGAGAAGCAACTTAGAACTAAGGAGGAATTTCCTGACAGGTAGAACAATCAATCAGTGGAACAACTTGCCTCTAGAAGTTGTGAATGCTTCAACACTGGAGGTTTTAAAGAAGAGGTTGGGTAACCATTTATCTGAAGTGGTGTAGGGTTTCCTGCCTAAGCAGGGGGTTGGACTAGAAGACCTCCAAGGTCCCTTCTGTTATTCTATTCTAAAAATAACAGATTCACAAGTTTTGCAAAAAAGCACAGGCAGTCCTCAACTTTATGACCATTTAATGATGCATCAAAGTTACTAGGGCCTTGGAAAAGGCGACTTACAGCATGGACTCACACTTAGGACTATTGCATCACGAGATCCCAATTCCAGAGCTTGGCAACCGGCTTGGATTTACAACCAGTTGCAACGGTTGTATGAAAAACGGGACATAAGTCATTTTTTTTTTCTCGGTGCCGTCGTAACTTCGAACGGTCACTAAGCAAACTGGTGTAAGTCAAGGACTACCTGTAAAATACGGTGGGTTAGAATGGAGCAAAGGGGGTGGGGATTATGACCTCCTGATGAGTCCGCCTGGTTTTTTTTTCCTCCAGGGACGGAGGCTCTGGCGCTAAGGACTTAGCTGAATGCGTGGAACTGCTGCTCCAGCTGGGGGAGCCAGCAGAAGAGCTGTGTGATGAATTCCTCTCTCACGCCCACTGCCGGCTGGAGGCCGAGCTGCAGACGCTGGAGGCCGAGCTGGGAGACGGGCCACGTTTAGGGGCATCCGGCCCAGCGACTGACATCCTCGAATTCACGGACCGTGGGTGCAACAGCTTCGTCAGCAACATCTGCCTGGTGATCGCCTCCTACCAGGAGCTGTTCATCCACCGGGAGGACGGCGCCCAGGGCATCTCCCGCATGGCTCACGACAAGCTGGTGGCCTTCGTCGACGGCCTGATGGAACGCTACTTCGCCCTGGTGGAGAGGCGCATTCAGCTCGAGAAAGGGGTGGGCGACAACTCCCTGCTGGTGCGGGCTCTGGACCGCTTCCACCGGCGCCTGCAAGCCCTGGCCAAGCTTTTGCCGGCCTCGCGGGCGTCCGCCGAAGGGACAGAGATCGTGGTGCGCGCGGCCAAGGAGCGCATCCGGCAGTACCTCCAGGCCTTAGAGAGCTTCTACCTGGACTGCCTGACGGACGTGCGCCAGTCCTTGGCTGCCCCTCGGCTGGTGGGGAAGGATAACCCCAGCCTGGCAGAGCTGCTGGGCACCATCTCGGCCTCCATCCTCAACCAGATCAAGTCAGTCCTCACCTACGTTCACCTCTTCACCGCCAAGGACATCAGCTTCTCCAACAAGCCTTACTTCAAGGTAAAAAAGAGGGATTTGTCCTTTTGTAACCCGCTGCAAAGCACCCTTTCTCCTTCTTAACCACTTTAAGATGTGTGGACTTCAACTCCCAGAATTCTGTTGGCTGGGGAATTCTGGGCATTGAAGTCCACACATCTTAAAGTTGCCACGGATGAGAAACTCTGCTATTGTTGTTAGTTGTGAAGTTGTGTCCGACCCATCGCGACCCCATGGACCACGTTCCTCCAGGCTTTCTTGTCTTCTACCATCCTCTGGAGTCAATTTAAGCTCATGCGGACTGCTTCAGTGACTCCATCCAACTGATCAAGGAAGAGATTCAACTTAGAAATAAGGAGAAATTTTCTGACAATGAGAACGATCAACCAACGGAACAGAAGTTGCCTTCGGAAGTTGTGGGAGCTTCATCCCTGGAGGCTTCCCAGAAGAGACTGGACTGCCATCTCTCAGAAATGGTGTAGGGTCTCCTGGTTGGGCGGGGGGTTGGACTAGATGACCTGCAAGGTCCCTTCCAACTCTGTTATTGTTATTCTGCATAGAGCTGCCCACTAGCGTCTCCCTTTTGGTTTCCTCCAGGGCGAATTCTGCAGCCAGGGTGTCCGCGAAGGCCTCGTGGTCAGCTTCATCAAGTCCCTTTGCCAGATCGCACGGCAGTTCTGCGAGAGTTCGGGCGACAAAGGAGGATCCAGCCCCCCGGCTCTCTTGCTGCTCCTCTCCCGGCTCTGCTTGGATTACGAGACGGCCACCATCAGCTACATCCTCACCTTAACCGATGAGCAGTTCCTGGTACAGGTAGGGTCGGAGGCTGGCCAGAGCACAAATTCAGAAGTCCAGATTTTGCAGGCCTCTCTTTGCTTTTGTCGGAACTTTCATCATCAGAGGCAAATTCCGGTGAAGAGCACAGAGAAAACGGCAGCCTAGTCCTTGAGTTACAGACCCAACACTTCAGGAAATCTTAAATTTATTTCCACGATAACATTACACATGACAGCTAGTCCTTGGCTTATGACCTCAACTGGGACTGGAATTTCAGTCTTAAGATGGAACACTCGCAAGTCAAGGCATCCGTGTTTACCCATTTTTACAATGGTTGCTAAGAGAATCATAGAGCTGTAAATCCATTCTCCTGGAAGTCTGCCCATCTTAAAGCATGCTGGCTGGGGGATTCTGGGAGTGGAAGTCCACCCATCTTAAAGCATGCTGGCTGGGGGATTCTGGGAGTTGAAGTCCACCCATCTTAAAGCATGCTGGCTGGGGGATTCTGGGAATGGAAGTCCACCCATCTTAAAGCATGCCGGCTGGGGAATTCTGGGAGATGAAGTCCAACCCTCTTAAAGCTGCTAAGGTTGAGAGACACTGATTAGACTTTTCACGTTGAACCCTGACTGCAAAACCTCCAAACTACAAGGGAAACCCTAGATGATGCTGGTCTCTGACCGTAATAAAGATTTGATTTGACTTGACTAAGTTTGCCGCAAAGCTAAAAAAATCCATTGAGACAAGGAATGTAGAATGAAATAATTTTGATTCCTGATCACTGCTGATCAGAGGCCCAAACCTCTTCTAATGGGAAAAACAACTTTTTAAGCATTATGCAACCGCCCGTGAGCTTCATTTTTTGAAATAAAAGCCACAACAAGCTCAGGACAGGAGAAGGAACACATGTACACACTGCCCCTTTTGCACAATTTGTCCTCGGAGTTTCCTTATTGCAATATGTTGAGGGTTGCTTGCGCCATTGCACGGGCTCTCCTGCAATACCCAACGGTGCGGATTTCCTGTTCTTGAGCTGTGGGGGAACCCCAAGGAAAAGCCCACAGTGGGTCAGGCTGGGTGCAGGTTCTGAGCTGAGCCCCTTATGCAAGTTCTCTTCAGGATCCAAATTGGTTGGGGGGGGGAAAAAACGTCGAACTACATTAATTTTGGCATCCACGTCTAGCTTGGATTAAGGACTCTTGTTTCCAAAACTAGGCATTGAACAGCATGGAGTTGACACCTCCAACCAGTATTTCTCAACTTGATAGCTTTCAGATGGGTGGACTTCAGCTCCCAGAATTCCCTAATTCTGGGAGTAGAAGTCAATCCATCTTCAAGCATGCTGGCTGGGGAATTCTGGGAGTTGAAGTCCACCCCTCTTAAAAGTTGCCAAGTTGAGAAATGCTACCTTCCAGCATAGGGGTGGGTTCTAAAAATTTTTACTACCGGTTCTGTGGGCGTGGTTTGATGGTCATGTGACAATTCTTTAGGATTTAGCAGAGGTACTGGTCTACCAGGCTTTTAACTGCTTGCAGAGCTGTACCGGTCTACCCATTTGTTTTTGGAGGCACCGGTCTACTCATTCGTTTTTGGAGGCACCGGTCTACCCATTTGTATTTGGAGGCACTGGTCTACCCATTTGTATTTGGAGGCACTGATCTACCCATTTGTATTTGGAGGCACTGATCTACCCATTTGTTTTTGGAGGCACCGGTCTACTCATTCGTTTTTGGAGGCACCGGTCTACCCATTTGTATTTGGAGGCACTGGTCTACCCATTTGTATTTGGAGGCACTGATCTACCCATTTGTTTTTGGAGGCACCGGTCTACTCATTCGTTTTTGGAGGCACCGATCTACCCATTCGTTTTTGGAGGCACCGATCTACCCATTTGTTTTTGGAGGCACCGGTCTACCACCACACTGCCTTTTAACACTGATCAGCTGTAGGGCAGCCCTTTGAAGCCCCGCGGCAAGAGTTTAGATAGTTTTTTTCCTTCTAGCCGATCAGCTGGGACTCGGGAGGCAGCAATAGATTGGGGGTGGGGCCAAATAAAAGGTAAGAATAACGCGGGAGGGGGGCGGGAGAGCCCAACTCCCGAACAAAGAGAACCGGTTCTGTGACGTCGTATCGTCACCGCTACCGGCTCGGCCGAACCGGGAGGAACCCACCACTGTTCCAGCATTGGTGAGAGTGTTTTTGGTGTCTCCAGCTTTCTATAAACACCAAGGCAGGTCTTTTTACACATACAAATAACACCTGCCATATACCCGATGTGTGGAAGATGGCAATAGTTGTCCCCATATATATATATATATATATTAAAAAGGAAATAAAAAGGATCCTAATAATTATAGGATCCTATTAGCCTGATTGACACTGCAGCAAAAAATATATGCTAGGTTCCTTTTAGATAGAACTGAAATCTGGGTCGAGGAAAACCATATCCTCGCAGAAGAACAAGCAGGTTTTAGACAAAGCCGATCCACTTTGGATAACTGCTTTATCTTGAACTATCTAACTGCCAAATATGCCTATAAGAGGAGACCCCTGTTTGCTGCTTTTATAGACCTCGCGGCAGCATTTGATATGGTAAACTAGAGAAGCGCGAGGGAGTAAACCGACATCTCTTAAAATAGAACCTAGACTGCTGGCTTTGATTAAAGCCCTTTACACGAGTACCTGTTTGAGGGTGCGGTATGGGGTTAATAGGGCTCTGGACTAACAGGATTCACACAAATAAAAGGGGTAAGGCAAGGGTGTATCCTGACCCCATTATTATTTACCGTATTTTTCAGAGTATAAGATGCACTTTCTCCCTCCCCCCCTTTAAAGAAAGTGAAAATTTGGGTGCGTCTTATACATCGAATAGCCGTGAGCCTGGTGGCGCAGCAGACTAAAGCACTGTTATTAACATCAGCTGTCTGCAATTAAAGTAAGTTCGAATCTCGCCAGGCTCAAGGTTGACTCAGCCTTCCATCCTTTCTAAGGTAGGTGAAATGAGGACCCAGATTGTGGGGGCAATAAACTGACTTTGTATAAATATACAAAAGTATGAAGGCTATTGCTTAACGCATTGTAAGCCGCCCTGAGTCTCCGGAGAAGGGCGGCATATAAATCAAATAAAAAATAAATTAAAAAAAAGAATGTAGCCCTGCCCACCCTCGGTCCCCACCTTTTGGCCTCGGCCTCCCAGCAATTTACCTCCTTGCAACAGCCCGTCAGCTTCAGCACAACCTGATTAGCACAAGCAGCTGATTGTCAGTTCGGTCTCCCGACCTTCAGCTGTTTCAGGCTGCAGGGATTGCCATTGCCTATTGCCCTGCAAGCAGGAAAATTCCTGGGAGGCAGATTTTTTTTTCTTCTTGTGCTAATCAGGCTGTGGTGAAAATGAAACTGAAACTAAAGCAGGCTGTTTGCTGTTTGCTGCAAGCAGGAAAACTGCTGGGAGGCAGATTTTTTTTTCTTGTATAATCAGGCTGTGATGAAAATGAAAATGAAACTAAAGCAGGCTGTTTGCTGTTGCTGCAAGAAGGCAAATTCCTGGAGGCAGAATTTTTTTTTCTTGTGCTAATCAGGCTGTCGTGAAAACGAAAGTGAAACTAAAACAGGCTGTTTGCTGTTTGCTGCAAGCAGGAAAACTGCTGGGAGGCAGATTTTTTTTTCTTGTGCTAATCAGGCTGTGGTGAAAACGAAAATGAAACTAAAGCAGGCTGTTTGCTGCAAGGAGGCAAATTGCTGGGAGGCAGATTTTTTTTTTCTTGTGCTAATCAGGATGTGCTGAAACTGAAACAGGCTATTTGCTGTTTGCTGCAAGGAAGCGAATTGCTGGGAGGCAGAGGCAGATTTTTTTTTTCTTGTTTTCCTCCACAAAAATGGTAGGTGCGTCTTATAGTCCGGAGCATCCGAAAAATACGGGTAGTTTATATATCAGTGACTTGCTAGGGTTAAGGAAGGATCCCGTGGTACACATGCCGATGATCCTAAACACATACTGTAACAGCTTGCTCTATGCTGATGATATAAACACTGAAATAACTGCTGTTTTCCCGGAGCCTTCAGGCTCCAATCTCAGGATGATGGGAGCTGAGGTCCAAAACATCTCCAAGGAAAAGGAGATGCTGTTTAAAATTCCGGTGAGCCAGAACTTCAGTTCGTCTTCCTAACTGCCGGGCTATCCTTTCTCACCGGGTCTTGTCCCTCCGCCAGGACCATTCCCCCGTGACGCCGGTCACTGTGCTGTGCGCCGAGGCCAGGGAGGCTGCCCAGAAGCTGCTGAACCATTACGTGAAGGTTCAGGGGCTGATCATCTCCCAGATGTTGCGCAAGAGCGTGGAGACACGCGACTGGATCTCCACCATCGAGCCTCGCAACGTCCGTGCCGTCATGAAGAGGGTGGTGGAAGATGCCACTTCGATCGACGTGCAGGTGAGAGTGCAGGGAAGGCCCAGCCAAGCATGGATTTTCCTGGGAAGAAGGTGAAGTAGCCTCTTAGGGCATGGAGGAGTGGGGTGGGGCAGGGTGTCTGGCTTTGGAGAACAACTGGAGGCTGAAACATGAAGAACGGTTGCAGGAACTTGGCATGGCTGGTCTAGTGAAGAGAAGGACCAGGGGAGACAGGAGAGCATCTTCCAATATTTGAGGGGCTGCCCCAGAGAGGAGGAAGGGGGCCAAGCTATTTTAGGCCAGACAAGGAATAATGGATGGAAACTGATCAAGGAAGATTCAACCTGGAAACCGCTCCTTCCATCGGGACCTGAAGATTTGGCTGTTCAAGCAAATAGGCTGACTCTGATTCTGGGTTTTATTAGTTATTAGTTATTAGTTAATTTGGTTTAAAATGGGATTTTGTTGTACATGTTTTTAACTTGCGTTCGCCACCCTGAGTCCTTCTGGAGAAGGGCGGCATATAAATACAAGGAAGGAAGGAAGGAAGGAAGGAGAAAGAAAGAAAGAAAGATAATAATAATAATAAAGTGAAGTTTCCGAAAGATGCCCTAATTAATTCATGAGCTATGAGCCAAACTTCAAAAGAAATACAGTCATTTATTAGGAGCACCATTGTTCGGCAATATTCTTAATAGATTTTAAATTGTTTTAATTTGGACTTTTAATTTTATATTGTTTTAACGTGCAATTGTGCATTTTATTGTTGTGAGCCACCCTGAGTCCATTGGAGATAGGGAGGCATATAAATCGCATTAAACTAAACTAAACTAATCCCAAGTAGATTTACGTTCCCTTATGACCCTGTCTCTCCCCTCCTCCCTGGCCGTGTCATAAATCACATTCTCCAATTAACCACTTTGGCTGGCTGTGAAATCCAACACCCTCCTTCTGATTGCGGTCAGGAAGAATGTATGGAATGTAGCTTCAGTTAGGGAAATCAATCAGCTCTTATCAGTTCTCCCTCCCTCCTGCTCATGGCAACTTGAAAGCTTTGCACTGTCACTTTCTGACACAGAGAACCATCAACCCATGGAACAGAAGTTGCCTTCAGAAGTTGTGGGAGCTTCATCCCTGGAGGCTTCCAAGAAGAGACTGGACTGCCATCTCTCAGAAATGGTGTAGGGTCTCCTGCTTGGCAGTGGGGTTGGACTAGATGACCCACAAGGTCCCTTCCGACTCTGTTATTTTGCTCTGTATTCTGTGCTGCCCCTGCTTGTCCATACCAGCAACTCGCATCTCCCTGCCCTTGTCTCTTCTCCCAGGTGGGCCTGCTCTACGAGGAAGGGGTGCGGAAAGCTCAGAGCAGCGATTCCAGCAAGCGGACTTTTTCCGTCTCTAGACAGCAGAGCCGCTACGCGCCCAGCTACACTCCCAGGTGAGCTGATGGGGGGGCAAAGGGGGGGGGGAAGGCTGCATAGCAAGGTTACCTTCTCTGCATGAAACACCTGAAGGTGCTCTCCGCCACAATTGGGCCCAACATTTTTTGTTAAGTGAGACATTGGTTAAGGGGATTTTTGCCTATGTCGTTAAGTGAATCACTGCAGCTGTCAAGTTAGCCACACGGTTGCAAAGTGAATCTGTCTTCCCCATTGACTCTGCAAGGACTTTACCTCAGTGGTGAAATGCAATTTTTTTTTACTGCCAGTTCTGTGGACATGGCTTGGTGGGTGTGGCAGGGGAAGGATATTGCAAAACCTCCATTCCCACCGCCCCCTCGGGGGCCAACCAGAGGCGGCATTTGCCAGTTCTCCAAACGTCTCAAAATTTCTGCAACCGGTTTTCCAGAACCTGTCAGAACCTGCTGAATTTCACCCCTGCTTTACCTGTATGTTAGGGAAATGGCACTGGTTCCAAGCTATCTATAAGCAGGCTCCCTGCAGAATTACGCTTAAAGGTAAAGGCTCCCCTTGCACATGTGTGCCAGTCGTTCCCGACTCTAGAGGGCGGTGCTCATCTCCGTTTCAAAGCCGAAGAGCCAGCGCTGTCCGAAGACGTCTCCGTGGTCATGTGGCCGGCATGACTCAACGCCAAAGGCCCACGGAACGCTGTTCCCTTTCCACCGAAGGTGGTCCCTATTTTTCTACTTGCATTTTCCAGTTAGGCTATCTGCAATCAGTTAATTAAATTATGATTTTAGGGCTTTTTTGAACTTTAATAATTTTATTGTCATTGTACGTATATACACAGTATACCCATACAACGAAATTCACTTAACACCCAAAGACCAGGTCCAACACACATAACAATCCCCAAACACCCCCACCCACCCACCACAATTCCCCACCCCTAAACCACCCAAACATCCACAAGAGAACTTGAAAGTTAACTGCTGTTAATTTTTGCTTTTCCTCGTTTAGCTTCTTCATCTTTCTGTAGGATGAAAAAAAGTGTAAAAAAAGAAGTACAAGTCGCTCTCTGATAAGGATATTCTTGCCTCATAACCAATGTGGGTTATTGAGCAGAGTACCCTTTGAGTAAACGCATGAAAAGCGACTGGGAGTGGTTGTGAACAATCACAGTCAACATACAAACACACTGAGTTGTTGTAGTCTTTTACTTTTAGAAAAAGTAAAGCAAAGTCCAAAAACAATCCAAGTCATACACAGATAAGACGAGAGTTGAAAGATCAATCCAGGGATATTTCAAGTACAAAGTCTTCTTACCAGTTGTAGTCATACACAATAAAACAGTTCTTCTTGAGTTTCAAAACAGGAACAAGTTCAATATCTAAACATTCAATAAATAGTAGAAAGCAACATGTAGCTATGATTAAACAGTGATCATGCAGAGAGATCAGGTAGAGAGTTATAGCAAACAAACAGGTAAAATGGTGGTATATCCACACAAGCCATGATCCAGACTTCCCTTAAGTACATTGGCTACAGACCTTAGCCAATCAGGATACAGGATGATGCAATACAGTCTTAAAGCAATATAATACCTTTCTGACTGCAACCACACATTGTTGGTTTAAATATTGCCTGACCAACTAGTTAGACAAATAACCATTTCCTAACACTCTCAACTCACAACAGTTCATTTAGTAACCATTCAAAGTTACAAAGGCACTGTAAAAGGTGACCTCATGCGTATGACGGTTGCAGCATCCCCACAGTCACGCAATTTACATTCGGATGCTTGGCAACTGGCTCACACTTACGACGGTGGCAGCATCCCGGGGTCACGTGATTTTGCGACCTTCTGATAAGCAGAGTCAGTGGGAAAGCCAGATTCACTTAAGAGCCGTGTGACTGATTTGACAACTGCAGTGATTTACTTAACGTGGCAAGAAAAGTTGTTAAAATGGGGCAAAAGTCACTTAACATATTTCTCACTTAGCAGCATAAATTCTGGGGTTAATTGTGGTCATAAGTCAGCCTGGAAACGGCTGAAAAAAAGCCTGGCTTTTAAAAGAACATTTTTGTGGGTCACCCAAAAAAAGATCCTTAATTACACAGACAAACAATTTTGTGCAAAATTGGAAAAGTGAAGAGATCCCGACAGATGAGAATGTTATTCAGAAAATATTAGAATGTGCAGAAATGAATAGATGAACACTTGCAATTAAAGAAAAGGAAGATCCTGATTATTATAGCATATGGGAGTTATTGAGAAGTGAAATATGGAAAACGTTTTAATAAAGTTAAGTAAGCTAAGAAGAGGATTGTTAGAATAGTAGGTATGTAAGTTATTAGTACTAAATTAAGAATTGACAAAATAGTAAATATGGCTGTAAATCTTAATTGTTATTGCGCAAAATATTTGTACCCAGATGACACACTGTTTAATGAAAGATGAAATAATTATTTCTTCTCCCCACACCACAATTGCGGCCAGTGCCCCCATGGATACCAATTTGCTGAGCAACATCCAGAAGCTTTTCTCGGAGCGGATTGATATCTTCAGCCCCGTGGAGTTTAACAAGGTGAGGACAAGCGGGGTGCATGGAGCCCAATTCTTCTCTTTTTCTTCTCTTCGCCCAGCACCTTCAGAAGCAGAAAGAGTTGTCGTTTTAAAGTAGGTTGGTTTGAGCAACGGCTGGGAGAGCTTTTAGCAGGAAGGAAGGGATAGACCTCTAAGGTTAAGGTACTTAGAATCGTAGTGTCAGACCTGCCCCAGTCTGATCCCTTAAGGAAGGGAAACCCTCGACTCCCATTTGGTGGAAGTGAAAGATACTTTTACTAAGGGATGCTGGTTGCATTAGAGTCAGGCGGAATCTGAGTTCCTCCACAAAAAGACAAAAACTGTTCCCTTCAGTGTCGTGCCTCCCCCCCCCCTCCCCCCCCCCCCCCCCGGTAAACCACTTAGAGAGGGCTGGAAAGCTCTGTGAAGTGGGATATGTCTAAGTGCTACTGCTATTGCCCTCCCTCCCTCCCATCTTCCTTCCTTTTCTTTTCTTCTAATTCCTCCCTTCCTATTATTTCCTTCCTTCCTTTTCTTCCCGCAATTCCTCCCTCATTCCTGTTTTCTTCTGCCTAATTCCTCCCTTCCTATTATTTCCTTCCTTCCTTCCTTTTCTTCCCCCAATTCCTCCCTCATTCCTGTCTTCTTCTGCCTAATTCTTCCCTATTATTTCCTTCCTTCCTTCCTTCCCTCCCTCCCTCCCTTTCCTTCCCTTCCCTTCCCTGTGGTTAGAATGCAGTATTGCAGGCTGACTCTGCAGACTGCCACGAGTTCGATTCTCACCGGCTCAAGGTTGACTCAGCCTTCCATCCTTCCGAGGTCCATAAAAATGAGGAAATAGATTGTTGGGGGCAAGAGGCTGACTCTGAAACCACTTAACGGGGTTATAAAGCACTGTGAAGCGGTATGTAAGTGCTATCGCTAGTCCTATAAAATGGGGCAAAAATCACTTTAACTGCCTTGCTTATGCTCAGCTGTGGTTGTAAGTCAAGGACTATGTGTAATCAAAAGGGTTCCTTCCGAGTTTGCACATGGTTGCTTCCCAATCTTTTCAAAAACAAATAAATATCCCACCTCTGATTTTTTGTCCCCTTTTAAACTCTCCTTCCTCCTCTTCTTCCTCCGCTCAGGTCTCCGTGCTGACGGGCATCATCAAAATCAGCCTGAAGACTTTCCTGGAGTGCGTCCGCCTGCGCACCTTCGGACGCTTTGGCCTGCAGCAGATCCAGGTAGACTGCTACTACCTGCAGCTCTACCTCTGGCGCTTCGTTTCGGATGAGAACCTGGTGCATTTTTTGCTGGACGAAATCGTGGGCAGTACGGCTCACCGGTGCCTTGATCCCGTCCCCATGGAGCAGAGCGTGATCGAGGTCATCTGCGAACGCGGGTAGAACGGCGAGAGGCATAAGAAAGACGGGAGTCTTAATTTGGACCATCCGGAGTTTTTCTCCAGCTGGTGAACTTTTAAGAGGTGTGGGACTTCAACTCCCAGAATTCCCCGACTGGGGAATTCTGGAAGTTGGAAGTTCCACACCTCTTAAAAGTTCCCAAAGTCTCTTATCTTTTAAAAGTCCCAACTCTATTCTGCAAAGGAGCTTCCGGAAACCTCTACGGAGAAAACATTTCTCTTTCTAACTGTATGCGAAGCGATGTCGGGAAAATTGGGTTCACCCTGTGGATGTGCCCTGCAACTTTAAAACTTCAACGGTGGGAAAATTCTGATAAATAAAGAGTAATTTAATTGTCTGCTGCCTTTGGAATACTGGGTCAATTATTGCAAATCAGCTGATTCCTACACCATTCACAAAATTGCAATTCTGACTATCGTATTTTTCGGACTATTAAGACACACCGGAGTATAAAACGCACCAAGATTTCGAAGAGGAAAACAAGAAAAAAAGTTTTTACCCTCCCCAGCCCCCAGGAGCACTCTGCAGGCCTCCCAAATTCTCTGTGCATCCCGTTTTTGCGAAAAAGAAGCCTGTTTTTCACAAAAAATGGGATGTGCAGAGGGTTTGGGAGGCCCGCAGAGTGCTCCTGGGGGCTGGGGAGGGCAAAAATGCAATGCGTGGAGGGTTTGGGAGGTGAAAGTTCGCAAAAATGGGCAATTTTTCACAAAAAAGGGTTTGGGAGGCCTGCAGAGTGCTCCTGGGGACTGGGGAGGTTTTTCGCCTCCCAAAACTCCCCACGCGTTGCGTTGTTGCCCTCCCTAGCCCCCAGGAGCACTCTGCAGGCCTCCTAAACGGTCTGCGTGCCCAGTTTTTGTGAAAAACGGGCCTGTTTTTGGCGAAAATGGGATGCGCAGGGTGGGATTTTGGGAGGCCAAAAATGGCTGTTCAGTATATAAGACACACCAATATTTCCACTCTCTTTTTGGGGGGGGGGGGAGAGGGAGTGTGTCTTATACTCCGAAAAGTACGGTAAATACAATCCTTGCCCCTCCTCTGATTTTTTACAAGGTATCCTCACCTGCAGTAACCCATTGCAACGGGCTCTTAGCAAGATCAGTTATTTGGAGGCAGCCCTCTCAGTGAACCACGCAAGATCAATTTCAGGTAGTCCTCAACTTACAAGAGTCCGTTTAGTGACTTAGCGACTGTTTTTCAAACTTGCCCCACCATTGCAGCATCCACAGTGGGTTCTTTTAGGGAGTCGTTGAGGCCGCTTGGAGGTTTATCTGCGTCCTCAGGGTCACCTGAGTAGCGCAAATGGGGTGTGGAGCCTTTTTGGATCTGCTGAAAGGACTTTGTTATAGGCCAGAGATAGATGGTGTACATTGGGGAAACAAAACAACCACTTCACAAACGCATGGCACAACATAGGAGAACAAACCCTTCCAGCAGTCCATCTGCATTTAAAGGACAAAGGCCGCTCTTTTGGAGACAGCAAAGTCCACATTTTGGACAGAGAGGACCGTTGGTTGAAAGAGGGGTCCAAGAGGCCATCTGTGTCCAAATTGAACAGCCCTCCCTCAACAGAGATGGAGGGATACAACATCACCTATCTCCAGCCTACAACACAGTCCTTTCAGCAGTTCGACACCCATTTGTGGAAACACAGACTTCCAAGTGGTCTCAACGACTCTCTAAAAAGGATGCAAATGACCAGCTGTCTGCAAGGAGTATCAATCCTTCCATTCCTCACCATCCAATCAGAGCTGAAGAAGCTTCTTGGATGAGAAGCGAAATGTCTTCATAAAGAAAAACCAGAAAGTCCAGTTGCCTCTTGAAAAAAGCATCTTTGGGAACAACCAGGACCTGGATGATTGAGAATCTCCATAGACATTTCTGGCCCTTTCTGCTCAGCCTCATGTTTGCTATCTACAAGTCCTCGATTTAACAACAGTTCATTTAGTGACCGTTCAAAGTTACAACGGCACTGGAAAAAAGTGACCTACAACCATTTTTCACGCTTAAAAGCAGAAGTCTTCAAACCTGGCAGCTTTAAGACTTGTGGACTTCAACTCCCAGAATTCTCCAGCCAGCTATGCTATGCATACACAGATAAAGCAGTAGATAGTATTGTATTTGTTTATTGAATAGCCCGAAGGCCTTTTCAAACGAAACAGAAAAGAAAAAGGGAAAAAGACAAAACAGTTAACAGAAATAACAATCTAAAAATATATGATATATGACATTAAAATTTTACAATATCAAATTTCAATAGCTAAGTTGCCAAGACTAGATAACCCAAATAAGATAGCTCCTCTCTAACTCAGCTCATCTTTCTTACAATCAATGAAATTCTTTTCGATATAACTGGCTCGTATTGCTGTCATCCTTTTAAGATAGCGAGTGATAGCCCTTACCAAGGGAGGAGAGTCTGCCTTCAACAGAAATGCTAATTTATGCCTTATATTCCAGTGTGGAAATTTATTTATAATTGGGGACAGATATTGTTTTCTTGCTTCCTCATACAGCCTACATTCAAATATTATACGCGCCGTGTCCTCCACGACGTTTGCCCCACATATACATGTTCTTTTGTCATACGGGATTTTCCGGTAACGGCCAAATTTAATGTTGGTATCTAAAAGTTCGAATCTAAACTTAACAAATAACTGTCTCTCCACTGATGGCATTTCTAGATGTAAATACTTTTCCAAGGTGAAAGTTGTTTTAACTGCTGTCAGCAGTTTAAGGGAGTGATTAGTTGAAAGGGTTGCCATGTCCATTTGCCCATGTATATCTTTAATCCGTTGTTTAACTCAGTAGATAGTAAAACAATAGTCCAGGGATATTCCAATAACAAAGTCTTCTTACCAGTTGTCGAAGTCATACACAATAAACAGTTGCAAACAGTAGCAAAAACAGCAAATAGCAGTAACGATTAGCAAAGAGCAATAATGAGCAGCAAAGAGAAACAAACCATGTTTCAAGCTCCCTCTTAAGGACATTGGCTACAGAGCTAACCAATCAGGACACAGTATGATGCATTACAGCAATACAGTTTAAATATTTTTTACAAGGTTTTGGTTGAAGTCCACAAGTCTTAAAGCTGCCAAGTTTGAAGACCTCTGCTTAAGATGGTTGCAGATTCCCCAAGGTCATGTGATCAAAATCCAGGTGCTTAGCGGCATCCCGGGGTCACATGATCCCCTTTTGCAATCTTCTGAGAAGCCAGATGCGCTTAACGAGTTGCTATGAACAACTGCACGATCGACTTTACCAGCTGCGGCAAAAGGTCGCAAAATGAGGCAGAACGCACTTAGCGGCTATCTTGCTTAACAACAAAACTTTTGAGCTCAATTGCGGTTATGGATCAAGGGTGACGACACGTTGCTTAGTGACCATTCAAAGTTGCATTGGCACTGATAAAAGTGACTTATGATGGTTTTCCACACTTACGACCATTAATAGCATCCCCCTTGGTCTCGTGTGAGCAAAATTCAGACCTTTGAAAACTGACTCACATTTATTGGTTGCGTTTATTATAGTTGCAGTGTCCTGGGGTTTTTGCATGCACCTCTTTTGCGACCTTCTTACAAACAAAGTCAGCGGGAAAACCCCATTCACTTAACAGCCGCGTGAATAATTTAACAACAGCAGTGAGTCATTTAACGACTGTGGCAAGAAAAGTCGTAAAAATGGGGCAACGTTCACTCAGCAACAAACTTTCAAGCTCAATTGTGGTTGTAAGTCAAGAAGTATCTGTACCTCTCACCCTTTTCCACACCCTGTTGTGACAATGTGCCTCTTGCAGCAGCTGGAGTTTGCAGCTGGGTAGCACCATATGAAGACATCCTGGGGGTCAAAAATAATGGTGGAGACCGTCTTGTCTTTTTGGGAGTAAAAAGGTAAAGGTAAAGGTTCCCTTTGCACATATGTGCTAGTCGTTCCCGACTCTAGGGGGCGGTGCTCATCTCCGTTTCAAAGCTGAAGAGCCAGCGCTGTCCGAAGACGTCTCCGTGGTCATGTGGCCAGCATGACTCAACGCCAAAGGCGCACAGAATGCTGTTCCCTTCCCACCAAAGGTGGCCCCTCTTTTTCTACTTGGATTTTTTTGGTGCTTTCGAACTGCTAGGTTGGCAGAAGCTGGGACAAGGAACGGGAGCTCATCCCATTACGTGGATTACACTAGGGATTCGAACTGCTGAACTACCGACCTTTCGATGGACAAGATCAGCGTCTTAGTCATTGAGCCACCGCTCGGTATAGGAGACTTCTAACCTGCACATCCATTCTTCGTTGCGACACAACGAGTCACGGCAGTGATCCACTTAACAACCATGGCTGTCCATAACTGACCAGTGTGTGTTTTTTTTGGGCCACTCATGCATTTAACGGGGAGTCTTACACGAAGCCTGAAATCAAAGAGGAAATGATATCTTTTTTTAAAAAGTTATATATATATATATATATATATATATATATATATAAAGTTTTATTTATATTTTTAAAAAAGTTTTATTTGTGTATATATATATATATATAAAAAAATACATACATATATACATATATATATTTAAGTTTTATTTATATATTTTTTCTCTTTGTATGCCATAAGTGCTTAGTTAACAGTGTACTGTCCGAGTCACCGGCTAGATTAGCCAAAACGTTTAAAAACATGTCTGCTAAATGTTGGAAATATAACCAAATTCCAGGTACATATTATCACATGTGGTGGACGTGTCCAAAAGCAAAAAAAAAAAAAAAAAAAAAAAAAAATGGACGAAAATGCCTACGTGGTTAGGAAAAAAATATTAAAGCAGCATATAGATTATAAACCAGAATTATTTTTGTTAGGCATATTACCAGAGAAATACGATAAAGAGAATGTATGTTTAATATTACTTGTTTTGACAGCAGCAAAGAATTGTGTTTGCACAAACACTGGAAAAATGAGGAAACACCCCCAGAAGAAGAAATAATTTTTTAAAAAATACTAAGCTGTGCAGAAATTAATACTAACATTGAAGATAAAAAGAAGACTCAGAATATATTTGAACTTGGATCGGTTGGATAATAGAGGAAAAAACTAAGAGTTTAATATTGTCATGAAATGATCATTATCTTGAATAAACGTGGCGGAAAGCTGCTTCCTCCAGAGCTGCTCCCTCCGTATCAACGTCCACATTGCATGCCGTATCCTGCTTTACCCAATAATGGAAAATCAATGTTTGCCCCTCAAAGTGACTCACGGTTATATTCGAGCCCTTTCTAAATATTTGACCTGGGAAGACCTGCCAAAGGAAAACACGGTGGTGTGCGTGGAGCAACAATCACGAAACGGCTCGGGGAGGGGGGGGGGGAAGAGAATTTTCCCTGCCACTTCCCCGTTGTGCAACGCTTCACTTTTTGTCCACGGTCACCTCTGACGTAGGGCTGGGAAGGATGGGTGGTTCCAGGGGCATTTATAAGGGACAACACCAGGGCCAACCACACATGCAATCAAGAGAGACCGACCTTTGCCATCCTAAAGCGGGAGGATTTGTTGCATTCCACACAACGGCATGGATGACCTTCTCCAGCAGTGGCCCCGGTGGAAAATTCACAAAGGTGAGACCCAAAATGGGGGGGGGGGGGGGGAGGGAACTGAAATTCAGCATTGCTTTTAAACTTGAGAGCATGCTATGTGTTAGATAGATAGATAGATAGGATAGATGATAGATACCGTGTTTCCCCAAAAATAAGACCCTGTCTTACATTTTTTTGAACCCTGAAATAAGCACTTGGCCTTATTGCCATGCTCTCAAAAGCCCGATTGGGCTTATTATCAGGGGATTTCTTATTTTGGGGAAAATAGGGTAGATAGATAGATAGATGAGAGAGTGAGAGAGAGATTGAGAGAGATGGATGGATGGATAGATAGATAGGTAGGTAGGTAGGTAGATGATAGAGATAGATAGATGATAGACAGACAGACAGACAGAAAATAGATATAGATAGAAATATATACACTGCTCAAAAAAATAAGGGGAAGACAAGCAGAAGACATCCGAGATCTGAATGAATGAAATAGCCTTATTAAATACTTTGTTCGTTACATACAGTAGTTTTGTGTTCCCTTTAGTTGTTTAGTTGTTTGAGCAGTGTATAAACTACTGTATGTAAAGAACAAAGTATTTAATAAGGCTATTTCATTCATTCAGATCTCGGATGTCTTCTGCTTGTGTTCTTTATTTTTTTGAGCAGGAGAGAGAGAGAGAGACAGAGACATAGATACTGTGTTTTCCCGAAAATAAGACCCTGTCATATTTTTTTGAACGCCAAAATAAGCATTTGGCCCTATTTTCGGGGAGGTCTTATTATATTTTGGGGCGCTTGGAGTAAGATGGGGCTCCTCTTGCCATCTTACCTGATTTCCAGCTCTGCGTTTAAATATTTTTGGAGAGGGCTTATTTTCAGGGGGAGGCTTATTTTAGTGCATGCACTCAAAAGCCCAGTTGGGCTTATTATCAGGGGAGGTCTTATTTTTGGAGAAACAGGGTAGATAGATGGAGGGATGGGATGGGATAGGATTGAAGATAGATAGATAGATAGATAGATAGATAGATAGATAGATAGATAGATAGATAGATAGATAGATAGATAGATAGATAGATAGATAGAATTCTTTATTGGCCAAGTGTGATTGGACACACAAGGAATTTGTCTTTGGCGCATAAGCTCTCAGTGTACATAAAAATACATTCATCGAGAATCATAAGATACAACACTTAATGATAATCATAGGGAACAAATAAGCAATAAGGAAACAATATCAATATAAATGATAAGGATACCAGCAACAAGGTTACAGTCATACAATCATAAATGGGTGGAGATGGCTGATAGGAATGACAAGAAGATTAATAGTAATACAGACTTAGCGAATAATTTGACAGCGTTGAGGGGATTATTTGTGACGGCATTTGGGAAAAAACTGTCCTTGTGTCTAGTAGTTCTGGTGTGCAGTGCTGTATAGCCTCGTTTTGAGGGGAATTTCCAGATATGAACTAAAATTTGGCTCACCGCTTTGTGGTTTAATAGTGTCAAACCCACCTATGGTGGTTTGCAAACAAGGGCTTATTCAGCTAATGACCCCCGTCAACGGTATTTGGATTCAAGATATAGTAGCTAAACAAATTGTGACTTAAATGTAATGTATAAGAGGCCAGGGGTCTATAGGTTTTACATGAATTAGAAAAGGGAGGGGAATTATTAATGTTTAAGCTGGAGGGAGCCTACCCAGATGGTCATTAGGGCAGAGAACAGTTTGTTAAATTATTTGAATCCCACCACTGATTCTAACACATTAGACAAATGTTTCTCAACCTTGGCCACTTTAAGATGTGTGGACTTCTGGGAGTTGAAGTCCACAGGTCTTAAAAGAATTCTGGGAATTGAAGTCCATATGTCTTAAAGCAGCCAAGGTTGAGAGACACTGAACTGGATACTAATCCCATGGAGTTGAGTTGCATGGTCTACCAACAAGCCATGTGATCAATTGTTAAGGCTCCAACTAACCAATGGATTCCTAGAAAGAGCAATTTTGTAGTGGCAATAAGAATAGGAAGCTAATCAATCCCTTTCCTTTCTTTCTTTCTTTTCTTCATTCCAGTCTCCATCAGCGCAATCGTGTTCGTCTTGGCAGCCTTGAGTTCGGCCACAGATGTGTTTTTCCGATGCTCCACAACCAAAATCAACAACCGCCTGGTGGCCAACTGCCAAGGCCAAAGGCTCAAGGCCACACCCAACGTGGACGTGTCCACTCAAGTCTTCTTGTTGAATTTCAACCACTTCACCACCATCCAGACGTCTTCGTTCCCACAGTTGAGTGCCTTGAAGATGCTGTCGTTGGGGATACAATTGGGAGGTCCTCTCTATGTTGGAGAAAGGGCCTTCGCGAATGTGCCCAACATCACCTTCCTAGATTTGGGGGGCAACAGGAACCTGTCGTTGCATCCCAAAGCGTTCCAAGGTTTGACCAAACTCAAGGTATTACACTTGGACAATAGTGATTTTGATAACAGAATCCTGGAGATGGGCTACTTCCAAGACCTTTTATCACTGGAAACCTTGGACCTTCGTGGAAACCACCTTCATCGGTTGACCCCAGATCCAACCTTCCAAGGACTGAAAAAATTAAGCGTCCTTCAGCTGAATCTCAACAAAATCGGGGCAATTTGTGGGGACGACCTCCAATATCTCAGAGGGCGTCATTTGACCTTCCTTGACCTGTCCTCCAATCGATTGTCCAGAGATCATCTTTCTTCTTGCACCAACCCGTTTCTCAACATCACCCTGGGCACTTTGGACATCTCTTCAAACCCATGGGACGTAGCCCGAGTCGAAGACTTCCTCAAAAGCCTGAACGGTACAAAGATCCAGAACCTCAAGGTGCAACATTCAGGAGCCATCGGCAGTGGGTTCGGGTTCCAGAACTTGAAGGACATTTCAGCCACCACGTTCTCGGGGCTGCGTCACAGCCGCATCTGGACTTTCGACATGTCCCATGGTTTTCTCAACACCCTGAACACCTCCGTCTTCTCAAGCTTGCCAGATCTCAACACCTTGCTCTTGAGATCCAACCAGATTAATAAGATTCAAAAGGGGGCATTTTCAGGATTAAGCAAGCTCCAGGTTCTGGATCTGTCCAACAATCTCCTCGGGGAGCTATACACAGAAGGACTGAAGGATTTGAAATCCTCTCCTTTACGACGTCTGATTCTGAAGTCCAACCACATCGGGATTGTTCAGCATGACGCCCTGATGGGTCTAAAATCTTTGCAGTTCCTTGACCTGCAAGACAACGCTCTTGACCGAGTTCCCAATGGGAATCTCCCTTCCTTGATGAGTCTTAATTTGGGACAAAACAGGATCCAGAACACCTGGGGCATAGAAAAACTTGGCCCAAACCTGGTCCATCTTGATCTCTCCTCCAACCGTCTGAAGGACCTGGGGAATGTCTGGCATCAGCTCGCAGAGATTCCCTCCTTAAAGTTTCTGAATCTCTCCGGCAACCACCTGATGTGGTGTTGGCGAGTCCAGAAGTCTCCGAGGCAACTTACACAACTGGACCTTTCCCACAACAATCTGGGAGACATTTGGGCCACCCAGAAATGCACCGACCTCTTCCAGCATCTGGGGAAACTCCGGATGTTGAATCTCAGCTCCAATCACCTTCGAGACTTGCCTGGGAACCTTTTCCAGAGTTTGACGTCTTTAGAAATCCTGGATCTCGGGGCCAACAGTTTGCACAAACTTCCAGGACAGATCTTCCGTAGTTTGAAATCCCTGCGTGGTCTCAGTGTCCGTGGAAATCCGCTGATGACCCTCTCGCCCTCCACGTTTCAACCAATGGGGCAGCTGCGATTCTTGGATTTGAGGGAACTGTCCTTAGTTTGCAGTTGTGAGCTCAAAAATTTCAACAATTGGCTGCAGAATCACAACGCAACTGTGAAGGCACCTGAGCTGCTCCTGACTTGCATTCAGACCAGCTCCAATTTCCAGAGGCAGCCCCTGCCTCAGTTCCTACACAAGTGTGTCTCTTAAGACAAAAGACACATCTCCTCTGTGTGCAACAGGTTTTGGAGAGTTTGAATAAAATGTCTACCATGTCCTGAAAATCCAGCAGAGAGAACAATTTGCTGGAAAAGAGGGAATTGTAATTGTAATGCAAATAGTCCTCGATTTAGGACCACATTTGAGCCCCAAATTTTATGTGGCTAAGCGAGACGGTTGTTAGGTAAATTTTGGCCTGTTTTACCACCTTTCTTGCACAGTTAAGTGAAATCATCGCAAGTGTTATGTGAGTAACAGAGTTAAGTGAATCTGGCTTCTCCCATGGATTTTGTCAGGTTGCAAACAGGGGTCATGTGACATTGAGAATACTGCGGCCGTCATAAATAGAAGCCAGTTGCCAAGGATCTGGATTTTGATCCTGTGTCCATGGGATGCTGCAACGGTTGTGTGAAAAAGTTGTAAGTCCTTTTTTTTCAGTGCCATTGTTAACTTTGAACATTCAGTAAATTAACCGCTGTAAATCGAGGACTACTGTACAGTACAAAATATGTATAAATCATTTTATTGCAATGTAAGCGAATGGGAAAAAATCAGAGGCGGATTCATTATTTGTCTACGTTGCAATGATCTGAGCTGAACTTTGTATATTTGTAAATAAACCAACTATTAGAAAATAACATTCTGCCTAATAACTTCTTTCAAAAGAAATAGGTAAAGGTAAAGGTTCCCCTCGCACATACGTGCTAGTCGTTCCCAACTCTAGGGGGCGCTGCTCATCTCCATTTCAAAGCCGAGGAGCCAGTGCTGTCCGAAGACGTCTCCGTGGTCACGTGGCCAGCATGACTCAACGCCAAAGGCCCACGGAACGCCGTTCCCTTCCCATCAAAGGGGGTCCCTATTTTTTCTACTTGCATTTTTTTTTTTACCTGCTTTCGAACTGCTAGGTTGGCAGACGCTGGGACAAGTAACGGGAGCTCACCCCGTTACACGGCACTAGGGATTCGAACTGCTGAACTGCCAACCTTCCAATCGACAAAATCAGCGTGTTAGCCACTGTGTCCTTCAAAGAAAATAAAACCAGGTTTAATTGTCAGTCTTGGAAACTTTAAATGGGCATGGAATTAAGGGAGGAGAGTAATTCTTAAAGGTGTCCTATGGTGCTCCCTATTGGCTGTATCCTCACAACATATTAAGCCAAGATTTGCTTAACAGGATGACTGAAGAAGTCACATTTGGGCACGATCTCCCAAGATGCCCACCTCAAATCATTGCATACTGGCACAGAATTTCCACTCAGATCAAAGTTGGGCAGAGGCCAGAAATAACAAAAATTAAAAGGTGATTTTCACAGGCATAATCAGAGGATACAAAAACTTGTCATACGTGAAGAGAAACAGACTTATTAAGAGGACAGGCTTGGCTAGAGTGAAGGTTTGGCAAGTGTATTCCTGAATGTAGAAGGGACCTTGGAGGTCCTCTAGTCCAGCCCCAGGCTCAGGCAGGAAATCCTATACCATTTCAGACAAGTGGCTGTCTAGTCTCTTCTTAAAAATCTCCAGTGACAAAGCACCCACAGCTTCTGGTGGCAAGCTGTTCCACTGGTTAATTGTCCTCACTGTCAGGAAATTTCCCCTTAATTCCAGATTGCTTCTCTCCTTGATTAGTTTCCATCCGTCATTTCTTGTCCTGCCTTCTGGTGCTTTGGAAAATAAAGCGACCACCCCACTTCTTTGTCGCAACCCTCAAAGTCCACTTATGACAATTGACCCCAAAATTTTGGTCGCTAATGACCGAACGGCAATACAGTTTTAAACGTTTGTCTTTAAAATGCAGTTGTTCAGTGAATGCATTTATAAAACACATTTCAGTGAATGCGTTTCAGTGCACAAAATTTCTTGCATGGAAATTGAGAAACAAAGAGTCTTAAAGCTGGAAAAAATATCTTAATTTATAGCCAGGTCAGCTGAAGAATGCAAAGAGAACTCACAAATATACTGTATATTTTATTTTATGCAAAGTTTTGACACGTGAGTCCAACCCCCAGAATAATTTATTAGTCTTAGACCAGAACAAATAAAAAAACTCAGTATATAGACACTTAAAAGTTCTAGTATCAAGTAATAAATAACTTAAAATCTATAATAAAATCCAGTGTCCATTATACAAGGTCTGACTATATGATAATTGCAAATCCCTAAACTGTGTGGCCCGTTGTAGGTTCAACGCTAAAAGGGAAAGGACAATGCAAAGGGTTTTTTAATTTATTTTTTATTTATTCAATTTAAGACCCAGGGCGGCTCACAGTACACTCAAAAAATCACTATAAAAACACTTAAAAATTAAAAACATTAAAACCCATTCACATCATTCATGGCCGGATCTCGTCAGATCGCAAAGCGAGATCAACGGCCCCAGGCCTGCCGGAAAAGCCAGATCTTCAGGCCGCTTTTCGGAAGGCCACAATTGTTATGTAACATAACTATGATGGTAAAGACACGTGTTTCCAATGAATCCCCAGTGTTACTGTGCAGAATTTGGCCACCTGCGCTGTAGTTATGGACTGTTCATCCTTAAAGCAGCCACTGGAGATAGGTAGTGTCGGAATGGCCAGGATACCTATCGATTATTGGATATTTTTTCCTAATCTCCGTATAAAAGGAACATCTAAGGAGTATGTGACCCAGTCTCCACCTCTCTTGAGCCAATGGCGCAGAAGTGCATTTGAGACACAACGTGGCATCTGGAGAACTGATCTAATGAATTTGAACTCTTTCTAATGATGTAAAACACAAAGCCGACGGTCCAAGCAAAGTCCCATAAAGGAGCTGTGCTAGCGACGTAGCCACGAAAAGCTTAATAGCAGCAGGGACGTAGTATCCTCCCTTTTGTGCAGAAAATTTTTAAGGATGGCGCTCGCTGATCTTTGGCCCACGGCAGCTGCACTCTCCGTGTGCTTTTCTTCAACCTTTGGCCTGAGTGGCCACCCCCAGGGATTTGAAGGTGATTTTACCTGCTCTTATTTTGTGGTCGTTTGAAGTTTTGGCCTTTTTGCAAAGGCCACGATCTTTGTTTTCTCATAGTTTATGTCCAGTTTATTGTTAAGTAGAGTACTGGATGGAGAAGGGCTCCCAAGGATCTTCTAAGGCCTACTGGTGTCCCGGAGAGGATCACAGCGGCATCTGCCTAGAGCCAGGAGGGTGATGCTTCGGTCACCTATTTTTGGAGGGTGTGAAGATTTGGTTCGTTTAGCCATTTTAACCATGTCGTTTATGTAAACGTTGACCTCGCTGTTGCGATCTTGTGAGATCCGGCCATGAATGGTGTGAATGGGTTTTAATATTTTAATTTTAAATGTTTTTATAATGGTTTTTTAAATGCATTGTAAGCCGCCCTGAGTCTCCGGAGAAAGGCGGCACTGGTGAGCTGCACTGGCTCCCGGTGGTCTTCCGGGTGCGCTTCAAGGTGTTGGTTACCACCTTTAAAGCACTCCATGACATAGGACCTAGTTATCTTCGAGACTGCCTGCTGCTACCGACAACCTCCCATCGACCCGTGCGCTCCCACAAAGAGGGCCTCCTCGGGGTGCCATTAGCCAAGCAATGCAGGCTGGTGACCCCCAGGGGGAGGGCCTTCTCTGTGGGGGCACCTACCCTATGGAACCAGCTGCCCCCAGAGATAAGGAGAATCCAAGACCTCGGTGCTTTCCGCCGTGCCCTTAAAACTTTCTTTTTTCATCAAGCCGGGCTGGCTTAACATATTTTTAAATTTTAAATTGGTTTGTCATTTTAAACTGGGGCCAAATTAATATATATTCTTTTAATTGTTCTTAATGTTTGTATTGTATGTTTTTATCTGGCTGTACACCGCCCTGAGTCCCTTGGGACAAGGTGCGGTATATAAATTTGAAATAAAATAAAAAATAAAATATAAATTGGACTAAATAAAATAAATAAAAGCCGGGGAGGGGGGCAAAATGCATCCCCGTTTAACCCCCTTTTTGAGTTTTAACTGACTTCGAGAGGGACCCTTGCATATTGCACCTCACCTTGAGGGATGTTTTAGTATGTAGGGCACGTAATAGAAGAAGAAACCTGCGGTCAATTTGAGACAGCTTCCAGCTTCTCACGTAACTTAGTCCTGGTAACCTTATCAAAGGCTGCCTTGAGATCTATAAAACCAGAGTATGATGATACAGGTCTATTTGTGTGTATTTTTCAATCAGGTGATGAAGAAGTAAGCACCGATCGGTAACCCTAACCCTATCCCAGGAGTCTGCAACCTTAAACACTCAAAGAGCCATTTGGGCCCGTTTCCCACAGAAAAGAAAACACCGGGAGCCACAAAAACCTTCCCGTGCCTGACTATTTCTTGAGCAGCCATAGCCACAAAATTAGCAGATGTAGTTGAATTAAACATTGTTTTCTTCTGAAACTTTTCTTTTCTTGGATTTATCCATGATTTAAAAGCTCAATAAATCGTGTGCCAACGTCTGTCCCACACTGGCTGTCGTGACGTGTATTTTGAGTGACAGGGAGCCGCAGCAAAAGGGCGAAAGAGCCACATGCGGCTCCAGAGCGCAGGTTGCTGACCCCTGCCCTAACCCATAAGGCAAATGCCACTAGTTTAGCTCAGCTCACTAAGCCGGGTACATAAATTGCACGTCACCGTGTTCGGTTCAGAGTTGAGTGTCGGTTAATTGGAAGAACCCTGAGCTACATTTAATTCGGACAAGAAATGTATTGAAGTTACCCAATTTGATAAACGAAGGTGAGGCGCTGTTTACTCATTTCTAGAGTATTCCAACACATGTTGCCAATTCTTCTGCTTCCTCATCGTGATTTCTTTGGAATGGTTAGCAAGGAAGAACGGTTTTCCCTGCCTATTAAAACATCTCTGTGGAGAAAAAGCACAATGCAGAAATTGAGATATAATTCATGCACAGATGCTAATTTCAGCTCACAGGTTAGCGTTCTGTGCATTTTGAGAACAGCCAGTCTCTTTAAAGACTTTAATAGTCACATTCTCGTCTGGACTATTGTAACGCTCTCTACATGGGGCTCCCCTTGTGGTGCACCCGGAGGCTCCAACTGGTGCAGAATACAGCCGCGCGGGGGATTACGGGAGCGACGGGGCTGCATTGGCTTCCGGTGGACTTCCGGGTGCGCTTCAAGGTGTTGGTGACCACCTTTAAAGCGCTCCATGGCTTAGGGCCGGGGTACTTACGGGACCGCCTTCTGCCACCAGTTGCCTCCCACCGGCCAGTTCGCTCCCACAGAGAGGGCCTTCTCAGGGTGCCGTCAGCCAGACAATGCCGGCTGGTGACCCCCAGGAGGAGAGCCTTCTCTGTGGTGGCACCTACCCTATGGAACAATCTACCCCCAGAGATACGAGTGGTCCCAGACCTCCGGACTTTTCGTCGGGCCATTAAAACCTACCTCTTTCAGTTAGCCGGGCTGTCCTGATTTTATGATGGGTTTTTTATTTATTTATTTTATTTTATTTTTGAATTTGTATACCGCCCTTCTCCCTGAGGACTCAGGGCGGTGAACAGCCAAATAAAAACATCAAATACAAATATTAAAACACATTTAAAATATATATATAGATTTGGCCCCATTAATTAAAACGATAAACAAAACAAAACAATTAAAAAACCCTTAAAAAGAAATTAAGGCAGCCCAAATTAAGAAATTGGTTTTAAATTGAAATCTTTTAAATTATGGGCCAAACTTATTTAATTATTTTAAATCTATTTTAACTTTTGTATATAAAGTGTTTTACTTGGCTGAGTCCGAAAGGAGAAGGGCGGTATAGGAATTTGAAAAATAAATAAATAAATAAAAGTTTGTTGGCTCTTTTAGAAATGTGCGACCCCGCAAAATTCAACCGTGTCACAGACGGCCAACCCATCTAAAGACACTTTTGAGTGAAGAAAGGTCATGTTAATATCTGATGACATAAAATCCCGCTGTTTGAGGCTTGCAGCAGTGGGAGGAACAGTCATCAAATCAAGCATTTATAAAACATTTTGTCTGCTTAAATCTCCAAGCTTGGGAACTTTAAGATTTGCTGGCTGAGGAATTCTGGGAGTTGAAGTCCAGAAGTCTTAAAGTTCCCAAGCTTGGAGATCCCTGGCTTAAATGCTGAAAGGCTGGTACCCATCATGCCCCTCTCTTCTCCCCCTCTCCTCCCTCCATACTGTGCCTTCTTAAGATTGCGAGCCTGAGAAGGCGATGAAAATAACCTTCTATAACTATCCACTTCTATAACTATTTTTAATTAATTCTAGTCCATCAACAGCCTCTTCTTCAGATAATCTTTTGTCTCTTATTAAACCAGGAGAAATGCATCAAGACTTACATTTTCAAAGTGGAGGGAAATTGTTTTCGCCCAATTCTTGCTGGAATCGTCAATCTTTAAAAAACAACAACACAGTAATTCTTGAGTTAGCAATCAAATACTTTGATCTACTGTAAAAAAATCTGTAATACAGCAACCGTCCTGCTCTTCACCTTTTATTGTCAAAGGCAGTTCAGAGTGAGACATTTTCAATGTTAAAGGAGAATATTTATATACCGTATTTTTCGGACTATAAGACGCACCTGAGTATAAAACACACCAAAATTTCGAAGAGGTAAGTAAGGAAAAAAAATGTTTTTTTGTGTTCCCCGGCTCCTAGGAGCACTTTGCAGGCCTCCCAAACCCTCTGCGCAACACATTTTTATGAAAAACAGGCCTGTTTTTGGCAAAAACAGGATGCGCGGGGCAGGGTTTTGGGAGGCTAAAAAAGGCTGTATTCGGTGTATAAGACTCACCAACATTTCCACCTCTTTTAGGGGGGGAAAAGTGTGTTTTATACTCTGAAAAGTACGGTATTTATTTATTGATTTAGCTTTTGGGCCATTATTAAAATAAAGGAGAATATTTGTAGCTCAGGGTTGAAATTAGAGTTCCTTGGTGCTCTCTGAACTTGGTAGTAACAACCAAACTCAGACAGCACCAAGGAGCTCTCTTTTTCAATTTTGTTTCTATACTTCAAAGACCTTTGCAGTGTCCCACGGCCACCTGAGCACAATTTACGTGTTTGCAGAAAACTGGGGTTTACTTCTGCTTTTCAAACATGAGTTCGCTTAACAAACACAATTTTCCCCCCCCATTGAGTTGGTGTTGTGGCCCGTCAGCGGCCTGTGCAGCTAGTAGCTGATTCCGACAGCGAGGAGGCTGGTGTGGTGCTGTGCCAGCAGCCTGTGCAGCTGGCACTTGAGTTGGACGGTAAGGAGGCTGGAGAAGATGTGGTGCCAGAGGCGGGGATTCAGCCAGGGCCTTCAGAACCTCCCATAAGTGAAGAGGAAGAAGAGGAGGAGCCTCTTCTCGATGCACGGGCGCGCAGAGCTGCCAAAAGGCAGGAGTGGCTCCTCAGGAGGAGGTCTCCTCGAGAGTAAGGCTTGGGGCTAATTGGCCACTCCCTTAGCCTATTTAAGGAAGGACAACAACTGAGGCAATTTGCAGGGAACAACTTTGTTCACTCTCCTTCGCGTCTGGATCTTAGTTCTCTTATCAGTTTCCTGCAAATTGCTTCTGGGCTTTCTGCCAACCATAGTAAGATTACGATTATTTATTCTTTGGATTCTTGTAGGCTGTTAAGAAAGTTAATCAACAGCCTTTGTTTGAAAAAGACTGATTTAATTTAGTGAACTAAGGTTTGTACAGACTTTGTGTGTGCTGCATTTTTTGGGGTCCATAGTTGGGACATAACAGTTGGTTACATGAGTGACCCTCTTTACAATAGTCACAAAATGGCAACGAGTAGGCTCCATTAGGGTCTTAAGTCGAGGGCAACCTGTAGGTCTCCCTTTTTTTCCAGTGCCGCTGTAACTATGAACGGCCACTAAAAAGGAACTGTTGTAAGTCAAGGACTACCTTTAATTCGTTTCGCCCAAGAGGGATGAGTTCAAGAGCTAACACCATCCCCGCAAAGACAGCGGTGTCCAAAAGCAGGCTCTGCTCAGGGCATGTTTCTAATCATGGTTTATCAGGTGAAACACGGACAGAACATGCAGTTCATCATAGCAGACCATCGAAAATCCTATTTATATTTCCACGTTAAAAAAACAACAACCCAGAAGCCAATTAAAAAAAAACCGAGATACCTTTTTCCATCCTCTTCATACGAAATATACCGAACTCCCGAAGAGTCGGTGACTTCCAGAATTCTTTCAGTCCATCTTGCGATGCAGCTGCTCCCTCAAGACCCCGCAGCACTCAAGCTCTAAAAGAAAAAGATCAAATATCAGAAAATACGTTTGCTCGTTTAGAACCTTGATACCGTCTAAAAATGTTGTGGCCCGCCAGCTGTCAGTGGAGATGGCGACAGACTCGGACAATGGGGAGGAACTTGGGCCAGTTCTGAAGTCTGGGGAAGGCTCCGATGGATGCTCTGTGTTGGACGCAGAGATAGATCCAGGGCCGTCCAACATTTCCCAGCCGCCGGAGAGGCAGCTGCCTTTGGAGGCTGAGATGAGCGAGGAGGAAGAACAGGTGGGGCCTGTTCCAGATGCACGTATGCGCAGAGCAGCTAGGAGAGATGATCAACGGAGGACAAGGAGTCGACACAGGAAGCAAAGCACACGTGGGTGCTGAATGGCCCCTCCCTGGCTGGGGAATAAGTAGAAGGAAAGGGAAGGGGTGGTCGTAGGAGACAACCGTTCGTATTTCTGGAGATTTTGCTCATTGTAATTGCAAGTAGAGGATTACCTGTATTCTCTCAAACAATGACTCTTGGGGTCAGATTGTCTAGAATTACTTTTGATACGCCTTTCTACATATTGTAAGATCGTTTCTTGCATTTGGCAATAACATCTACATATATAAAAATGGCTATGTATGTGTGTATGTTCCAACATAACTCTGGAACGCCTTGAGCAATTTCAACCAAACTTGGTACACAGATGACTTACTCTCTGGAAACAAATACTATGCGGATAAGACACCCCTAACACCTCTCGGTTTGTGTTCTGTTAAGATACAGCCTGTTGTGCCTTAAAATGGCTTCTACTGTACTGCCTTAAAATGGCTTCTACTGCACTGCCTTAAAATGGCTTCTACTGTACTGCCTTAAAATGGATTCTACTGTGCAGCACAGTGGAGATGCCATGGTAATGGCTTCACAGTACTTCACAAGGGAGCTCCCTCTAGTAAGGGAGAAAATCCAACATTATAAATTACATTTGGTCCGGACATTTTCAACAAGGCTTTGATTATTCTTGAGGACAAATGTATGGCCATGATCAATAAAACATTATTGCAACTCGGCCTGCCTGCACCACTACAAGACTGACATGACGTACTTCACGCAGATTATATATGAGAAAAGAACTACAACGTCGAACAGCGTAGTGCATATATCGTGGACAAGAAGCCACTTCTAAATCAAGATCAGAAAAAAAGCATACCAAATGATCATGGACCAGCTAGCAAAACAACAAGGTGGTATCATTTTACTTGACGCTTGTGGGAAAACACAGGGAAAACATTCGTAACTAATTTAATTCTCGCCGAAATCAGTTGCTCTTCCTGTCTAGTATAGGATTGGGATAAATAAATACCCAGGCAACACTGAGTTATCAGCTAGTTAAAAATAAAAGTGCATTTCATATACTGTAAACCAAGGTGGCTATTTTTATTCTCTAGAGCCGTGTTTTTCAACCTTGGTGGCTTTTAAGATGGGTGGACTTCCAACTCCTAGAATTCCCCACCCAGCATGCTTCAAGATAGATGGACTTTAATTCCGAATTCCCCAGTCGTGTTTTAAGACACGTGGCTTATAACTCCCAGAATTCCCATCAGCCACGTTCTGGGGGTTGAAGTCCATATATCTTAAAGCATGGTGGCTGGGGAATTCTGGGGGTTATAGGCCACATGTCTTAAAACACAATGACTAGGGAATTCTGGGAGTCGAGGTCCATATATCTTAAAGCATGGTGGCTGGAGAATTCTGGGGGTTGAAGTCTATATATCTTAAAGCAGTGATGGTGAACCTGTGGCACGAGTGCCACAGGTGGCACGCGGAGCCATATTGGTGGGCACGTGAGTGTTGCCCTAGCTTAGCTCCAGCGCGCATGCGCGCCCTGGCCAACTGATTTTCAGGCCTTCCAGTCCCACCGGAAGTTGGGAAACTGGCTGTTTCCGGGAGGCCTCCAGGGGGATGGGGAAGGCTGTTTTTGCCCTCCCCAGGCTCCTAGAACGCCTCTGTAGCCTGGGGAGGGGAAAAAACTGGCCTATCGGGCCCACCGGGCCATCACGTGCCAAAAGCAGGGGGAAGTGGGGGGGTCACGTGCGCATGCGCGGGAGGGTGGGGCGCATTGAATTATGTATGTGGGCACCCGCACCCGTGACCCACCCCCCATTCTCCCCCCTGCTTTTGGCACACAACAGCAAAAAGGTTAACTATCAGTCTTAAAGCATGGTGGCTGGGGAATTCTGGGGGTTGTAGGCCACATGTCTTAAAACACAATGACTGGGGAATTCTGGGGGTTGAAGTCCACCCATCTTAAAGTCACCAAGTTTGAAAAACACTGCTCTAGAACCACAATCTATAATTCCATAAAGTTCGTAACATTAGAAGCACAGAAATGCCCCTTCACCCATGCCTTACCCAAACAGACGAGAAAGAAAGAAATCTTGTTTTCCAGATGCTAGTTTTCCATAAAGGGACACAACTGCCCCCCACAAGGAGGCCTCAAAAACAGACAAACCATTTTCACGCTGTAAAAAACAAAGGAAAAAGGGTCAACGCAGCTCTGAAATATACCTCACGTTTTCGAGCAACACAATGCATTTTTGTATTTATTATTATTGTATTAATTTTACTTCTTTAATATAACCCACAGTAACAGGTTTGAAAAAAGGGTTTATTACATTAATCATATATATTAAATTGTCTTATACTTTATAAATCTCAATATATTGTAATTATCCTATATATTATAGTTTGCCGCACATTAATTTTTATGCTTACATACTTACTTATCCCTTCCTATGGGATTTGTTTTGTAAAATTTGGTTTTTATATTTATTTTAGTTTTGTTAACTGTGTTTTTGTATAGATTATCCTACGGTATATATTATAGTTTGCCATATATTAATTTTCATGTTTATATATTTACCTGTTTTTTTTAAATCATATTTTAGTTTTGTTAACTGTGTATCTTGTATATATTATGCTATATATCGTTACAATTTAAGTTTGCCATATATTAATTTTTTTGTTTATTTACTGATCCCTTCGTATAGCTTTGTTTTTTTTAAAAAAATTTGGTTTTTATATTAATTTTAGTTTCGTTAACTGTGTATTTTGTATAGATTATCCTACGGTATATATTATAGTTTGCCATATATTAATTTTCATGTTTATATATTTACCTATGTTTTTTTTTAAATCGTATTTTGTTAACTGTGTATCTTGTATATATTATGCTATATATCGTTACAATTTAAGTTTGCCATATATTAATTTTTATATTTATTTACTGATCCCTTCCTTTAGCTTTTTTTTTTAAATGGTTTTTATATTTATTTTAGTTTCGTTAAACTGTGTATTTTATATTCTGTTTAGCTTTAAAAATTTTGCATTTTGCACGCCCTGTGCTATACCATCACCGAAGTTCTGGATTCTAACAATGAAGCCTCACATGGGATTGTTGGACTAAAAACTTCAAACTAATAACATTTCTGAGTTAACATGATGGAGTCTTGCCTGTAAAAATACCTTCAACAGATTAAAAAATAAACCACAATACCATTATACTTTATAAAGCTGCACATTACTAACAAGGAAGCAGAATTAAAGGTGTCTCATCCGACTTAAGCATAAAAATACCAAAACTGCTATTTTAAACCATTTTTAATTTTAAAATGTTAAAAAATTGAAATAAATATTAAATATAAAATAAATATAAAAAACAAAGTCTAAATTTTTCCATACGTTATAGCGAATGCCATACAAGAAATACATTATATTTACATATTAAATCATTAAAACAAATTTAAATTTGGTTTATTTGCCATTTGGGGTTAGAATTTAGGTTTCATTTCAGCATAAAATCTTGGGTTATAAGAAAGCCAGCATAGAGTCATCCCAGGCGCCCCGCATGGAACAAACCACGTTGGAATCATGGCTTAAAAATATACAAAGGGTTTAATAATCTGATAACTGCTTGATGGGGATTTCTTCCTTGCATTGGGTAAAATATTTCCAAGGTTATAATAAGCACGGATGGCAAAAATATAATTAAGATTATCAATGGATTCGGCAAGAACGAAATAGCCCTCCTTACCTGCGAGATCTGTAGGAAAACGGAAGCAGGTAGGAGGAGCCGGAAATAAGGGTGTCTGCCTTGCCATTGGTTGAGAAGGCAAGCCAATTATTGCTTTAACTTGAGGCGGGAGTATTTATTTGCAGCAATTAGGAGAGAGAAAGAGAGAGAGAGAGTGAGAGAGAGAGAGACTTTCTCAACCTGGGCAAGTTTCAGACGTGTGGACTTCAACTCCCAGAATTCCCCCTGCAGCTTTCAGTGACCAAGGAATGTCACTGGCAAGTGGCCAAGCTGTCTCAGGAATTCTGGGAGTTGAAGTCCACAGGTTGTAAAAGGGCCACATATTTGCCCACACAAATATGTGTATTTGCCTACTTGGGGGAGAAAATTGTACTCTGCTGATATGGAGGGGGCATTTTGCGGGGTGGGGGCACATCTGAGGCTTTGGGAGCAACTTTTTTTGGTTTATCTCCTCTCTCTTTCCTCCCCCCTCACTCCCTTCTCTATTTTTCCTCCCTCCCACCCTTCCTTCTCTCCCCTCCCCTCTTTTCCTCCCTCCTGTTCTTCTCCCTTCCTTTTTTTCTTCCTTCCCTCATTTCCTGCCCTCTTTCTTTCTCCTTCCTTCCTTCTTTCTTTCCTGCCTTCCTTATTTCCATTTTCTTCCCCCTAATTCCTCCCTCTTTCCTGTTTTCTTCTACCTAATTCCTTCCTTCCTTCCTTCCCCTTTCCTTCTTTCCTTCTTCATTCCTTCTTTCTCTAGCTCCTTTCCTTTCCTTTCCCTTCCTTCCTTCTTTCCCTAGCTCCTTTCCTTTCCCTTCATTCCTTCCTTTTCTTCCCCAATTCTTCTCGCATTCCTGTTTTCTTCTACCTAATTCCATCCTTCCTATTTTTTCTTTCCTTCCTCCCTCCCTTCCTTCCTTCCTTTTCTTCCAATTCTTCCCTTCCTGTTTTCTTTTGCCTAATTACTCCCTATTTTTTCCTTCCTTCCTTCCTTTTCTCCCAATTCCTCCCTTTCCTGTTTTCTTCTACCTAATTCCTCCCTTCCTATTTTTTCCTTTCTTCCTTCTTTCCTTCCATTTCCTTCCCCCAATTCCTCCCTCATTCCTGTTTTCTTCTAATTCCTCCCTTCCTATTCTCCCTTCCTTCCTTCCTTCCTTCCTTCCTTCCTTCCTTCCTTCCTTCCCCCTTTCTTTCTTTCCTGCCTGCCTGCCTTCCTTTTTTCACTAGCTCCTTTCCTTTTCATCCCCCAATTTCTCCTGCGTTCCTGTTTTCTTCTACCTAATTCCTCGCTTCTTATTATTTCCTTCCTTCCTTCCTTCCTCCCTCCCTCCCATCTCCAGAAGAGCTGAAAGGGATGAAAGGCAACCTGGGATGAAAAGGTGCCCTCCTACCACCCGGATAGGCTCTTTGCCCTGTGACGTCATTCCATCCTTGGGAGGCGATTGGCTCTCCTTGCCTAGGGCTAGCATGGGCAGAGGGCGGGGCGGCCAGCTGTCAGGCTCCCTGGCCAGACACTCTGCAGGACAGGTGCACCTCCTGGCATCCTTCGCACAGGTGAGCCTCCTAAGGGGAGACACGGGAGGGGGGGTCTCCATCCTCCTTGGAGAGGTTGCTGAAGAGAGGCAGGAGGGCACCTCTAAAAGGGGTGGGTGGGTTTCACAGGGGCGGATGAGAATCCTGAGAATCTGCAAGATTGGAGTGGGAAGCCTTTGGGTCCCCGAAATGTCTTTGTCTGCCGGGGCAGAAATTGCTCTCATTTTTTATCCCTTTGAAGAGACTGGACTGCCATCTGTCAGAAATGGTGTAGGGTCTCCTGCTTGGACGGGGGGGGGGGGGGGGGTAGGGGTTGGACTAGATGATCTCCAAGGTCCCTTCCGACCCTGTTAATCTAATCTAATCTAATCTAATCTGGACTCACCTGGAAGGAGCCTCATTCAGGCTGCCTAGTGGGATGCTGTTAATTCTGTCAATCAAATCCTTCAGTGGGGCTGTCAGTGGCTCCGGATACGATGCCCAGTTCCCTTTGTGGAATGCCTCCTCTTCCGCGCTGGCATTTCTCGCATTTTGCATGCCAGATGCAAGTTGCAAGTTTAAGGAGGGGGAGAGGCCTTGCTGTGCACCACATGCAGTTTGGTGCACCAATGCATTCTGATGTACAGAATCTAATCAGCCACGGAGGGAAGGATTTCCCAACAAAGGTAAATTTTCCCCTCGGACATCTGTGCTAGTCGTTTCTGACTCTAGGGGGCGCTGCTCATCTCCGTTCCAAAGCCGAAGAGCCAGCGCTGTCCAAAGACGACTCTGTGGTCCTGTGGCCGGCATGACTCAACCCCAAAGGCTCACCTTTGGTTACCTTCCCACCAAAGGGGTCCCTATTTTTCTACTTGCATTTTTTACCTGCTTTCGAACTGCTAGGTTGGCAGAAGCTGGGACAAGGAACGGGAGCTCACCCTGTTATGCGGTTCTAGGGATTCGAACCGCTGAACTGCCGAGCTTTCGATCGACCAGCTCAGCGTCTTAGCCACTGCCCAACAAAACAGGACCCCAGATATCTGTGCACGAGATAAATGGTTTATGTTAAGAGTGTGATTTTTTTACAAGAGAGTGAAAATTCAACCCGCTCCCCTCCTTTCCTGTTGTGACGTTAGGGCAGGTGTCAGCAACCTGCGGCTCCGGAGCCACATGTGGCTCTTTGGGCCCTCTGCTGTGGCTCCCTGTCGGGTGATCCCACTACTGGCTGGCCCCCTCCTCCTCGCCCTCCTCTCCCAGTCACTCCTCGCCTGGCCTGAGAAGGTAAGGGCGATGGCGGGTAATGGGGAAGGGGCTGGGGCAGAGACAGAGGGATACAGAGAGAGGGGAGGAAGGAGGGAGGGAGGGAGAGAGAGATGTCAACAGGATTTTGTGGTTCCCGGTGTTTTTTAACAACTGGTTCTCTGCCCTAATGACCAGTTGGGTAGGCGTGGCTAAGGAGTGGTCATGTGACTGGTAGAAGTGAGTGACGTCGAGTTGGCCACGCCCACCCAGGTTTTTGTGTCTCCCGGTGTTTTCTTTTCTGTGCGAAATGGGTCCAAATGGCTCTTTGAGTGTTTAAGGTTGCAGATCCTTGCGTTAGGGTCTGAGTTCACAAAAAAAAAAAAACCAACCTCTCTCTGCAAAGGTTCCTTCCTCCCATGGACATCCTAAGAAACGTAGCTGAGTTTCTCCTATTGAAATGTATCCTAAAATAATATATAATAGCTATTTTTACCCTTTTTGACTCTGGAAAAAAAGTATACGGGGAGTCCTTGACTTACAACTACAACTGGGACCAGTTATTGACATTGCTAAGCAAGGCAATGTAGGTGACTCAAGCCTGATTTTACAATCTTTTTTTGCAGCAGTTGTTAAGCGAATCGCTGCAGTTGTTAAGTGAATCACATGGCCGTTAAGCGAATCTGGCTTCTATCATTGCCTTCTACCATTGCAGAGCGATTAGAGAAACTAGGCATTTTACAGTAGTCCTCGACTTATGACAGTTCATTTAATGACCGCTCGAAGATACAACCCCATTGAAAAAATGCTGTTGAAAAAAAACTTGTGACCATTTTTCACATTATGACCGTTGCGGCATCCCCACGGTCACGTGATTGAAATTTAGACGCTCGTTGGTTTAGGGCCGTGATGGCGAACCTATGGTGCGCGTGCCACAGGTGGCACACGGAGCCATATCGGTGGGCACGCAAGCTCAGCTCCGGTGTGCATGTATGCGCCGGCCAGCTCATTTTCGGGCCTACTGGGCCCACCGGAAGTAGGGAAACAGACTGTTTCCTGCCTCCGGAGGGCCTTGGGGGTGTGTGAGGAAGGCCTGTTTTTTGCTCTCCTTTCTAGGAGCCTGAGAAGGGCGAAAACAGCCTTCCCCACCCAGACAGCAAATGGGCCGTTTCTGGCCTCCGGAGGGCCTCTGGCAGGGTGGGGAAGGCAGTTTTTGCCCTCCCCAAGCTCCTAGAAAGGCTCTGGAGCCTGGGGAGGGCAAAAAGTGGGCCTACCGGGCCCACCATGCCATCATGTGCCAAAAGCAGGGGGGGCACGGGGGGGTCACACACGCATGCGTGGGGGCGGGGCACATAGAATTATGGGTGTGGGCACACATGCGCTTGAAACCCCCCCCCCCCCGATGCTTCCTCCACTTTTGGCACATGATGACAAAAAGGTTAGCCACTGATCACTGGTCTAGGGGTATGATTCATGTTTTGGGTGTGAGAGGTCCCGGGTTCAAATCCCGGATGAGCCCCCATGGGGGAAGCCAGTTTCACTTAACAACCGTATTACTAAGTTTAACAACTGCTGTAATTCACTTAACAACTGTGGCAAGACAGGTCATAAAATGCGTCAAAGTTCATTTAACCCATGCCTCACTTAGCCGCAGAAATTTTGGCCTCGGCTGCGGTCGTAAGTCGAAGGACTACCCATATCAACAGAATGCTATTCCAAAATGCAAAACTATGTTGTGTAATGTACGACAATCGTGCCCAGGCACGTTTGAACACACCCAGGCAGGGATCAAAACAGGAGAGCTGCGTTGTGTGAAAAGTGTGTATTGCACAATATTCCTGAATCCCAAACCGGAGGTAAAAAATTCCCAACGCGAGTAAAGAAGGAAGGAGGAGATCCATTCTGGTTGTCCTTTGTTAGCCCCGTGGGAGACTTCGCATGCTCCCATTGTGATTAATTTCTAAAAAAAGAAGGCAGCGCATCTCAAATTACAAGCCCGGCTTACACACCGGGAAAAGGATGCCGACGTAAAATCTATTCTCCACATAAATTAGTTGGTTCGAAGATGGATTTCAATGGGAAGGGGGATCCTTCGGCCAGCTGGAGAAAGCGGGAATATTCAGGCTCTCCCAAATTTCTCGCTGCAGCCCCAGCCTTGTCGAACACAATTGCTTTTGGTCCAAATGGGATTTTTTTTCCCCCCTGCAGATTGAGACGGTGCCCGGTGGAGATCAAGTCATAAAACAGGTGCAGGAGTTCTCCGTGGGGTGGAAAAAAATCTCAACCGAAGACGCTTCGGGATCTGAGCTCGGAAGGAAAAAATGGATCGGCTGAAGGTTCTTCGCACCAGAGAACTGGAATTTGGGGGTGTATTTGGTAAGGAGAAGGAGAATTGGGGAGGGGGGAGCCCAGAGCTTTGATATCTCCAATTCTCATATTTGATTGTCCCTTCTAATCCCTCCTTTAAAGGACCAGATTACAGGTAGTCCTCAATTTACGGCCACAATTGAGCCCAAAATTTATGTTGCAAACCGAGTGTCGGCACTAGGATAAATGCATCTTGACGTGCTTGCCTGAAAACCTGACACCGAGACAATTGTTAAGTGAATTTTGTCCTGTTTTACAATTTTACAATTTACTGCCACATTTGTTAAGGGAATCACTGCAGTTGTTAAATTAGCAACACGTTAACGTGTTATATGGCTTCCTTTTTTGATTGTCAGAAAGCCGCAAAAGGGGATCGCGTGACCCTGGGACATTGTGTCCGTCATAAATGTGAGTCAGTTGTCAAGCATCCGAATCAGGGGTGGGTTCTACTTACCTTTACTACCGGTAAAGTAGTAAAGGTAAATAGAACCCACTATTTACCTTAAAGGTAAGTAGAACAGGGCCACTCACGCAGAAGCTTCTGCGCATACGCAGAAGCGTTCTGATGATGTCGGGATTGGTGGGTGGAGCCTCCCACCGGTTTTACTACCCGTTCTAGAGAACCGGTGCGAACCGGGGGCAACCCACCACTGATCCGAATGTAAATCACGTGACCATGGGGGGATGCTGCAACGGTCGTAAGTGTGAAAAATGATCACAAATCACCTTTTTCAGTTCCGTTGTAACTTTGAATGGTCACTAAATGAGCTGTTGTAAGTTGAGGACTATCTGTAAGAGGGAAAGGCTGAAAAACGATGGTGCTTCTAGTCCATCCCCCTCTACCCAGGGCCACCTTGGCTGTGGGGCTGAGAGGGAGGGACTGACCCCAGGTGCCCCCCAAGGACTGAATGGAGAGTTAGAGGGCCAATTGTTGTGGCCTGCCAGCTGCCAGCAGAGCTGGCGGCAGACTCGGACGATGAGGAGGCTGGGGAGGAACTTGGGCCAATGCTGGAGTCTGGGAAAGGCTCCGATGAATGCTCTGCGTCGGATGCAGAGATAGAGCCAGGGCCGTCCGACTTTTCCCAGCCACTGGAGAGGCAGCTGCCTTCGAAGGCTGAGATGAGTGAGGGGGAAGAACAGCTGGGGCCTGTTCCAGATGCACGTATGCACAGAGCAGTTAGGAGAGGAGAGCAACGGAGGACAAGGAGTTGACACAGGAAGCAAAGCACACGTGGGCGCTGAATGGCCCCTCCCTGGCTGGGTAATAGAAAGGAGATTGGTGGTCGTAGGAGACAACCGTTCGTATTTCTGGAGATTTTGCTCATTGCGTTTCGTGCATCAAAGGCTGCTAGCCAGAACTTAATTTGCAGCCTTTCGGCTGGGACCTCCCGGCCTGGCAATTATGGTAAGGAACCGATAAGGTCTGTTACCGCAGTTAACTCCTTGAAGGACTATTGTCTGGACTTTTCGGTAGATGAATGGAATTAATTCACATAAGGAGGAGTTTTTCGTTAGCCAGGAGTCTGTTTCTTGTTTCCGGCTTAAGGCTGGGTCAGAACAACAATAACTTTTCATTGATTGATTTATTACATTGATATGCTGCCCATTTCATTTATACAAACTGATTCTGGGCAGCTTATTTATTCATCGACTGGTTTTTTTCAATTTATGTGCCTGACTATCCGAGGCGTCTCTTTGGAGCATGTTCCTTTATATAAAAAAAGGGACTTATTAAATTTATCTGCCAGCCATCTCACTATGCAAAGTGAACCTGGGAGAGTTATTTATTTATAAAATTTATTTTTATTAAATGGATTACACGTTGATTGGCCGCCCATCTCACCCTGCAAAACGACTGTTGTGTTGATTGCCTTTGGGATGGAAAAGGGCGGATTTGAGCCCAGTTGTGTAACAAGGGCTGTCTCCTTCTCCTCCTCCTCCTCCTTCTCCTCTCCTCTTCTTCTTCTTTCCTTCTCCTCCTCCTCTTCTTCTTCTTCTTTCCTTCTCCTCCTCCTTTTCTTCTTCTTCTTCTTCTTCTTCTTCTTCTTCTTCTTCTTCTTCTTCTTCTTCTTCTTCTTCTTCTTCTTCTTCTTTCCTCCTCCTCCTCCTTTTCCCCCCTCTTCTTTCCTTCTCCTTCTCCTCCTCCTCCTTTTCTTTTTCTTCTTCTTTCCTCCTCCTCCTCCTCTTCTTTCCTCCTCCTCCTCCTTTTCTTCTTCTTCTTCTTTCCTCTTCCTCCTCCTTTTTCTTTCCCCCTCCTCCTCTTTTCTTTCTCTTTCTCCTCCTCCTCCTCCTCCTCCTCTTCTTTCCTCCTCCTCCTCTTCTTCTTTTCTTTTCCTCCTCCTCCTTTTTTCTTCTTCTTCTTCTTTCTTCCTTCTCCTCCTTTTTCTTCCCCCTCCTCCTCCTCTTTTCCTTCTCCTTCTCCTCCTCCTTTTCCTTCTCCTCCTCCTTTTCTTCTTCTTCTTCTTCTTCTTTCCTCCTCCTCCTCCTTTTTCTTTTCCTCCTCCTCCTCTTCTCCTCCTCCTCCTCCTCCTTTTCTTCCTCCTCCTTTTTCTTTCCCCTCCTCCTCTTCTTCTTTTCCTCCTTTTCCTCTCCTTCTCCTCCTCCTCTTCCTCCTTTTCTTCCTCCTCCTCCTTACAGGGGTAGCCCTCCTAATGGTTGTGATGCCCAGCACCGTCTTCTACCTCCTGCTGGTCTGCAGGACGGAGCAGGCAAGCGTGCTGAGCCCCCCCTGGCCGCTGCCCTCCCTCCGCTCCCTCTGGAGCCCCCGAGACTTTGCTCTGGTCCTGGCCTGGCTGGCATTTCAAGCCCTGCTCTACCGGCTGCCCTTGGGGAAGGTAAGGCTCTTGCATGGGCTGACACTGTCGGCTCTGGCCTCAGTTTTCCTCATCTGTATAATGGGAAGAAAAGTTGTATGGGATGTCATCCTGGGTTTGTTTTTTTTTTCCTGGGAGAAATTTCCTAACAGTGAGAACAATTAATCCGCTGGGTGGAAGTTGCCTCCAGAAGTTGCGAGTGCTCCCATCACTGGAGGATTTCAAGAAGAGATCGGACATTTGTCTTGAGTGTCTCCTGTTTGAGCAGGGGGTTGGACTAGAAGATCTCTGAGGTCCCTTCCCACTCTGTTATTCTGCTTGTATAGAGATGGAAGATGGATCAGCAGAGTGTAAAATGGTTATAAAAAAGGACAGCAGTAAATTTGAAGGTATTGTGCCCCGCCAGCGGCCTGCGCGGATCGTGGCTGATCCCGACGACAAGGAGGCTGGTGTGGTGTCGCGCCAGCAGCCTGTGCAGCCGGCGCTCGCGTCGTACAGCGAGGAGGCTGAAGAGGATGTGGTGCCAGAGGCAGAGACTCAGCCAGGGCCTTCAGAACCTCCAGAGGCTCCTTCCAGTGGAGAGAGCGAAGTGGAGGAGCCTCTCCTCAATGCTCGGGCACGCAGGGCTGCCAAAAGGCAGGAGTGGCTACTCAGGAGGAGGAGGTCTCCTTGAGAGTAAGGCTTGAGGATAATTGGCCACTCCCTTAGCCTATTTAAGTCCCATGCAGCTAGTGCGTTCTTGCTGGAAACAACTTGTAATTATCAGAGAATTTTTGAAAAAGTCTTATCGGATCTTGTTTTCTGGGCTGGTTGCCAACCTTTGCCGGACTCTGGTTTATTCTTGCTACTTAATAAATTTGATAAGGACCATTGGTGTGTGTCAATATCTTCGGAAATCCGGAGCTGGGGCAGAACAATGGAGTTACAAGAGCTGCAGCACCCAACAAGCAAAGTTCAAACAAATTTGAAGGCATTTTCAATTTTGGGCAGAAGAAAGAACCAAAAAGACGATCGGCATTCCATCCCTAATAAACAAGAAGAGTTGGACCCTATTGCTGAGAATAACTTTTCATTATGACAAATGGTCCTCGACTTACGACCGCAACTGAGGCCAGAATTTCTGTTGCAAAGCAAGGCTTCTGTTGCTAAGCAAACGTCGTTAAATTTCTTCCCGGTTTTACGACCTCTTTTTTTTTTGTTTGGCCATGGCTGTTAAATGAATTGCTTGCAGTGGTTAAACGAAACTTTTTTTCATTCGCAAGTGCCCATTTGGGTGGGTATGAATTTCTGCTTTGTCGGGCCAGATGGACGGCTGCCAAGATCTTAGGAAAACTCTGATGGTTTCATTTTATTATTTTATTTTATTCCCCACAGGGTGGATTTGATTTACATCGAGTTGATTTAAATCACAATTTAAATCATGATTTAAATCACTAGTAAAAAGGCTTGATTTAAATCAACTCGATTTAAATCATAATTTTTAAAGAGCAACTGTCATCTCTGCTACTCCTTTGACCCACTGTTGACTCACCAATAGTCCCAGTGTTGCAGAATATACAGCCTCATGCTACATAACTAAGCTCCATTTCATGCGGAATAAACTAAATTATTTATGTATCTTAAATAGAAAACGATCTTACGATAGATTTTTACCCCAAAAGTTTTTTATTAAAATAAATTCGATAAAAATCAAAAAAATCCGATTTAAATAAAAAAAATCCGATTTAAATAAAAAAAATCTGATTTTTTTTATTTTTTTAAAAAAAATCATTGATTTTTATCCACCCTGATTCCCCAACAGATCACGGAAGGAAGCCTCCTCCGGGACAAGAGCCGGCTGCAATATCGCATTAACAGTAGATATTTTATTTATTTATTTATTATTCATTTTATTTATTTTTGTCAAGCATGCATAAGATAACAGATACAAGTATAAACATGATTATGAATTAATGAAATAGATATGAATAAATGGGGACATTAGGACAGGGACGGAAGGCACGCTGATATGCTTATGCACGCCCCCCCCCCCTTTTTTTTTTATTTGATTTATATGCCGCCCTTCTCCGGAGACTCAGGGCGGCTTACAATGCGCTAAGCAATATCCTTCATCTTTTTGTATATTTATACAAAGTCAGCTTATTGCCCCCACAAACTGGGTCCTCATTTCACCTACCTTAGAAAGGATGGAAGGCTGAGTCAACCTTGAGCCTTGGAGAGATTCGAACCAGCAGTAATTGCAGGCAGCAGATGTAAGTGCATGTTAATAACAGTGCTTTAGTCTGCTGAGCCACCAGGCTCTATACAGACCTCTTAGGAATGGGGTGAGGTCAACAGTAGACAGTCTAAGGGTAAAGTTTTGGGGGTTTGGGGGAAGAAACCACAGAGTCAGGGAGTGCATTCCAGGCATTGACCGCTCTGTTGCTGAAGTCGTATTTTCTGCAATCGAGTTTGGAGCGGTGTAGCTTAAGTTTGTATCTATTGTGTGCTTGTGTATTAGTTGAAACAGTCATTGACAGGTAGGACCAGGGGGTGGGTTTAACTTACCTTTACTACCGGTTCGCGATGGGATCACATTCACGGATCGCTGATGATGACATCCAGGGTGGTGGGCGGGGCCTCACCAGTTACAACCAGTTCTTGCGAATCGGTCCGAACCGGGGGGCAACCCACCACTGGGTAGGACGTTGTAGGAGATAATTTTGTGTACTACGCTTAGGTCATGTTGAGGGTAGAACTGCCCTCTGCAAAATAGTGCAACGGACCAGACAGCGTTGCTTAGCAAAAACACAGATACTCTCAGACTCTGAACGTTTATAGAAAAACAAATAGTCTTTACTTGTAGTAAAACAAACAAACTTGGCTTCTTAAAACAAAGATAACACTTCGTCAAATAATCAAGGTTCAACACAAAAACATAGTTTGCTTACAATTCCAGTTCCTTCAGTAATACCGGCACAGTTCCTTTCAGCAGTTCAACCTTCTAATAGCACGAGGAGGAGTGAATGAACTTCGTGCCTTCTTTTATGTCTGCTTAGCCAATTAATCAATTAGTCATCTTGTAGCAGTTAAAGATACAGAACATAGTTTTGTATATTATCTACCCAACCGTAGGATAAGGATCGAACAGGTCAGACCAAAGGCGGCGTAGTTCTAAGTTTTCTAAGCCCAGAATTTCAAGCCTGGTGGCATGAGAGTCTTGATAGTATAGTGGTTTAGTGCACCCTGTTATTAACACAGCTGCCTGCAATTTCTGCTGGTTCGAATCTCTCCAAGGCTCAAGGTTGACTCAGCCTTCCATCCTTTCTAAGGTAGGTGAAATGAGGACCCGGATTGTGGGGGCAATAAGCTGACTTTGTATAAAATATACAAAAGAATTAAGGCTATTGCTTAACGCATTGTAAGCTGCCCTGAGTCTCCGGAGAAGGGCGGCATATAAATCAAATTTTAAAAAAAATAAAAAATAAGGTATTTTGTTGCGAGCAGAAAAGTGGAGGACTCTTCTCGTGAAATATCTCTGGACTCGTTTGATTGTATTAATGTCCGATATTCAGTGAGGGTTCCAGAGAGATGAGCTGTATTCGAGAATTGGTCTAGCAAAGGTTTTGTATGCTCTGGTTAGTAGTACAATATTACCAGAGAAGAAGCTATGCAAGATTAGGTTAACAACTCTTTAATGCCTTTTTGGCGATGTTGTTACATGATGAAAAAGGCTTGGAAAAACGAAGGAATCAGAAGGGATGGGGGGACAAATGGAGGTGGGTGGGAGAGACTTGGCAAAAGATGGCCGTAGCACGGCTTCCCCAAATTGGTTTGTTTTAGGCAATTTAATTAAGAAATATACATCGGAAGTACAGGAAGTCCTCGACTTACGACAGTTCATTTAGTGACCGTTCGAAGTTACAACAGCACTGAAAAAAGTGACTTAGGACCCTCTTTTCACACTTACGGCCGTTGCAGCGTCCCCGTGGTCACGTGATCAAAATTCAGACAGCTTGGCTGCTGCTTCATACTTATGACTGTCGCTGTGTCCCGGGGTCATGTGATCCCCTTTTGCGACCTTCTGATAAGCAAAGTTGATGGGGAAGTCGCATTCACTTGAAAACGGTGTTACTAACTTCACAAATGCAGTGATTCACTTAACAACTGTGGCAAGGAAGGTCGTGTAATGGGGCAAAATTCATTCAACAGATTTCTGACTTCACAGTAGAAATTTAGGGCTCAATTGTGGTCACAAGTCGAGGACTACCTGTACAAACTAGCCATTTCTATAACAACAGGCCTATCTAATCAATAAAACCCAAAATCAGAGTTTCATTTTTTTTCCCACCTCAAGCAGAAAGTTCAGAAGTGGTTTCCCTTTTTTGTCTGATTTGGTTTTCTTCTGTTTGTTTGTTTGTTGTTGGTTTTTTTGAGTTTGTATTTTAACTTTGAATAAAACAAAATATTTTTAAAAACCAGTAGAGTATCGCTAGGACTATAGTAGATATGAATGCTGGGAGTTTCACTCCAAAACTTCTAAAAGAAAGGATGGGGACAAAAAATTAAAAAGAAGCGCCATTATAATTAAAGCGTTCAGTCAATTCTACAAAACTCCGCACTGGCGACAGGAAAGGCATCCGGCCAGTAAACACTCAGCTCCATTCAGTTGCCCAGACTCCACCCTGCAAAGGATCATGGGGTCGTTAAAAGAAGATGACGATTCAGTCAATTCTTTGCCTTAGTTGAGTTTTTAGAGTTCCCAGAGATTATAACTATTGAGCCGTGGGTCTCATTTTGAGCCGGTCTCTCTTGATTTTTATGATTTTATGGTTGATTTTAAATTTTGATATGGATTTTAAATTGATAAATTTTAAACTATGGACCAAATTTAATTATTTTAAATCTATTTTTAATCGTACCTTATGTATAAATGCTTTTATTTTGGCTGTTCACCGCCCTGAGTCCGAAAGGAGAAGGGCGGTATAGAAATTCGATAGATAGATAGATAGATAGATAGATAGATAGATAGATAGATAGATAGATAGATAGATGATAGATAAATAAATAGATAAATAAATAAATAAATAAATAAATAAATAAATAAATAAATAAATAAATAAATAAATAAATAAATTTGGGGTACAAATCCCCCACCCTGCTTTTTTTCATTTTGGGTAGGTTTCCACGCCATGTTGGTCACAGCGTTGATGTTGGGCGCCGGACTGGCCAGGGGGCTGCGCTTGAGTTACATCTACGACCACATCCTGCAGCTGGCCTTTGCAGCGACCGTCCTGGCTTTCGGCCTCAGCGTCCTTCTCTATTTCAAGGCCCTGCTGGCCCCAGAGACAGCTCTGGCTCCCGGTGGGAATTCAGGTGAGGGCCCCCCCCCCAGGGGTGGGCTTCAAAAATTTTAGCAAGGGGTTCTCTGCCCAGTTGCTGGGTGGCTGTGGCCATGCTGGGCGTGGCCTAGTCGGCCTCCTGCACCATGGTGGAGGAGGGGGCGTTTTTGCCCTCCCCGGGCTCCGGAGGCTTTTTTTGAGCCTCCGGGAGGACGAAAACGGCCTCCCCAGGCTCCGGAGGCCCTCTGGAGGCCGGAAATGGGCCTTCCTGAATTTCCAGTAGGCCCGTTTTTCACCCTGCACTTACCTGCATCCAAAACAGGCCGTGTGGGGACTCCTGGGAGGGGAGGGGTGGGCGTGGCCAGCCAGGAGTGGGATTTGGGGGTTTTGCCGAACTGCACAGAATCTTAGCTAGAGGTTCTCCCGAACCAGGGGTGGGTTCCTCCTGGTTCGGTCCGGTTCGGCCGAGCCGGTAGCAGTGACGATATGACGTCACCGAACCGGTTCTCCCCCCCGCCCTCCCACCCACGTTATTCTTACCTTTTATTTGGTCCCACCCCCAATCTATTGCTGCCTCCTGAGTCCCAGATGATGACTAGAGGAAAAAAAACTGTTTAAACTCTTGCCGCGGGGCTTCAAAGGGCCGCCCTACCGCTGATCAGTGTTAAAAGCAAACAAATGAGTCGGGTCGTAAGTGCGAGGACTGGTCGTAAGTGCGAGGACCTTCCAGAAATGACTCTGACCAGCTAGCCACACCCACCTAGCCACATGACCTCCAAGCCACACCCACAAAATAAGCCACACCCACAGAACTGGTAGTAAAAAAAATTAGAAACCCCCCCCTGTCCCAAACCCCTGTGAATCCCCAGTAGCCCACCCCTGGATTTGTCCCCCAAATCTGGAAAAACTCAATGGGAGCTGCGGAATGAGGAAAACCCTGGAGGAAGAGGGAATCTCAATCCCCGTTGCAATCTTGTCCACCTGTCTTAAGATAGACTAAGCGTAGTGTTTTTTCCCCCTTGGAGACTTTAAGATGATAGAATACCAGAGCGGGAAGGGGCCTCGGAGGTCTTCTAGTCCAGCCCCCTACTCAAGCAGGAGACCCTAGCTAGACCATTTCAGACAAGTGGCTGTCCAGTCTCTTCTTAAAAGCCTCCAGTGTTGGAGCAACTCCACAACTGAAGAGGGAGTCAAGCTATTCTCCAAAGCACCAGAAGGCGGAACAAGAAGCAGTGGTTGGAAATTAATCAAGGAGAGAAGCAACCTAGGACTTTCCTGACAGTGAGAACAATTAACCAGGGGAACAGCTTGCCACCAGAAGTTGTGGGTGCTCAAACACTGGAAGTTCTTAAGAAGAGATTGGACAGCCACTTGTCTCAAATGGTATAGGGCAGTGATGGCTAACCTTTTTGTCATCGCGTGCCAGGAAGGGGAGGGCAGGGGAGGTTCGCGCACGCCCCGCCCTGCGCCCCGCCCTGCGCATGCGTGCCCAATCCCCCCTCCCCCCTTGCTCCTGGCCCGTTTTTCTTTGTCACCTGGCTCCAGATCCTCTCTATGCATCTGGGGAGGGCGAAAACAGCCTTCCCCCACCTACCCCAGGCCCTCCGGAGGCAGAAAACAGCTGTTTTCCCTACTTCTGGTGGGCCCAAAAGGCCTGAAAATCAGGTGGCCGGCATGCACATGCGCGCCAGAGCTGAGCTGGCATGCCCACTGATATGGCTACGCGTGCCACCTGTGACACGCGTGCCATAGGTTCGCCATCACGGGTATAGGGGTTTCCTGCCTGAGCAGGGGGTTGGACTAGAAGACCTCCAAGTCACCCGAGGACTTACCTGTACCGGAATTGGGCAGTTTTCCTGGGACGTAGGAGAGAACCAAAGGCCATTCCGCTCACCTAGGGCACTTCAAAAGTTTCAGAAAACGTTGTGGTTTTTTTTCTCCCCTCCTGCAGGAAACCCCATTTATGATTTCTTCATGGGCCACGAGTTGAACCCGCGCTTTGGGGTCTTTGATCTCAAATTCTTCTGTGAGTTGCGGCCGGGTCTCCTTGGCTGGGTAAGCGTCAGGGGTGGGCTTCATAAATTTTACCCAGGGGTTCTCTGCCTGGTTGCTGGGTGGGCATGGCCATTGTGGGCGTGGCTTAGTCGGCCTCCTGCACCAAGTGGGGGGGCCTTTTGCCCTCCCCAGGCTCTGGAGGCTTTTCTCGAGCCTCTGGGAGGACGAAAACGGCCTCCCCAGGCTCTGGAGGCCCTCTGGAGGCTGGAAACGGGCCTTCCTGAACTTCCAGTAGAGTAGAGTAGAGTAGAGTAGAGGTAAAGTAGAGTAGAGTAGAATAGAGTAGAGTAGAGGTAAAGTAAAATAGAGTAGAGTAGAGTAAAGTAGAGTAGAGTAGAGTAGAGGTAAAGTAAAGTAGAGTAGAGTAGAGGTAAAGTAGAGTAGAGTAGAGTAGAGTAGAGGTAAAGTAAAGTAGAGTAGAGTAGAGGTAAAGTAGAGTAGAGTAGAGTAGAGTAGAGGTAAAGTAAAGTAGAGTAGAGTAGAGTACAGTACAGTACAGTACAGTACAGTAAAGAAAGGAGAGTAAAGTAAAATAGAGTAAAGTAAAGTAAAATAAATTTTAGCCTCCAGCTCCCTAATTTTATCCACATGTTTTTAAAATCCAGTATGGTGGGAAAAAGGGGGGGGGAAATGAATAGGGAAATTGAAGATGAGCTTGTTCCCATCGCTGGGCTGACTGTCTCCTCCCTCCCACAGGCCCTGATCAACATGGCAATGTTGGTTAAAGAGACGGAGCTGAGAGGCAGCCCCTCTCTGGCCATGATCCTGGTTAATGCCTTCCAGCTTCTCTATGTGGTAGATGCCTTCTGGCATGAGGTAGGTTAAACCATGGCCAGCAGGCCTGGCCATGGGGAAATGGGAGGGGGATTTAACAAGTTCTCCTTGGAACGTGGGAGACAGAAATATTTCCCCAACTCAGAAACTCCCAGATTATTTGGCTAGCAAATCATTTTAGAGGTATAAGGCTGGTCGCGCGATCTGGCTTGACTCACTGCTTTGAGTGATCTACAACTGTTTGCACAGCTGCATGAAGCTAGAGCGGTCTTTCTCAACCACTTTAAGATGGGTGGACTTCAACTCCCAGAATTCCCCAGCCAGAAATTTGTGGCTGACATTTAGGAATATTTTGCAGGAGGCTGTTCTCACCACAATGGATATCGTCCACGATGGCTTTGGGTTCATGCTCGCTTATGGGGACCTGGCTTGGGTGCCGTTCCTGTACAGCCTCCAGTCCTGCTTCCTCGTAACTCACCCCCAGAAGCTCAGCCTGCCTGTGGCTGGGGGCATCGTTCTGCTAAACGGTGAGTCAGGCTGCAAATGGGCCCTCTGAGCATGCACAGAACGCTTTGGTTATCTCCTGCTTGAGCGAAGAGGGGGAGGAGAAGGGATTGGACTAGATGTCTAAGGTCCCTTCTAACTCTATTATCCTATCCTATCCTATCCTATCCTATCCTATCCTATCCTATCCTATCCTATCCTATCCTATCCTATCCTATCCTATCCTATCCCATCCCATCCCATCCCATCCCATTCCATATTCTATTCCATTCCATATTTATTCTGTTCTATTCCATTCCATTCCATTCCGTTCTATATTTATTCTATTCTGTATATTATCCTATCCTATCCTATCCTATTCCATTCCATATTCTATTCCATTCCATTCCATATTTATTCTGGTCTATTCCATTCCATTCCATTCCATTCTATATTTATTCTATTCTATATATTATCCTATCCTATCCTATCCTATCTTACGTTCTATTCTATTCCATTCCATTCCATATTCTATTCTGAATCCTATTCCATTCCATTTCCACTCCACTCCTATTCTATTCTATTCTATTCTATTCTATTCTATTCTATTCTATTCTATTCTATTCTATTCTATTCTATTCTATTCTATTCTATTCTATTCTATTCTATTCTATTCTATTCTATTCCATTCCTTTCCATTCCATTCCATTCCATTCCATTCCCTTCCCTTCCATTCTATATTTATTCCATTCTATTTCATTCTTTCCACTCTTCTCTTTATTATTCTATTCTATTCTGAATCCTATTCTATTCCATTCCATTCACTTTCCATTCGATTCTATATTTATTCTATTCTATTCCATCCCATTCCATTCCATTCCATTCCATTCCATTCCATTCTATTCTATTCTGAATCCTATTCTGAATCCTATTCTATTCCATTCCATTCTATATTTATTCAATTCTATTCTATTCTTATTCTATTATTTTACAGATATATAATAAAATAACAGCATCCCTTCCTTCTATCCTATCCTATCCTATCCTATCCTATCCTATCCTATCCTATCCTATCCTATCCTATCCTATCCTATCCTATCCTATCCTATCCTATCCTATCCTATCCTATCCTATCCTATCCTATCCTATTACAGAATAACCAACTATTCTCTGTCCTCTCCTCTCTTCATTTTCTTTTAGTTGCCTTCCAATAGAGCCTGGATGGTCATCCATTTCATTCAGGGTTTTCCAACCTTAATGAATTTTTTCCCTGTGAACTTCAAATCCCAGAATTCCGGTCAACATGTCCGCTAATGAGAATTCTGGGAATTGAGGTCCATACAGCTGGAAGTTGCCTAGTTTGGGAAGCGTTGATCTGATGGACCCTGTGCTGAGAGAAAAGGTTGGGCTGGATGCCCTCTAAGGTCTCTTCTAATGCTATGACGCTATGATTCAATATACTGTAATCATCTCATTGTCTTCTTTTGTTTTTGTTTTGCAGGCCTGGGGTATTCCATATTCCGTGGTGCCAATTCCCAGAAAAACACCTTCCGACGGAATCCCGCTGATCCCAGAGTGGCTGGTTGGTACAGCTTCACACATTTCAGTTTGTGGGGTGGGTCCAACAAGAGAGACTTAACCAAGTGGATGCTCCAACACTGGAAATTTGTAAGAAGATGTTGTCTGAAGTGGTGGAGGGTTTCCTGCCTGGGCAGGGGGTTCGACTAGAAGACCTCCAAGGTCCCTTCCAACTCTGTTATTCTATTTCTGTATTTCTAAGTCCAAAACTTAGTACTTGGTAGTAGGTAGCCTTGGTAGTACAGTGGTCTAAAGCACCCTGTTATTAAGACCAGCTGCCTGCAATTACTGCAGGTTCGAATCTCGCCAGGCTCAAGGTTGACTCAGCCTTCCATCCTTTCTAAGGTAGGTAAATTGAGGACTCAGTTTGGGGTGGCAATAAGCTGACTTTGTATAAATATTACAAAAGTATGAAGGCTATTGCTTAACGCACTGTAAGCCGCCCTGAGTCTCCGGAGAAGGGTGGCATATAAATCAAATTTTAAAAAAAAAAAACTTGGCAGGTGCATTCACACAACATGGTGGGCTTGCTTCCTTTTAACCTAGACAAAATTTGGGGGGGGGGGTTCTAATGTTTAGGATATGTTGAAGGCTATCTTCCTCCACTCCCCTTCCCTGCTGAAAACACATCCTGAATGGGCCCAGCGAGAAAGATAACAAGCCACAACATCGATAACTCTGTGCCACAAAGAGATTCTAGGCCAGAGGTCTTCAAACTTGGCAGCTTTAAGACTTGTGAACTTCAACTCCCAGAATTCTCCAGCCAGCATAGCTGGTTATTCTGTAAAAAAATAGAATAGAATTCTGTAAAAGAATAGAATAAGAATAGAATAGAATAGGATAGGATTCAGAATAGAATAGAATAGAATAGAATAGAATAGAATAGAATAGAATAGAATAGAATAGAATAGAATAGAATAGAATAGAATAGAATAGAATAGAATAGAATAGAATAATAAAGAGAAGAGTGGAAAGAATGAAATGGCATGGAATAAATATAGAATGGAATGGAATAGAATATGGAATAGAATGTAGGATAAGATAGGATAGGATAATATATAGAATAGAATAAATATGGAATGGAATAGGATTCAGAATAGAATAGAATATGGAATAGAATGGAATGGAATGGAATAGAATAGAATGTAGGATAGGATAGGATAAAAATAGAATAGAATGAATATAGAATGGAATTCTGGGTTAGGGTTGAAGTCCAGATGTCTTAAAGCTGCCAGGTTTGAAGACCTCTGACTTAGATGATTAAATATAGAATAGAATGAGGGACCTTGGAGGTCTTCTAGTCCATCTCCCTGCTCAAGATTAGGACTAAGATGAGATGTTTGCAGCAGGACGACCTTAGCAGGCGGTCAGAACCCAACTTTTGGGTAAGGTTCTAATTAATTCGGTTGTGCAACCCCAAACAAATTCAATTAAGCCAGCCAAGGACCTGCAATCAAGAAATGAATCTATAATATGTTGAGACTCCGGAAAGAGTGCAGAGAAGAGCAAGCAAGAGGATTCGGGGACTGGAGGCTAAAACAGATGAAGAACGGTTGCAGGAACTGGGTATGTCTAGTCTGATGAAGAGAAGGACTAGGGGAGACATGATAGCAGTCTTCCAATATCTCAGGGGCTGCCCCAAAGAAGAGAGAGTCAAGCTATTCTCCAAAGCCCCTGAAGGCAGGACAAGAAGCAACGGGTGGAAACTAATCAAGGAGAGAAACAACTTAGAACTAAGGAGAAATTTCCTGACAGTCAGAACAATTAATAAGTGGAACAACTTGCCTGCAGACGTTGTGGATGCCACCACTGGAGGCTTTTAAGAAGAAACCGGACAACCATTTCTTCCGAATGGTGTAGGGCCATGATGGCGAACCTATGGCACGCGTGCCACAGGTGGCACACAGAGCCATATCTGTGGGCACATGAGCGTTGCCCTAGCTCAGCTCCAGCGCGCATGTGCATGCTGGGCCAGCTAATTTTTGGGCCTTCCGGGCCCACCGGAAGTCGGGAAATGGTCTGTTTCTGGCCTCTGGAGGGGTGGGGAAGGCCGTTTTCGCCCTCCCCAGGCTCCTAGAAAGCCTCTGGAGCCTGGGGAGAGTGAAAAATGGGTCTTCCGGGCCCACTGGAAGTTGGGAAACGGGCCATTTCCGGCCACCGGAGGGCCTCCGGGGGTGGGGGTGGGAAGGCCATTTTCACCCTCCCCAGGCTCCAAGAAAACCTGGGGAGGGTGAAAAATGGGTCTACGGGCCCACCATGACATCATGTGCCAAAAGCAGAGGGAGCATGCGCAGGGGGGCAAGGGGCATTGAATTATGGGTGTGAGCACTTGCGCGCGTGACCCCCCGTGCTCCCCCTGCTTTTGGCACGCGACGGCAAAAAGGTTAGCCATCACTGGTATAGGGTCTCCTGCTTGAGCAGCGGGTTGGACTAGAAGACCTCCAAAGTCCCTTGCAATCCGATTATTCTGTGTTGTACATTGTAGAGTAGGATTTTCTTGGGACGGCCCCGATTTTTTTCTTTTTAACGTATCCATTTCATTGATTAGTGCGCGTATCCTTTTTTTTTTAATGGGAATATTTTTGACCGCATGAATGTTCCCTACGTATTTTTGTAAGGCTTTGCTCTAGGGCTGATATTATCGCTCTCTTTTTTTTTTCCCCGCCAGGGCTCCGGACAATCCCTACGGCAACCGGTCGGCGCCTCCTGGTCTCTGGCTGGTGGGGTTTTGTGCGACACCCCAACTATTTAGGAGACCTGATCATGGCTTTTGCATGGTCCTTGCCCTGCGGTAAGTGGCAGCCATCTAGGAGAGGCTCCGGATTTGTTTCTCTGCAGCAATCTAAGCTGGCCTTTTGTTGTCGCCCACCAACGGCCAGTGGATCTGACAGCAGATTCAGACAGTGAAGAAGTTGGGGAGGAACATGGGCCAGTCCTGGAGTCTGGGGATGTCAGGGCGTTGATTAATCCCATTCTGCCTTTGGGTAATTGCACCCTGATTAAGAGGAGCGGATCGTGGCCTTTCCTTGCGAGCATACTTTAAGAAAACAAACCCAAAGAAATATCTTCTAAGAAAACTCATTTATTTGTTATAAAGAAAATAAAACATCTCACTAATCTAATAGTTACATTTTGGCAACGTTCCTGCCAGACCTCCTGGCAGAAGAACCTCTTGGCAGGAGAACAAAGAAAGTTAGAAGAAAGAATGTGGGATGTGTGGACATGCGCAGTTAGCTTAGAGATAAGAAGTTGGCAAGCTACGGTGAGTCTTAGAGTTCAAAAATAGTAGCTCATCTGGTAAATAAAAAAACGCAGTGACAGGGGAAGACTCTGATGAGGGCTCTGCGTCGGAGGCAGAGAGGGGGCCAGGGCCGTCTGACAGTTGTCAGCTGCCTTCCGAGTCAAACATCAGTGAGGCAGACGAACAGCGGGAGTCTGTTCCCAGTGTATGCATGCACAGAGTTGCCAAACGAAGGGAACAGCTATAGAACAAGGGTCGACTCAGGAGTAAAGCCACAAGTGGACGATGAATGGCTCCTCCCAGAGGGGATAAAAGAGGAGCGGAAGGGGAGTGGAGTTTGCAGGAGACAATTAGTTCGCTTAATTGGTTCGTGACTCTTTACCGAGTTTTGAAGATATCGGCCTGGCAGCTCTCCAAGCCAGATAAAGGTCTGTGCCTGTAAATTCTCCCTTTGCTGAAGGTGAATGAGAGGAATTCACTGTTTGTTTCATAAAAGGGGTTTTGCCGGGACCAGGATTCTGCTTCGTGCTTTTTGGGGAAGCCTAAGTCAGAAAAACTTCCTTTTGGTTTCATTGCAGGGTTCACTCACATCTTGCCTTATTTTTATATCATCTATTTTACCTTGCTGCTGGCTCATCGGGATGCCCGGGACGAGCACCAGTGCCTGAGGAAGTACGGGCTGGCGTGGCACGAATATTGCCGGCGTGTCCCCTACCGGATTTTCCCGTATCTCTACTGAATTCTCAAATCCCCATTTCCAGATGGTCTCTGGACTCATCTCGGGCCAGAATTGTCTCCTGGCTTCGTGGCAGAAGACACCGGTATGGCTTGGAGAATGTCTTCCTTTGACTTCATTGCCCCGTCTTCCATTTGTTTAGATTTCGTTCCCGATAGGAAAAAAAAAAGACTGGAAAAATAGACTTGGGAGCTGGAATCGTTTTTATCGAAATAAACTTGATTTTTAGGACACAGATATAACAGAGTTGGAAGGGACCTCAGAGGTCTTCTGCTCCATCTCCATGCTCACGCAGGAGATCCTATATCATTTCGGACAAATGGTGAGTCCCATCTTTTCTTAACACCCCCCCCCGCCCCCCCCAGTGATGGAGCAGCCACAACTTCCCGAGTCAAGGGTTCCTGTCAGACCTGCTTCTAAGTAAGAATGAGCCTTAACAACATTGGTTTAAAAAGGTATAGTTTCATAAAGGTCAAGTGAATGACGGTAATGCAAAGCCAGAACTGAGATTCACACGCCAAAATCACTTAAGTTCCAGTTTTCCCTTGCTTGCTTGCTTGCCTGCCTCCTGCTGCCCACCAATCAATCAAGTTCTTGCAAGATGTTTCTATAAGGGCCAGTCTGGATCCAGGTTGATATGTGGCCTCCTCCTTCTTCCAGCCCCGTGACTTTGGAGCACTTTCTGTCCCCCGTCTCCTTTCATCCCCCTTCCCCACAGATCATGGCAGATTGTCCCTGCATAATACACCCAGCAAGGCACAAGCAGATACAAAGTGACAACTGACACTGTCAGGAAATTTCTCCTTATTCCCAGGTTGGATCTGTTCTGTCCCCGTCTCACACACGCACACAAATAGACAGCCGGGGGTTAAATAAACTGGCAGACAACCAAATTTTTTCAATAAGAGGATTGGCAGCAACCCAGTAGCTGCTTGCCAAGAACTTTACTCATAACAAAGATACACACAGTTCAAGAATTGTCAAGTCCAGTCCGTAATTAAATCCAAGGCAGATAATGTTGTTTCCAAAGATGCAATGTGACTCAATAGTAGTTAGTTTTGTCCGTCACAGAGTCTGAATGGCCACCTCACCCCCTTATATCCCCTGTGGGGTGTGGTCCAGTGACTCAGCTTAATCTCTGGCATGCCTCCTTTTCTGTTGCGTGCGCTTGTCTCTCTGACGCTGGCGTGGATCCAGCCAAGACGTATCTCCTTCACTGTCCGACTGTGAGGAGATACCTGGCTCCTGGCCAATCTCTTCTCCTACGGGAGACACCTGAGGCATTGCCAAAGAGGAGGGTCCTGGAGAGGGAGGCCTGGCCAACTCCTCTCCTTCATGTTCAGAGCCTTCTCCCTCCGATAAGTCGGCCTCGGGGGTCGGAGCCACAACAGGATCTCCCTCTGACTGGCTTCCACCCATTGCTTCTCGTCCTGTCTTACGGTGCTTTGGAGAATAATTTGACCCCTTCTTCTCTGTGACAGCCCCTCAAATATTGGAAGACTGCTATCGTGTCCCCCCTTAATCCTTATCGTGCTTGATAGGCTAGGCGTGTCTAACTCCCTCAACTATTGTTCTGACCCAGCTCCCCATACATGAGAAACCCTCTGAAGTTAAATCAATGATTCTTTTATTAGGATTGCCAGCAGCCCCGGCAAAAAGTTTCTCTCACCGCAGAATAACAAATCCGTCCGGTAGGGAGAGGAATGAGTTGTCTGCCATATCTATTCATCTCCGTCCCCTGCCTTTTATCCCCAGAGCTAGGATGGGGCTTCGCTAGCAGCGGTGGGCTCTTCCGTCCTAAGGACCAGCCCATAGATTTCCACTACTCTCCTCTCCTCTGCCTGATCTGTCCCCGTCCACACACACACACACACAAACACAGCCAGCCGAGGGTTAAGGAAACACTTTGGAACGCACCCAGTTTCTTTATCTCCAACTTGGCAGCGATAGACACACCGTCTGCCAAGTGCCTTTATTTTCACAGAAAAACAGAAAGACAAATACTCAGCTTCCAAATGTCCGACAACAATAAATCTTTCTCTCCGCAGTTCTGAACGAGGCTTTAGTGACTATCCAAGGTTAGTTTTGTTCGTCACAGGGATCGCTGGCCACCACCCTCTATTATATAGTCTCTGGGGTGTGGTCCAGTGACTCAGTTCTAATCCCTAGCACGCCTCCTGAGCTGCTGCAATCGTTTATCACGCCTTCGGAGGCGTGCGTCCAGGAATGATGTTTCTCCGTCACTCTGATCCGAGCTACCTGTCTCCCTGCTAATCTCCTCTCCCTCGGCCGGCACCTGAGACAATGCCAGAGGGGAGGGGCCTGGAGAGGGAGGCCTGGCTGACTCCTCTTCCTCATGCTCGGAGCTTTCTTCCTCCGATGGGACAGGCTCAGAGGGCGGGGCCACAACACTGCCTTCAGCGCGTCAGGCACTGGACCCAGCTGTTCCTCCTCTTCCTCATCAGCCACCTCCAGACGTGGGGGCTGTCGACTCTCCATCTGAGAGCTGACGGATGGCCCAGGCTCTGTCCCTATCTCCGATAGCTCCATTCCCTCTTCCCCCTCGGAGCTCTCAGGTTCCCTTGATGTTGACCCTGACTCCCACACCTCCTCCTCCTCCTCCGATTTGGCTGCTGGAGGGGCCACCAAAAACCGTTCTTCATTTGATGTAGCCTCCAGACCTTTATTCATCTTTGTTGCTCTTCCCTGCACACTTTCCAGGGGTCTCAACGGTACAATCAGAGCACTTTGGTGATGCTTCTTGATGTCCTAACAGTTCACCACATTTGCAAGTGTTCAGTAAGATGGTCTAGATCAGTGTTTCTCAACCTTGGGAGCTTGAAGATGGGTGGACTTCAACTCCCAGAATCCCCCAGCCAGGGATTCTGGGAGTTGAAGTCCACCCATCTTCAAGCTCCCAAGGTTGAGAAACACTGGTCTAGATAGAAGCTGAATATTTTTAAAGAGATTAATAGGATCTCGGGAACTCCACTTCTTAAACTCTACAGATTAACAAAGCAATACTAACCGGCAGACTGACGTAATAAAGGAGAACTCAATATAATTTGCAGTGTCATAAAAATGACACTTTTTGGAAACTGGCATTAGAGATTTTCAGACATAACAATTCACTTTTAGTTTTTTATGATTTAAAGTCTTTGGGGATTGGATTATGCCAGTTTTTAAAAAATAACATTTAAAACTCAAAAACATTTGTGTTTTTTTGCTCTTGAATAGCAAATAATTGGATGGTGGGAATAATAAAAATATTCTTTGCAATGGGAAATAGTGAAGTGTTTTATTTGTAGCTAGCGATGAGATCTTTTTTGAAAGGGGATTTCTCTGAATCGCATGATTAACAATGCAGGTAGTCCTCAACTTAGGACAATTGATCTGCTGCTAAATGAGACATTTTGTTAAGTGAGTTTTTCCCCATTTTATGACCTTTCCTGAGTCCTAAGTGGATTACTGCAGTTGTTAAGTGAAACCGGCTTCCTCATCGACTTTGCTTGTCAGATGGTTGCAAAAGATGGTCGCATGGCCCCAGGACGCTGCAAACTGTCATAAATATGAGACAGTGGCCAAGAGGCTGAATTTTGATCACATGATCCTGGGGAAGCTGCAACGGTTGCAAGTGTGAAAAATGGTCATGTCATTTTTTCCCCCAGTCCTATTGTAACTTTGAAACGGTCATTAAACAAACTGTCGTACTGCAAGTCAAGGACTACCTGTATTGGAACAAGGGAGGGAAAGTAAGAAATCTTGAGGTGATCCAAACTGGACTTGCTCTCTTGGGATCCTTTCAGGGGTGAAATGCTCCCGGTTGAGACCGGATTGCCCGATCCCGTAGCAATGGCGGTGGGTGATTCAGAGAACTGGTAGCAAAAATCCCTGTGTCCCCCCACCATGCTCAGCTGAGCCACCCAATCATCAGAGGCTTTTTTTTTTTTTTTACTTTTAAAAGTATTTTTTCTACAACCTCTTCCGACGAAAAAATGCTTTTAAAAAGTAAAAAAAAAAGCCTCTGATGATCGCGCGGCTCAGCTGGGATCCTTAGAGGCTTTTCAAAGCATTTTTTTCTGCAACCTCTTGGCCGAAGAGGTGGTTAAAAAAATGCTTTGAAAAGTCTCTAACGATCCCAGCTGAGTTGCCTGATCGGCAGAGAGGCTTTTCAAAGCATTAGAAAAAATGCTTTGAAAAGTTAAAAAAAAAAAAAAAAGTTGGCCACGCCCACCCAGTCACATTACCCCCCCCCACCAAGCCACGCCCACAGAACCGATAGTAACACATTTTACATTTCAACCCTGGATCCTTTGGTAGCTCCAGAATTAAGGAATTACTGACTTCTGCAGTGGTTTGAAAGACGATTGAGGAAGGAAATAAAAGTGATGGGAAAAAAAACCCTACTGAATTTGGAATGTAATTTTTTGCAAATTTTTCTACTCTGCGTTGTTTGGGAAACACAAGTTTTTAAGAGGCACTAGATAAACATCCGTCTCTGAATAATCGTTTTAGATGTCCCACTTTAAAACTAGTAATCCTCAACTAATGACAATTGAGCCCAAAATTTCTATTGCTAAGTAAAAGACATTTGTTAAGTGGGTTTTGCCCCCTATTTACGACCTTTCTTGCCATATTTGTTAAGTGAATCACTGCAGCTGTTAAGTCGGTAACACGGTTGTTAAGTGAATCTGATTTCCCCAGTGACTTTGCTTGTTAGGAAGTTACAAAAGATGGACCCTGGAACCGTCATAAATATGAATCAATTGCCAAGCGTCTGAATTTTGATCAAAATGATCCCGGGGATGCTGCAATGGTGGCGTGAAAAATGGTCGTTAAGTTACTTTTTTTTAAATGCTCTTGTAACTTTGAATGGTCACTAAATGAACCTGTACTGTACAGACAGTCCTCGACTTATGAACCACCATTCTTCAGCCAACATGGTTTAAGACGTTCGGACTTCCAATTCCCATGTTGGCTGGGGAATTCTGGGAGTTGGAAGTCCCCAGATGTTAAAAGTTGCCATGATTTGAGAAATCACCGCACCACGATTTCACTCTCGACTCCCAAGTTAACACGTTTGTCGGGTGTTAACCAGGTTAAAAGGAAGCAGGAAACAAAAGAGAGGGCACAAACCAAAGATTCCTAGTCTTGGCTTTTTTTAATTACAGCTTTCCCACTCTTGCCACCAATCCATGTCCATTTTTTGGGGAGGGTAGGAGAAAAACAGAACTGATTCTTTCTCATCTTCAAGTTTAGGCTTCAACCTCCGAGACCCCTGCCCTGCGATGCAAACCCCACCGGCCCCCTTCTCCCCCAGGCCCACTCCTGTCTCCCCCCAGTTTCCATCCGATCCTTTGTATGGAGGGTTGGTGGGACGCTTCAGTCCAATTCTTCTATCAGAGGCTGTTTGGAAGGGGGCATTTTCCCTCCCCACATTTTCTCCAGCTCCTGGGTGATCGCGCCCACTTCTTTGGCGTCCACCACATGGGTTATGTATTCCCCCTGCACTTCCAAAGCCAGGGAAGGGAGCTGCTCCTCGTTCTCCTTCAGCCAAGAAAGCAGGAATTCGCATTTTTTCTTCGCCTTGTAGATCCTGGGCTGGTCCTCGGGGGCTACTCGGCGTTTGCCACGACCTAACAGTCTGGTTAGGTGGGCAAAAGCCGCCAGGGTGAACCGGCTCTGTTTCTCCGGACTGGGTCCTCTTAAAATCTGGGCCACCGCTTGCATCGTCCCAGCCTTTCCCAGCAGGCACTCCGGGTACCGTCCGTCGACGACGGCCTGCAGGGCGGCTTGCAAGGCTTCCCCCGTGGAGGAGAAGACCCTCTGGGCGGTACCCAGCGTAGCCGAGAGGTCCAAGAGGGTCTCGCAGACTTCGGGCAGCAGCTGGGCATCGTCCGCCTCTCCGTTGTAGAGCGAGAGAGAGTAGGCGTAGGCGTAGAGGACGTTGGGCAGCTGGAAGCGCACCAGGGGGGAGACGGGGCCACCGGTGAGGTTGCTCAACGGGCGGATCACATCGGGAAGGGCGGGTAGCGAGTTCGAATCCTGGGCGGGAGGTCGGTTTTGGTCCCCCCCAGTGACGATGGTCTCTTCGTTTGGAAGCCCGGATGAAGCTGGATGAAGGTCTTGCTTGGCTCCTTCCTGCTGTGGCTGAGAGTCCTGGGCATCCTGAGCTCCAAGGAGCTGGACCAGGGGTGGCCCCTGGCTTCTTGCCTCCACCACCCACCAGGGCTTCCAAGGAGGCAGGATCCCCGAGATATTCCCGCTGCTCAGCAGCTGTTGGAAGCTCTGGCGCTGCTGGGAGCTCAGCTGCTCCCACAGGTCCTCGGTTTGCGGGTCGAGGCCTAGCTCGGGGTCCGCATCCCCGGGCTCGCGTAGTTCCCGCAGCCGGAGAAGGGCCTCCCTCAGGCGGCCTCGCGCATCCGCATCCCCCCGCTGGCTCCGGAGCCGAAGTTGCAACTCTCGCGTTTGGAAATCCCGAGCGCAGGAACCGTGCTCCCGGTAACAAGGCACGGAGCAGAAGCGGACGTGGCAGCGAGGGCAAGTGTAAGGCGCCCGATCGGCCTGGCATAGGCCGCAGGCAGCCGAGGCCTCCATGTGTCGCCCGAGCGGCTCCGAGAACGCTCGGCTGTTTCCGGAGTGGGAGGGGGAGTGGAGAAAAACGAGCCTTTCCCTTGTCGCTAATGCGCAGGCGCGGCCTGGAAAGGGCTTCAGAGGGCTGTTGGGAGACGTAGTCCTGCCGCTGAAGAAAACTACATTGACCGTGATGCACCGGGCCCTGCTGTAATAGTTGCCTAGCGTGCAGCATCTCAGGTCTTGAAACTTGGCGGCTTTAAGACTGGTGGACTTCAACTCCCAGAATTCTCCAGCCAGCATAGCTATGCTGGCTGGAGAATTCTGGGAGTTGAAGTCCACCAGTCTTAAAGCCGCCAAGTTTCAAGATCTCTGTTTTGTAGTTTCTTTTTTTTTTTAAAGATTTTTTTATTTTAAACAAAAAACAACATAAAAACATCATCCTTTCAAACAATTACAGTGTTTCGGTCGGATAAAATCTTTTCTTGCTCACAAACTCTTCAAGATATCAATATATGACACACGTTTCTTTTCCACTAAGAAAAAAAACAAATTTTTACACATTTTATCTTAAATTTCATTTCATATATCATATTTCATCTCCGTGTTTTATGGTCTATCCAGTGATAAAATAACTCCCATATCAAATAATATTGTTTATCTTCCCGTTCTCTTATTTCAAATGTCAGTTTACTCCTTTCAGCACAGTCCCAACATTTTCTTAATAATTTCTTTATCGGTAGATATCTTCTCTCCTTTCCAGTTTTTAAGCAAATGCAATTCTAGCCGCTGTTAAAAAATATTCACAATTAAATATTGCAATTCTTTATTGAATGCCTCTGGTAATCTTCTCCCCTTTTTAAATGTGAATTTTAATTTGTTTTTAAATTATGGGGTATTTTAAATTTGTCTCAGCCAAATTATTTAATTCGTTTTTATTCTATTTTAAATTTTTGTATTTATGTGTTTTATCCTGTGGCTGTTCACCGCCCTGAGTCCTTCGGGAGTAGGGCAGTATAGAAATTTAATAAAATAAAATAATAAAATAAAATAAAATAAAATAAATAAAATAAAATAAAATAAGATCCCTAATAAAAATGTCTCTGGTTTAAAATCAACGTGTCTTTTTACCATTTTTCCCAAGCACCTGTGTATCTTAGTCCAATATCGCCTTGCTTCTACGCTGTTTTGTAGTTTCGGGGAGTTGTGAAGACTACTGCAGCTTTAAGAACCAGCAGTCCCTTTTTTTTCCCCTTCCCCTAAACATGGGTTTTTCGAAGAAAAGAATTCTGGGAATTGAAGTCCACGTAGCTTCCCTTCCTAGGGGGTTTGGGACGAAGCTGAAAAAGTTGCAAAATAACCAGCTTTTTGATCAAACAGCTCCAGACCTGTTAGCAAGAGAAGCCTGGTCATGCGCTTATAGGTAAATCCCTGACTTACGACCCCTTCCGTTTCAAGTTAACAAAAGCACTGACTTATGACCAAATTTCACACTTACGACCATTGCAGCATCCCGGGGGTGGGGGTGGGGTGTCTCGCATGATTAAAAATCAGCTGCTGGCCACTGGCATGTATTTATGACGGTGGCATGTGAAATTTTGCAGTCGATGGGGAAATCCAGGTTCACTTAGCAACCGTTTTACTAACAACCAGTGATTCACTTAACAACTGTGGCAAAAAGGGGCAAAACTCACATAGCTGCCTTGCTTAGCAACGGAAATTTTGGGGGCTCTATTGTGGTCGTAAGTTGAGGACTACCTCTGGATGGCTAACAGTTAAAAACAGAATAAAAACAATAAGCAAAAGGTATAAAAAAATTCTTGAGAATCTGAATTGCACCAGTTTTATTTCTGCGAGATTCCTGCTGGCCTCACCATCAAATTCTTAAGTCCTTTTGTGGAGCTGGCTCTTCTCAATGTGAAAGAAACTAGATCCTATTAAAAAGTGGTCCTCAACCCACTAGATCTCTTTTGACAGGTAGTCCTCGACTTACAACAGTTCATTTACTGACCATTTACAACAGCATGGAAAGTGACTTATGGCCATGTTTTTCACGACTGTTGCAGTATCCTCGTGATCACGGGATCAAAATTCAGACACCTTGGCAACCAATTCACATTTATGACGGCTGCAGCGTCACGGGGTCCTGCGATTCCAGTTTGTGACCGACGGACAAAAGGGAAAGCCGGTTTAACTGTGTTACTAACCTAATTGCAGTGATTCCTTTTAACAGCTGTGGCAAGAATGGTTGTAAAATGGGGCAAAACTCAATTTTTGGCTGAATTGTGGTCATAAAGTCAGGACCACCTGTATAACAGTGTTTTTTAATGGCTGCCTGGGGAATTCTGGGAGTTCAGGTCTACATATTTTAAAGTTGTCAAGATTAAGAAACACTTAATACAATTTACACAAAACACTTAAATGCAAAATCTTGAGAGTGGTGCGGTGGCCTAGAAGGGGAGCTCTCGCCTCACAATCAGGAGGCTGAGAGTTCAATCCTAGGTAGAGGCAGATATTTCTCTCTCTGGGAACGATGAGACTATGTCTGCTGAACAAAACTCCGCATTGGTGACACGAAGGGCATCCGGCCAGTAAACATTCTGCTAGCTCCATTCAGGTGCCCAGACTCCACCCGGCAAGAGATTATGGGGTCGTTAAAAGATGATGATGGCTTAAATACCAAATATTCCTCTTGAACTACATACATACAAAGCCCTCCTCCCTCTTTTTCCAATGATCTCAAAAGGTTGACCTGCACTCATGCCCCAAACAGGAAAAGCAGCAGCACCACCAGGAAATGGTCCAGGCAAATATATATGATTTTATTATATGACTGGGTGCTCTTTAGGAGTTGGCATTTGGACCCTTCTTTTTACCAAAGCCGGGCACGATGTTGACAAAACGGCGATTGTATTGCATGCGCCTCTTGGCCCGGCCGGTTTTCTTCTTCTTCTTTTCTTGCTTAGCAACCTGAGAGAACATTAAGCAGGCATTAGTCAAAGATACGGCCAGTCTTCTCCTCCCAGAATTCATCTTAGCTCTTGATGTTGGACGAGACCCAAGCTCTTTCCTTAAGTCAGCCCACAAAAATACACCCCCTCTCGTAGTTTTCTCAGCTGTTGCAGCATTTCGGGAAGAGATGAAAGCAAGGAAAATTTATTCCCCCCCCCCCCCCATTTTACAAATTATGATTGTCTCAATATTACTTAGGCGTTTTCTATTGCGAGTTGCATCCAGAGGGAATCTGAGGAACCAAATATTGCTTCAGGATACATATCAGGGGTGAAATGCTCCTGGTTCGGATCGGATCACCTGATCCGGTAGTGATGGCAGCGGGTGGTTTGGAGAACCGGTAGTAAAAATTCCTTTCCCCCCCCCCAATGCCCAGCTGAGCCGCATGATCATCAGAGGCTTTTTTGTTTTTACTTTTAAAAGCATTTTTTCTACAACCTCTTCAGCCGAAAAAATGCTTTTAAAAGTAAAAAATAAAAAGCCTCTGCCGATCAGGCAACTCAGCTGGGATCGTCAGAGGCTTTTCAAAGCATTTTCTTCTGCAGCCTCCTGGCCGAAGAGGTGGTAAAAAAAATGCTTTGAAAAGTCTCTGACGATCCCAGCTGAGTTGCCTGATCGGCAGAGGCTTTTCAAAGCATTAGAAAAAATGCTTTGAAAAGTAAAAAAAAAAAAAAAAAAGTTGGCCACACCCACCCAGTCACATTACCCCCCCAAGCCACGCCCACAGAACCGGTAGTAACAAATTTTACATTTCACCCCGATACATATATACTAGATCCGTGATGGTGAACCTATGGTACAGGTGCCAGAGGTGGCACGCAGAGCTTGCTCTGTGGGCATGAGCGCCATCGCCAGCTGCTCTTCTGGTTTCTGCTCATCAGCCAGCTGGTCTTTTGTGCTTTGGCGCGTCGGAAAAATGGCCTGAAGATGGCCAAAAATGCCCTGAAAATGCCCTCAAAAACAGCTTGAAAACACCCCCCAAAATGGCCAAAAACGCCCAAAAAACAGGCGTGTGTGCACCTAGCCAGCTGGTCTTCGGGTTTCTGGCACGTACAAACACCAGCTGGCCAGTGCGCACGCACGTGCCAGTGCACTGGCCAGCTGTCTTTATGTTTCCGGCACACGCACACACAAAGAGTCTGATTTGGGCACTCAGTGCCAAAAAGGTTCGCCATCACTGGACTAGACTATTTTATTGAGGCAAGTGTGGTTAGACACAAAGAATTGGATGCAGTGTAGATTCAAAAGAACAGAGTAGTAATAATAATCATAATAATAATACTGATACTAGCAAGAGAAGCTAGCAGAAAAGATGTGGATAATAATACTACGGCTATACAACATGGGTGGACAGACATAAGACAGTGCTGTGGGAATTCGGTGTTTAGCAGAGTGATGGCACGAGGGAAAAAACTGGTAGTTTGGGCATATGATCCACCTTTCCCTTTAAGCCAAAGTTAAGAAAAGGCAGCTGCTTTTCTGTTGCCACTGTCTGGTTCTACCAATTGCAAAACTAGGCGCTTTAACTAAGCAGGAAAACGGCTGGACAAATTGTGCTACCAAAACAATAGTAAGCCCAGGCTGGAAAATGAAAACAGCAGCTTGAAGCTTCCGGCCTATGTAACTTGGCAGCAGGAACTCTTAGCATAGCTTTTCTCCTTTTACCACCAACAAAATAGACAAGATATAAACAAAAAGCAGGATTTAAATACTCTGTTGAAATCACCCATTGACCTTCTGCTAGTAAAGTAGCATGACTGTCACACCCAGCAGGGTAAAAAAAAATGGGATGGTCGTAAGGTCTCTAGACTTAAGTAAGTGGTTTGGATTAGAAGACCTCTGAAGTCCTCTTCCAGCCCTAGGATTCTGGGTTCTAATTTCATTTTTAGGCGAAGGGTCTCTGCCAGCAACTGAAGTTGAAATGAAGAGCCAGCAATTCAGGCGCCCTCAGCTGTCCTTGGGGGTCCGCAAGCAGCAGGCTGAAGGGTCTCCAAACACCCCCACCCTTCCCAAGCACAACTGTGAGTCATTTCGAACCGCCTACCTTTGGGGTCTGGCCCCTCACTTTGCCAGCACGAGCCAGGGAACCGTGGACCTTCCCTAGAGAGAAAAGCAAAACGAAGGAGGCCGTTTTTACAGGGAATAGAAAACAAAGCCAACAAGCCTGATGACAGAGTCACAAGGGACCATGAAGGTTAATGTACAAATAGTCCTTGACTTACAACCATTAACTGACCCCCAAATTTCTGTTGCTAAGTGAGACATCTGTTAAGTGAATTTTGCCCCATTTAAACACCTTTCTTGCCACAGATGTTAAGTGAATCACTGCAGTTATGTTAGTAACATGGTTATTAAATGAATCTGGCTTCCCCGTTAACTTTGCTTGTCAGGCGGCAAAAGGGGATCACATGACCCCTGGACACTGCAACCTTCATAAATAGGAATCAGTTGCCAAGCGTCTGAATTATCAGCCAATCACATTTTAGCCTTAAGTACTCTTGTGAAGTTTAGGTGATTACTTCATTGTTTTGTCTGTTATCAAAACTCATAAAATTGAGTTAACTGAATAAAGAGTCATTATTTATTTATTTATTGGTTCGATTTATATGCCGCCCTCCTCCGGAGACTCAGGGCGGCTTACAATGCGTTAAGCAACAGCCTTCATACTTTTGTATATACCTGCTTAGTAGGGCTTTCCCCCCCCCCCCAAGCAGTGTTCTTTTTTATACAAAGTCAGCTTATTGCCCCCGCAATCCGGGTCCTCATTTGACCTACCTCGAAAGGATGGAAGGCTGAGTCAACCTTGAGCCTGGTGAGATTTGAACTCGCAGTAATTGCAGGCAGCTGGCAGCTAAGTGCTACTTAACAGCACTTCAATCCGCTGCACCACCAAGGCTCTTAATTTAATGTTAATGATTAAGTTCATCATGGCTGTATCTTCTACCAACACAACAGAAATTTGTAGAATAAAAATCGCGTATTTTTTCTTTTTGGGGTTTTATTTGTATAGAGCAGCTCTGGGAATTTCACAGCTCTTCCATCCAGGTCCTCTCTCTTTGGTACTTACCACCAAGCATGCGTGCAGTAACCTCCAAAGTTGTAAGGTCACTGATGCCGCATTGACCAATGACAGAATCATTTTCCAAGGGGATCCCACCCAGAAGAATCACTTGATCCTCAAGGGCGATGCCCTCCAGGGACTCGATGCGAGCCTAAACAGGGAAGAAAGAAGAGTGGGAACATAAATAACTGACACTTTGCTCACTAAGATAGCATATTCCTTTGAGGCAGGGTTTGCCAACCATGGCAACTTTAAGACTTATGGACTTCAACTCCCAGAATTCCCCAGTCAGCATTATAATTTTTCAATATCCACAACAGCTCTTGAATAAAAGGTGATGAAGATGCTGGAAAGACCGCTTACAGCTCCTCCAGCGGAGAGCAGAAGGGAAGGGAGCCTCCAATGGTCCTTGGACATTATATGGAAGTTCGTGTGTAAAAATTTGGCGGATGACAATATTTAGGAAATGCTTTACAAACACAAAATTCCATTTCAGTCCTGCCAGCACTCATCAGTTTTTACACTATGAGTGTTTCCAAGGACAAAGAAGTCTGCAAATACAAAAAAAAAGAGGGTTTGCGATCCATGTTGTGTTTGTGACCTGTAATAATCAAAAAACTGAAATTTGGGAGGGGAGGGGGGAGTGTTATGTAGAAATTGTGGAATCAAAGCACAAGATCTATAGCAAACAAACTTATTCTTAACACCGCACATTGGAGGGGTCTCCTCAAAAAGAATACTGGGAAACACCCTTACAAAGGCAAAGAGATGCATTCATATTTATTCATTTCAGAAAATGATGAATACATATCCATAAGTAATTACATAATAGATCTCAGGTTACTTCTTAACTTTCTGTTATCTACAGAGTTCGGTGGTCTCAGAAGAAACCTTTGCATCTTGAGATTCAGGTGTTATTATGGGAATGTTCTGATAAAACCTGTCACAAGCTGCTGTGAGCTAAAACTAAGGTTCCCCTTGCACAAATGTGCTAGTCTTTCCCGACTCTAGGGGTCAGTGCTCCTCTCTGTTTCAAAGCCGAAGAGCCAGCGCTGTCCAAAGACGTCTCCGTGGTCATGTGGCCGGCATGACTCAAGGCCAAAGGCGCACGGAACGCTGTTACCTTCCCATCAAAGGTGGTCCCTATTTTTCTACTTGCATTTTTTACCTGCTTTCAAACTGCTAGGTTGGCAGAAGCTGGGACAAGTCACGGGAGCTCAACCCGTTACGCGGCCCTAGGGATTCAAACCGCTGAACTGCCAACCTTTCAATCAACAAGCTCAGCGTCTTAGCCACTGAGCCACCGTTGTTAGATAGGACACATTTCTTACATTTCAATTTGTCTATTGGACACTCCCTCATCTGAAAATTGATTTGAAGAAATGTTGCCCAAGAATTGCGGTGAAAAGGATCACCTTCCCACCTCCAAGTTCCTTCAACAGAATTCTTAGTATGAATATAGGATTATCAAACTATGTTCCATTCTAGCACAGCTGAAATTCACACTTAAAGAATTTAGAATTTAAGATTTAAGAATTTAGCTCAAAGAGCAGCCACTGCAAATGCCTTCCATCAATAACCTCGAAGTAAATATCCGGAAAATAAGCTGCAAAAGACTAACAGGAAAGCAAGCTTTGCGCTAAAACACTATTTTAAGGCATGATTTCTCACCAGGGTAGATTTGATTTAAATCAAGTCGATTTAAATCACTAGTAAAAAGGCTTGATTTAAATCAAGTAATTTAAATCATAATTTTTAAAGACTGTCACCTCTGTCCCGCAGTGACTCACCAACAGTCTCAATATTGCAGAATATACAGCCTCATGCTGTAACTAAGTTCCATTTCATGCTGACTAAACTAAATTATTAATGTATCTTAAATAGAGAACTATTTTAGATAGATTTTTACTCCAAAAGCATTTTACTAAAATAAATCTGATAAAAAAAACCCAATTTAAATTTTAAAAAATTGGTTTTTTTAAAAAAAAATCATCAATTTTTATCCACCCTGTTTCTCACCCAAAGACGACTAACTAGAAAGTACAAGAACTAGAGTTCAACAATTAAAAAAGAACAAAAAGAGCAGAACATTCTATGAGCTTCGAGTATCGTTATCTCCATGATATAAAAATATCCTTTGAAAATAAAAATACATGGTAAATATAAAATTCTGAAAGAGCTAAGGACCAGGCTCTTTTATACCTTGCTACTTCTTGACCAAAGCTGATTAAATAGAAAACTCATTACAATCAGGTATTAATCAAAGAACAATAACTTATTACTCCAAAATGATTTAAAAAGTCTCAGTCTGCAAATGATTTCAGCTATTGACTTGGTCTGAAGGAAGATTTGGGAGAAACAAATGCTACCGGTCCATAACAGTATTCATCAGAATGAAAGGTTCACACAAAGCAAAAAAAAATAATCTTTACCTTGAGATGAGATACTGTTTCATGTCCAGACACCTCAAGGGTGTGCAGATTCTGAGCACGAACGAACAGCTGCATGGTTTCACCTGCAGTGATGAGAAAGCAAAGTAGCCATTAAGTTTAGCAATCCAAGACCTCAAAAAAATTGAGTATCCTAACAATGGCAGTGTCTAATAAACTGATCTCTTCCACCCCTTGCTGTTTTTAGACAAAGCAGTGAATAAAATAAAAAGAATGTTTGTTGTTAGTTGCGAAGTCGTGTCCGACCCATTGCGACCCCATGGACAACGTTCCTCCAGGCCTCCCTGTCCTCTACCATCCTCCGGAGTCCATTTAAGCTCCTGTCGACTGCTTCAGTGACTCCATCCAGCCACCTCCTTCTCTGTCGTCCCCTCCTTCTTCTTTTGCCCTCCATCGTTCCCAGCATTGGGCTCTTCTCCAGGGAGTCCTTCCTTCCTTCTCATTAGGTGGCCAAAGGATTTGAGTTTCCTCTTCAGGATCTGACCTTCTAAAGAGCAGTCAGGGTTGATCTCCTCTAGGACTGACCGGTTGGATGGCCTTGCAGTCCAAGGGACTCGCAGGAGTCTTCTCCAGCACCAGAGTTCAATGGCCTCAATTCTTTGGCTCTCAAGCCTTCCTTATGGTCCAACTTTCACAGCCATCCATTGCAACTGGGAAAACCATCGCCTTGACTATATCCACTGTTGTTGGCAGGGTGATGTCTCTGCTTTGTGGATTGTTAAAGAGAATGTTTAACAACCCACAAAGAAGAGCTGTGGGCCTCTAATCACTTTTTCAATCCACTCCATCCTTCCTGACAACAACAAAATGTGAGCTTGGATTTTCTATCCTGATAATCAGTGATCAAGGACTTAGAAAGGTGATGGAGGGAATATATAGGATTATCTTTGCCGAGATGGGCTGCACTTTTGGTTGATAAATATAAATGAGCCATTGTTTTGTTTGGTCACACAAACCAAAAATAGAAGGTGTAAGATGAAGCTGCCAAGATTTACTTTTATTTACTATTTATTATAGTAAATAGTATAGAAATGGAAACAAATAAATAAATTAGTAAATAAATTAAATTTATTTGCCGCCCATCTCACTGCAAGGCAACTCTGGGCGGCTTAAGAGCAGTAAAACCATACCAATAAGAATATACAATTATAATTAAAAGAATACAAAATTAAAAGATTTCTTTGAAATGAAACCTTTCTCAGAGTAAGAGAAATGTGGAGCTGAGCATCTCTGGAAGTTGTGGGTTTTTCAGTGTTGGAAGTTTTTAAGCACAGGAAGGTTAGCCATCTAGGATTGGTTTTCTTACATAAAGATAGTCCTTGACTTACAAGAGTTCATTTATTGACCGTCTGAAGTTACAACAGCACTGAAAAAGTGGCTTATAACCATTTTTCAACACTTATGACCATTGCAGCATCTCCATGGTCATGTGATCAAAACTCAGCCATTTGCCGATCGGCTCATACTTATGACCGTTGCCGTGTCCCAGGGGTCATGTGATCCCTTTTGACAAGCAAAATCCATGGGGGAATTCAGATTCACTTAACTGCTGTGATTCACTTAACAACTGTGGCAGGAAAGGTCATAAAATGGAGCAAAATTCACTTAACTATCTCACTTAGCAACAGCAATTTTGAGGTCAATTGTGGTCAAACGTCAAGAACTACCTATATCATAGTGTTTCTCAATCTTGTGATTTTAAGGTGGAGGGGCTTCAACTCCCAGAATTCACCAGCCAGCATGGAGTTGAGGTCCACCTCTCTTAAAGCATGCTGGCCCAGGAATTCTGGGACTTGTAGTCCATCCTTCTTAAAGCATGCTGGCTGGGGGATTCTGGGAGTTGGAGTCCACCCTTCTTAAAGCAGGCTGGCTGGGGAATTCTGGGACTTGTAGTCCCTTCTTAAAGCATGCTGGCCAGGGGATACTGGGACTTGTAGTCCACCCCTCTTAAAATCACCAATACACCAAAAGGGCTGACCTTAGGCCTCCCTCCAGCACCACAATTCCAGGTTCTTCCATCAAATCCCCTTCCACACTTGTCAGTCTTTTTTTCCCCCTTGCCTACACAGGTAGTCCTCCACTTACAACCTTTCATTTAGTGGCCGTTCAAAGTTTAGAACGGCACTGGAAAAAAAAGGTGACTTAGAACCATTTTTTCCACACTTATGACCGTTGCAGCATCCCCGTGGTCACGCGATTACACACACACACACACAAAAAAAAAAATTCAGACGCTTGGCAACTGACTCACATTTATGACTGTCGCACTGTCCCGGGGGTCAGGCGATTCCCCTTTTGCAACCTTCTGACAAGCAAAACCAATGGGGGGGGGGAGCCAGATTCACTTAACAACCGTATTACTCACTTAACAACTGCAGTGATTCACTTAACAACTGAGGCAAGAAAGGTTGTAAAACGGGGGCAAAACTCACTTAACAACGGTCTCGCTTAAGAGCAGAAATTTGGGGCTCCATTGTGGTCGTAACTCGAGGACTACCTATATTTCTCCCCCCCAAAACCCACAACTTCAATTTCAGACACCGCAATGCAGCTCTCAGCCCCCCCCCACGACCCCCATTTAAATAGCTTTCTTTCTTCCCTCCTCCCCCCCCCACCGCGATAGCTTTCAAGGCCCCAATTTGTTTCGCCCTATCGGAAGCGAAGCTGGGGAGCATGGGCGTGGTAGTCCAAAGCTGTCCAAGGCAAGGGAGCTGGGGACGCGCCGATTGAACCTGGAAAAGACTCGAGGGGCGGGAGAGCGAGAGGGAAAGAGAGGCGGCCGGGGATGATGGGTAGCACCAGAGCCAAGTTGGGGAGGATTTGGCCGCGGATGATGGGAGTTTAAGGCCTCGAAAGGGAGAGAGGAGGTTGATTTCTAACCCGGGACCCTCAGATAAATGAGACTATCCAGCCCGTAACATGGAAATTTTAAGCCCCTCACCCGCCTCACGCCGAGCCAAAATGGAGGCCGGAGAGAAGAGAAGCCGCCGCCGCCTCACGCCGACTGAGGAAAAGGAAAGACTGACGGAAGGGGCGGGGCCACGAGAAGCGCAGGCGCACTGCGGAAGGAGGCCGCGCCGCGGCGTCTCTCGGGCTCCTTTTCCCTCCCAATGCGTGGCGTTGCGCGTGACGTCACCCCCGCAGGGTCTCCGTTGACGTCATCCACGCGCGCCTCCCCAGGCCAAGATGGCGGCCTTTCCCTCAGCTTTCGCGGCTTTCGGGCTGAGGAAGACGCTGCTGGTGCTGCGAGCGGCCGGCCGGCCGAGTCAGCCCGGGCAGGCGGCTTTGCTGGTAGGGAGAGAGGCGGAGGGGAGTCTATGGGCTCCGAGGGGAGCGTTTCGGGCTGGGCTGGCGCGGTTGGAACGACCTTTTCGAGAGGGTCTGTGCACCGGGTAGCCTCAAAGAGACAAATAAAGCGGATTTTTGTTGCCATCTAGCGGCCTAGATATGGCTCCTCTGCTTAAGAGTGGTGCGTTGGCCTAGAGGTGGAGCTCTCGCCTCACAATCAGGCGGCTATGGGTCCAATCCTAGGTGGAGGCAGATATTTCTCTCTGCTGAACAAAACTCCGCATTGGCGACAGGAAAGGCATCCGGCCAATAAACATTCAGCTCCATTCAGTTGCCCAGACTCCATCCTGCGTCGTTAAATGATGATACGGTACCTCTGCTTGGAATCCTTTTCTATTGGTATGATGGGTAGAAGCACTGCAGGCTTATTTTCCCGCCAGACCCATGCAGCTGGCCAGGACTGTTAAGAGGAGGTTTTCTGCTTTTGTTATATTTTTATTCCGCCTTTCTTTGGAAATAATTCAAAGTGGCGAACATACCTGATGCTCTTTCCTTCTCCTATTTTGTCCCACAACAACAACCACCCTGTAAGGTGGATTGGGCTGGCTGGCTTTCATGGCTAAGGCAGAACTAGAACTCGGCGTCTCCTGGTTTGTAGGCCAGCACTTTAACCACTATATCAAAGTGGCCCTTTTTAAAGAGGAAGCAGGTGCTTAGCCCCCTGCATTTTGCCCATAAATTTCTCCCCAGTTCCAAAATGCAAAAATATCTCTCTTTTTTTAATCTCTTTGCTCCTTAGAAATGTTCTTTATGGGATGGCGCAATTCATTAAACTTTAATTCTGAATGTTAGCTAGCCTTTCGATTTAAGTTGTATGTCTTCTGCTAACATGCATCTCCCATCCTCTCTTGCTTCCTGGGGTAGAAATGGGAAGTTTCTACCCCTTCTGGTGGCTCAGCAGACTAAAGGCATTGTGATTAACACCAGCTGTCTGCAATTACTGTAAGTTCAAATCTCACCAGGCTCAAGGTTGACTTAGCCTTCCATCCTTTCTAAGGTAGGTAAATTGAGGACCCAGCTGTGGGGGCAATAAGCTGACTTTGTATAAATATACAAAAGGATGAAGGCTGTTGCTTAACGCATTGTAAGCCGCCCTGAGTCTTCGGAGAAGGGCAGCATATAAATCAAATTTTTTAAAAAAAAAAGTCCTGGGAGGAAAAAGAATCCTCTTTTCCCCCCCAATTTTTCCAGTTTTCTTCCAGGTCTTCCCATCTCTATTCCTGGGGCTCATCAGTGAGTTTCACTTTTGACTTTCACTTCCATCATCTCAGCTACCTTTTGTCTTTCCAGTCATGGGGGTTCCAGGCCAACAGGAAAAACATAATTTTGTTCCTCAACTTCTATTAAATTGGGTACAGCAATTACAAATGAACATTGTAGGGGGGAAAGTTCACTGCTACCTCATCTTTCTGTTTCAGAGACAGGTTTCAGGAAAGTCTAATTCTGCAGACCTGACGTACCCAGGAATTATTGAGTCCACTGAAGAATATAAATTTGTGGAAAGGCTGATACCACCTACCACAGTACCCGTACCTCCAAAACACGACCAGTATCCTACACCTTCTGGATGGAGGCCACCACAAGGTAAAACGGGGCAAAATATTTCCAAATTTGATTTTCTTAATGTATAAAATTTGAAAAAGTGTTCTAATAAGTTTCTTCCCTGAAAGGAAAATTGAGCAAAATTAGGACTTCTTGGTAGAGTAATTGCATTCATTATATAATAAAAAACAGCTTCTAATAACTCAATTCTTCCTAAATCACACCTCTGTTGTAACTTCACATTTTACATTTTTTAAATTAAGTGTGTACAAAATTAATAATTGAGCAAGAGGCAGGTAGATTTCCCTGGCCAGATTCTGTTATAAATTACTTATCATATAAAAAGACAATATAGTTGTATTTATTTTTGGTCTCCAATTCTTTCACAGATCCTCCTCCTGATATTTCTTATTTTGTACGACGGTCACGCATGCACAATATACCTGTGTACAAAGATACTTCTCACCATGGAACCAGGAAGTTGACTATTATCAGGAAAATTGAAGGTGATATCTGGGTAGGTTATACCTTTCTCTATAAGCTGGTATAAGAGCTGTTGACACTGTGAGTTGATTTGAATTCTTCAAATCTCTCTGGAGATTCTCAGTCATCCAGGTCAATGTTGTCCCAAAGGTGCTTTTTCAAAAGGCAACTGGACTTCCTTGCTTTTTCTTTGAAGATGTTTCGCTTCTCATCCAAGAAGCTTTTTTAGTTCTGATGATGTTGTGGTCTGCCGGCAGCCTGCGAAGCTGGCAGCAGAGTCGGACAGTGAGGAGGCTGGGAAGGAACATGGGCCAGTCCTGGAGTCTGGAGGAGGCTCGGACGAGGGCTCTGCATCGGGGGCAGAGAGGGGGCCAGGGCCATCTGGGAGTTATGTGCTGACTCCGGAGCCTCCAGAGTCTGACGTCAGTGAGGCAGAGGAACAGAGGAAGCCTGTTCCCAGTGTGCATGCACACTTCTGTCAGAAGGCAAGAACAGTTAAGACAAAAGGGGCAACTCGGGAGTAAGGCTTGGAAATGTTTGGCCCCTCCCATAAGACATAAAGGAGGAGCAAAGGCATGTGAGCCTTTGCAGGAAGCAACTTTGTTTGTGCTGCTCGGTTTAAACTCTGAAGCTCCGTTTTGACACTGTGTAGCCTTGCAAAGCTCATTGCCAATTAGGTCTTTAGCAGCGTGTCAAGGGAGATAAAGGTGGGTGCTTCTCAGCCTTATTCCCAAAGGACTGTGGCAAACTTCCGTCAGACTCTTTACAAACTGCGACTCAACACGGGCTGTGAATGAACAGAATTCACAGCCATTGAAATAAAATTAGTTTTTGGGACTAATTGTGTACTTTTTACTGTCTCAGAAAGCCTAGGTCAGAACAGATGAAGGTTCTTGGATGAGAGGCAAAATGTCTTCAAAGAGAATCAAAGTTCAGTTTCCTTTTGGAAAAAGCACCTTTGGGACAACCATGATTCTGGATGACTGAGAGCGCACGAGCAGAAGCGCCCTCTGCTTGCGCGAGTGGAGCTGCGCACACGAATGCAAGGGCCCACCACTCGTGCGAGTGGAGCTTCGCGTGCGTGTGCTTGCCCACCACTTGTGAGTGGAGCTTTTCACGGGCACGCTTGCCCATCGCTCGCGCAGCACGGTTTCAAACAGGCTGCAGTCCATTAATGGGCTACGGCCCAGTAGTTGGGGACCCCTGTTCTACCTGTCTTTTTGGGTGATTGCTTGCAGGCTGCAGTTGGTTCAGACCGCGGTAGCCAGGGAGAGCTTGTGAGACTACGGCTGCAGGTCCTACACTGGTTATTGGTAGGCTTCCGGGTGCTATAGAAATCAAGCAAATAAATAAATACAGGGAGTAACCTGTAAATTCACATTTATTCTTTCTTTCTCCAGGCCCTAGAGAACGACGTGAAGGCCTTCCTTACGGAATTGTCCGGACGAACGCCAGCAACCCAAGTCAATGAAAATACCTGTAGTATCTGCGTCAAGGGCTATTTTGAGGAAGAACTCAAGACGTGGTTGATGGACAAAGGCTTTTAAATAAAGGATAGCAGATTTGGCAAGATCTGTCCGTTTGCAAAGATGTGTGTTGTGACCCAGGCCCAAATAAGTAGTAGGAAAATCAGTCCGTGAAAAAAAACCAAACTTTATTTGAACAGCTGAGAATTACTTCATTCCCACCGTCGTTCAACTAAATTAAAGCAAATTCCTCACAACACAAATTCCTCAGTCCTATCGCAAACCTTGGTCCAATTAGGCAAACTGCCAAAGGCCTTTCTTGGCAAACGTTCAGAAGTCACAGATACAAAAATAAATGCAAGACGTAGACGAAGAAGACAACGAAGCTACCAATGTTGTTTTCCGGCAAAGCCCAAAAGCCGTTGCTGAACTGTTTTAAGCCTTATGGGAGGGGCCAATCATCTCTTGGCCCTACTCCCGAGTTGTCCTCTTTGCTTGACCTGCTCCTGCCTTCTGGCAGCTCTTCTCATGCGTGCATTAGGAACAGGCTCCTCCTGTTCCTCTGCCTCTCTGCTGTCAGCCTCTGGAGCCTCTGGAGTCCGCACCTCACTTCCCGATGGCCCCGGCCCCATCTCTGCCTCTGATGCAGAGCCCTCATCCGGGCCTTCCCCAGCCTCCAGGACTGGCCCGTGTTCTTCCTCAGCCTCATTGCTGTCCGACTCCGCTGCCACTCCGCAGGCTGCTGACGGATCACAACGTGCTTGGGAAACTTGTTCTTGCCCAATGGGTAATTCTGGCTTAGTCCAGAATTGTGTGTGATTGTGGTGTGATTGTGTACTTTTTCAGGAGGCAACTGGACTTTTTCTTTGAAGAGGTTTCGCTTCTCATCCAAGGAGCTTCTTCAGCTCTGACTGGATGGAGGGGAATGGAAAGATTTATATTCCTTGCAGGCAGCTGGTCACTTGCGTTTAGAGAGCCGTTGAGGCCATTTGGGAGGTTTTTGTCCTCAGGGTCACCTGAGTAGTGCAAATGGGTCTCGAGCCTTCTTGGAAGGTCCAGTGGGTTTTTCTAAAATTGATTTCTCTAGGTAGTCCTCTACTTACGACCACCATTGAGCCCCAATTTTTTTTTTTTGTTAAGCGAGTTTGCCCCATTTTATGACCTACCTTGCCACAATTGATAAGTGAATCACAGCAGTTGTTAAGTGAGAAATAAGGTTGTTAAGTGAATCTGGCTTCCCCATCGATTTTGCTGGTCGGAAGATCCCAAAAAGGAGATCGCATGATCCTTGGATACGGCAACCGTCATAAATATGAACTAGTTGCCACGTGACCATGAGGAGGATGTCGTAAAAGTGAAAAATGGTCATAGATCACTTTTCAGGGCTGTTTTAGCTTTGATTGAAGTGTTGTGAGTAGAGGACTATCTGACCTGTAATTCCTTCTAGGACACAGGTATTAAAATTTGCGACTTTTTGCCTTCGTGAAGCTGCGGTGAGCATGGGCTGCGCATGACACATCCAGCCTGTAGGCTGCCAGTTTGACACCCCTGTCCTGGGATTTCCTCTTGGTCTCCCATCCAGATAGGAATTAGAGCTGACTGGCTCTGGATCTAGGTGTGGCTGACTATTAATACCTGCTGAGACGGATCTTTCCTTAAGGCAGCGTCAACCTTGGCAATTTTTAAAGATGGGTGGACTCCAACTCCCAGAATTCTTCAGCCAGCATGGAGTTGAGATCCACCCCCTCTTAAATCATGCTGGCTGGGAAATTCTGGGGAGTTGGAAGTCCACCCATTGTCAGGTTTCGAGGTCGTCTCAAATAAATTGCATTTCAAACAGTCTTTGAAGAAAACTCCCATTTATTTAGCACGACATTCTAACTCCGACTCCATCGCAGCCAACACTGACTTCCAGACCCCAAACCCTCCTTTTCCATTCCCCACTCCCCTGCACTCATTGGCCATCTTCCAAGTCACTCTACCCCTAATCTACTGCTCCAGCTCAAAGGAATTTCCCCCCTCCCATCCCATCTCCTAGGGGATATTATCTCCAGGGAAAATAAGTAGGTGAAAAGTCAAAACGTCCCTTTCCAGACGCCTCTGCTTCTCCTTATGTCAGCACTAGAATAAATGCAGCTTGAAGTGCTGACACCCATCTTAAAAGTTGCCAAGGTTCAGAAACACTACCTTAAAGCAATCTTACTAAGTGTCTGAATAAGAACAGGATGAGACATTAACAGTTCCATTTTATTTACAGCTGCAAAAAGTGAAAATGTACAGAGGAAACCCTTTTACAAAAAAAATAAAATAAAAATAAAATTGCTGTTTCCGAGGCCTTGATTTAAAATGAAATGAATTTTGCACCCAGGGAGAGGATGCTGGATCACAACAGTCTGTGGTTGTGCATCTTCAGAATCGACTCTGCTGGAGTTCCCTTGAGCGTGGAATTCTTTCAGCCCTGCCATGGAAGGAAGGAAATCTTGCTTCTTCACGCAGGATCTCTGGATGGCAACGTGTTTCTCTCCGGTTTCAGAAATTTTTGGTGGGGAAAACGATAAATCAATACAAAAAGGGGCCAGGTTTTTCTAAAGCTAGCAACCAGGCGCTCTACCGCTGCCGCGAATGAGGTGACAGTCAGACTTTTGCTCCCGTTGAGAAGTTTGAGCAAAGACAGCCGCAGCTGCCCATCAGTGCCACAAACACAGCCATCTCCTGTCAGGTGTTTTTAGGTCTGTTGGTAATACTGATTGTAGTTCCACGTGTTCTGGTATCCATAGTTGCTGTAATTCTGCAGTAGTAATGGGGCAGGGGGAGAAAGCATTGATGTTAAGCGAAGAAACGTGGATTACGCAAATGTTATTTTATATAGCTGCTTGTAAGGCGCCCAGAGTCGTTAGATACGTGATGGGGCAGCAAATAAAAATATACAAATCAATAAATAGAGTCTCTTCCACCGTATTCCCCAAACCAAGTTGGATTCATAATGCCAGTCACTTTGATCGGTGAATAGAGGCAGTGAGAGCCTCTATTGACCACTAATGTCCTCTATCTTTAGCAGCATTTCATTCCATCCTTTTAGCCAATTTAGCACTAGCACTTAAGACTTATATACCGCTACACACTGCTTTCCAGCCCTCTCTAAGCAGTTTACAGAGTCAGCCCCTTGCCCCCAACGATCTGGGTCTTCATTTTACCGACCTCGGAAGGATGGAAGGCTGAGTCAACCTTGAGCCGGTCAGGATCGAACTGCTGACAGTAGGCAGAATTAGCCTGCAATACTGCATTCTGACCACTGCGCCACCACGGCTCTTCCTTCTTTCCCACTTAGCAATAGCACTTAGACTTATATACTGTTTTACAGGCCTCACTAAGTGGTTTAGAATCAGCCTCTTGCCCTCAACGATCGGTCCTCATTTTACCAACCTCGGAAGGATGGAAGGCCAAGGATCGAACTCTTGGCTGTGGGCAAAACTAGCCTGCAATCCTGCATTCATAACCACTGCGCCACCACATCTCTTGCAAGTCTTACATGGTTGTAAGTCAAGGACTACCTGAAAAGTCTCTATTCACACTAACTAGAGCACCGTGTGAAAATGGTGAAAATTGTGATTATACTCATTATCCCAGCTCTGCGGTCCAATTTGATCCCTATTGATACCTATGGATTGCACAGACCCTGGGGTTGTGGGGTTACACTTAAAATAGTCAGTCCTGTTGTATACTCGGATCTGCAACCGATGCCCCGAGATCCTCTGGTACGGCAGGGCCTAACGCACCCTCCCAATATGGCGGCTGTGCTTTCTGGGAATTGTAGTCCCAAGATCGCCGGGGGGGGGGGCAGATGCTTCACAATCTGATGCCAACTGCCTTGGGCAACTCACCTGGTACCACGTGTTATAGTTGTAAGAGCCCGCTGTGCTGGTATCCGTCGCCATCAAGGGCGTGATGCCCGTTGTCGACATGGCTACGCTGCCACCGCCCATGGCTGCATCTTCAAGCCTCAATCGTTTGTCATCGGCTTCATCAGCGCTGCTTGGGAATTCCAAAAAGAGCCGATGTCAGCTGGTCACCTTTGGCTCGGTTGCAACCCCAGGCCATTCGTGGGGATTGCAGCTTCCTCAAGAAAATATAGCCAGGCTCTGTGGTGGGGTCTGCCCCATAGCGGAGCCACCCCACTCCCACCTAGGAAACCTCTGAGTCTGCTAGCCTTTTGGAAGTACTGGCTCAGGATGCTCCTGGAACCCACAATTTGGGGGGGTCTGCCCTGTGCCGATTGTGGAGTTTGTTTGTTTGTTTGTTTATTTACTCAGTTTATAAACAGCCAAAAATTCTGGGCAGTTCACAAGAAAACATAAAAGTATAAAAGAATAAAAAAGGCAGAGATGGCAGCAAAGGAAAGGCATCCCCCTCATTTCAATGTTTCTCAATCTTAGCAACTTTAAGATGTGTGGAAATCAACTGAGCTCTTAACTCTACAAAGAAGATATTCAAATAACGGTTATCTTTTGAGAGCTGAATTCAACGAAATTTCATTTTAATGTATGCTGCTTAGTGTACCTTTAAAGTGCCAAAATTCCATTCCATTCCATTCCATTCCATTCCTTTCCTTTCCTTTCCTTTCCTTTCCTTTCCTTTCCTTTCCTTTCCTTTCCTTTCCTTTCCTTTCCTTTCCTTTCCTTTCCTTTCCTTTCCTTTCCTTTCCTTTCCTTCCCTTCCCTTCCCTTCTTTCCTTTCCTTTCCTTTCCCTCCTTTCCTTTCCTTTCCTTTCCTTTCCTTTCCTTTCCTTTCCCTTTCCCTTTCCCTTTCCCTATCCTATCCTATCCTATCCTATCCTATCCTATCCTATCCTATCCTATCCTATCCTATCCTATCCTATCCTATCCTATCCTATCCTATCCTATCCTATCCTATCCTATCCTAAAACAAATAGTTTAATCCAGACATGATGCTAATCTATTGGTCAGGTGGAAAGCACTATGTTTTGTAGAAAAACTTTTAAAGATTTTTAAACCGTTCAGTGTAATTTACCATCAAAATCTAAACTCTCTCCAAAATACATGTCTTAAAAAAGTATTTTCAATAAATCACCTTGAATTTTCTTTTAACTGACAATAAACGAGGGTCCATACCTCACCGCAAGCCACAGTTTGCTTGATTATGGCTGGATGGGTTTAGATAAAGAACAAATGTTTGGCATTGTGTAAAAGTGCTGGCTTAGAAACCAGGAGACGGGGAGTTCTAGTTCCACTTCAGACATGAAAGCTGGCTAGGTGACTTTGGGCCAATTGCCAGAAGATTGTGAGTTCTAGTCCCATTTTAAGTCATGAAAGCCAACTAGGTGACTTAGGGCCAGTCATTCACTCTCGGCCCAACACAACTCACAGGGTTGTTGTGGGGAAAACAGGAAGACGTAGAAGCATTACGTATGTTGGCTGCCTTGAGTTAAAACTAATAAGGGCAGATAGATAGAATAGATAGATAGATAGAATATCTATATATTTTATCTATCTCTATCTTCTTTCATCCATCTCTCTCTACATCCATGTCTATCTATCTATCTATCTATCTATCTATCTATCTATCATCTATCTACCTATCTATTATCCATCCATCCATCCATCCATCCAATCTCTCTCTCTCTCTCTCATCTATATCAATCATCTATCTATCTATCTATCTATCTATCTATCTATCATCATCTATCTATCTATCTATCTATCTATCTATCTATCTATCTATCTATCTATCTATCTATCTATCTATCTATCTCTATCTATCTATCTATCTATCTATCTATTATCCATCCATCCATCCATCCATCCAATCTCTCTCTCTCTCTCTCATCTATATCAATCATCTATCTATCTATCTATCTATCTATCTATCTATCTATCTATCTATCTATCTATCATCCTATCTATCTATCTATCTATCTATCTATCTATCTATCTATCTATCTATCTATCTATCTATCTATCTATCTATCTATCTATCTATCATCCTATCTATCTATCTATCTATCTATCTATCTATCTATCTATCTATCTATCATCCTATCTATCTATCTATCTATCTATCTATCTATCTATCTATCTATCTATCTATCTATCTATCTATCATCCTATCTATCTATCTATCTATCTATCTATCTATCTATTATCCATCCATCCATCCATCCATCCAATCTCTCTCTCTCTCTCTCATCTATATCAATCATCTATCTATCTATCTATCTATCTATCTATCTATCTATCATCCTATCTATCTATCTATCTATCTATCTATCTATCTATCTATCTATCTATCATCCTATCTATCTATCTATCTATCTATCTATCTATTATCCATCCATCCATCCATCCATCCAATCTCTCTCTCTCTCTCTCATCTATATCAATCATCTATCTATCTATCTATCTATCTATCTATCTATCATCCTATCTATCTATCTATCTATCTATCTATCTATCTATCTATCTATCTATCTATCTATCTATCTATCTATCTATCTATCTATCTATCTATCTATCTATCTATCTATCTATCATCCTATCTATCTATCTATCTATCTATCTATCTATCTATCTATCTATCTATCTATCTATCTATCTATCTATCTATCTCCAGCTGGTCCAGAATGCGGTCACGCGGGTTGTTACGGGAGTTTCCCGTTACTCCCGTGTATCACCTCTCCTGCGCGAGCTGCACTGGCTGCCAGTTGCCCTTCGGATCCGCTTCAAGGTGCTGGTTCTTACCTACAAAGCCCTACATGGCATGGGCCCGGGGTATTTGCAGGACCACCTCCTACCGGCCTCCCACCACCCTGTGTGGTCACATAGGGCTGCCCTCCTCCGGGTGCCATCGGCCAGATAATGTCGGCTGGTGGCCCCCAGGATAAGGGCGTTCTCGGTGGCCGCACCGACCCTCTGGAATGGGTTACCCATCGGGCTCCGGACGGCCCCCGACCTCCGCACTTTCCGCACCGACCTGAAGACATGGCTGTTTCAGCAATTTCCCTGATCTACTACGAGATTTTATTCTGTTTGGGGTTTTATATTGGCTGTTTTTAGGATTTCTTATTGTTACATGTTTTTATTCTGTGCGTCGCCCTGAGTCCTACGGGAGAAGGGTGGCATATAAATTTAATAAAATAAATAAAAAAATAAATATCGTCTATATCTATCTATCATCTATCATCTCCATCCATCCACAAACTGCACTATCGCTTGGTGCAATGCACAAACTGAGTCCTGGCCAGGCAATCTCTGTTTGTTCCCTCCAAAATGCAAACGCAACTAGAGAGGGAAAGAAGGATCGAGCGGCAGGAAGGGAAGTATTCTTACCCATTTTCCAGAAGCCTCTTCCTCATCATCTGCTGGTTCAGGAGTTTCTGATGCTCTTCGTAGCACATCAGCAGGCTGGGAGGACAGAAGGGAGGGGGTGAACTTCGGTCCTTTGATCTGGGTTGTCAGAGGCTGAAGGGAACGTGCTTAGTGCTTCCTCTCTTCTCCCCATCCTTACCTGTTTATGCTCGACCCAAAATCTTCCAGAAACTCCACCCTGCGCTGGGAGAAGATGATCTTGGTCTCTAGGGGCAGCCCGCTGGTCAAGGCTCGGTCGAAACTGCTCATGGTGTTGCCTTCGTTCTGCCGGACATCGGCGCTGAATTCCATCTCCAAGAGGTTCGCATAGAGCTTGGCGTTGTCCTGAACCCAAAGCAAATCCGGCCGTGGCATTTTGGGGAGGAAAAGAGGAAGAGAAAATTCAGAAGAGCAAAGGGCAGATCCAAGTAATCATCCAAATCAGGATTTCTGAACCCCAGCAACTGGGAGATGGGTAGACTACAGCTCCCAGAATCCCCCAACCAGCACGCTTTAAGATGGGCGGACTTCAACTCCCAGAATTCCCCAGCCAGCCTGCTTTAAGATGGGTGGACTTCAACTCCCAGAATCCCCCAGCCAGCATGCTTTAAGATGGATGGACTTCAACTCCCAGAATCCCCCAGCCAGCATGCTTTAAGATGGATGGACTTCAACTCCCAGAATCCCCCAGCCAGCATGCTTTAAGATGGATGGACTTCAACTCCCAGAATTCCCCAGCCAGCATGCTTTAAGAGGGGTGGACTTCAGCTCCCAGAATTCCCCAGCCAGCATGTTTAAAGATGGGTGGCCTTCCCCAGCCCATGCTGGTTGGAGAATTCTGGGAGTTGAAGTCCACCCATCTTCAAGCATGCTGGCTGGGGAATTCTTGCAGAGATTGAGAAAAAGGGCCCTAATTGTTTGTATGTTTCATAAATTAATGTTGAATCTTCAGACCAAGGGGGTTATCTTAAGTGAGTCAGGTTTTGGCCATCGTCACAGCAAAATGTTACTCAGCTCTCTCCCAAAAAATACAGATCTATGTATGAAGCCCCAACAGCAGGAAAATCCTGTCCTCCACCCTGCTTTCTTTTGGCAACTCACACAACTACACGTAGTCCTTGAGTTAACGATCACAATTGGAGCCCAAACTTTCGGTTGCTAAGCGAGACAGTTGTGAAGTGAGTTTTGCCTCATTTCACATTCTTTCTTGCCGCAGATATTAAGTGAATCCCTGCGGTTCTTCAGTTAGTAACACAGTTGTTAAGCGAATCTGGCTTTCCCCCATGGACTTTGCTTGTCAGGAGGTCGCAAAAGGGGATCACGTGACCCAGTGACCCTGCAACTGTCATAAATATCAGTCAGTTGCCAAGCGTCTCAATCATGTGACCATGGGGGATGCTGCAACGGTCACAACTGTGAAAAACGGTCCTAGGTCACTTTTTTCAGTGCCGTTGTAACTTCGAACAGTCACTAAATGAACTGTTGTAAGTCCAGGACTACCTGTATATATATATATAAAATTATAATAAATAACGGACTGCAGTGGTGAAATTTTACTACCGGTTCTGTAGGTGTGGCTTGCTGGGCATGGCAGGGGAAGGATACTGCAAAATCCCCATTCCCTCCCCACTCCAGGGAAAGGATACTGCAAAATCCCCATTCCCTCCCCACTCCAGGGAAAGGATACTGCAAAATCCCCATTCCCTCCCCACTCCTGGGGGAAGGATACTGCAAAATCTCCATTCCCGCCCCACTCCAGGGAAAGGATACTGCAAAATCCCCATTCCTTCCCCACTCCTGGGGAAAGGATACTGCAAAATCTCCATTCCTTCCCCACTCCTGGGTAAAGGATACTGCAAAATCCCCATTCCTTCCCCACTCCTGGGGAAAGGATACTGCAAAATCTCCATTCCTTCCCCACTCCTGGGTAAAGGATACTGCAAAATCCCCATTCCCTCCCCACTCCAAATCCCCATTCCCTCCCCACTCCTGGGGGAAGGATACTGCAAAATACCCATTCCCTCCCCACTCCTGGGGGAAGGATACTGCAAAATACCCATTCCCTCCCCACTCCAAATCCCCATTCCCTCCCCACTCCTGGGGGAAGGATACTGCAAAATCCCCATTCCCTCCCCACTCCTGGGTGAAGGATACTGCAAAATACCCATTCCCTCCCCACTCCAAATCCCCATTCCCTCCCCACTCCTGGGGGAAGGATACTGCAAAATCTCCATCCCCTCTCCATTCCTGGGCAAAGGATATTGCAAAATACCCATTCCCACCCCACTCTGGGGCCAGCCAGAGGTGGCATTTGCCGGTTCTCCAAACTGCTCAAAATTTCCGCTACCGGTTCTCCAGAACCTGTCAGAACCTGCTGGATTTCACCCCTGGATAGCTGAGCTGAAAAGGTCATAAATATGAACCAGTTGCCAAGTGCCTGAATTTGGATCACCTGACCCTGAGGAGGCTGCAACGGTCGTTAAGTGTGAAAAACAGCGTAAGTCACTTTTTTTCAGTGCCGTTGTAACTTTGGAACAGTCACTAAACAAATGGACGTAACTCGAGGACTGCCTGCACAGGACCCTAAAACGGGCTTGTTTTTTTTACCGGGTCCTTCTCCAAGGCTTCGAGGAGAATCTTCCGTGCCTTGGCCAGGTTCTTCTGCACTTTGAGGACTTGTCGAGCCAGCTTGACGGAGTAGAAGGAGGAGATGGGCATCCCTTCGTTGTCCCGTATGGCTTCCATCAGGAGGGCCTCCGCCATGTCCATGTTCCCCAGCCGACGTTCCAGGCTCACCCGCCGCAAACGCACCATGACCAAGCCGGGCACATAGTCCTCGAAGGTCTTCAAGATACGCCGAGCTTCCTCCACCTCTCCTGCGGGAACACATGGAAGGACATCTTCAGGACAGCCAGTCCTCTGCTAACGAACACAACTGAGCTCAATACTTCTGTCGCTAGGCAAGGCATTTGTTCGGTGAGTTTTGCCTCCATTTTACGACCTCCCTTGCCACAGCTGTTAAGTGAGTCACTGCGGTTGTTAGGTTAGTCACTGTTCTGCCCCAGCTACGGACCCCAAAGAACGCAGCACACACAAACTCTATACAAAGCTTATTTTACTCAAATAATTTAGTCTTTATCAACCAAAGGCTGTTTAATAAACTGTCTTAACAGCCTACCAGAATTCTAAGATAAGGTAATCACAGTCTTGCTAGAGTTGGTAGAAAGCCCAGAAACAATTTTCAGACGCAAAGGAGAGTGAACTAAAGTTGTTCCCTACAGCTTGCTGCAAGTGGTGTTCCTCCTTAAATAGACTAGGGGAGTGGCCAATTAGCCCCAAGCCTTACTCTTGAGACCTCCTCCTGAGGAGCCACTCCTGCCTTTTGGCAGCTCTGCACGCCCGTGCATTGAGAAGAGGCTCCCCCGCTTCGTCCTCTTCACTTAAAGGAGCTTCTGGAGGTTCTGAAGGCCCTGGCTGAATCCACGCCTCTGGCACCACATCTTCTCCAGCCTCCTCACTGTCCGACTCGAGTGCCAGCTGCACAGGCTGCTGGCGCAGCACCACACCAGCCTCCTCCCTGTCGGAATCAGCTACAATCTGCACAGGCCGCTGACGGGCCACAATACCCCGGCCACGGACCCCTTCCCCCCTCAAACACAACCCTGATGCGGCCTTCAGTGAAATCGAGTTTGACACCCCTGAGTTCAGGGCCTCAGATTATTAACTCAGATGTTATCTAGTTCAGGGGTCTCCAACCCTTGGGCCATGACCCACTACCGTGTTTCCCTGAAAATAAGACCATGTCTTATATTTTTTTGAACCCTGAAATAAGCGCTTGGCCTTATTGCCATACGCTCAAAAGCCTGATTGGGCTTACTATCAGGGGATGTCTTATTTGGGGGGGAAACAGGGTACCAGGTTGTGGCCTCTTCAAAACCGGTCTGCGCGAGCACGAAGATCCACTCGCACGAGTGGTGAGTCCTGGCATTCGCGTGCAAGGCTTCACTCGCGTGAGCAGAGGACACTTAAACGGAGGGCGCTCGAGAGCTCGCCCACGAAGCTCCATTCGCGCGAGTGGAGCTTCATGCGCCAGCACAAGTGCCCACCGCTTGCGCCAGTGCAGCTTCGCCCGGGAGCACCCACTGCTCACCCGCAATGCTCCGTTTGCCGCTGCTCGACCAATGGAGCTGGGCGCACATGCGTGTGTCTGTCCCTCTCTCTCTCTCTCACATACACACACCGCACCGGGCTGTGAAAGTATAAAGGTTGAGGACTTCTGATCTAGTTAGTATGTTAAGAGGTTTTGAGATTAAACCAAGGTTGCTAAGTGAATCCACCGACTTTGCTTGTTCCTTACCTTGTTTCTCCTCAAAGGCTGCCCACAAGAGGTGAATGTTGGGTTTACGAGGCAGATGGTAACAGCACGCCCGCTGGAAAACGCTCCTGGCTCCAGCTATGCTGTGGTTCTCCAGGTACCTGACATACTAAATTAAGGAAAGGAGGAGGGAGAGCAGGGGGAAACATCAGAAAGAGTGGTTTTAGAGTTGCAGAGAGAAAGATGGATGCTTCATAGGACAACATTCACTCAATCTGACCCTAGAACAGTGTTTCTCAAGCTTTTTTTTTTTTTTTTAGATTTATATGCCGCCCTTCTCCGGAGACTCAGGGCGTCTTACAATGCGCTAAGCAATAGCCTTCATAATTTTGTATATTTTATACAAAGTCAGCTTATTGCCCCCACAAACTGGGTCCTCAATTTACCTACCTTAGAAAGGATGGAAGGCTAAGTCAACCTTGAGCCTTGGCGAGATTCGAACCTGCAGTAATTGCAGGCAGCTGGTCTTAATGACCAGCTTAATAACAGGGTGCCTTAGACCACTGTACTACCAAGGCTTGAAGATATGTGGACTTCAACTCCCAGAATTCCCCAGCCAGGCATAGTGGCTGGGGAATTCTGGAAGTTGAAGTCCACAAGTCTTAAAGTTGCCAAGTTTGGAGACCCCTTGTTCTGACCCAGCTTCCCAAAGATGACAAACCCTCAGAAGTTAAATCAATGATTCTTTTATTAGAAGCGCCAGCAGCCCCGGCAAAAAGTTTCTCTCTCACCGCAGACTGACAAGTCTGTCCGGCAGGGAGATGAATAGTTGTGTGCCGCATCTATTCGTCTCTGCCCCCTGCCTTTTATCCCCAGAGCTAAGGTGGGCCTTCACTAGCAGAAGTTGCTCTTCCGTCCCAAGGACCGGCCCATAGATTTCCACTGCTCTCCTCTCCTCTGCCTTCTGCGCATCAGGCACTGGACCCAGCTGTTCCTCCTCTTCCTCTCCAGCCACCTCCAGACTTGGGGACTGTTGGCTCTCCATCTGAGGGCTGACGGACGGCCCAGGCTCTGCCTCTAACTCTTTCTCTGCCAGATCCATTCCCTCTTCCCCCTTGGAGCTCCCGGGTTGCCCTGATGCTGACCCTGACTCCCACACCACCGCCTCCTCCTCCTCCTCCTCCGATTCGGTTGTGGGAGCAGCCATAACACTCGTGTGCTATAAATTGGCCATCCTGGCTGGGGAATGCTGGAAGTTGAAGTCCACGTATCTTCAACTAGCCAAGGTTGGGAAACATTGCTCCAGAGTCTCTTCTGTTCTAAGAAAAACAAATGCCTCTCCTTCAGGGGGTCTCAGAATGATCTTCTTGCCAGATCCCACACCCCCCGAACCATTCATTCTGAATGGCTCCTAGTACTGTCCCTCAGCTCCAATTCAAACATGCTCATCCCAACAACATGACACTTGCAGGTTTAGGAAAGGAAAGGAAAGGATTGGAAAGGATTGAATTGGATTGGATTGGATTGGATTGGATTGGAATGGAATGGAATGGAATGGAATGGAATGGAATGGAATGGAATAGAATAGAATAGACAGAGTTGGAAGGGACCTTGGAGGTCTTCTAGTCCAACCCCCTGCTTAGGCAGGAAACCCTACATCACTTCAGACAAATGGTTATCCAACATCTTCTTAAAAACTTCCAGTGTTGGAGCATTCACAACTTCTGGAGGCAAGTTGTTCCACTTATTAATTGTTCTAACTGTCAGGAAATTCCTCCTTAGTTCTAAATTGCTTCTCTCCTTGATTAGTTTCCATCTGTTTCTTCTTGTCCTGGAGAATAGCTTCACTCCCTCTTCTTTGGGGCAGCCCCTGAGTACTGGAACACTGCTATCATGTCCCCCTTAGTCCTTCTTCTCATTAAACTAGACATACCCAGTTCCTGCAACCGTTCTTCATGTGTTTTAGCCTCCAGTCCCCTAATCCTCTTTGTTGCTCTTCTCTGCACTCTTTCTAGAGTCTCAGTTTAGCTGCAGGCTCAGAGGTTGTCAAAGGGGCCACGAAGAAGAACTGTTCCCCTGAAGTCCCCTCATGACTTGCCTCCAGTGGTTGTGGCTGCTCCGACACCGGAGGTTTTTTAAGGAGCCTTGGTAGTACAGTGGTCTAAGGCACCCTGTTATTAAGCTGGTTATTAAGACAAGATGCCTGCAATTACTGCAGGTTCGAATCTCGCCATGGCTCAAGGTCGACTCAGCCTTCCATCCTTTCTAAAGTAGGTAAATTGAGGACCCAGTTTGTGGGGGCAATAAGCTGACTTTGTATAAATATACAAAGGGATGAAGGCTATTGCTTAACGCATTGTAAGCCGCCCTGAGTCTCCGGAGAAGGGCGGCATATAAATCAAAATTTTTTTTAAAAAAAAGGAGTTTGGACAACCATTTCTCTGAAATGGTATCGGGTTGGTCTGGAAGACCTCCAGAGTTCCTTCCAACTCTGTCATGCACCAAGCAGGTAGAGCAGACAGAGGGACCCCCTTAGCTTAACTGACCTTAATCCAGAACTCCTCGTAGAGGGCGCAAGCGATGACGCAGCGCTCAAACAGCACGATGGTGCGCTCGTGCATACCGCTGGCAATCTCGAAGTCCAGGTAGTCCCGCCAGTTCCGCAGCTGCGCTCGCTCCAGTGGCTTCACGTGGAAGTAGGGTCTCTTGATCTAGGGGAAAGCGGGACAGGGCCACGATTATCACAGAGAAGCCCAGACAAGCCAGCACAACTAAAAGAATTAAGATACAGGGAGTCCTCGACTTACGACCAGGATTGAACCCAACATTTCCATTCCCAAGCAAGGTCATGGATTGAGTTTTGCTCCATTTTATGAGATAGTTCTTGCCAAAGTTCTTAAGGGAACCACTGCAGGTGTTAAGTTGGTTAACAGGGTTGTTAAGTGAATCTGGCTTCCCCATTGACTTTGCTTGCTAGAAGGTCGCAAAAGGGGATCACGTGACTCTGGAACTGTCATAAATACGAGTCAGTTGCCAAGCGTCTGAATTTTGATCACGTGACCATGGGGATGCTACAATGGTTTTAAGTGGTTTTAAGTCTCTTTTTTCAGTGCCATTGTGTTCTGCCCCAGCTACGGACCCCAAAGAACGCAGCACACACAAAGTCCGTACAAACCTTAGTCTATTAATTAAGGGCTACTAATGAGCTTTCTTAGTAGTTGTTCGAACACAAGTACGGTTTAAATCAGTCTTTTCTGAACAAGGGCTGTTCATTTAACTTCATTAACAGCCAACAAGTATCCAAAGAATAACAACTCAATTCTGAGGCACACTCTTTCAGATAACCGTAATCTTACTGTGGTTGGCAGAATGCCCAGAAGCAATTTGCAGGAAAACTGACAAGAGATAAACAAAGAGCCAAATCAAACGTTTTCTGGAATCAAGACGCGAAGGAATATGAATGAAATTGTTTCCTAAAAATTGCATCAGTCATCGTCCTTCCTTAAGTAGGCTAGGGGAGTGGCCAATTAGCCCCAAGCCTTACTCTCGAGGAGACCTCCTCCTGAGGAGCCACTTCTGCCTTTTGGCACCTCTGCGCGCTCGTGCATCGAGAAGAGGCTCCTCCTCTTCTTCCTCTTCACTTATGGGAGCTTCTGGAGATTCTGAAGGCCCTGGCTGAATCCCCGCCACTGGCACCACATCTTCTCCAGCCTCCTCATTGTCCGACTCGAGTGCCAGCTGCACAGGCTGCTGTCGCAACACCACACCAGCCTCCTCGCTGTCGGAATCAGCTACTAACTGCACAGGCCGCTGACGGGCCACAGCACATTGTAATGTCGAACTGTCATTAAACAAATGTTTACAATTGAAGCATTCTTACATACATCTGATTAAAGTTCAGGCACTTGGCAACCAGCAGGTGTTCACCATGCTTGCAGTGGGCTGAAATCACGTGATCGCCATTTGAGACCTTCCCAACCAGTTTCTTACAAGCAAAGTCAATAGGGGAAGCCAGATTCGCTTTAGGACTGTTGGGATTCACTTAACAACTGCAGCAAAGAGACGGCCGTGAAATCAGGCAGGGCTCACTGAACTTAGCCTTGCTTAGCGATAGAAATTCTGTTCCCAATTATGTTCGTAGGTCGAGGACTATCAAACTATTGAACACTGTCAAACTATTCACTAAGTCTGCACTACTATTAATCTTCTCATCGTTCCCACCACCCATCTCAACCCACTGTTCTGCCCCAGCTTTGGATTCCCAAAGAATGTGACACATACCAAGCTTCGCAAACACTGTTTAATTCCAAACAAACCCCTTTCAAGAATGCAGGCTTCCCGTGCAAAGGGTCCTTATCAAAGTTATTAAGAACAAAGTCCGACAAAGGTTGGCAACCAGCCCAGAAAACCAGATATGAGAAGTCGCTCGCTCTCCAAGATGCTCTGTAGTAATGAGACGTTGTTTCTAGCAAGAAAGCACTAGCTGCGTGCGACTTAAATAGGCTAAGGGAGTGGCCAATTATCCTCAAGCCCTACTCTCAAGTAGACCTCCTCCTCCTGAGTAGCCACTCCTGCCTTTTGGTAGCCCTGCGTGCCCGAACATTGAGGAGAGGCTCCTCCACTTCGCTCTCTCCACTGGAAGGAGCCTCTGGAGGTTCTGAAGGCCCTGGCTGAGTCTCTGCCTCTGGCACCACATCCTCTTCAGCCTCCTCGCTGTACGACGCGAGTGCTGGCTGCGCAGGCTGCTGGCGCGACACCACACCAGCCTCCTCATCGTCGGGATCAGCCATGATCCGCACAGGCTGCTGGTGGACCACAACACCCACTTATGACTGTATGACTGTAACTTTGTTGCTTGTATCCTTACGATTTATACTGATATTGTTTCCTGATTGCTTACTTGTACCCTATGACTATCATTAAGTGTTGTACTTTATGATTCTTGATGAATGTATCTTTTCTTTTATGTACACTGAGAGCGTATGCACCAAGACAAATTCCTTGTGTGTCCAATCACACTTGGCCAATAAAAATTCTATTCTATTCTATTCTATTCTATTCTATTTTCTATTCTATTCTATTCTATTCTATTCTATTCTATTCTATTCTATTCTATTCTATTCTATTCTATTCTATTCTATTCTATTCTATTCTATTCTATTCTATTCTCTGTAGAGATAAAATCGAGACGGGTAAGAGTACAAGGTAAACTGTCAGACCTGCCCCAGCTAGGCCCCTCGGGAAGAAAGATCATCGACTTCATTTGGATGAAGCGATAGGTTCTTTTACTAAGGATTACTGGTTGCAGCAAAAGCAAGGCTAGATCTGAGTATTCCCGCCCAAAAGTTACAAGGTTTACACTTCCTGGAGCTCTCACCCTTTGACCAGATCGTCAGTGTCCAATGGCTGTGTGATGTTTTGGGAACCACTTTGATGTGAAATGCGTCTCGGAGAGATTTGACATTCTTTCCCGGGCCGGGTGTCCTTGGGTGGCTGGATTATTCCGGTTTGATACCCCTGGTTCCCCTCTGTGCATTTCCCTCCCCCCACTTGCATCCTTCTCTTTTCCTCCTGCACAATTTCCCCAAATTCCTTGGCTCCCTTCGTACATACCCCATCTTCAAAATTCCAGCGCTTGCTGACTTCGCCTTCGTTCTGAGCGAAGATCTGCTGGCGGATCGAAATGGATTGCTCCAGGATTTTCTCCGGGTCCAGTGACGCCTGAAACACAAGAAGAGCTGAAATCAGAGATATCGAAAGAACCCTCATGAAAAGAAGCAGCGAACTAGAATAGGATTGTAAGGAGCCCGGTGGTGCAGTGGACTAAACTACTGTTAAAGTAGTATTTAGCTGCCAGCTGCCTGCAATTACTGCGAGTTCAATTCTCACCAGGCTCAAGGTTGACTCAGCCTTCCATCCTTTCTAAGGTAGGTAAAATGAGAACCTGGTGTGGGGGCAATAAGATGACTTTGTATAAAAAAGAACACCACTTTGGGGGTGAGGGGGCGAAAGCCCTACTAAGCAGGTATATACAAAAGTATGAAGGCTATTGCTTAATGCATTGTAAGCCGCCCTGAGTCTCCGGAGAAAGGGCGGCATATAAACTGAACTAATTAATTAATTAATTAATTAATTAATTAATTAATTAATCTAAGCAACATCCCATTGACAATTCTCTTTTATTGCTTATTTCCTTTTTATTTATTTATATCCCGCCTTTACAGGCAAGTCCTCAACTTACAACAGTTCATTTAGTGACGCTTTGATGTCACAACGGCACTAAAAAAAGTGACTTACGACCTTTTTTTTCACACTTATGGCCATCACAGCATCCCCATGGTCACCTGATCAAAATTAAGACGCTTGGCAACTGGTTCCTATTTATAACATTCGCAGTGTCCTCTGTGTGTGTGTGTGTGTGTGTGTGTGTGTGTGTGTGTGTCATACGATCCCATTTTGCGACCTTCTGACAAGCAAAGTCAACGAGGAAGCCGGATTCACTTAACAACCATGTTAATAATTTAACAAAGCCAGTGATTCGCTTAACATCTGTGCCAAGGAAAATCATAAAATGGGGCAAAATTCACTTAACAATGCAACAAAAATTTTGGGTTCACTTGTGGTCGTAAGTCAAGAACTACCTGTACTATTTTTTTTATAAACTCAAGGCAGCGAACATGTCTAATATTCCTCCCTCCTTCTATTTTCCGTATCCTGTGAGCTGGGTTGAGTTGAGAGGCACTAGCCCAAGGTCACCCACCCAGCTTTCATGTCTGAATTCTAGAACTCTCCGTCTCCGTCACCCCACTGGCCTTGTATCTAAAGCAGGATTAGAACTCACTATCTTCTGGTGATTGGCCCAAAATCACCATTGGCTTTCATGGCTAAGGCAGTACTATAACTCTCCACCTCCTGGTTATTGGCCCAGTCATCCACCCAGCTTTCATACCTTAGTTGGGACTAGAACTCTCCGTCTCCTGGTCATTTTCCAAAGGTTCCCCAGCTGGCTTTCATAGCTAAGGTGGGACTAGAACCCCCAGTCTCCTGGTGATTGGCCCAAAATCACCCCACTGGCCTTGTATCTAAAGTGGGACTAGAATTCACCGTCTTCTGGTGATTTGCCCAAAATCACTGTTGGCTTTCATGGCTAAGGCAGTACTAGAATTCTCCACCTCCTGGTGATTCAGCCAAAATCACCCAGCCAACTTTCATGCCTAAAGCAAAATTAGAACTCTCTGTTTCCCAGTTTCTAGCTTTAACCACTAGACCAAATTTCATTTCAGCACTTAACTCTGAATTCTTTTTTAACTTTTAACCCATACGATCTGGCCAAGAAACCTTACTAGCAGCATTCAAGGAACATGCTAGTCCCAAAGGTAAAGGTAAAGGTTCCCTTCGCACATATGTGCTAGTCGTTCCCGACTCTAGGGGGCAGTGCTCATCTCCGTTTCAAAGCCGAAGAGCCAGCGCTGTCCGAAGACGCCTCCGTGGTCATGTGGCCGGCACGACTCAATGCCAAAGGCGCACGGAACGCTGTTACCTTCCCACCAAAGGGGGTCCCTATTTTTCTACTTGCATTTTTTACGTGCTTTCGAACTGCTAGGTTGGCAGAAGCTGGGACAAGTCATGGGAGCTTTACCCCGTTACGCGGCACTAGGGATTCGAACCGCTGAACTGCTGACCTTACGATCGACAAGCTCAGCGTCTTAGCCACTGAGCCACCACGTCCGTTAATCCCAAAGGCACGAGCCCAATTCAGACTTTTTTTCATTGCCGTTTTAACTTCAAACAATTGCTAAATGAAAGGTTGTTTAATCAAGGATGACATGTACAGAAAGAGGTGAAATGCAATGAAGCAACCGTCATAAATATGAGCCAGTTGCCAAGTATCTGAATTTTGATCATGTGACCATGGGGATACTGCAACGGTCATAACTGTGAAAAACGGTTATAAGTCACTTTTTTTCAATGCCATTGTAACATCGGTCACTGAGTGAAGGTTGCTAGATTTGGATATGCCTAGAGAAAAGAAGGACTAGAGGGGACATGACAGCAGTATTACAGTATTTGAGGAGCTGCCACAGAGAGGAGGGGGTCAAATTATTCTCCAAAGCACCAGAAGGCAGGAGAAGAAACAATGGATGGAAATTAATCAAAGAGAGAAGCAACCTGGGATTGGAATTGCAATGAGGACAATTAACCAGTGGAACAGCTTGCCACCAGAAATTGTGGGTGCTCCATCACTGGAGGCTTTTAAGAAGAAACCGGACAGCCACCTGTCTGAAATGGTACAGGGTCTCCTGCCTGAGCAGGGGGCTGGACTAGATGACCTCTAAGGTCCCTTGCAGCTCTCTTCTGATTGATTGATTGATTGATTGACTTGACTTCCTGTATTCTGATGGCTTTGTGATTTCTGCTACAGCCTACCCCACTACCTCTAGGTATGGATTAGTTCAGGGAGGACAAACAGGGAAGACCCCATCCTAAATTGGGATACTGGAAAGAGACGACACGAAGGGTCCAAGCCAAGACATGGACTCACCAACGCCTGACTCCCTTCTGCGGCCTCCTGCTTGCTTTCCGCCTTGGGGGGCAGTTCTTCCCCAGGTGGTGCTTCCTCCTCGGTTTCCCCCTCCGTCGTCTTGGGGGTCGCATCGGAGGCCAACTTGGACTGCATCCACAGCAGCTCTTCCATGGAGAGAATGTCCACAGGGGGATGGCTGGACAGGTGTTCCTTGAAGCTGCGTTGAGAAGAAAGGAGGGCTTTACAGAAAGCGGCTACAGGGAGTCCTCGACTTACAACAGTTCATTTAGTGACAAAGGAGCCTTGGTACTACAGTGGTTTAAAGCACCCTGTTATTAACACAGCTGCCTGCAATTTACTGCTGGTTCGAATCTCTCCAAGGCTCAAGGTTGACTCAGACTTCCATCCTTTCTAAGGTAGGTTAAATGAGGACCCAGTTTGTGGGGGCAATAAGCTGACTTTGTATAAATATACAAAAGTATGAAGGCTATTGCTTAACGCACTGTAAGCCGCCCTGAGTCTCCGGAGAAGGGCGGCATATAAATCAAATTAGAAAAAAAAAAAAAAGTTACAACGGCACTGAAAAAAAGCGAGGACCGTTTTTCACACTTGTGACCGTTGCAGCATCCCCGTGACCAAATCTCTATACAGATTCTGAGTCATCCTTCGCTTTTCTGAAAATCCTTCGCTTTTCCAAGAGGCGTGGCTACTGGTCATGTGACTGGATGGGCGTGGCCAATTTAACAGTCCATTTTTTTAAGCTAATTAAGCGAATCACGTGGCCATTAAGCAAATCTTAGCTTCCCCCTTTGATTTTCTGTTAGAAGCTGGCTGGGAAGATTACAAATGCTGGTCATGTGACTGCTGGTATATCTACAATGACTGCAGATATATGTTGATGATCAGGCTGGGCGTGAAGGAGGGGTCAAACGCGTCATTGGACTCGAGTCTCTTTGCACTCAAAAGAGATCTAAATCTAAAACTTCTTGAATTGCATTGACTCTTGTCTACTGCCAATTGGCCGTGACTCTTGTTGAGAGCAACAGCAATAGCATTTAGTCTTACATACCGCTTCACACTGCTTTTTACAGTTTATATCCCATTTCAGAGAGCTTTTCAGCTCTCTAAGTGGTTTACAGAGTCAGCCTCTTGTCCCCCAGCAATCTGGGTCCTCATTTAACCGACCTCAGAAAGACGGAAGGCTGAGTCAACTTTGAGCTGGTCAGGATTGAACTGCTGGCAGTCGGCTGAATTAGCTTGCAATACTGCATTCTCTTCACTATGCCACCACAGAAGGAAGGAAGGAAGGAAAGAGGGAGGGAGGGAGGGAGAGAGAATAGGAAGGAAGGAAGGAAGGAAGGTAGCAATAACATTTAGACTTATATACTGCTTCTCAGTGCTTTACAGCCCTCTCTAAGCAGTTTACAGAGTCAGCCTCTTGCCCCCAACAATTTGGGTCCTCGTTTTACCCACCTCGGAAGGACGGAAGGCTGAGTCAACCTTGAGCTGTTCAGGATTGAACTGCTGGCAGTAGGCTGAATTAGCCTGCAATACTGCATTCTCACCACTATGCCACCGCGGAAGGAAGGAAGGAAGGAAGGAAGGAAGGAAGGAAGGAAGGAAGGAAGGAAGGAAGGAAGGAAGGAAGGAGGGAGGGAGGGAGGGAGGAGGGAGGGAGGGAGAATAGGAAGGAAGGAAAGAAGGAAGGAAGGAAGGAAGGAAGGAAGGAAGGAAGGAAGGAAGGAAGGAATGAAGGAAGGAAGATAGCAATAACATTTAGACTTAAATACCGCTTCACAGTGCTTTACAGCCCTCTCTAAGCTGTTTACAGAGCCAGCCTCTTGCCCCCAACAATCTGGGTCCTTATTTTACCAACCTGGGAAGGACAGAAGGCTGAGTCAACCAAGATCAAACTGCTGGCAGTCGGCAGAATTAGCCTGCAATACTGCATTCTAACCACTGCGCCACCATGGCACGTAAGAAACAACCTGGAACAAACTTGTACTCATTTGAACAACCTGGATTTCTTCCTGATTTCTTGTGACAGGTGCCAAGCGTCCAGATTTTGATGCTATGAATGTGGAGAAATTGCAACAATCGTATGTGTAAGACCCTGTTGTAAAGTCAGCTTTTTCAGTGTTATTGTAACCTCGAACAGTCGTTGATTGAATGTTGTAAGTCTACCTGTAATTCGCAATGCCTCTGCCCCCCCCCAAATCAAACACCCTCCAAATCACACACTTACTTTTCCCAGTGATGGCTGTACAGCTGGGTGGGAGTGGACAGCACCCTGTCATAAATGCCAGTGACGGCCCTCAGGTCTCCCTGCTCCTTCTGCCATTCCACATACATCTCCCAGAGCTTGTCCGAACGGAAATCGACTCCCGCGGCAGCCACGGCGGCCTCAAAAGTGCTGCAGAGAAGACAGAGAATATTAACAGCTTCAATAGCTTGTTCCACTTTATAATGCCTTGATAAGGCCACATTCAGGAAGTTGTGTCCAGCTTTGGTCACCACAACATAAAAAAGATGTTGAGACTCTAGAAAGAGTGCAGAGAAGAGCCACAAAGATGATTAGGGGACTGGAGACTAAAACATACAAAGAATGGTTGTGGGAATTGGGTATGGCTAATCTAGAGAAAAGAAGGACTCTCAACTCGCAAAGCAAGGGGGATGGGAAAACCGGCGAAGCAGCACGGCAGCCAAAAACAAAAGCACATTCCAGACATAGCTCTCTCAAGGCTGTCTCCCAGGGTTACCCACAGCAGCTGGAGGGGAGTGATCTCTACAACCAGCGAAATTGCTCCGTTGGCGAATGTGATTGATGACACACCCTGGGGGGCGAGGGGGGAAACAGGGGTCGTAAATTACGTGGGGTCAGAGTTGGCTTCATTTGGAACCTGCCGACATGAAGTTCCTAATAAATAACTGGATTTCTTTTGAAGCTTGGCTTGAGGCTCACGATTTAATTAGGACATCCACGGGAACCCTGACAAGGACTAGGGGAGACATGATAGCAGTCTTCCAACATTTGAGGGGCTGCCACAAAGAAGGAGGAGGTCAACTTATTTTCCAAAGCACCAGAAGGCAGGACAAGAAGCAACGGATGGAAACTAATCAAGGAGAGAAGCAATCTAGAGTTGAGGAGAAATTTCCTAACAGTGAGAAAATTAACCTGTGGAACAGCTTGCCACCAGAAGTTGTGGGTGCTCCAATACTGGAGGTTTTCAATGTGAATGCTCTGTAACTGGGAGTGTTTAAAAAGAGATTGGACAACCATTTGTCTGAAATGGTATAGGCCAGGGTTTCCTTCCTTAGCAGGGGGTTGGACTAGAAGACCTCCATGGTCTCTTCTAACTCTGTTATTCTGTTAAATAGACGCACAACAGAACCTTGCAGGTCCTGAAAGCTGGCTGGATGACTTTGGGCCGATCACCAGGGGAGCGTGAGTTCTAGTCCTGCCTTAGGCAAGAAAGTTGGCTGAGGGTCTTTGGGTCAGTCCTTCTCTCTCAGCCCAACCCACCTCACAGGGTTGTTTTTGTTGGGGCAAATAGGAGCAATAAGGCACATTAGATATATTCACTGGCTTGAATTATTTATAAAGTAATAAAGGTAGGATAAAAATGTAATAAATATTTGGGGATGCTCAATTTGGGAGGAGGCGTTAAAAACCCTTGGCCTCAGGACTGTTTGGGACACCATGGAGTGGGGAGGGGATTCCTGTCCCTTCTAGAGCTGCGTATATAGATAGTCCACAACATACCACCACCATTGATCCCGAAACTTCTGTTGCTAAGTGAGACATTCGTTAAGTGAGTTTTGGCCCCATTTTACAACTCTTCTTGCCACAGCATGTTAAGTGAATAGCTTCAATCGTTAAGTTAGTGACATGGTTGTTAAGTGAATCCGACTTTGCTGGTCAGAAGGTCCTAAAACAGGATCTTGGGAAACAGCCAAGCTGTTCGTAAATAGGAGCCAGTTGCTAGGCCCCTGAATTTTGATCACATGACCATGGGGATGCTTCAACAGTCGTGTGAAAAATGGTCACAAGTCACTTTTTTTCAGGGCCGTTGCAACTTCAAACGGTCGCGAAATGAACTGTTGTAAGTCGAGGACTACCTGTGTTTTTAACAGGACGGGATTGAGCCTGTCTTTATTTTCCTCTTCTGTTGGCTAAAATGGCAGGAGGGTTAAACCCGTGTTTAAACTTGGCACAGAGGCAAAGAGTGACGGTGGATTTTCAAAGCACCCCTTCCCCCCCCCCAGCTGACTGTACCTGGATGTGGAATCTTTTTCGGTCTGAGAAAAACCTTGAGCTACAAGGCGAGCTTTATGGGTTACTGTCCCATCTATGCTTTTCTTAATTTTGTAAACCCATCTACAACCTATTAATTTTTCACCAGGTGGCAATTTCACAGTTTCGTTAACACCTAACTTAGTTAAAGAATTAATTTCCTTACTCATTGCCTCCTTCCAAGCATTCTGCTCCTTTTCAGGATAAAGCCTGATATCCTCATAACTTGAATGTTCTATTGTTAACCTGGCAAACTACGGTTGCTTTATATCAATCAGGTGGATGCCTTTCCCTAGTAGATCTCCCAGGTAATACAGGACTTACTGCAGATGGTTCATCTGACTCCTCCCCTAAAACTACCTCCTCTAAACCGACTTCCTGTTCTTCATCCTTGATAGAGGATTCTACATTAACTAAATCCTCAGGAATATCATCAGGAATATGATGCTCTATACTAACAGTATTATTATTATGTCTATAATCTGCACGCTCTAGTTTATCCCATCCTTCATGCTCTAGAAATTTAGCACTTGGCACTACAATAAACACTAGTATTCTCTGTGCCCAAATCTAAAAGACCTAATCAATCCATAACCAATCTTAAGGATATTGTTGTTGTGTTACCAACCAGCAGAGTGTAGAGCACAGAGAAGCATTGCTGAGAGCAATGAATAAGAGATGTGCAAACTCGTTTATCAAAAGCTTACTTTATAGTGAAAAAACAATCTCATAGTCTTTAAATCAATCCAAGTCTTTGCCAGTTAAATCAGTCCAGTGATACAAGAACTCTTCTTACCACACAAATAGTAGTTGGTTAGAATAACAAACTCACTCTGGTTCACAAACCACGATGGTAGCAGATCCATCCAACCGATGATAGCACAATGGTAGCAACTCCACACACTACAGTAGCTTATCATCAACTGAATAATTTACAGTACCTTACTTAAATACGTACACAACTAATTACAGCATGACTCAGCATTACAATGAATCAGCAGGAAAACTTTAAAGTCACACAATACATATTCATATTAAAGTCACAGAACACATATATTGCCTGGACAACTTGTTAGGCTCAAACCATATCCTAACAGACGACCAACTGACAATCTCAAGGACGGGAGGTTTGAGAGGGAGCCGTCCACAAAGTTAACAGGAGCTGAGCTTATCCCAAAACCTGTTTTCTGTTTTCACGTTCTCCTGTATTCAAAGCAGCAACTATCTCTAACAGGCCTGAGGGGCAGAAGTGACTTTTGAAGGGGAAAAAAAACAACAAAGGGAAGATTCCAGGCCCCGGGCAACTCCTTGCCGCTCCTCCTTGTCCTGCGACCTACCCACAAATTTTCTGAGCTGAATCGGGTTGGTTCATATCCAAGGTGGACTGCAGGAAAGTGATGTAGTGGATCCAGAGGTCCATGCTGAGAGGGATGGACTGCAACCCTCGCTGGAAAACCTGCAGGGGGCAGCAGAGAAAATAAAACACTTAAGGGGGTCTTTCTCCATCCCCTCCTCCACTCGTGCAAAGGGGACTTTCTGAGAACTAAGGGCTTTTTTCACGCTAACCTTTCAGATCCCCACATTTGCTCTACAACACAGCAGAGGCCAACAGGAGAAGAGAAGCAGATGCTACCGGACCGAGTAGGGCAGTGATGGCTAACCCTTTTCGTCTGCCAAAAGTGTGCATGTGTGCGCATGACAGTGCACCAGTGGTGGGTTCCTCCCGGTTCGGCCGAGCCGGTAGCGGTGACGATATGACGTCACCGAACCGGTTCTCCCCCCCACCCTCCCACCCACCACCCCCACCACCCACGTTATTCTTACCTTTTATTTGGTCCCACCCCCAATCTATTGCTGCCTCCTGAGTCCCAGCTGATGACTAGAGGGAAAAAAAACTGTTTAAATTCTTGCCAGGGGGCTTCAAAGGGCCGTCCTACCACTGATCAGTGTTAAAAGCAAACAAATGAGTCGGGTCATAAGTGCGAGGACTGGCCGTAAGTGCGAGGACCTTCCAGAAATGACTCTGATCAGCTAGCCACGCCCACCTAGTCACATGACATCCAAGCCACACCCACAAAATAAGCCACGCCCACAGAACCGGTAGTAAAAAAATTTAGAACCCACCCCTGCAGTGCACCAATAATGCAAAGTGGGCCCCCCCCGCGCATGACCCCCTCCCATACTCCCCCGCGTATACACGCACGAGAGTTGATATTCAAAAATTTTAGCAGCCGGTTCTCTGCCTGGTTGCTGGGTGGGCGTGGCCTACTCGGCCTCCTGCACCATGGGGGGGGGGGGGGGGAACGACGGATGTTTTCGCTCTCCCCAGGCTATGGTGAAATCGGCCTCCCCAGGGCTCTGGAGGCCTTCCGGAGGCCGAAAACAGGCCCATTTCCAGACTTCCGGAAGGCCTGTTTTTCGCCCTCCCAGAGCCTCCACGCGGTCTCTGCACTTATCTGGCATCCAAAACAGGCCGCGTGGAGACTCCTGGGAGGGGGAGGGGGGCCAGCCAGTCCTTACAACAGCCGGTTCGGCGAACCAGATGTAAAATAAGAGCTCTGGTGGCTCAGCAGACTAAAGCACTGTTATTAACACCCACTTACATCTGCTGCCTGCAATTACTGCAAGTTCAAATCTCACCAGGCTCAAGGTTGACTCAGCCTTCCATCCTTTCTAAGGTAGGTAAAATGAGGACCCAGTTTGTGGGGGCAAGCAGCTGACTTTGTATAAATATACAAAAGTACGAAGGCTATTGCTTAACGCATTGTAAGCCGCCCTGAGTCTCCGGAAAAGGGCAGCATATAAATCAAATTTTTAAAAAAATTTAAAAAAAAATTAGCATCCGATTCATCCAAACCGGCTGAATACTCAGTACGGCAATACTAAATCATCATCAACAACAACAACAAAAAAGGCAAGCTTCTGAATTTTCCGGAACTCTTCTTCAGGCAGTTATAAATGACCCATGGATTGAGCATGGTGAGCATCCATAAGGGAAAAAAACAAAATGTTATTTTCCCTAGCTTTGGAATTATCTCTATCCATAAGATCTGTTACCCACAAGGGCCACGGCCACGGGCACCTCGGCTTCATTACTGTGGCTCTACTCCAGAGCAGTCTTTCACAACCTAAAATGGGTGGACTTCAGCTTCCAGTTTTCCCCCAGCCAGTTACTTCTTGCTGGGGAATTCTGGGAGTTGAAGCCCATCCACCTTAAAGCTGTTAAGGTTTATAAAGATTCGCCCAAAGATACACTGGGAAGTTTCATTTCACATTCAATCCTGCTGATGCATATGCTAAGAAAAGACCCGTGTATCCAAGCTCACCCTTTAAAATAGGCTCAGCTCTTGGTTGATCTTTCAAAAGAAGTGAAAGTGGCTTGTCTCACTGAGTCTCTGCCCACCCCACCCCAGTTCTAATACACAGCATGCTGCCGCTTGTCCTTGGTGGGTCAGGAAAGGGATGCGCGGCGCACAATCTCCACTGTTCCTAGGTACCTCCTCGGTCTCCTTGATGAAGTCAAAGCGTCGTTCCATGTCTGCGTACTTCTTCCAGTAGCCGTAGCAGTAAGGGTACCGCAGGAAGAAGTTATCGAAAGCTTTGCGGGCGGCGTAGATGTGATTCTGCAACAGCAGCCAAGAGAAAAAGCTTGGATGGTTTTGAGAGGGACGCAGGAAAATACAAAACAATGCAAAGACAGCACGGGAAACTAAAGATCAGAAGCCCAAATGTGGACTCAGGAAAGCCGGTTGTGGTTTATTTAATACACGTGAATTAAGCAAACTGTGGTTTGGCATTACTGGCAGTCCTTGCTTAACAAAGCTAATTGGGACCATTTAAGTGTTGTGGCCCTAAGTGGAGAAACCACATCAATGCCTCACTTAGTAGTGGCACTGCCAGCAGTCCCTGCTGCATTCGTAATTTATCACTTCCTGCTGGCCTGCCCACTGACTTTGCGGGAAGCTGCCAGGGAATGTCACTCACTAATTGGGATCACATGACTGTAGGGCCAGTCATAAGTATGGTGTCTGATCGTAACTCCCATTTGTTCGACGCTTGTCAGGCCCAAGCACAAAGATGACACAGTGAAATCCAATTGAGTCAAATCCTTCATTTGCTTAACCTGATGGGCAGAATCTCGCCAGATTAAAGGTAAAACCTTCTAACCCGTTAGATGTGGCCTAAGAGATTCTAGGGTGTGGCTACCTTGAATCCCCCATCCAGAATAACAGAGTTGAAAGGGACCAGGAGACCCTAGACCACTGATGGTTAACCGTTTTGCCATCGCGTACCAGGAAGGGGGGGGGGTCACACACGCACATGCCCACACCCATAATTCTATGTGCCCCACCCCCGTGACCTTCACCACTCCCCCGCTCCTGGCATGCAATGGTCCCACCGGAAGTTGGCAAATGGGCCGTTTCTGGCCGCAAGGGGGGAGGTGGAGGCCGTTTTCGTCCTCCCCAAACTCCTAGAGAGACTCTGGAGGCTGGGGACAGCAAAAACTGGGCCTTCCGGTCCCACCGGAAGTTGGCAAACGGGCTGTTTCTGGCCTCTGGAGGGCCTCTGGGGGGAGGGAAGGAGGCCGTTTTCACCCTCCCTAGACTCCTGGAGAGGGTCTGGAGCCAGGTGTGAGAGAAAAACAGGCCTACCGGGCCATCGTGTGCCAGGAGTGGGGGGAGGTTGCGCGGGGTGCATAGAATTATGGGTGTGGGCACGCACACGCGTGAACCTGTCCCCCTCCTTGCACGCGATGGCAAAAAAAAGGTTAGCCATCACTGCACTAAGCCTTGGCTGGGCTGATGCATCTTGCTAAGCCCCAACAATCAGTTCATAGTTGTCCCAAAGGTGCTTTTTTTTAAAGAGGCAACTGAGCTTTCTTGTTTTTTTCTTTGAAGACGTTTCGCTTCTCATCCAAGAAGCTTCTTCAGCTCTGACTGAATGGTGGGGAATGGAAGGATTTCTACTCCTTGAAGACAGCTGGTCCTTTGCATTGTTTAAAGGGTTGTTGAAGCCACTTAGAAGTTTATCTGTGTACTCAGATAAATCTGTGTCCTCAGATAAATGGGTCCTTCCACACCCCATTTGCACACTGAAGACACAGAGAAACCTCCAAGTGGCCTCAACGACCCTCTAAAACAGGCATCCTCAAACTACGTCCCACAGGCCGGATACGACCCGCCAATGCAAAATATCCGGCCCGCAGAGTGGTGTGATTAAGCCTCGCCCCTTCCCGTAGGCCTTCTCTTCCAGCAAGCCAGCTGGAAGGCCAGCTGAGGGGTGATCTCGCAGGTGCAGCCTTGAAAAGCAGCTCTGGGTTTGTAAAGTACGGCTTTAAATTAAAAGTCTTTGAAAAAAAATTTAAACAGGAGCTTAGGAAGGAGAAAGGCAAAAGAATGGACTGTTCAATTAGGTGGCCCTCCGGATCCACTTCAAGGTGCTGGTATTGACTTATAAAGACCTTCATGGCTTAGGTCCGGGGTATTTGCAGGACCATCTCCTGCCTGCTTCCCACCGTCCTGTCCACTCCCATAGGGTTGCTCTCCTCAGGGTACCGTCGACCAGGCAATGCCGTCTGGCGATGCCCAGGGGTAGGCCGTTCTCCGTGGGTGCCCCTACCCTCTGGAACGAACTACCCACCGAGCTCCGGATGTCCCCGGATCTCCGTTCTTTCCGTCGAGGCCTGAAGACTTGGCTATTCCAACGAATGGGCTGATTCTGATTCTTGGGTTTTATTATTTTTATTATTTATTACTATTGATTTTAATCAGGTTTTAGCGGGATTTTATTATGGTATGTTTTTTAATCTGTGTTCGCCACCCTGAGTCCCTTGGGAGAAGGGCGGCATATAAATACTTGTTAAATACATACATACATACATACATACATACATACATACATACATACATAAATAGGCCATGCCCATCCAGTCACATGACCACCTAGCCACGCCCACCTGCCCACCCAGTCTGGGGGCCCCCAACAGTCTGAGGGACTGTGAATCGGCCCCGTTTAAAAAGTTTGAGGACCCCGGCTCTAAAAGGATGCAAATGACCAGCTGTCTGCAAGGAGTATCAATCCTTCCATTCCCCACCATCCAGTCAGAGCTGAGGAAGCTTCTGGGATGAGAAGCGAAACATCTTCAAAGAAAAACCAGAAAGTTCAGCTGCCTCTTTAAAAAAAAAAAAAGCACCTTTGGGACAACCGTGACCTGGATGATGACGGAGAATCTCCATAGACAATCAGTTTCAGAGCTTTGGGCCCTTTGGTTTCTTCATACCTCCTGTTCCACGTATTGCAACAATTCGGTCCATGCGGTGAAGTCCAGGGGGTTCTCTTGAGTGGCTCTCCAGTAGCGCTCAAACTCCAGAGGGTAGGTGATGGAGAGATCCTCCATGGGCTGGCTCAAGGACATCATCATCCCCACATCTGAAGCAGGAGGCTGAGGGGTCTCCTCTCTGGCTGGCTCGGCCTGCAGGGCTGCCGTGTTGTCTTCCAGGCTATCCCCATTGATCTCTTGCACCGGCATGGCCTCGTCTGGCTTGGGAGGCCCATTACTCTCCTGATTGAGAAGCCCCTCTTCGTCAAGGCCTGCAGATTCGGGAAGAAATTAAAAGTTTCCCAGTATTAATTTTCATTTTACTTGTTGATTTGTTCTGCATCCTAGGGCTTCCTCCCGAGTTTATTTATTTATTTATTATATTTCTATACCGCCTTTCTCCCGTAGGACTCAAGGCGGTGTACAGTCAAGAAAAATATAGATGCACAAACATCATAAAATTGCTAATTAAAATTATTACTTAGTTTGGTCAATTAAATAAAACCCAGAATTAGATAACATTTAAAAAATCATTCACATGTTCGTATGTTTAGCCCCGCCTGTTGGAACATCAGGGTCTTGAGGGCACGGCGGAAAGCACGGAGATCAGGGATATTTCGTATCTCCAGGGGCAGTTCATTCCAAAGGGTTGGAGCCCCCACAGAGAAGGCCCTCCCCCTGGGAGTCGCCAGTCGGCATAATTTGACTGACAGTACACTGAGTAGTCCCTCCCTGTGAGAACGAACTGGTCGGTGGGAGGCTATTGGTGGCAAAAGACGGTCTCGTAGGTACCCAGGTCCTAAGCCATGGAACGCTTTAAAGGTGATAACTAACACCTTGAATCGCACCCGGAAGACCACCGGGAGCCAGTGCAGCTCGCGTAGGAGAGGTGTTACATGGGTGTAATGAGCTGCGCCCATAATCACCCTCGCGGCTACGTTCTGGACCAGTTGGAGCTTCCAGGTGCTTTTCAAGGGGAGCCCCATGTAGAGAGCATTACAGTAGTCCATACGGGAGGTAACTAGGGCATGAGTGACCGTGCGCAAGGCGTCCCGATCCAGAAAGGGACGCAACTGGCGGATCAGGCGAACCTGATAAAAGGCACCCCTGGCCACGGCCGTCAAATGATCTTCTAAAGATAGCCGTGAATCCAGGAGGACACCCAAGTTACGTGCCTTCTCTGTGGGGAGCAAGATCTCATCCCCTATTGTCAGTGATAACTGAGTTGAGGATAACTTCCTGTAGAGATACAGGTAGTCCTCCATTTAGGACCACAATGGAGCCCAGAATTTATGTTGCTAAGTGAAAAATTTGTAAAGTGAGTTTTGCCCCATTTTATGACTTTTCTTGCCACGTTTATTTTTTTATTTTAATTTGATTTATATGCCGCCCTTCTCCGGAGACTCAGGGCGGCTTACAGTGCGTTAAGCAATAGCCTTCATACTTTTGTATATTTATACAAAGTCAGTGTCAGCACTCCAAACTACATTTGTTCCAGTGCTGACATAAGGAGGAGAAGAGGGGGCAGCTGGCAAGAGGATGCTTGACTTCTCACCTACTTATTTTCCCTGAAGATAATATCCCCTAGGAGATGAGATGGGAGGGGGGACATTCCTGGGAGCTGAAGTAGTAGATATGGGGAGAGTGATTTGGGGTCAGGAAGTCAGTATTGGCTACGCCACAATCGGGGACAGGTTGTCGTGCTTAAGAAAATGAAAGATTTCTTCAAAGACTATTTGTTTGGAAATGCAATTTATTTTATTTGAGACGACATCGAAACCTGACAGTCAGCTTATTGCCCCCACAAACTGGGTCCTCAATTTACCCACCTTAGAAAGGATGGAAGGCTGAGTCGACCTTGAGCCTGGTGAGAATTGAACTCGCAGTAATTGCAGGCAGCTGTGTTAATAACAGGGTGCTTTAGACCACTGTACCATCAAGGCTGAATTAAGCGAATTATTAAGCGAATCACTGCATATTAAATTAGTAACACCATTGTTAAGCGAATCGGGCTTCCCCACTCACTTTGCTGGTCAGGAGGTCGCAAAATGCAACCACGTGACCCCGGCATACTGCAACACGTCATAAACGTGAGATAGCTGTCAAGCCTTCAAATGCTGGAGAATCCACTGCTGACAGTAAGTCGCGTGATCACGGGGGTATTGCAACAGTCATAAGTGTGAAAAATGGTCATAAATAAAGCCATAGTGGTGTAGTGGTTAAAATGCATTCCTGCAGGCTACTTCTGCCGACTGTCGGTTGCCACTAGTTTGGCAGTTCGAATCTCGCCGGGCTCAAGGTTGAATGATTCAGCCTTCTATCCTTCTGAGGTGGGTAAAATGAGGACCCAAATTTTGGGGGGGAAATGCTGACTGTGTAAAACCGCTTAGAGAGGGCTGTAAAAGCACTGTGAAGCAGTAGATAAGTCTTAAGTGCTATTGCTACTGTCCTTTCTCCCATCCATTCATTTCCTTCCTTTTCATTTCCTTCCTTCCTTCCTTCCTTCCATGCATCCATCCTTCCTGTTTCCTTCCTTCCTCCCTCCCTCCCTTCCATCCATCCATCCTTCCTTTTCATTTCCTTCCTTCCTTCCCTTCCCTCCCTCCCTCCCATTACAAACCAGGATTGCAGGCTAAACTCTGTCCACTGCCAGCAGTTCAAACCTAACTAGCTCAAGGTCGACTCAGTCTTCCATCCTTCCGAGGTGGATAAAATGAGGATCCAAATTGTTGGGGGGCGGGCAAGAGGCTGACTCTGTAAAACTGCTTAGAGAGGGCTGTAAAAGCACCGTGAAGCGATATATAAGTCTAAGTGCCGTTGCTATTTTCAATGCTGTTGTAACTTCAGTCAGTGAGTGAAACTATTATAAGTCGACAGTTTAGCTTCCTTAACGTATGACCACAGCAGAGTCCAGAACCATGGTCGTAAGTCATGGGGAAGAGAGAGAGAGAGAGAAAGAGGCGATCGCCTCGCTTAACGACCACCATCCCGTCATTGTGACTGCACAGATTTTTTTTTTCGTAAAAAGTTTTTTTTATTTTTTAAATACAAAGATAAAACATTCCATCTTTCCTTATGCAGTGTATCGTCTGGGCAGTACAAACATCTCTGTGCTACATCGATCCTCATTTATCAAAATCTTTCACATTCACGTTAACATTAACATTATAATATATTGAACATTTAAATATTGTAAAACTCTCCATTTTCTTCTTAGCATTCTTTTAGTAATACTACCATATTGACACCAAATATCATTATTCCCTTCCTACACATACTAAAAAACAATTTTCATCTTATTGGTATCTCTATCTTGATGTATTTTCTACTTTTTAAAAAATAAATAAATAAGTGACTGTACAGATTGTTAAAATGTATTCATTTTATGTATATTCAATTCATGCTTATACATATTATCTAATATGTACTCGACAAAATAAAAAAAAATTAAAATAATAGAAAGCCACCTCTCCTAATTCTGATGCTTCACGAAGAACCAAATCCAATATGTAAATTTTTTGCCTCTTTAATTTGCATGGCTCCTCCCACCACCCCTCATTTGCATGAAACCCCTCTCTCCCCCCCCCCCACGACAACCTAAATTGGCAGCTGGAGCCATTGTAAAGGCCGGGATCCAAGACAGTTGAGAAGAGAGCCTCCCTGTCCAGGAGCAGTCTACTGTGCACCGAAGTTCGGGAAGTTCTGCTTTTCCCGCTAAAACTGGAGTCGGATCCGGGCCCTCCAACCTCCCTGGGGACCCCACCCTCATCTGCCCCCCCCCATCCTTCCTCCGGTATCCCGGCAACGGCGCCCCCCCCTCCACCGGAGACTCCTGTTTTTCCACCCGCCCCGGGTGTCCCCCCCCTCACCGGCTTTCGCCCCCGGGAGCTCTTCGACGCTTTCCGCCTCGCCGTGGCCGAGGGCGGCCGGCGCCTCCTCCGCTTCCTCCGCCATCTTCGCCGCAGCCGCCCGAGCGCGCCGTCTCCCTCACGGATCCTCGTTGTGGGAATCCGGCGAGGCCGCAGTGCGCCTGCGCGGCCGTGATGACCCGGAAATTGCCGGGCAGGAAAGATTTCCTCCTGGCGAATGGGCGGGAAGCTTAGGGCAGCTCCCATAGAGAAGAAATGGGTAGAGAGGTAGGTTTTCTGAAGGGGCAACTATAGACAAGGATGCAAGAGCGGTCGCTGTCTAGATAGATAGATAGATAGATAGTTTAGTTTAGTTTAGTTTAGTTTAGCTTAGTTTAGTTTAGTTTAGTTGTATTTGACTAAATACAAAACTAAATAAAAAACTAAACTAGTAACTAAACTAAACTAAGATAGATAGATAGATAGATAGATTAGATGGAGATATAGATAGATGGAGATGGATATATATAGATTAGAGATAGAGATAGATAAATAAATATATATAGATAGATTACATATAGATATAGATTAGATGTAGATGTAGATAGATAGATAGATAGACAGACAGACAAACAGATGGATTAGAGGGAGAGAAGATAGATAGATAGATAGATAGATAGATAGATAGATACAGATGATAGATAGATAGATAGATGGAGATATATAGATTAGAGATAGATAGAGATAGATAGATAGATAGATAGATAGATAGATAGATAGATAGATAGATAGATAGATAGATAGATAGGAGGCCATTGAGAAATGTAGGGGTTTAGAACAGAGGCTCTAAATTGAATTAAATCATTTTTTAAAAATATCCGTTAGGCAAACTGCTCAGAGTCCTTGAAAATCGGGCAGCATATAAATGTAATCTATTATTTGGTCCAATAATCAAGCAGGTATTCTGCATCCTTGGAGGAGTGGGGAGCATGTTAGCAAGATAGAGACGCAAAAGGAAGGTGTGCTTAATTGGAGCAACTTTGAAACATAAATGCTCAGTATGATTTATCTGAATTTTTATGGCAACGTAACTGATATGTTTCTTTTTATTAAGACCATCATCGTTTCCTGAGGATAGTCACCGTAGAAGGCTGGGGAAGTAAGGTTTGATAATGATGAATATCTATGACCTATGCTTATATACAAGAAATCCTCGACCTACGACCACAATTGAACCCAACTTTTCTGTTGCTAGGTGAGGCGGCTGTTAAGTGAGTTGCAGCTCATTTTATGACCTCCTTTGCCACTGTTCTTAAGTGAATCACTGCGATTGTTCTGTGAATTGTAGAGTCATTAAGCAAACCTGGCTTCTCCCATTGACTTTGCTTGTCGGAAGCTGGCTTGGAAGGTCACCTGTGAGGGGCAAATAACACAGGTTTTGTTATTTGTTAACTAACCTTATATTTTAATTTGATTTATTCTCTCTCTTTTAAAATGATGTTCAGATTTATTAGCTTTTAACATTCCTAAACTAATAAATGCCGGGAGAAATATCAACAACCTCAGATATACACTCTAATGGCAGAAAGTGAAGAGAAACTAAAGAGCCTCTTGATGCGGGTGAAGGAGGAGAGTGCAAAAGTTGGCTTGAAACTCAACATTAAGAAAACTAAGATTATGGCATCAGGCCCTCTCAATTCCTGGCAAATAGATGGGGAAGAAATGGAGGTAGTGACAGACATTATTTTCCTGGGCTCCAAGATCACCGCAGATGGGGACTGCAGCCAAGAAGTTAAAAGATGCTTGCTCCTGGGGAGGAAAGCTATGGCAAATCTAGACAGCATGCTAAAAAGCAGAGACATCACCCTGCCAACAAAAGTGCGTCTAGTCAAGGCTCTGGTTTTCCCAGTTGCAGTGGATGGCTGTGAAAGTTGGACCGTAAGGAAGGCTGAGCGCCAAAGAATGGAGGCCTTTGAACTCTGGTGCTGGAGAAGACTCCTGCGAGTCCCTTGGACTGCAAGGCCATCCAACCGGTCAGTCCTAGAGGAGATCAATCCTGACTGCTCTTTGGAAGGCCAGATCCTGAAGAGGAAACTCAAATACTTTGGCCACCTAATGAGAAGGAAGGACTCCCTGGAGAAGAGCCTAATGCTGGGAAAGATCGAGGGCAAAAGAAGAAGGAGACGGCAGAGAACGAGGTGGCTGGATGGAGTCACTGAAGCAGTCGGCGTGAGCTTAAATGGACTCCAGAGGATGGTAGAGGACAAAAAGGCCTGGAGGAACATTGTCCAGGAGTCTCGAAGTCTCGGACACGAACTTTGCAACTAACAACAACAACAACAAACTGGACTTCCGGTTTCCTTGTCTTCGGCGACGGCGGCGCTCTTTGAAGCTCCGCCAGCCCCGCCGCCTGTAGAGCCGCTTCGAGACGAAGAAGCGGCTCGAAAACTTCTAAATTCACAGGATTGAAGAAGGAGAGATCGCAGGGCACAGGTTGAGCCCCTGTAACCCCCCAGGGAAGTTTCTGGGGAGAGAACAGGCGTGGCTCCCTCCCAACCTGCTGGAACTCCGGGCGACGTGGGACGATTCTGCTTTTGCAGAACAAGCCGGCTGCAGGAAACTTAAAGCGAAAGAACCAGTTTTAATAAACAGCGAAACTACCTGAATCCTGAAATTTGGAAACGCAAGTATTAGCACTTTGTTGACTTTTCAATTTGAGAAAATGCGAGTGAGTGAAAGTGCTTTGAAAAAACATGGCGCCTAGCCTCAGAGTTAACGAGCCAGCGAGTGTGGATTGGTGAAGTTACTTTGCTTTGTTACAAAGTTTCCAAGTTGCTACTAAGCTGCCTTGCTTGTTATAAGAGAAACAACTGGGAAATTTTTTCCCTTTTCAATATTGGACTTTGCTTTATTTTAACCCTTATTTGATCAAATCTGGGGGACTTTTTTAGAAGTCTTTGTGCAGGAGGGAAAGGAAAAGGAACTTCCCTCTTTAGAAAAACTAGATCACGAGCCAGGATGGCTTCAAAGAAGCAGGAAGGGAAGGCATTAGGGGGGGGATCCCCCACACACAAACATCAAACGCAACTTCCCCCTGCTCAACAGCTACAAACTCAGAAAAAAGAATTTGATGTGGGAGATTTAAAAGAATTTATTTCTAAAACTCTGGATGACAAATTTCAAAAATCTCAACAGGAGATAGATGATAAACTTCAAAAATCACATCAGGAATTTATGCAGGAAATTAATGAAGTTAAAGACATGGTGAAACAGAATCAAAATAAGGTGACCAAAAAAATATCAGAAGTGGCGTCTGGCCTGGCAGAATTTATTGGGAAAGTTGATTTTAAAGTTGAAGAATTTAAATCAGAAGTTAATGTTAAGATGAAAGACAATGATTATAAAATTGATGAAGTTGACAATAAAATGCAGAGAATTGAAGATGAGATTGTTATGATACAATTTCGGGCGATGGAATTTGCCATACGGCTTCGGGGAATTCGAGAGGAGGAGAGACAGGACTTGAGACAAGTTTGCTCTGAAGCCTTGGCTAAGATTTTACAAGCTAATCCTGATTTGGTATTTCATAAAATAGATAAAATTTACAGAGTGAACTCTTGGGTGGCCAGACAAAGACAACTGCCAAGAGATGTGGTCATATACTTTACTGAGAGAGAAATTAGAAATGATATCCTGCAAAAATCTTTTCACACTTCTGTACAAGTGGGGGGCTCACGACTTGAAATTTTTAAAGAATTACCTCCTAAAATGCTGAAAGCTAGAAAAGAATTTGGTTTTCTTGTTAAGGAATTGAAAAATTTACAGATACCCTTCCGGTGGGACGCACCAGCTGGGATAATTTTTAGATATAAGGGAGAAGGATATCGGTTGAATACCGTGGAGAAGGCACAACACTTTTACAGTACTATTCTTAAGGAAAGAACACCATCTCCACGTACATCCACAGTTTTGGAGATTAAGGAGAGTGAAGAGAAGCAATTGAAAGAACAGTCTAAGCAGGAATTAGAAAACGTGCAAGGTGCAGAAGGAGGTTTTCTGTGTGAGCCCTTGTTGGATTCTTCTCCAATTTTGGATTTGATTCAGTTGACTGAAGTTAAAGATCAACGTATAACTAGAGCTCAATCCAAGCTACTTAAACAAAAGCAACAACAACAACAGGAAAGACAAGACAAGAAGGCAGTTAAGAGTACCGTACAAGAGAGTGGAGCTATGGGAGGAGCGAGATCGAAGCTCTCGGATGAACTTCAAATATTTTGCTCTGCGCTCCAGAAAGAGGCTGATGACCTTTAAGTGTCTATCTTGGAATGTCAATGGGTTGAATTCAGCACAGAAAAGGAAGAAATTATTTACATATTTGAAACAATTTAATAATGATATAATATGTTTACAAGAAACGCATATCACAACTCAAGATCAAAAATATTTGATAAACTCAAAACTAGGAGCACATTATATATCTTCAATTTCGCAGAAAAAGAATGGTGTGGTTATTTATGTAAATAAAAAATTAACAGCGAAAGTTATAGAAGCAGATCAAGATGGTAGGTTTGTAGCAATTGAATTGCTCACAGCAAATGGCCAAATTCTTTTGATTGGAATTTATGCTCCCAACCAACAACAGGATTATTTTTATAAGATGTTACATACTAAAATATTGCAATGGGACTACAGATCTATTTTAATTATGGGAGATTGGAATGGAGTAATTGATTCTAAACTAGATAAAAAGAGCTCGGCAAAGTCTAGAATTAGACTACCACAGACTTTTTTTGATATGAAAGAAGATATGGAACTAAAAGATGTTTGGAGAATACATAATCCAAATGAATTGGATTACACTTTCTTTTCTGATAGACATAGATCCTTTTCTAGGATTGATTTTATCCTGTTGTCAAATGATCTACTTGTTAAGACAAAAAGAACAAAGATTTTTCCAAGAACTCTGACTGACCATAGCCCTGTATGGATAGAAATTGAGATGGATAAGGTTGAGAGACGTTCTTGGAGATTAAATGAGAACTTGTTTAGATATGAAAAAAATACAATAGAACTTAAAAAGCATTTGAAAGAATTTTTTGAAATAAATTTGAATAAAGGTACCCCAATTGAAATTGTTTGGGACGCAAGTAAAGCTTATATGAGAGGGGTACTTATCTACATGAATTCTAAACATAGACTGTTCCGACAAAAGAAAAGATTTGAGTTGGAAATGGAAATAAAGAATAAAGAACAGTTACTTATTAAAAACCCAACAGATGAAAGAATACGAAGTGCTATAAAACTTTTGAAAGACCAATTTCAAATGCTTATGGCGGAACAAGTTGCAACAAGCTTACAATACGCGAAGCATAATACATTTTGCAACGCTAACAAACCGGGCAGATGGTTGGCTTACACATTGAGGAAAAAACAAAGTATACGGACTATTGATAGTATTGATATTGGAGGGAAAGAAATCTTTCAACAAAAATTAATTAAAGAAGCTTTTGTGGATTATTATACTAAACTATATGCCAAAGAAGAGGTGCAGAATGGACTTATAGAAAAATATTTAAAGGATAAGAGAGTTACAAAAATTACTGATCAACAAAAGGAAAGAATGAATTATCCTATAACAGAGGAGGAGATAACAGCAGCAATTAAACAGCTAAAAACAGCCAAAGCTCCTGGCACGGATGGTTTGACTGCAGTGTATTACAAAACTTTACAAGCTGAAATGGTGGGACAACTTAGAGATTTATTTTGCAATATTCAACAAGGGGGTAAAATACCCCCATCTTGGACAACTGCTTATATATCTTTGATACCAAAAGAACAAGTTGGTCCTAAAAAACCAGAGAACTACAGACCAATATCTCTTTTGAACACAGACTATAAAATTTATGCGAAGGTATTAGCCAACAGGTTGATGCCAGTAATCCAAAAGGTGATTCATGAGGACCAAGCGGGATTTATTGAGGGCAGACATATGAAGGACAATGTAAGGCAAGTAATAGACTTATTGGAATATCTTGATAAGAATAAACAGATTTCTGCAGTGCTGGTTTTTTTGGATGCGGAGAAGGCCTTTGATAGAGTGGATTGGAATTTTCTACTAAAGACTTTTAAAAAGATGGGCTTTGGGGACCAATTTATACAGGCGATCTCAGCAATTTATCAAGAGCAAAAAGCACAGATTATTATTAATGGAAGTCTGACGACAGAGTTTAAAATTGAAAAAGGAACAAGACAGGGATGTCCGTTGTCCCCACTTTTATTTATTTTAACATTGGAAGTCTTGCTAAATACAATACGGGACTCTAAAATTTTGAAAGGCATAATGATAAGGCAAGAGGATTATAGAATAAAGGCATTTGCAGATGATCTGGTGGTTACCCTATCACAACCAATGGAATCAACAATCCTGATGAACGACATTATACAAGACTATGGTAGAGTTTCAGGTTTTAGACTGAATTCAAAAAAGACTAAAATGATAGTTAAAAATATGACACAAGATCATAAACATGAGCTTGAAAGGAGGGCAGGTTTTGAAATTGTACCTAAGGTAAAATATCTTGGAGTTCAGGTTGCAGAATCAAACATGAAATTGTTTCAAAATAATTATGAGGTGTTGTGGCGAGAGGTCCAGAAAGACATGGAGACTTGGAAAAAGCTGCAACTGTCTTTACTTGGAAGAATAGCAGCAGTTAAGATGAACATTTTGCCAAGATTTCTGTTTTTGTTTCAAATGATTCCGGTGCTTAAAAGTGATAAACAACTGAAAGTTTGGCAAACTGGACTTAATAAGTTTGTCTGGAACGAGAAAAAGCCGAGAGTGAAATTGAAAATTATGCAAGATGTTCCAGAAAGAGGAGGCCTTAAACTTCCAAACCTACAGTTATATTATGATGCAGCAGCTTTAACTTTAACAAGTGATTGGTTTGGAAGTAAAAAGGCTGGAATATTGAATGCAGAAAGTTTTGATCTTGAATTTGGATGGCATGCTTACCTATTTTATGATGACAAAGTTGATAAAGTATTTAAAAGTCATATACTTAGAGACTCTTTGATGAGAGTTTGGAAGAAGCACCGACTCAAATGGGATTATAAAATACCGCTATGGCTGGATCTTGGTCATACCTTGTGGAATACAAATATAATGTCACTCGGGGGGTTTTTATACAAAGAGGTTCTTTTTACAGATGCGGGCAGATGGCAGCTGAAGACATTGCAGACACTGTTGGACGAAGGGATTAATTTAACCTGGTTACAATATAATCAATTACAATTGAGATGGAAAGAGGACCAAAAAACTGGTATTATGTTGCATGAGGAAGAATTGGTTAGACATATAAGAGAGAAAGGTCCAATGCATATTAAAAGGCTTTATAATGTTTTGCTAGAAAGGGATTCAGAAACTGAATTAGTTAAAGATTGTATGATTAAGTGGGCACAAAATTTTGAAGAACCAGTGATGTTGGAAACATGGGAAAAAATTTGGGTTCAGAATGTTAAATTTACACAGTCGCAGAATCTGAGGGAAAATTTTTATAAAATGTTTTATAGATGGCATTTAGATCCTAAAAAGTTGTCATGTATGTACCCTAATGTTCAGCCAAAATGTTGGAGATGCGAATGTTTGGATGCTACGTATTATCATGTTTGGTGGACCTGTAGGAAAGTTAAGGCTTTTTGGATAAAAATATGGTGGGTCATGCAGAATGTTTTGAAGAAAAAAATTCAATTTTCTCCACAATTGTTTTTATTGGGTATAGTTAAGGGTTTTACACGGGGTGAAATAAAACTAATATTGTATATGATAACAGCAGCAAGATTGTTGATAGGTAAATATTGGAAGAATGAAGTTTTGCCTACTATCGAGGAATGGACTTTGAAGATGGCAAGTTTTGCAGAGATGGCGAAGATCTCAGCATATTTAAAAGATTGTTCACAAGAGACTTATGAATGGGAATGGAAAAGGTGGATAGAATATGTTCAGAACAAATACCAAACTAGAAAGTATCAAATAGCTTTTATTTGAAAATAATGTATTAGAAATATTTTAATGTAAAGAGACAAAGAGGAAAAATTATATAGGGGGAGGGATGGGTTCAGGTTTATATATCAGTGTTATTAGTTATGAGTACATAATAGGGAAGTCTGGGGGGGGAGGGTTAGGGAGGGTTAGGGAGGACGGGAAGTTTGGGGAGGGAGGTGGGGGGGTGAAAAAAGGGGTGAAAATGTAATTGTAAAACTTTTGCAATAAAAAAAAAACAACAACAACAAACTGATAAACAAGCTGGAGACTACCTCCAGATAAGAAAAGTTTGTTAGTACAACTTTGGGGTCTGGCTTATCTCTTTTGTGAACTCTGAACAACCTTTCCCTTACAATTACATCCCTTCTGACGTCAGACCTCACTTTAATGAACACGTGTGATATTATGGGAACCAAATACGTAACATGCTTGACTACATGTAAGTGATTTCCTATTGCAAAGGGGAGGTTACTTTTATTCTGTCCAATCAACTTTCCTCTTGCATTTTCTTTGTTGTGTTAACTATAAAAAGGTGGGAAACATGGGAGGGGGGCTCGAAGTTCTCTCTCCCCCTTTTCTTTTCATAGAAGACCCACTTTATCAGGGTACCCTAATAAACTGCTTTTAAATAATCTTCCGACTCAGTTGCTTATTGGAAAGGTAAACTGAGGCAGAACCTAGAGCCAGATTTGTCTTTCACATATCAGTTACCAAGCGGCTGGATTTTGATCATGTGAACGTAGGGATACTGCAACAGTCATAACTGTGAAAAACAAACAGCCCTGTCACTTTTCTGAGTGCTGTTTGGTCACTAAATGGTTGTAAGTGGACGATTAGCTGTATGACTGTTTGATTTTCTTTGCTGAACTGTATAAATATGACTACATCCTTTTGTCTGCAGGAATCCCTTCCATTATCCTCTGGAGGGAATTTCTCCATGGTATATTCCGTAAGTAAGTGGTGCTAGAGGTGGCACTCTAGCCTCACAATCAGGAAGCTGTGAGTTCAATCCTAGGTAGAGGCAGATATTTCTCTCTCTGGGCACAATGGTAATATATCTGCTGAACAAAACTCCACATTGGCATCCATGTCAGGAAGAGCATCCGGCCTATAACATTCAGCTCCATTCAGTTTATTATTTATTTATTAGTTTGATTTATATGCCACTTACAGGGCGGCTTACAATGCTTTTAAGCAATAGCCTTCATACTCTTGTATGTACCTGCTTAGTAGGGCTTTCAGCCTCCCCTAAGCGGTGTTCTATTTTATACAGAGTCATCTTATTGCCCCCACAAACCGGGTCCTCATTTTACCTACCTCGGAAGGATGGAAGGCTGAGTCAACCTTGAGCCTGGTGAGAATTGAACTCTCAGTAATTGCAGGCAGCTGGCAGCTAAATACTACTTTAACAGTAGTTTAGTCCACTGCGCCACCAGGCTCAGTTGCCCAGACTCCACCCCACAAGGGATTATGGGTTATTAAAAGATGATGATGATGATATTGTTCAATAAGTGTTAGCTGCAGTGAGCCCTGAGTAATTTTATTTATTCCATTTTTATGCTCACTATCCAAATAACTTTTGGTTTGGGGTTCCTGCGTTTGATTCCACAGAAACGGGGGCAGAAGTTGGGATTCCTAATTTGCCAACTGGGTTATTTTGCAGAGTGTCAGTGCCAGATGGGAGACAAACTCTGCCCATTTAAGGCGCTCAGGCACACTTAACAGAACAGCACAGAATAACAGAGTTGGAAGGGGTCTTGTAGGTCATCTAGTCCAACCCCCCCACCCAAGCAGGAGACGCCTACACCATTTCTGCAGACTTTTTTATTTTATTTTGTTCGTTTGTTTTTATGGCAGACCTTTGCCATTTTCACCTTGCAGCAACCAATTCCAGAGGAAAGCAACGTTTCAATCATGGAGAATATTTGTAGACAAAGCAAACGTTTAAACCGATGTTTAAATTTGGGGTGTCTCCAAAGTTGCAACTTCAAGACTTGTGGACTCCAACTCCCAGAATTCCCCCCATGGCTAGCTGGGGAATTCTGGGAGCTGAAGTCCACAAATCTGAAAAGTTGCCAAGTTGGAAACCCCTACCATAATAAACCAAGGAAAAACAGAAACTGGCCTCTCTAGGAAAGAGAATCTCTACTCTTTTTTAAAGTCTCTATGCTCTGGCGCTCCCGGTCCCTGCAGGGCTCCGCCTCTCAACAGTGTGACGTAGCAGCTTCGTCGCCTTCGGCTTTCTCCTCCTCCCTCCCTCCCCCTACTTGCTTTACGGCCGTCTTGGGCGACGCTCCTCCTTTTCCTCTCCTCGCTAAGATGGCGGTGGCCGGGGTGAGCTTGCGGTTCCCGTCGAGGCCTAGAGTTCATCCGCCTCCATCCGGCTACCGGGAGGGCTGTGGGGGTCTCGGAGCCCGGGGTTGGGAAGGGACGAAGGAGGGCCTTGAAGCGGGGAGTCTCGCCGGGGATGGAAGAGGCCAGGCGGGCGGGCAGAGCTCGAAAGGGGGAGTGTCAGGCTGCTCCGCTCTTCCCTTGCCACGCGCATGAAGGGTTTAAACGGAACCGAAACGGCCAAGACTACAACTCCCATACGCTCGGGCCTAAAGGCCACGTCATATAGGCGCTGTAGTCCGAGCTGTCCTAAGACGGGAGTTTTATCAACCTCTGGTGGACTTTTAAAAGAGGTGGCGGACTTCAATTCCCAGAGTTCCCCAGCCAGTATAGCATAGCTATGCATAGCACAGCTGACTGGGGAACTCTGGGAGTTGAAGTCCGCCACCTCTTTAAAAGTCCACCAGGTTGGGAGAAACACGGGTGCAGCGTGTTTGTGTGGATGGGGGTCGAGCTGCTTTTTGCTCTGCCACGTGGGAAGAAGGCAAAGCAGCATTTTGCCTCCTTTCTGAACTGGCTTCAGATGAAAGACCACTCTTCCCCCCCCCAAAAAAAAATTTGTAAATTAAGCCATTTGGGGCATGGAGAGAGAGAGAGGGACCCCTTTTTATGGGATGGAAGAGAATCTGCCTGCAGAAGTGGTGGGGAGAGGGTGATGGGCGTCTTGAATGGAGCCTCCAGCTTTAGAGGCACCTGGGAATGAAAAACAGGAATGGGCGGTTTCCTGGCCTTTTGGGCCACCCAGAAGCGAATGGGCAAGGATGATGGGTTCTAACGTCCTCTGAATTTGCCCTTTTGGTGCTGTCAGCAATCTGAGATAGGTGCCACTGACTGGGTCCTTCTTGCGGTGGAGATGTTTCACATGTTGCGGGGGGGGGGGGGGGTTGCTGGATTTTAGAGTGGTGGGCGTTGGCTCGGGTGGGCCATGCTGTTGAGCAGAAGATCCTGATTTTAGGAGATGGGTGTGAGACGGTGGCCCTGGATTTACACCCAGGTTGGCTTGGAGAGCCAGTTTTTTGGGGTGGAAGGTCTTGATTTTAGGAGAATCCAGGAGCAGGATAAGGAGCAGTGGATGGAAACTTAGGAAGGAGAGAAGCAGGCTAGAATTTAAGGAGAAATTTTCCTGACAGTGAGAACGATTAACAGGCTTGCCTTCAAAAAGTGTGGGTGCTCCCATCACTGGAGGATTTTTAAGAAGAGATTCGACAGCCATTTGTCCAGAATGGTATATAGGTTCTCCTGCTTGGGTGGGTGGGTGGGTGGGTGAGGTGGGCGTTTGAACTATAGAAGACCTCCCTTCCAACTCCCGCTATTGTCTTATTCTGAGATGAGGAGGTCTTGTGGGAAGGTGGCCCTAGATTTGCACCCAGAAATATTTAGGTAGATCTTTCCACCTAAGCCACGATTGCTAAGTCCAAGTGAAGATTCCTGGGCATTTTAACGGGTTCTAGAGCCAGGAGGAGAGGAGCGTAGCCTGGCAGGTGTGGTTCTGGAGAATGGGAGGTGTAGTAGACCTCTTAGCAGGCCAGTGGAGAATTTAGTAGGAGATCATGGACCTTCTGCTGATGTTACATTATGATGGTGCCCCGTCTGGCTTTGCAGTAGCAAAGTCCTCTGGCCACCACAACTGCAGAGTCACCTGCCAAGAGGTTGACCCTATCAATTGGACAAATCAATGCACAGAGCTCGGCTTCCAGCTGCGCTTAGGCTGAAAATCGATTTTTTAAGACTTAGAAAAGACTTACATGGCGCATATTAGTAAGTTACGGCTTCGCTTCTCGGGTACCCATTTAACCCCATCACTGCTTGCCTCCCCCCTGCAGACTCTCTACACTTACCCCGAGAACTGGCGGGCATTTAAAGCCCTCATCGCTGCTCAATACAGCGGGGCCAAGATCAAAGTCCTCGCCACGCCACCCCAGTTCCACTTCGGGCAGACCAACAAGACTCCTGAATTTCTGAAAAAATTCCCAGTTGGAAAGGTGAGCGACTGGTTTTTTTTTTTATCCTGGTCTAACTGGAGTTACGCCATGGAGTTCTGGGATTTTTTTTTTTTTTTTTTTTTTGGGTAGAATGGGAGATGTCTGTAACCTTACTGTGTGGTTTTGATTCTTGCTACCTTGTTTCCCCCAAAATAAGACATCCCCTGATAGTAAGCCCAATCGGGCTTTTGAGCGCATGGCAATAAGGCCAAGCGCTTATTTCAGGGTTCAAAAAAAATATAAGACGGGATTATTTTCAGGGAAACACGGTAGTTTCCAGGAGAATAGTTGGCTGAGCTGTGAAAACTTATTCATTCATTCATTCATTCATTCATTTATTGGTTCGATTTATATGCCACCTTTTTCCGGAGACTCGGGGCGTCTTACAATGCTTTTAAACAATAGCCTTCATAGTTTTGTATATATCTGCTTAGTAGGGCTTTCGCCCCCCCCCAAAGCAGTGTTCTTTTTATACAAAGTCAGCTTATTGCCCCCACAAACCGGGTCCTCATTTTACCTACCTCAGAAGGATGGAAGGCTGAGTCAACCTCGAGCCTGGTGAGATTTGAACTTGCAGTAATTGCAGGCAGCTGGTGTTACTTAACAGTGCTTTAGTCTGCTGCGCCACCAAGGATATTTATTTGTATCCCACATTTATTTTACAAATAAAGTGGGAAACATGTCCGACACACCTTCTTCCTCTTATTTTCCCTGCAACAATCTCATGGGCTGAGAGAGTGACTTTCCTGGATAAGGTGGCATTCGAACTCACGGCTCCCACTTTCTATCCGGTGCTTTAACCACTAGACCAAACTGGCTCTCTACATGCCTGGGGCTTGGTACAAAAAAACAAAAGGCATGACCAGGACTAGCCTCACACTATTTGGGATTGATGATCCGTGTATCCAGCAGACTTTAATGCATCTTCAGAACAAGCCAGGTTCCTTTTTGGGGTATCCCTCCCAATTACATAGCTGAGCAAGTCCAGCGTTTAATGATATTTTTCATTTGGTTTTGTTGAGGCAATGCTGTATCCTCCGGATGTCAAGTTCCAAGTAAGACTCCGAGGCAAGCAATTCCTCAAAGATCCATTTTATTAGAGATGTCATATTGGCACATCTGGGAAAACCTGAATCTGAAAGCTTCCAGGTTTCCCCCACCCAAAAGAAAGTCAGAGTCCCTTTCCCCCTTCACCCACATGTCCATCACATGGTCCAATCAATCAACTGTCCCAACTGGAGATGCCTCTCAGTCACACCACTCCAGGTGCAGGCTGAACGTCCTTGACTCTCAGAGAAAAGAATGTTGTTATGGCTAAATAACTCTACCAACTCCATGCAACCCACCTTCCCACAGCACTGAATGTGGCAGCTCTGAAGATCCAAAAGAAAAAATGACCTCCAGGGCTGACACCCGTTCAGTTATTTCTCAACCTTGACGGCTTTAGGATGCGTGGACTTCATTGCCCAGAATTCCCCAGCCTAGTCATGGCTGAAGGATTCTGGGAGTTGAAGTCCTTTCACCTTAACATTGCCAAGGTTGAGAAACAGTAGCAGTTTCCTGTCAACATTATTGCTTCTTGGGGATTAAATCGCAACTCCCTGGATTTTATTTAATCTGTGTTTAATCTGTGCTGGCTGGGGAATTATGGGAATTGAAGTCCCAAGTGCCTTAAAATTCCTGGGGTTGAGAAACAGTGCTGCAGATGGCATCTGCTGACCTCTTCGGAGGAGAGCTGTCTGTCTGTCTTCTCAAGAGAGGCTCTTTTTCTAACCCTATGTAGGTTCCGGCCTTCGAAGGAGATGATGGATTTTGCATATTCGAGAGCAACGCCATCGCACACTACGGTAAATATATGTCAGTTTTATCCAAAATCTCAAGAGACTCATTGTTGGGTCAGGTTTACAGGAAACGGATGTCAGCGTTCCAGAACGACCCAACTCCAGTTAAGAGACAAGCATCATCTCAAAATCTTCCATTTATTGGAATAGGTATACTGGCACATCTGGGAATACCCAAATCTGAGAGTTCCGAGTTTTCCCTCAATAAATCAAAACCCCAAATCCAGCCCCTGCACCCATCAGTCCCTCCCATGGCCCAATCTCCATCCGTCCCAACTTGAGCCACCTCTGCAACCCCTCCTCCTCCAGATGCAGGAGCACCCTGACTGACCGAAAAGAAGAATACTATTATGTCTTAACAAATCCCCCGTCCTACTTTCCCAAGCGCAAGAAGATGGCAGCTAATATGGCTTCCAAAGCTGACAACGGACTTAACTAAAGTTGCCAGTGTAAGATAATTCTCTACTTTTTTTTTTAAATTTGATTTATATGCCGCCCTTCTCCGGAGACTCAAGGCAGTTTACAATGTGCTCAGCAATAGCCTTCATACTTTTGTATATTTATACGAAGTCAGCTTATTGCCCCCACAATCCGGGTCCTCATTTTACCTACCTTAGAAAGGATGGAAGGCTGAGTCAACCTTGAGCCTGGCGAGATTCGAACCTGCAGTAATTGCAGGCAGCTGGTCTTAATAACGGTGCTTTAGACCACTGTACTACCAAGGCTCTTGTTAATACTTAATTGTATTAATGCATTGTAAGCTGCCCTGAGTCTCCGGAGAAGGGCGGCATATAAATCAAACCAATAAATAAATAAATAAATAAATAAATAAATAAATAAATAAATAAATACTTATACCAATTCATTTAGTAACCATTCAAAGTTACAGCGGCACTGAAAAAAGCAACTTACGACCATTTTTAACACTTAACGACCGTTGCAGTGTCCCGGGGTCAGGTTATCCCCTTCTGACGAGCCAAGTCAATGAGGGCAGCCAGATTCACTTAACAGCGGTGGTGTTCCTCACTTAATAACCGCAGTGATTCCTTTAACAGATGCGGCAAGGAAGATCATAACACGGGGCGAAACCCACTTAACGGATTTCTCCCTTAGCAACATAAAATTGTGGCTGTACGTTGAAGGCTACCTGCCTTCTTTTTGATCGTGGCTTCTCTTAACTGGCCGGTTTTCCTCTCCCAGTCAGCAACGAGGAACTCCGAGGCACAACTCAAGAGGCGGCTTCCCAGGTCCTTCAGTGGGTGAGCTTTGCTGACAGCGACATTGTGCCCCCAGCCAGCACCTGGGTTTTCCCCACGCTTGGCATCATGCAATACAACAAGCAGGTAAGAGGCACTCCCAATTTTGTAGAAAAAGAGGTTTCCCCAATCATCTAAAAAGCTAGAAGGGGGCAGAAATCACTTTTTTAAAAATGTTTCGCTAATCATCAGGTTCAGAGTATATACCAGCATCTCAGTGTCTATTTCTGTCCTACTATCACAACACCACTGAAGGTGTCCTGACTTACGGCATTCTTGCATGGTATGGGAGCAGCTCTGTAGCGGACAAAAAAGCTCTACAGAGAATCATTAAAACTGCCCAGAATATCATCGGGCTCCAGCTACCAGCCCTGGATGACATCTTCGCATCTCACTGTTTGAGGAAGTTGCTTAACATTCTCAGAGACTCTTCCCATCCTGCTCACAATCTTTTTGGACTGTTGCCTTCTGGCAGAGGATACAGAACAATTAAAACTCGGACCACACGTCTTCTGAATAGTTTTTATCCCAGAGCTATAATCGTACTCAACAGTGAACTAAAGGGCCACCATCAGTATTAGTATACAGCATTGCTTGGTCTGTTGTGTGGATGTTTGGGTGGTTTAGGGGTGGGGAATTTGTGGTGGGTGGGACTGTGTTTGGGGATTGTTATGCATGTTGGACCTGGTCTTTGGGTGTTAAGTGAATTTCGTTGTATGGGTATAATGTGTATATACGTATAATGCCTAAGTTATTATTATTAGACAGATACAGGAAGTTCTCAACTTACAACTTAGTTGCTTAGTGACTGTTTGAAGTTACGATGGACCTCCCGGACATATCATAACTTCAAACAGTCACTAAGCAGCTATTGGTAAATCGTAAGTCGAGGACTTCCTGTAGGACCCAGTTCTGACATCTGCGGGGGACACAACACACCTGCCTTGTAACCGAGGGTCTTGTAACTGGCCTGCACTTACTACCATTTGCAGTGTCTCCCAGTCACATGACAGCATTTTACAACGGTTTTACGGAAAACCAGGATTTGGCAAAGCTGGCCCATAATGAACAAAGTTTGCTTTACAACTGCTACAAAAAATGATGGTAAAATCAGATTGGTTACATGGGTGACTTGCTTTACGACTGTCACAACTTACAACCTTAATGGGCAGGCTCCATTACAGTCATAGGTCAAGAACTACCTCCACAGGTAGTCCTCAACGACAGCACTGAAAAAGGTGAGTTATAACTGTTTTGCACACAACCGTTGCAGCATCTCCGTAGTCACGTGATCAGACTTTGGCCGCTTGGCCACTGACTTATATTTATGACGGTTCCAGTGTCCTGGCGTCACGTGTTCTCCTTTTGCGAGCAAAGTCCCTGGGGAATCCAGATTCCCTTACCAATTGTGGCAAGGTTGTAAAATGGGGCAAAACTCACTTAACCAACACCTGTCTCACTTAGCAACAGAAATTTTCATATTCCTGCAAAGGCCCCTCTGGGTTTTGACAGCCTCAGGGCTGTATGTGGATTTCCTCTTTGACACCCCCCCCCCCCCAAAAAAAAATCCCTAGGCTGCCCTCCTAAAGTTTTTGCTGCCCCTTTGCAGGCTACAGAGTATGCCAAGGAGGAAGTGAAACGGATCTTGAGCCTGCTTGATTCTCACCTGAAGACTCGCACGTTTTTGGTTGGGGAGCGTATCACGCTGGCGGATATCACCGTGGTCTGCACTCTGCTCTGGCTTTACAAGCAGGTTAGTCTCTGTAGGTGGCTGAGGAGGTCCTGGAGGGGGAAGGGGGCTGCTGAGGGGCCTGGGATTGCGGGTGGAGAAAGAGCAGGGCTGGGCATTTTCTCCCCTGTGAGGAATTGGCCTCTGAGGACAAGAGGCTTGTTAGTGTTGTGGTCTGCCAGCAGCCTGCGGAGCTGGCAGCAGAGTCAGACAGTGAGGGGGCTGGGGAGGACCATGGGCCAGTCCTGGAGTCTGGGGAAGGCCCAGACGAAGGCTCTGTGTCGGAGGCAGAGATGGGGCCAGAGCCATCTGGGAGTGATGCGTGGACTCTGGAGCCTCCAGAGTCGGACAGCAGAGAGGCAAAGGAACAGGAGGAGCCTGTTCATAGTACTAGAATCAAGATCACGTGAAGGGTTACTCCCACGTTATAAGGCCTTGGTAAGGCCACACCTAGAATCCTGCATCCAGTTTTGGACACCACACTATTAAAAAAAGAGGTTGAGACCAGTGATAAAATGTAAATTTTGTTATTACCGGTTCTATGGGCGTGGCTTGGGGTAATATGACTGAGTGGGCGTGGCCAAGTTTTTTGTTTTACTTTTAAACCCATTTTTCTACAACCTCTTTGGCTGAAGACGTTGTTTAAAAAATGCTTTTAAAGCCTCTTGACAATCCCAGCTGACTTGCCTGATCGGCAGAGGCTTTGTTTTTACTTTTAAAAGCATTTTTTTCTATAACCTCTTCGGCCAAAGAGGTTGTAGAAAAAATGCTTTTAAAAATTAAAAAAAAAAAAGCCTCTGATGATTGCACGGCTCAGCTGGGCAATGGGGGGGGAGGTGTCAGGGATTTTTGCTACCGGTTCTCCGAACCATCCGCCTCCATCACTACCAGATTGGGCGATCCGGTCCGAACCAGGAGCGTTTCACCCCGGTTGAGACTCTAGAAAGAGTTCAGTGTTAAAGTGGCACCGATGAAAGTGACTTACGACTATTTTTCACACTTACGACCTTTGTAGCAGCCCCGGGATGATGTGATCAAAAATTCAGATTCCTCGGCAACCAACTCGTACTTATGACTGTTGCTGTGTCCCGGGGGGGGGGGTGGTGTCACTTGATCCCCCTTTTGCAACCTTCCGATGAGCAAAGTCAATGGGGAAACCAGATTCATTTAACAACCGTGGTAACTAACTTATCGATTGCAGTGATTCACTTAACAACCATGACAAGGAAGGTCATAAAACTGGGCAAAAACTTCCTTTAACAAATGTCTCACTTAGCAACGTAAATTTTGCCCTCGATCGTGGTCGTAAGTCAAAGATTTACCTGTATTTATGGCGGTTGCAGCATCCCAGGGTTCCTTATCTTCTCAGACCAGGCGAGGAGTGACTGGGAGGGGTGGGGGCAGGCAGTGGTGGGATTATATAATTCTACATTATTTTATGTAGATAAAATATGTATCTACATTATGTATCAGAAAGATCATGTTTCATTTCTATATCTTTCTATCTAACCGTTGATAAAATAAGTCCCATATCTTATAGTATTGTTTATCTTGTTCTTTAATTTCAAATGTCAATTTGCTCATTCATAACAATTTCTTCTTGTGTTGGGATTTTCTCCTTTTTCCAATTTTTAGCAAACACAATTCCAGCCGCCGTTAATACATTCCCAATCAAATATCTCATTTCTCTATTGTATATTTTAGTCCATGTTGAAAGAAACCGATTGGGCGTCGCTTGAGCTGAGATCTCCCTCCTTTTCTCCCCTTTTTTTCAGGTGCTGGAGCCCCCCTTCCGCCAGCCCTACGAAAATGTCAACCGTTGGTTTCTGACCTGCATAAACCAGCCTCAGTTCAAGGCCATCCTGGGAGACTTGAAGCTGTGCGAGAAGATGGCGCAATTTGACGGTCAGGAAGTTCACCCCCTGATTCTCTTTTTAAACAGCCATTCGGTCTTTTTAAGGCTGGAAAAGGAGAAAACGGGAGGCGGGAGGCGTTGCAAGCAGCTTTTCACCACCCCTGGACTTGGCGTAGCTTAATTCCTTCCCATTAATTCCAAACAAGAAAAGAGAGCAAGTACCTCATTAGGGGAGACATGATAGCAGTATTCCACTTATTTGAGGGGGCTGCTACAAAGAAGAGAGGGGTGGAGGTGTCAATTTAATCACCAGAAGGCAGGAGAAGAAACAATGGCTCGGAAACTAACCAAGGAGAGAAGCAACCTGGAATTAAGGAGAAACTTCCTAACAGTGAGGAGAATTAACCAGTGGAACAGCTGGCCACCAGAAATCGTGGGCGCTCCATCACTGGACCGGAAGTTGTCAAACGGGGCGTTTTCGGTTTCCGGAGGAACTACGGGAGGGTGGGGAAGGCCGTTTTCGCCCTCCCCAGACTCCTAGAGAGGCCCTGGAGCCAAGTGAGAAAGAAAAATGCTTAATGCATTGTAAGCCGCCCTGAGTCTCCGGAGAAGGGCGGCATATAAATCAAATTTAAAAAAAAAAAAAAAAAAACGGGCCTACCTCCCACCCACCCCCAGGCCCTCCGAGGCAGGAAACAGCCTGTTTTCCTACTTCTGGTGAACCCAGAAGACCCGAAAATCAGCATGCACACGCCAGAGCTGAGCTCGGTGGCAGGCGTGCCATAAGTTTGCCATCACGGGACTAGACAATCACTTGTCCGAAATAATATAGATCAGTGATGGCTAACCTTTTTACCATCGCGTGCCAAAAGTTGGGGGAGCACGCGCACGTGCCCACACCCATAATTCTATGTACCCAGTGCATGCATGCGCAACCCCCGATTTTGGCACGTGATGGCATGGTGGGCCTGGTAGGCCCGTTTTTTGCTCTCCCCAGGCTCCAGGGCCACTCTGGGAGCATGGAGAGGGAGGAAACAGCCTTCCCCACCCCACCAGAGGCTGGAAACAGCCCATTTGCTAACTTCCGGTCCCACCATTTTCGCCCTCCCCAGGCTCCTAGGAAGGCTCTGGAGCCCAGGCAGAGCGAAAAACGGGCCTTCCCCATCCACATACACCCCGAGGCCCTCCAGAGGCAAGAAACAGCCGGAGCTGAGTTTGTGTTCCCGTCGATATGGCTCCGTATGCCACCTATGGCACGCTTGCCATAGGTTCGCCATCGCGGGTATAGATTCTCCTGCTTGAACGGGGCTGGACTAGAAGACCTCCAAGTTCCTAGTCTAGTCTAGTCTATTCTGTTCTAGTCCCTACTATTGTATTCTACTCGTAGGACTCCACTATACAGAATTGATATACATTTTTCATCCTTTAGAGCAGTGGTCTCCAACTTTCCATAGTTTGAGGACTCGCGGGGGGGGGGGGAAGAGGAAATGGTTCTGTGCGAGCAGCAGCTGCTCGCACACGCAGCTCCATTTGTGCGAGCCGTGGGCGCTCGTGCGTGCCACTCACACAAATGAAGCTTCACGGGGGGAGAGTGCCGGCCACTCGCACCCGTGGAGTTGCAAGGAGTTGGGGACCCCTGCTTTACAAGTCGTCAGTTCATTTAGCGACTAGGAGTGTCCAAGGCAACAACGGCACTGGAAAAAAAAGTGACACTTACGACCATTGTACCATTCTGCGGTTCATGGGATCAAAAATTCAGAGTCTCAGCACCTGACTCGTATCTTACGACAGTTGCCGCGTTCTGGGTCATGGGATCACCCTTTGCAACCTTCTGACAAAGTCAGTGGGGAAGCCGGGTTCACTTAACAACTGTGGCAAGAAACGTCGTAAAGTGAGACCAAAGCTCAGCTAACAAATGTCTCGCTTAGCAGCAGAAATTTTGAGCTCAATTGTGGTTGTAAGTCGAGGAGTACCACATTTTTCAGACTAAATTTACAGGAGGAAAACAAGAAAAAAAAATAGTTTTTGGACTCCGGGTGTCGCATTTTAAACCCTCCAAGGCCCCCAGAAGCACCCTACAGTCCTCCGCACGGCCCATTTTCTCCAAAAACGGGCCTGTTTTTGGCCTGCAGAGTGCTTCTGAAGGTTCGGGAGGGCGAAAACACCCATATTCTATCTATAAAATGCACCTAAATTTTCACCCACTTTTAGGAGGGGAAAGGGTACATCTTATACTCCGCAAAATACGGCACCTGTATCGAAAGCCCGCCAATCTCAGGAAAATGGAAGTTAGCTTAACCCGTGGAAGAAATAGCGTGCATTTTACTGTCTGTTTCTGTCTTGGGCTCTGCAACTTCCAGGACTAAAATTAGAACACGGTGTAGAAAAGGATCGTATTTCAGGGATGGGTTCAGACATTTCTGAAGGGGCCCCGTGCACTTTATATGGGTCAACCTCTTGCCAGCCTTGCCCCACCCTGGTTTTGAAAACGTTTTCCTATTTTTTTTCTGCAAATTCAGTTTGATCAAACAAGGGTGGGTTTGATTTAAATCGAGTTGATTTAAATCACAATTTAAATCATGATTTAAATCACTAGTAAAAAGGCTTGATTGAAATCAACTCGATTTAAATCATAATTTTTAAAGAGCAGCTGTCACCTCTGCTACTCCTTTGACCCACTGTTGACTCACCGATAGTCCCAGTGTTGCAGAATATACAGCCTCCTGCTACATAACTAAGCTCCATTTCATGCTGAATAAACTGAATTATTTACGTATCTTAAATAGAAAACTACCTTACGATAGATTTTTACCCCAAAAGTTTTTTATTAAAATAAATGCGGTAAAGTATTATACAATATGATTTGGATTTGGATTTCATCTTGGGGAAGTCATGGGGGGAGGGGAGGGTTAGGGAGGGAAAGGGGGGGGATGGGAAAATTTGTATTTGTAAAACTTTTTCAATAAAAAATAAATAAATAAATTCGATAAAAATAAAAAAAAATCCGATTTAAATTTTAAAAAATCTGATTTTTTTGATTTTTTTAAAAAAATCATTTATTTTTATCCACCCTGGATCAAACGCCCAGTTAGTGAAGACGTTTCATAGCTGGGAGCCCCCCCGTCCTTCTCTCTTGAGTTCTTGTGAATGAACGTTAGCAGCTTTATCTATTTTGTTAAAATTTTATTTGCTGCCTATCGCTGGGGGGCATCTTACAACAATAAAAAAGGAAGCCGTGAAAAGAGCGTAACCGGAACAGAAATAAAAGAATAGAGCAATAAAATAACCAATAACGAATACAGCAGTACGATAACAAACAGCTATTAAAGCCATCCTTGCTTAAACTGTAGGGGAAATCTGTCTGACACTTCTAATATAAAAAAAAAAAATACATGGACTACAGTATAGTAGTCAGTTTGTTGTTGTAGTTTAAGACAGCAAGCTAGGAACCAGTATGAATTGAATTCTGGTGCTGCCTTAGGCACAAAACGACCTGGGTGACTTTGGACTAGGCCAGGATTTGGCAACCTTAAGCATTCAAAGAGCCACCAAGGTCCTAACCAGAAGCCCCCGTTCCAATTCTGGAGTCAACTGGAAGTCCAGTTCCCCCACCATAGAGTTTCCTCCTAGCATGACATCTTTTTTCCTCTGCCGACTGGAAGTCGGTTTCCCCACCATAGAGTCTCCTCCTAGCACAGCATCCTTTTTCCTGTTACCTGTCCTAACCGAAACCCCATCAATTGTGGAGCCGACCAGCAACAGGGAGCCACAGCAGAGGGATGAAAGAGCCACATGCGGCTCCAGAGCCGCGGGTTGCTGACCCCGGAACTAGGCCATCTCTCTTAGCCCCAGAAAGGAAGCAGTGACAACCCACTTCTAAAAATGTTGGGGGTATCTTAGTAAGGCCACACCTAGAGTCCTGTTTTGGTCACCACACTATAAAAAAAGATGTTGAGACTCTAGAAAGAGTGCAGAGAAGAGCAACCAAGAGGATTAGGGGACTGGAGACTAAAACATACGATGGACGGTTGCAGGAACTGGGCATGGCTGGTCTAGTGAAGAGAAGGACCAGGGGAGACAGGAGAGCAGCCTTCCAATTTTTGAGGGGCTGCCACAGAGAGGAGGAAGGGGGTCAAGCTGTTTTCCAAAGCACCCGAAGGCCAGACAAGGAAGAATGGATGGAAACCGATCATGGAGAGAAATTTAAACAAATAAATAAAGATTCAACCTGGAAATAAGGAGGAATTTTCTGACAGTCAGAACAATCAACCCATGGAACAGAAGTTGCCTTCGGAAGTTGTGGAAGCTTCATCCCTGGAGGCTTTCAAGAAGAGATTGGACTGCCATTTATCAGAAATGGTATAGGGCCTCCTGCTTGGGTGGAGGGTTGGACTAGATGACCTACAAGGTCCCTTCCAACTCTGTTCATCTGTTATTTTATCTTGGGAGTTGAAGTCCACCCATCTTAAAAGGGCCAAGGTTGGAAAACGCTGCTGTTAGCGCTTTTAAGAGGCCAGAAAATTGACGTTTCGGCATCGAAACCCTAAATCCTGTTCATTTCTCTCTTCCCCCCTCCCCTTCTTGTGGCTTTGCAGGCAAGAAGTTTGCAGAGAACCAACCTAAGAAAGAAACCTCCAAGAAGGAGAAAACGCCGAAGGAGGAGAAGAAAGCAGAGAAGAAGCGAGAACCGGAAGAGGAATTAGACGAGTGCGAGGAGGTCTTGGCAGCTGAGCCCAAATTCATAGATCCCTTTGCTGAGCTCCCCAAAAGGTAAGGGACCCCCCCCCCCGAATTGGTTGTAGGAGGGGGCGCAGCAGAGTCTGAAAAGAATGGGGTGACTCCCATTCTGGGGGTTTGGGACAACCTGGAAAATGTCCCACAGTGTTCTCCAGTCAAATGTGGAAGCAACCAGGAAGTCAGGACTGAATTTGGCTACATGGGGGGAAAAAAAATAGTTCCACCATCATAATTTTAGGCATATCTCGCTGAACATCAAACCTACGAAATTCCTTTTTTTAAATAAAACACAATTCCATGTTTACAGACAGCCCTTCGACTCCCGACCACAATTTCCCATTGCTAAAACAAGTCAGTTTAGTGAGTTTGGCCCCCCCGGTTTTAACGATGTTCCTGGCCACCGTCGTTAAATGAATCGCCGCAGTTACGAAGTTAGTAGCACGGTCGTTAAAGTGAGAACCTGGTTCCCCTGTTGATTTTGCTTGTCAGAAAGTTGTAAAAGGGGGATCGTGTGACCCTGGGACAAGGCAACCGTCATAAGTACATGCCAGCGGCCAAGCATCCGAATTTTGATCACGTGACTGGGATGCTGCAAAGGTCATAAGTGTGAAAAACACGTCATACGTATCGCAACTCTGAACAGTCAAATGAACGAAAGATTAAACGGGTAGTCCACAACTGTGCCCAAAACTTCTGTTGCTAAGTGAGACAGTTGTTAAAGTGAATTTTGCCCCATGTTAACGACCTTTCTTACCACAGTTACTAAGTGAGTCACTGCAGTTGATAAGTTAGTAACCTGGCTGTTAAGTGGATCTGGCTTCCCCGTTGACTTTGCTTGTCAGAAGGTCGCAAAAGGGGATCACGTGACCCTCTGCAGCCGTCGTAAGTATGAATCTGTTGCCCGGCTTCTGAATTTTGATCACGGGGATGCTGCAAACGGTCGTAAGTGTGAAAAATGGTCATCACTCACTTTTTCCAGTGCCGTTGTAACTTGGAAGCGGTCCCTAAACAAACTATTGAAATTTGAGGGCTACCTGTACAAAGGCTATCTGTATCTAAAAGGGAGGTGCTTTCTGTGACAAAACTAATTTAGTTTTGGAAACCTGTTTTAAATATACCGTATTTTTCAGAGGATAAGACGCACTCTCCCCCCCCCCCAAAAGAGGGTGGAAATGTTGGTGCGTCTTATACACCGAATACAGCCATTTTTGGCCTCCTGAAGCCCTGCCCTGCTCGTCCAATTTTTGCAAAAAATGGGCCCGTTTTTCACAAAAATAAGGCACGCAGAGGGTTTGGGAGGCCAGAGAGGGCAAAAAATTTTTTTTCTTACTTACCTCTTAATCTTGATGCGTCTTATAGTCCGAAAAATATACATAGTATAGTATTAGTATTAGTTTAGTATTAGTATAGTATAGCATTAGTTTAGTATTAGTATAGTTTAGTGTTAGTATTAGTATAGTGTTAGTAATAGTAATAATAGTATAGTAGTATTTAGTATTACTATTACTATTAGTATTAATATAGTATTAGTATTAATATAGTATTAATTTAGTATTAGTATAGTTTAGTGTTAGTATAGTGTTACTATAGTAATAATAGTATTAGTAATGTATTAGTAGTATTAGTATAGTGTTACTGTTAGTATTAATATAGTATTAGTATTAATTTAGTATTAGTATAGTGTATAGTATAGTATTAGTATAGTGTGGTATGGTATGGTATATTATATAGCAGTGATGGCTAACCTTTTTGCCATCACGTGCCAAAAGCGGGGGGAGCGCAGGGGGGTTGCGTGTGTGTGTGCGCCCACACCCATAATTCTATGAGTGACAGCATCACCACCCTCGCATGCTTCCCTTGCTTTTTGCATGTGATGGCACGGTAGGCCCGTTTTTTCGCCCTCCCCAGGCTCCAGAGCCTTTCTAGGAGCCTGTGGAGGGCGAAAATGGCCACCTCCACCTCCCTGGAGGCCGGAAATGGCCTGTTTGCCGACTTCCAGTGGGCCCGGAAGGCCCGAAAATCAGCTGGCCGGTGCGCGCATATGTGCCAGAGCTGAGCTCGCGTGCCCACCGATACGGCTCCACAGGCGGCACGCGTGCCACAGGTTCGCCATCATGGGTATATAGTATAGCCTAGCCTTTTTTGTCATTGTACATAATATATACAACGAAATTGATTGAGCCTCCCCGGTGCAATCCATAACAGAAAATACAAAACAACAGAAATTGTATAGAGAGAATAATCCCTATACACGTAATTGGGGGGTGGAAAGAGACTAATCATACATTTCCGTCTGTTTGATTTGTTGAGCGTCCAGCAAATGAGCAAAAGGATATTTTGTGTGTCTCGCCCTTCTCTTGAGGGCGACTCATCTTATATGCTATTGTCTGCTGGGTACACGCAGCGCTTCCTGCATTTAGCAGAGGCATAAAGAGAGAAGATCTAAACAAATAAAACGCTAAATACATAGAGATAAGCCACATTCAAATCCACCCTTCAAAAGAGACAATGAAAAAAGTGAAGGCGGAAGAGGTGTGGTGCATTACAGGTAACCCTTGACTTCCAAACACAACTGAGCCTGCCCATCGCAGTCCTAATCCGTGACCACTCTTAAAAGAGGTCAGTCACGTGACAGGCCCAATTTTGTCATCCTTTTTTTTTTTCTTTTGTGGCGGTCGTTAAACAAAACGGCAGTTCGCTGTAGGCACCGTTTTTGGTGATCATCAGAAATGGCGGTTTTGATTAAAACGTGGGCCTGGGAGCGTGGCACTCTGTAAATTTGCTTTGTGGCTTGGTGGTCAACTTCTTGCCCTAACCTCATCTGCACAGCTAAGGAAAGACCCCCTGAGACACCCCCCCCCACACACACACACAGCTGTTCCTTGGCTCCATTTTTCTGGCCGTGCCAAAGACAAACTCGGTGGCTGCCCAGGATGAGCCACGCGGTGGCAGTAGAGCCTCACTCTGGCCGGACAGCTGCTTTTGAGCTTCCTTCCAGCCCAGCTGAGCCAGGGAGGCACAAGGGAGGGGGAATCTTGTTTTTCGGGCTTGGAGGTGGCAGCGGGCCAGGTTGGGCTGCCTCCCTCTGGAAGGGAGGGCGAGGCTGCTGGGCAGGAGAGGCCCTCTCCATCCCCAGCAAAGTTTGTTCCCTGCCCTAAAAATGGGTGAACTCCCATTTGGGGGCGTCAGCTGCTGCTTGCAACTGGAGAGGTCCTTCCCCCTTTCCGGGGGAAGAGGAGGAGGAGGAGGGGCCGGGCAGCAGATTCTTGAAGGGGGAGGAGGGAGGAGGTGGAGGCCCTTCTCTGCAAAACACGATGATGCTGACCCCGAGGTGCAGCATTTCATTTATTCTGGCCGCCTGGCCTTTCAGCTGTTGCTCCGAGCAAGCTGTCCTGTGATCCATGATCAGCTCAACACGGTAGCTGACTTGTTTTCGGGCAAGGAACCTCCCTCTGGCCTCCCCCCCCCCAAAAAAAAAACAAAACTCCTGTACCAGGCAGAAGAGAGAGAGAAAGATAGATAGATGAGAGAGAGAGAGGGATGATAGATGGATGATAGGTACCTACCTATCATCCATATACACATAGATATGTGTACCATATGTACCTAGATATGGTACACAGGTAGATAGGTAGATTAGGTAGGTAGATATGGTAGGTAGATAGGCAAACAAGTACAGTAGTGGCCAAAATTGTGGAAACCTTTTGGGAAAAGTGTATTTTCTAAAACTAGCTAATAACACCACTTTTTGGGGGGGAGTAGTACCATAAAATTATATATCAATGGAAAGATAATTTAATACAGAATGTAATGCAATAACTTTTAGGAAGGATTTGCTATTAGAATAGCAGTTACAGTTATAGAAGAGAAGTGAAACACGTAGAAAAAACAAGATGTACAAAAATGATCACCATAAAAAAAAAAAGAGATATACAAAAATGATCCCCGTGTCATTTAATCCTTCGTTGGGTAACCTTTAGCATGAATGACGGCCTTACAATGTCTTCCCATGGAGTGAACCGAGTCTTTTAGTTCTGCAGCTGTTCTCATGTGAAACCAAGATTGAAGGATGGCTTCTATTAACTGGGGTTTATTGCTGGGTTTCTTCTGACTAACCAGTTTCTTTAGTCATCTCCATAGAGTTTCAATTGGGTGAAGGTCTGGGCTCTTCCCAGGCCATTCCAGGAGTGGAATAGGATTATCTTTTGAAACTCAAAAAAAAAAAAAAAAAAAAGTGGTGTTATTAGCCATCAAACCTCAAAAATACACTGTAGGTAGATGAGAGAAATGATAGGTAGATGAGAGAGATAATGATTGGTAGGTAGGTACATAGATAAAAGGATAGGTAGAGATGGATGGATGAGGTAGGTAGATGATAGACCGACCGACAGATGATGGAAAGATAGATGATAGAGATAGACAAATATACTTTATTGTCGTTTTTCTCTATACAATGGCACACATTAAAATGAAATTCCAATGCCCTCTTGGAAGAAAAAAAACGCCACCCACCAAACGATGTTTATTATCATCCCCAGTATAACAATAATAATACAATATAACAACATATATTCACACACACAAACTGTAATTTCATTTTAATATACTATTGTGTACAGAGAAAAATGACGAGGTTTATCTATCTACATCCAAAAGTGTAAATTTATACAGAAGGACAGCAAAACTTTTATTTAGAAATATATAAAAATATTTAAACACACACACACACCATATTTTTCGGAGTGTAAGATGCACCTTTTCCCCAACTAAAAGGGGGTGAAAATTTAGGTGCGTCTTATACACCGAATGTAGCCCCGCCCACCCACTGGCCCCCACCCTTTGGCCTGTGCCTCGCAGCAGTTACCTCCTTGCAAGCAAACAGCAAGAAAAAACAGCTCCTTTCAGCTTCAGCACAGCCTAATTAGCACAAGTTGATTGGATGATTTGCTCTCAGCTGTTTTGCGCTGGCCTCTGCTGCTTGCTGCAAAGAGGTAAATTGCTGGAGCAGATTTTTTTTTTCCCCTTGTGCTAATCAAGCTATGCTGAAAACGAAAATGAAAGTAAAGCAGGCTGTTTGCTGTTAGGAAGCAAAATTGCTCAGAGGCAGAGGCAGATTTCTTCTTTTCCTCACCAAAAAAGGTAGGTGCGTCTTATACTCGGAAAAATACAGTACATACTTGCACACACTTACATATTAGTCCATCTTGATTATAGAGCAGGAAAAAAAGAGTCTTGAGAGTTAACAAGAGCTTCTGTGCTCATAGAATAGAATTAGAATTAGAATAGAATAGAATAGAATAGAATAGAATAGAATAGAATAGAATAGAATAGAATAGAATAGAATAGAATAGAATAGAATAGAATAGAATAGAATTCTTTATTGGCCAAGTGTGATTGGACACACAAGGAATTTGTCTTCGGTGCACACGCTCTCAGTGTACATAAGTAGAATAAAATACATTCATCAAGAATAAAAAGATACGAGACTTCCGGTTTGCTGCTTGTTGCTGCCAGACGTTCCTTTGGGATCGTCAGCTTCCATCGCCTGTCAGAGCCGCCTTCACAACGGAATGGTGGCTCGAAAAAACTCCGTTTCCATGAGGAAACGGAGATAGAGCCGGCAGGGGTGGGTAGAACTCTCTGCGGAGTTCCAAAAGTTTTTCCTTTACTTTTGGGACAGAGCGGATGAGATGCCCCGTATCACCAGCCGCTGCTCCGGGCTTTGGGAGACCTCTGCCGATGCAGAGCTAGGCGTCAAAAGCAAGCCTGCAAATTTAACAGACTACTCAAAGAAAATGTGAGCTGGATCTGTAATACTGAACCGCAAGTATTTTACTGATTTTTTAAAAAGAAATTACTTAAGAGAGAGGAGGAAAAGAAAGAGGAAAAAAAGCCTTTTAAAATGGCGTCGGCTGGAGGAGAGGCTGAAAGGGAAAGTCCTTCCGTTTTTTATTACTACAATGTAGCGGAATAAATACCACTGGCTACATTTGTAGACAAAACTTCGCTCCTGTGTCTTTTTCTCTTTTTTTTTTCCCTTGGAGACCTGATATTGTTGTTGATTGGAAAGAAGTCTTTTTTGCTTTTTATTAACAAAGCCTGCCTGGGCGGAAACATGGCATTGAGACTTATAAAGTCAGATAAACAAGAAGGGGGGGGGGGATTCCCCCACCAACAACTTAAAGGAACAAGTCTTAACTCTTCAGTCTGAGAAACCTGATTTTAATATAATAGAATTTTTTATAGAAGAGATTGAAAGAAGGGAGGAGATTGTGAATCAGCAATTTGAAAAATTTAAGCAGGAAATTAAAGAATTGGTGAAATCTAAGTTTGATTTTTTGGAGAAAAAACTCTCAAAAATGGCTAATGGTTTTATAGAATTTATGATACGGTTGGATACAAATACCAATGTACTACAGTCTAAAATGGAAGAAATTCAAGATAAATTGGACAATAGAATTCAAAAAATTGAAAATGACTTGATAAACATTCAGGATAATAGCTTAGAAGAAAAACCTAAAATGGATGCTGATCAAAAGTATGGTAATGCAGAAAATCTGCAACAGAAGATTGAAAAAGAGATTTTAATGGTACAATATAATTTCACAGAATATGCGATAAGATTAAGAGGTTTGCAGGAAAATAATAGAGATGATTTAAGGAAAATATCTTCTGAATTTCTAGCTGGGATTCTAAAGGTTCTACCTGACGAAGTGTTTTGTAGGATTGACAGAGTTTATCGAATCAACTCCTGGACTGCCAAGCAAAGGCAATTGCCTAGAGATGTGGTGATTTATTTTACAGATAAAGAAATTAGGAATAATATCGTGCAAAATTCCTTCAATTCTAATTTGCAATTGCATGGAAGAAAGATTTGGATTTACAAGGAACTCCCACCTAAGATATTGATGGAAAGGAAGAAATTTGGTTTTCTGGTGAATGAGTTAAAAAAGAGAAATATCTCATTCAGGTGGGACGCCCCAGTTGGTATTATATTTAGATATCAAGGAGAAAGATATCAGCTAAATACTGTTGAAAGAGCGGAAGAATTTTATCAAAATAGGTTGAAAATGAACTTAACATCTTCAGGTATAATACAGGATAAGCAGAAGGAGCCGGAAATAAAGGTAAAATATCAAAATATAGAGACTGTACCAGATGAATTGCCTTTGGATTCATTGGATACCCCAGCTGGACTATCTACAAATTTGAGAGAAGTGGCATCTAACCTTAATGTGATGACTTATCAAGGCAAGGACAAGCATGGAAACCAATTAGGGGATACACAAGGGATAAAAAAGAAACATGAGACACAAAAACAAAACCAACAAGACCAATCTACAAAGCAGAATGAAAACCGACCAGATGATACACAATTTCTAGAAAGGAAACCAGGATGGAAACCAAACCCACAAAAAGAAAAGAAAAAAAGAAATAGGTTGCATAAAAATAGAAATTTCTAAATCAAGCAACAGTGAAGCCAGTGACTTTAAAATATGAATGATTATGTGTAAACATAGAAGAGGCGACGTATTGGTTAATATCATCCTGAGGATTGTGGCAGATCTCTGCATGGCCGTAATCTGGGGACGTGAAAAGAGCCTCAAACTGATGGATTTGAATTATCCACTTTGGAATTTCTTTTTGTGTTGATAAACATATTATAATTATCTTGAATCACAAGGCAAGAGAATTATGCTGGGGCATGCAGAAGATCGGGTTGTTACCCACTACGATGATGGGAATCAATAATCCTGATGAAACCCACAATTATTACTATATGGAATATAATTATAATGTCACTCGGGTGGTTGTTTTTACTTTTATACATATAAGAAGATATTTACTACTGATGGGGGCAGATATGATTGAAGATCCTGAATAAACTGTTGCACCAGCAAGCTATGTTACCCTATTATGGATGTTGGTTCTACCAATCCAGTGGAAAGACCTCAAAGAAGATATTATATGGACTATAAATTTAAAGTCATTGTCTTTTCTTTTTTTTATTTAGATATAATGGAATATATAGACATATATTTTTAAGTAGTGTGGGCAGTGAATCAAAGATATTAAGAATTGTTGTGTATGGTAATTTTGCATGATAGTGGGTGAATAAGCTAGTTAGTAGATTTCTTAGTAGTCTAAGAAAAGGGATTTTTAAGTGATATATTTAGGGGAGTGGAGGAAATGGATAGAGTGGAATAAATGTTAAACTAGATTTTATGGGGAAGGCCGCTTTGAAATGTTATAGTAATATATATAGAAGATTAAATGTTAAAGTAGGACTTATCGTATAGTTTTAAAGTGGAAGGTGGTCTTGAATTGTTGTAATAATATATAGATACAAGCTTGGGAGAGGAGAAAAAGGCCAGATTATTGCCAAATTGGGAGTTATAATATTATTATGCTAAATTAGAAGTTATTCTATAATGTTATAGTATAATGTTTTTTTTTTCTTTCTTTTCTCTTTTCTGAAATGTATGGATAAAGGGGGATGTCATAATATTAATAATATTTTTAGTAAGTAAAGGTCAATATTTAGAGGAGGGAGTAAGTAATCTGTTATGAATTAGGTTTTTTTTTTGTTACAAAGAAGTCACAGGGGGGGATGGGTGGGGAGGGGGGGTTAGGGAGGGAGAGGGGAAAAAAAGGGGGGAAATTTGTAAAAAAAAAAAAAAAAAAAGAATAAAAAGATACAACACTGAGTGATAGCCAAGGTTACTAATAAGCTATCAAATCGTACTTGGAAACAAATAAAAACAATATAAATTGAAAGATACAAGCAACATGGTTATAGTCCTAAGTGGAAAGAGATAGATACTAGAAGAGAAGAATTAATAGTAATACAGTCTTAGTAAATTATTTGACAGTGTAGACATCTAATCTCACCCACCCAATTTCTCCCTCCTGGATAAACCCGTTTTCTGTTCACCGTTTCATCCTGGAGTGAGTCAAAAGTGAGCTGGCCGCATTTTCAGTCTCGGCTGCAAAGGGCTGGTCGGCAAGTGGTTTTGCTAGCCTGTTCCCCTCCAGTGGCTTGGAAAACCATGGGTCTTGTAGTCCGTAAAACAGCTGGTTTGACAGACAAACCCTGCAAGCACTTGCTGGGGTCTTCTTAGCCCGGCTGCAACATTTCTCTACTTTGGAAGAATTTGAGCTTTTTGTGTGCCAATCCTTGGAAAGATGTTTTGCTCTGCAGGTAATCCTCGACTTAGAACAATTCGTTTAGTGACCGTTTGAAATGACAACGGCACTGAAAAAAGTGACTTACGACCATATTTCACACTTTTTTTGTTTTGTTTTTAATTTGATTTATATGCCGCCCTTCTCCGAAGACTCAGGGCGGCTTACAATGCGTTAAGCAATAGCCTTCGTACTTTTGTATATTTATACAAAGTCAGCTTATTGCCCCCACAACTGGGACAATCCTCATTTCACCTACCTTAGAAAGGATGGAAGGCTGAGTCAACCTTGAGCCTTGGCGAGATTCGAACCCTGCAGTAATTGCAGGCAGCTGGTCTTAATAACCAGCTTAATAACAGGGTGCCTTAAACCCCTGTACTACCAAGGCTCTTAACGACCATTACAGCATTCCCATGGTCATGTGATTTATATTCAGATCCTTGAAAACTGACTCGTATTTACGACAGTGGCAGTGTCCCGGAGTCATGTGATCCATCCTCTTTTGCGACCTTCTGACAAGCAAAGTCAATGGGGAAGCCGGATTTGCTTAACAACCGTATGACTAATTTAACAACGGTGGCCAAAAAAAAAAAAGTCATAAAATGGGGCAAAACTCACTTAACAAATTTCTCTCTTAGCAACATACATTTTTGGGCTCAATTGGGGTTGTAAATCGAGGACGACCGTATACAGAAACATGTTTTTAAAAAGGCGATTCAAACACGTCCCACAATTTATCTCAACCCCTGAGCAAAATCAATATTACTATCCAATTGTTTGATTAAATCATCATCCCAAAATAAACCTCTGCAAGACCTAATATGCTAAATTGAGATAATGCGTAAAAATAGTTATTGACAAACTCTTATCAACTCTTCCTGGGGGGAAGAAAAAAAATAGCTGATTCTTTTACAAGGTTACGAAATCTATACTACATCGCGTGCAAAGCCTGTGCGCGATGCGAACCGGTGGTAAAACTTGATTAGAACCCACCACTGCATTGCACCTAGGTTGTGCAGTGACAATAAAGGTTGTTATTAATGAGGAGAGATTCACTTAACAACCGTGGCGAGAAAAATCGTAAAGTGGGCCAAAACTCTCACTTAACAAACATCTCGCTAAACAACAGACATGTAATAATAATAAAAAAAACCAGACATGTGAAGCCAGCTTGCGCACGCAACTGGTGCTTCCAAGGTTCCTTCCAACTCTTGATACTCTTATTATTCCCCAGCTGTTCTGCCCCAGCTACGGACCCCAAAGAACGCAGCACACACAAAGTCTGTACAAACCTTAGTTTTACTAAATTAAATCGGGTTTTTTTTCAAACAAAGGCTGTTAATTAACTTTCTTAACAGCCTACAAGAATCCAAAGAATAAATAATCGTAATCTTACTAGGGTTGGCAGAAAGCCCAGAAGCAATTTGCAGAGAACTAAGATCAGGATGCGAAGGAGAGTGAACGAAGTTGTTCCCTGCAAATTGCCTCAGTCGTCCTCCTTCCTTAAATAGGCTAAGGGAGTGGCCAATTAGCTCCACTCTCGAGGAGACCTCCTCCTGAGGAGCCACTCCTGCCTTTTGGCAGCTCTGCGCGCCCGTGCATCGAGAAGAGGCTCCTCCTCTTCTTCCTCTTCACTTAAGGGAGGATCTGAAGGCCTTGGCTGAGTCCCCGCCTCTGGCACCACATCTTCTCCAGCCTCCTCACTGTCTGACTCGAGTGCCAGCTGCACCAGCCTCCTGCCACCAGCCTCCTCGCTGTCGGAATCAGCTACTAGCTGCACAGGCTGCTGATGGGCCACAACACCAACAATGATGGTTTGGCATCAAGCAGGATTTTAGCCATCGTGCTCCAGATTGGCCAAGCTTGTTGGTCTGCCACCCCCACTTCCCCCCTCACCCCCACCCCCACCCACCCCCCGGGCCAGAATAACTGTCTTTCTGCCTCTGAAAGCTGGGGATAGGAAAAGGCAGCGAGACCATCCAGCTGTCAGCACTTCAAGCTGCATTTGCTCTAGTTCTGACATAAGAAGAAGCGGAGGCATCTGGAAAGGGACGTTTGACTTTTCACCTACTTATTTTCCCTGGAGATAATATCCCCTAGGAGATGGGATGGGAGGGGGGAAATTCCTTTGAGCTGGAGCAGTAGATTAGGGGTAGAGTGACTTGGAAGATGGCCAATGAGTGCAGGGGAGTGGGGAACAGAAAGGGATGGTTTTGGGTCTGGAAGTCAGTGTTGGCGGATTCAGAATATTGTGCTTAATAAATGGGAGTTTTACTTCAAAGACTTTGTTTGAAATGCAATTTATTTGAGACGACCTCGAAACCTGACACCAGCTGTGTCCTTTCCCTCCCCCTCCCGTTTTGTGCTGCATCTGAGTGAGACCCTCTTGTTCATGATTTCTCTTCCAGCCCCTTCAGCATGGACGAATTTAAGCAGAAGTATTCCAACGAAGACACCTTAAAGGTGGCCCTGCCTCACTTCTGGGACCACTTCGACAAAGACGGTTGGTCCATCTGGTACGCGGAGTACCGCTTTCCGGAGGAGCTGGCTCAGATTTTCATGAGCTGCAACCTTATCACCGGTAAGCTCACCTCGTTTCCTCCCCCGGACAGCCACCCACCCACCCCCCAATTTTCTTTTTATTATGCTTACAAGCTTGGCCCAGCCGTTAATCAACCCTCTTCACTTCTTCCCTCAGGCATGTTCCAACGTTTGGACAAACTGCGCAAGAACGCCTTCGCTTCCGTCATCGTCTTCGGCGCCAACAACGACAGCAGCATCTCGGGCATCTGGGTCTTCCGCGGACAGGAGCTCGCCTTCCCTGTGAGTGTGTGAGGGTCTGCCCCTACCCCCTGCCCTGGTGCTTCGGACAGGCCACACGAGAGAGAAACCGGGAAAGCGCAGCTGTTTCCAAAAAAAGGAGAAGCGAAAGGGGTCCTTGGTTCTCTTTGAGCTGGGTGGTTCTCTTGCAGACGTTTTGTGACCCAAGTAGGGAACGTCATCAGTGCTAGAAGGGAGTGGGAGCTTTGTGGAGAGGAGGAGGCGAAGGTGGCATTGAAGTAGGGTGAAAAATACGGGGTCTTTGGTGCTCTCTGAGCTTGGTTGTTTTCTGGCAGACGTTTCGTGACCCAACTAGGGAACATCATCAGTGCTAGAAGTGAGAGGTGTTTGCAGAGAGGAGGAGGAGAAAGAAAGAAAATAGAAAAAGGAAAGAAAGAAAAAGAAAGAAAGAAAAAATAGAAAAAGGAGGGGGAGAGAGAGAGAGAGAAGGAAAAGAGGTCCTTGGGGCTTGGGGCTGTGTGTGCCCATTTGTGCCGGCCCACTGGTCACGTGGCCCGGTTGCAAACAGGCTGGGGACTGTTACGTTAGAGCAGGGGTCGGCAACCTTAAACACTCAAGAAGCCACAAAGGTCCTCTAAGCCCCCCCCCCCCCCCCCAAATCAATTCTGGAGCTGACCAGAAGTCGGGTTCCCCCCACCATAGAGTCTCCTCCTAGCATGGTGTTTTCCTCTGCCGACCGGAAGTCTGCTTCCTCTTTCCTCCTCTCTCCCCCGCTCCCACCATAGAGTCTCCTCCTAGCAGGGTGTCCTTTTCTTCTCTACCTGTCCTAACCGAAAGCCCTATCAATTGTGGAGCCGACTGGCAACAAGGAGCCGCAGCAGAGGGATGAAAAGAGCCACATCCGGCTCCAGAGCCGCAGGTTGCCGACTCCTGGGTTAGAGGATAAGCTCAGCCACCAGAGCTTTTTCTACCAGACGAGGAGAAAGAGTTTCTGGGGGGGCTGCCTAACCTTTCCCTAAAAGAGGGATCCGCTGTTTGCGGCCCTTTACGAGATTGATGAAACGCCCATGATGCTCTCTCTCTCTCTCCCCCCAAGGATCTGTGCTGGTAGGGAGGGGTTGGGTGCGCTAGGTGTGGATGATGTCACCTATCCCACGGAAGAGGCATTCACGCACAACCCCACAGGGCATCCATTCCTCTCACACACCGTGACAATCCCTTCTCTTCCGCCTCTCCCCCAGAAAATGTTGGCTCTCAGGCTGCTACTCTTCATGGCTTCTTAGGGAAGCCATGGCATCTATTCTGCCAGTGTCCCTCACCTCGGTAACAGAGTCAGAAGGGACCTTGGAGGTCATTTAGTCCAACCCCCTGCTCACACAGGAGAACCTATACTAGGGATTCGAACTGCCGACCTTTCTGATCGACAAGTTCAGCACCTTAGCCACCTCTTTGGGGCCACGAGTGAAACGATAGGCCTGGGGTTGAGCTTCCTGCCCTTCTAAACCAGGATCAAACCTTAATGCTCTGCAAGCAAACCCCCACCATTAACCAGGAACAATTACAGATAGTTCTCGACTTAACCACCATTCGTTTACTGGCCATTTTCAAAATTTCAAGGCACTGAAAAAAACCCGGCTTAGGATCCTTTTCCATACGACCGTTGCAGCATCCCCAGTGTGGCGTGATCAAAATTCAGCCGCTTGGCAACTGACTCATAGTTATGGTGGTTTCAGTGTCCTGGGATCCCCTTTTGTGACCGGCAAAGTCAGCGTGGAAGCCAGATTCGCTTAACAACTGCACGATTCATTTAAGAACAAAGTCAAACAGAATAACAAGAGTTGGAAGGGACCTTGGAGGTCATTTAGTCCAGCCCCTGCTCACGCAAGAGACCCTGTCCCCATGTTTACCATTTCTATTAAATTAAGCAGCGAACCGCTTAACAACCGGCAAGGAAGGTTATATAAAAGGAAGGGAAAACTCACTTAACAACTTTCTCGCTTAGCAGTGGAAATGTTGGGCTCAGTTGTGGTCATCAGTCAGGAGTGGTGCAGTGGCCTAGAGGCGGAGCTCTCTCCTCACAGTCAGGAGGCTGTGAGTTCGATCCTAGGTAGAGGCAGATATTTCTCACTCTGGGCACAATGAGAATATATCTGATGAACAAAACTCCGCACCGGCAACAGGAAGGGCATCCGGCCAGTAAATGCTCAGCTCCATTCAGTTGCCCAGATTCCACCCCCCCACACAAGGGATTATTATGGGGTCGTTAAAAGATAATGATGAATTATGGTCGTAAGTCGAGAACTGCTCGTATTTGCACGTCGGGACGTGGCGAACGCCTTCCTTGGCATCGTGTGGTTAGCAGACTCCTGGTGTTACACTTCTGCCTCTGTGAGAGTCCTCGGTGAGACGGGGAAGGGCTCAGCCCCCTTTCTACCCCCTCCTCACGCCCCCCTTTCCTCCATTTCTTCGTCAGCTGGTTCCCGACTGGCAGGTGGATTACGAATCCTACACCTGGCGGAAGCTGGAGCCGGAAAGCGAGGAGTGCAAGACGATGGTGCAGGAGTATTTTGCTTGGGAAGGCGACTTCAAGCACGTCGGCAAAGCGTTCAACCAAGGCAAGGTCTTCAAATGAGGAGGCAGGACGCCGACGCCACCCCCTCCCCCTCTCCCCAAATATGGACACGATGAGGGACATCTCTCCAGAGGGGCTACCACCGCCGCTGTTCAGGAAGACGAAAAAAATTTAAACAGAAGACCCCCCCCCACCCACTCGGGCAGCAGGAGAGGCAGTGACATTTTAAGCTGTGCATTAAAATCCTGAATGCACTAGTTTTATTTTTATTTATTTATTTTTTTGCATCTGCTTGCAGCTGGAAAGTGGGAGGCTTCTCATCTGGGCTGCAGAGCGATGGGTGGGAGAGAAAAGGCGGGATTTCTGATGTCTTCTCTGTGTAACAAGTGAGTGTAACTCACCCTACAATGGTTTTTCTCAAGCTTGGGCCCTTTACTTCAACTCCCAGAATTCCCCAGGCAGCTTTGCTGACAGATGGACTTCAACTCCCAGAATTCTCTGCTGTGATGGCTGGAGAATTCTGGGAGTTGAAGTCCACCTGTATTAAAGGGCCCAAGCTTGAGAAACACAGTGCAACCTTTCCCCAACCTAAAGCTGTCTATAAATACCGTATTTTTCAGAGTGTAAGACATACCTTAGCTTTTGGGGAGGAAAATGGGGGCGGGGGGGTGGGTGGAATTCTGCTTACCAGGTATTCTGACTAGTCCTTAGCCTGGTCAGCTTCAGCACATTAGTTCACTCGCTGGTTTTGAAGTTGGGGCTGGTTGGGGCTAAAAAACAGGCTTCTAAAGCACAGCTGATTGTGGGAGGGAGCAACAATTAGAAAAGCAGGCAAAGCACGGAAGATCGCTTCACTCGCGTTGGGGCTGAAAAACAGCTTCAAAAGCACAGCTGATCGTTGGAGGGAGCTCCAGTGACTAAAGCAGGCAAAGCGCGGAAAGGGTAAGAGGCAGCAGCTGTTCCCGGTAGCCATTTTGGGCACCGCGCGTCGCGTTTTCAGGCGGCGATCAGTGGCGATGTGCTTTGGCGATCCCCACAGCCTTGAAGGGCTCTCAAACAGCATTTGGAGACTGAAACACAAGCCATTGTCGGTGGCGATCCCTGCAGGCAGGAAGAGGACGCGCGCAGGCCGAAGGGTGGGGGCTGGAGAGTGGGCGGGGTTACATTCAGCATATAAGACGCACCCCAATTTTCAGCCTCTTTTAGGAGGGAAAAAAGTGCATCTTCTACTCTGAAAAATACGTTATTTGGAGGCCAAAACCCATCGTCCCCAGCTGAAATGATTTGAAATGCAAGGTGTTTTGGGGGTGGGGTAGAGGGCGTGTCAGCAGGCACAAGGACATAATTCTGTGCTTTCTCCTCTTTTTCTTAGCAGACTCCCAATTCCTTTTTACTGCATGAATATTCGCCAAGAACCTTTGTCGATGTCCAGTTAGGTGGACTGAAAAACAAAGTTGTTTTCAAACTTGGCCGTTTTTAAGACTTAAAACTCCCAGAATTCTCCAGGAGGAATTGAAATCCACATATCTTTAAAAGATGCTGGCTGTGGGAGATTTTGAGATGTTGAAGTCCAGCGGTCTTTAAATGTTGAGAAACGCTATTCTACACACACGTGCAGCTATTTATCCTTTGCTTCTGGTTTTATCAGACAGTGCTACAAACAACTACATTGGGTTTTTCGCAGTGATGAAATCTGCACCGGTTGCTTTTAAAAGTAAAAAAAAAAAAAAAAAAAACCTGACGATCGCGCTGCTCAGCTGGGATCGTCAAAGGCTTTTTTTTAACCTTTTAAAAGCCTTTTTTCCACTACCTCTGGCTGAAGTGGTTGTAGAAAAAATGCTTTTAAAAGCCTCTGACGATCCCAGCTGAGCCGCGCGATCATCAGAGGCTTTTTTTTTCCTTTTTAAAAGCATTTTTTCGGCCGAAGAGGTAGAAAAAATGCTTTTAAAAGTTAAAAAAAAAAAAGCCTCTGATGATCGTGCGGCTCAGCTGGGCATGCGGGAAGGGGACAGGGATTTTTGCTACCGGTTCTCTGAACCACCCGCCACCATCGCTACTGGATCGGGCGATCCGGTCCGAACCGGGAACATTTCACCCCTGGTTTTTTGGCAGCTGCGGCACACTTGCTGGCTCATACTTAAGCGATTGTCCACTAAGACATTCCTTATTCCTGCTGAGCCAGGTACCACCTATTCTGTACCACCTATTCTTTTCCTACCAGAGTGCAGAATCATATTTTTCTCACCAAGGAACTGCATCGAGTTCGAGAGGCCCCAGTGTTCGAGTCTGTCAAGATCCTTCTGGATCTTCAGCCTGTCTTTCAAAATCTTAACAATTTCTGCCCCCCAGCTTGGTGTCATCTGCAAATCTGATGGATTCCACCTCTGCCCTCATCCGAATCATTTAGGAAGATGTTGAAGAGTAAGCAAAAACCTTGAGGTTCCCCGCTGCAGGCTTCTCCCCATGTAGACCAGAGGTGGTATATTCAGCCGGTTTGCTGGAACTGGTAGTGGAAATCGCAGATGGGCCTGTCCCGGCTCTATGCCACCCTATCTAGGCACATTTTTGAGGCCATGCGCCTGCACGAACAAAGCACCTGCACGAAAGGTCGAGCTCGTGTGCGGAAGCCAGGCGCGCGCGTGAACCAGGCACACGGAGCAAGCGTGCGCACGCAGGGTAAACCGGTAGTAACGTGAAACCCACCGCTGATTTAGACCATAGCTCCCTGAAGAGCTACAAACTTTTCTACAATTTTATTTTATTCAGAAGATTGAAAATACAAAAGAAACCAGACATAACAAACGAGACAAAAACATTAAAAATGTGAATTAAAAAGCAAAAGAAAAAAAAATATCCATCCTTCCTTGTTGAACACCAACAAATCTATTGCAACAATAATAGCTTCCCCTCTTCTTCCAAACGGGTCCAAAATTGATAAGCTTGTCCCTCTATTTGCAACCCAACTGACCCCAATTGTAATGAGATCTGTCCTTTGAGAAAGATAACGCCTATATTTCCCGATGTACTGGAATTTTCAGTCCAAATGCCGATTGCCAGCAATTGTTTTCTAGTTTTATAAGGCCTTGCTAAGATCACACTTTGAATACTGCGTCTAGTTTTGGTCGACATAATATAAAAAAAATATTGGAAAGAGTGCAGAGAAGAGCAACAAAGAGGATTAAGGGCCTGGAGACAAAAATATATGAAGAACAGTTGCAGGAATCGGGTATGTCCAGTTTAATGAAGGACTCCCTACGCACGGTCACTCAAGCACTCGTCACCTCTCATCTGGACTATTGTAACACTCTACATGGGGCTCCCCTTGGGGTACACCCGGAGGCTCCAACTGGTGCAGAATGCGGCTGCGCGGGGGATTATGGGAGCGCCCCATCGCTCCCGTAATGTGACTCCTCTCCTGCGCGAGCTGCATTGGCTTCCGGTGGACTTCCGGGTGCGCTTCAAGGTGTTGGTGACCACCTTTAAAGCGCTCCATGGCTTAGGGCCGGGGTACTTACGGGACCGCCTTCTGCCACCAATAGCCTCCCACCGGCCGGTTCGCTCCCACAGAGAGGGGCTTCCTCAGGGTGCCGTCGGCCAGACAATGCCGGCTGGCGACCCCCAGGAGGAGAGCCTTCTCTGTGGTGGCACCTACCCTTTGGAACAATCTACCCCCAGAGATACGAGTGATCTCCGACCTCCGGACTTTTCGTCGGGCCCTAAAAACTTACTTTTTTTCAGTTAGCCGGTCTGTCTTGATTTTATGGTTGGTTTTAAAATTTGATACGGATTTTAAATTGACAAGTTTTAAATTACGGGCCAAATTTATTTAATTATTTTAAATCTATTTTTAACTGTAATGTTATGTATAAATGTTTTTATTTTGGCTGTTCACCGCCCTGAGTCCGAAAGGAGAAGGGCGGTATAGAAGTTTGAATAATAAATAAATAAATAAATAAATAAATAAATAAATAAATAAATAAATAAATAAAAAATATCGGTGGGCATGCAAGCGTTGCCCTAGCTGAGCTCCGGCACGAATGCACAGGCCGGCCAGCTGATTTTTGGGGGGCCTTCCGGGCCCACTGGAAGTCGGGAAACGGGCCATTTTTGGCCTCTGTAGGGCCTCCAGAGGTCTGGGGAAGACTGTTTTGGCCCTCCCCGGGCTCCAAAAAAGCCTCTAGAACCTGGGGAGGGTGGAAAACGGGCCTACCAGGCCCACCGTGCCAAAAGGATAAGGAGCGGGGGAGGAGAGGTGGCACGTGCATGCGTGGGGGGTGTGTGCATTGAATTATGGGTGTGGGCACACACGTGTGTGCCCCCCCCCTGCGCTCCTCCCACTTTTGGCACGTGATGGCAAAAAGGTTAGCCATCACCGGTATAGGGTCTCCTGCCTGAGCAGGGGGTTGGACTAGAAGACCTCCAAATGTCCCTTCCAACTCTTAAATCCTGGCCCGTCATAACATATTTATGAAAGAAAAAAAATATAGCAAACAGGTTTTTAAACAACCTTTTTAAGTGCAGTTGCCTCTCTAGCCGGGCTCTGCCATGCAATGGTGGGACGACGCCATGTTTGAAGTTTTAGCTGCTTAAGTTTTGCAGGAGCCAAAAGTTGGCTTGCCTGTGTTTTGTGCAGCACCTGGCTCCTTTGTGCGCCTGGCGAGCTTCGGCATCTGTTTTGGCAAAGGTGCCTGCAGGACGGGTGCCAACTTCCCCTTTGCCAATCAACAGCTGGCTCGTATTTCTAACGCTCCGAAGCAAGCCGCAAATTATAAGCTGTCGTTTCCATTGTTTCTGTTCCCACCCACCCAAACCCCAGGTAATTGCTAGATTTTGTCACTGCCTGGAAGCGGAGGGACTTTTTCCATTTATTTTCTTTTATTTGTATCTTGCTTTTGTTATTTTTACAAATGACTGGAGGCAGCGAACACACACGATGCTCCTTCCTCCTCCTATTTTCCCCACAACAAAAACATCCCTGTGAGGTGGGTTGGACTGAGAGAGAGAGAGAGAGAGAGAGAGAGAGAGAGAGAGAGAGAGAGAGAGAGAGAGAATGGTGCCTAAAGTCACCCAGCCAGCTTTCGTGGCTAAGGCGGGACTTGAACTCGGGGCCTGCTGCTTGGCCTTCACCACCAGACCAGGGGTTCCCAAACTTGGCACCTTTAAGACTGGGGGACTTCAAGTCCCAGAATTCCCCAGCCGGCCATGCAGTGATGGGTGGGTGCAAAAGCATAAAGACTTAAAAGAGGGTAGTGATTCTCCTAGAGAGGTCAGTTTTAAACCAAGGAAAGCAGAAACTGACCTCTCTAGGAAAATCTCTACCTTCTTTTAAGTCTCTATGCTCTCACATCCTCCCGGCACTACATGGCTGTCTAGGGAATTCTGGGACTTGAAGTTCACAAGTCTTAAAAGTTACCAAGTTTGGAGATCCCTGGTTTAAACCAAGGAAAGCAGAAACCGACACCTCTAGGAGAAATCGAAATGTAGGAAATGTGTCCTAGCTAACAACGGTGGCTCAGTGGCTAAGACGCTGAGCTTGTCAATCGAAAGGTCGGCAGTTCAGCGGTTCGAATCCCCAGTGCCGCGTAACGGGGTGAGCTCCCGTGACTTGTCCCAGCTTCTGCCAACCTAACAGTTCGAAAGCACGTTAAAAAAAATGCAAGTAGAAAAATAGGGACCACCTTTGGTGGGAATGGAACAGTGTTCCATGCGCCTTTGGCGTTGAGTCATGCCGGCCACATGACCACGGAGGCGTCTTCGGACAGCGCTGGCTCTTCGGCTTTGAAACAGAGATGAGCACCGCCCCCTAGAGTCAGGAACATCTAGCACATATGTACATATGTGCTCCCGATGTGAGAGCACATATGTACATCTAGCACATCTGTACCTTTACCTTACTTTCAGATAAAGCAGAAATCTCTTGAATCGAGGATGGCGCTTTCTCCAGAAACCACGCAAAGCTCCCCACTTCCCCGGAGAATTGAGCCAGGATGATGGGGTACCGGAATCCAGAAACCAGTCTGGCAATGAAATCCGGCATCATCTATCTCCACCCACCCACCTGCCTCTTTCAGGCCTGAGCTGAACAAGCCGGAAAGTCAGGCCTGCCTTATCTCAGACCTTCGACCCATCTGGGTGAAGCAGACTTTCCCGCAACAGGGGATTCTGGGAGCTCTCAGCACATTGGGAGAACCGCCACCAACTTCCTGCCACAGAGAAATAAAACGATTTGTCGCAATTTGGGGGCAATTTAGCTCATTTAGCAACTTTGGGGCTCTATTGTGGTCATAAGTCAAGGACTATCTACTAAAAAGGACCAAAATGGCAGGGAACGCCAAAGGCCTGATTGGAATGAAAAATTTGAAATTGCTATCCCTTATCTGCAGCCACAAATCTCCCGAAGCCCCTTTGTGCAGTCAGGGCTACATTTTCCTCTGCAGCGAGCGTGTCTTCGAAGTGTGTTTGTGCAGATCACGTGAAGTTTTAGTACTGCTTTATAATGCCTTGATAAGGCCACACTTGGAATCCTGCATCCAGTTTTGGTCACCACACTATAAAAAAGATGCTGAGCCTCTGGAAAGAGTGCAGAGAAGAGCAACCAGGATGATGAGGGGACTGGAGACTAAAAACATACGATGAACAGTTGCAGGAACTGGGCCTGGCTGGTCTAGTGAAGAGAAGGACCAGGGGAGACAGGAGAGCATCTTCCAATATTTAACAGATTTAAAAGATTAACAGAGTTGGAAGGGACCTTGTAGGTCATCTAGTCCAACCCCCCGCCCAAGCAGGAGACCCTACACCATTTTCTGACAGGTGGCAGTCCAGTCTCTTCTTGAAAGCCTCCAGTGAGGAAGCTCCCACAACTTCCAAAGGCAACTTCTGTTCTATTGGTTGATTGTTCTCACTGTCAGAAAATTCCTCCTTATTTCTAGGTTGAATCTCTCCTTGATCAGTTTCCATCCATTTTATTCCTTGTCTGGCCTTTGGTTGCTTTGGAGAATAGCTTGACCTCTTTCCTCCTCTCTGTGGCAGCCCCTGAGATATTGGAAGATGCTCTCCTGTCTCCCCTGGTCCTTCTCTTCACTAGACCCAATTTCTGCAACCATTCATCATATGTTTGAGCCTCCAGTCCCCGCATCATCCTGGTTGCTCTTCTCTGCACTCTTTCTAGAGTCTCAATGTCTTTTTTATAGTGTGGTGACTAACAGATGGAAACTAATCAAGCAGAGAAGCAACCTAGGAACTAAGGAGGAATTTTCTGACAGAATAATCGACCAGAGGAACGGCTTGCCTTCAGAAGTTGTGAATGCTCCAACACTGGAAGTGTTTAAGAAGCAATTGGACAGCCATTTGTCTGAAATGGTACGGTCTCCTATTTAAGCAGGGGGTTGGACTAGAAGACCTCCAAGGTCCCTTCCAACTCTTGCTATTTAAATTCTTGTTAAATTCTGCATGGGAGCCAATTCGTTCCTGAGGTCCAGGTTGCAGCCAAAGCTCCTGCAAAGCAACCCCAACCTTGAGCAATTCTATTAACAAAATTGCAGTTGCAGACAGAACGTGTTTTTTTTTTGCACAATGCGGCTAACTATAAATTAATCTGGGTTGACTCAATCTAATTTCCTAGGCTTGCCTGAACCGTCGGCAGATCTCAGAGGTTCAAAGAGACTCGAGCAAAATACTCCCTGCCAACCAAGGTTCGCTCTCCAACTCCAAGAAATGCCTTTAAAGGAAGTGCTGCGGCTTGGGAATCAGATCTCAACCAGGGTTTCGATTCACGCTAAGCCCAAAATCGTAACTGGCGTTACCTAATTTGCTACAGACCAACGAACGGAGGATGCAATAAAGCCCCTAATTTGCTAGCATCCAGACAGCTCACCTTTTCTCTCTGAGTCTTGTTTTTCTTGGAGGTGGACTTCTGAAGTGTTCAAACTTAGACAGGCTGAGACAAAGAGGAGGGTGTGGCCAGGACGAAAAGTCTTGTTTGATTTAATATAGATATTGATTTAAATTAAACTGATCAAGGGCAGTTGCCGTCATACGATGAGTCAGTAAGTTATTTTCCCTTTAGGTCAAATATTAAACCATTCTTTCTCAACCTGGAAAGTTTAAGACGGGTAGACTGCAACTCCCAGAATTCCCCAGCCAGCTTGGCTGGCTGGGGAATTCTGGGAGTTGTAGTCTACCCTTCTTAAAGATGCCGAAGTTGAGAAACATTGCATTCTGGGAGTTGAAGTCTACCCCTCTTAAAGATGCCGAAGTTGAGAAACATTGCATTCTGGGGGTTGAAATCTACCCCTCTTAAAGATGCCGAAGTTGAGAAACATTGCATTCTGGGGGTTGAAGTCTACCCCTCTTAAAGATGCCGAAGTTGAGAAACATTGCATTCTGGGAGTTGAAGTCCACCCCTCTTAAAGATGCTGAAGTTGAGAAACACAGCATTCTGGGAGTTGAAGTCCACCCTTCTTAAAGTTGAAGTTGAGAAACATTGCATTCTAGGAGTTGAAGTCCACCCCTCTTAAAGATGCCGAAGTTGAGAAACATTGCATTCTGGAGGTTGAAGTCCACCCCTCTTAAAGTTGATGAAGTTGAGAAACACAGCATTCTGGGAGTTGAAGTCCACCCCTCTTTAAGATGCCGAAGTTGAGAAACATTGCATTCTGGGAGTTGCAGTCCACCCTTCTTAAAGATGCTGAAGTTGAGAAACACTGCATTCTGGGGGTTGAAGTCCATCCCTCTTAAAGTTGACGGAGTTGAGAAATATTGCATTCTGGGAGTTGAAGTCTACCCCTCTTCAAGTTGAGAAACCCAGCATTCTGGGAGTTGAGAAACACAGCATTCTGGGAGTTGAAGTCCATCCTTTTTAAAGTTGACAAAGTTGAGAAACACAGCATTCTGGGAGTACATTGGAAATTTGGGGCCCAATTGTGCTCGTAAGGCAAGAACTACACCCCCCATGAAATCACCAGGACTTGAAACTTGGCCTTTAGTCTACACAATTGTAGGAGAAGTAGAACCTGGGCAGAGGCGGCGTCAAAAAAGGGATCAGCTTAGAATCCCTACATAGCCACAAGTGAACTAAACCCAACGTCCCTCGAGTGACATTGACTCTTATCTAACTCCTAAACAAGCGCTAACCGTCCGTTGAGAAGATTCCTGCGCGTAGGCTTTTAGCGATGAAGCAGCTGAGTTGAACTTTCAGGTGCGGCCCTGATCTTTCTCACCTGACGGCAAACCTCCAGAGGCGCATGAAATGAAAAGCTTTATTAATTAACCTTAATTTGCATGACTTTCCATGCCATTTTGGGGAACTCTGTCATCCTGCCGCAGTCTGTCGTGCAGAGAAGGTTCAACGTCTCGAAAACCGGCACGAGACTTCTGAAACAACAAGTCCAGCAAACTCCCTTATCTCCCTTATTATTGAACATGTGAATGTTTTTAAAATGTTATCTAATTTTAGGTTCTATTTAATTGGGCCAAACTATGTTATAATAATAATTTTAATTAGCAATTTTATGAAGTTTGTGTATCTCTATTTTTCTTGACTGTACACCGCCTTGAGTCCTACGGGAGAAAGGCAGTATAGAAATATAATAAATATAAATATAATATAATATATCTGCAGCCAGGTCATTCATCAACCCCAGCCTGACTAAACCAGGGATTCTGCGGGGTGATGCCATGAAGGGGAAACTCCCCTACTGAGTGCAAACAGTGAGCTTGGCCGGACTGTTTCCCCACCTCCCTTTCTTCCTTCCTGTCTTCCCTCCGTGCCCTTCCCTTCTTTGGGACAAGGGCCATGGGGCGGGGGGGGGGAGGGGGGGAGTTGGCTGGCAAGAGGACTAATTGCCTCCATCTGGCGGCTGCCCCTCCCCCCCTCAAGAGTGATTCAGCCCTGCATCCTGCTAAGCGGGTCAGTCTCGGACACCGATTGGAGGGGCATTTCATATCCTGGCCAAAAACCCAATTGGAGTGAGGGACGAAGAGATGGAGGAAGAGATGGACTCCGCCCTGCAAAATTCTTCTCTCTCTTTTTTTTTTTTTTGCACGGTTTTTCCTGGGATTTTAAACCACTGAGCTCTTTTCAAGACACACACACACACCCCGTGCAATGGAGTAAGTCCTTTCTGGGGGGTTGGTGTCTTCTCCTGCAGGATCAGCTGCTCCTTTGCAGCTGGAATTCCCAATATCCCTGCGCCATGTGGAAAAAGAAGAAGAGGATCGTTCTCAATGTCTTTGAAGAATAATTCCAGGAGGAGGAGCAGGAAAATTCCCAATGAAGAACAAGAAAAAGAATGAAAGATAATTTAAGGAGGAAGAAGAAGAGGGGAGGGAGGGAGGAGGAAGAAGAGAAGAAGAAGAAGAAGAAGGGAGAAGAAGAAGAAGAAGAAGAAGAAGAAGAAGAAGAAGAAGAAGAAGAAGAAGAAGAAGAAGAAGAAGAAGAAGAAGAAGAAGAAGAAGAAGAAGAAGAAGAAGAAGAAGAAGAAGAAGAAGAAGAAGAAGAAGAAGAAGAAGAAGAAGAAAAAATAATAATTCTCCAACCTTGGCAACTTTAAAACTTGAGGACTTCAACTCACAGAATTCTCCAGCCAGTCTCCAACCTTGGCAACTTTAAGACTTGAGGACTTCAACTCACAGAATTCCCCAGCCATTCTCCAACCTTGGCAACTTATGGACTTCAACTCCCAGAATTCCCCAGCCGTTCTCCAACCTTAGCAACTTTTAAGACTTGTGGACTTCAACTCCCAGAATTCCCCAGCCATTCTCCAAACTTGGCAACTTATGGACTTCAACTCCCAGAAATCCCCAGCTGGTCTCCAATCTTGGCAACTTTTAAGACTTGTGGACTTCAACTCCCAGAATTCCCCAGCCGTTCTCCAACCTTGGCAACTTATGGACTTCAACTCCCAGAATTCTCCAGCCAGCACATCCTGGCTGGGGGAATTCTGGGAGTCGAAGTCCCCAAGTCTTAAAATTGCCAAAGTCAGAGCCTCCTGCTCTTTGTGGGGACCAGAATGATCCTCTCCGAGGGAGAGAGGCAGTTTTTTTCAAATATTGCTCAAATCCCTCAATTAAAAAAAATGAAACGAAGAAATAGATGTGGGGATTGGTGGGGGAGAGGATAAAACAGCTGCAAATGTTGGAATAAATTGGATCAACGCTTCGCCCGGATGGTTCCTTTCAAACGAAAACAACTCGGCCGCAGTGAAGTTGGGGGCTGGCTGTGAAATTTGGGCGCCTTTCCAAAAATTCTTCAGCAGAAACTTTGAAGTTCGCAGCTCTTCCGCCCTCCCAGGCCCTGCTTATGGGGCACGGCTGACCCACAAACAAAGCCCTCCTCTGGGAAAGAACGGGTTAAAACTCCAGAAACTTTTCGCCCAAGTGTGCACAACTGGGGAAGGCAGAGGGAAGCTGGCTTCTCGGGCCCCACATCTGGAATTAATTTTTGGGAATCCAGCATTGGGGGGGGCGCCCCACCCAGCTGCATTCTTCTGTAGTGCGTGTGTGAAAGAGAGAGAGAGAAACAGAACAGGTTTGGCAGTGACTCATCCAAACCCGAGTTATTTTTATTATTTTTTTAGAAGAAGAAGAAGAAAAGGAACACGAGCTCTGGGTGTTCCCTTCTGCCAGTCTCCCAATAAAAGGGAATTTATTCTGCTGGGTCAGGAGGACCAGAAAGGCTCTGCACATTTGCAGGTTCTGGAGAAACTTTTTTTCCCCCCACCCCTCCCTGAAGAGAGAAACCCACACAAAAACACACACTTCCTCAGCTGCAGTTCTCTCTCTCTCTCTCTCTCTCCAGCACTCTCTCTCTTTCTTTCTGTGTTTCTGTTTCCTTCTCTAGCACTCATTCTCTTTCTCTGTCTTTTTTTCCTCTATCTCTCTCTAGCATTCTCTCTTTCTCTCTCTAGCACTCTCTCTTTCTGTCTCTCTCTCACTCTAGCACCCTTCCTTCCTTCCTTCCTTCCTTCCTTTATAGAATATAAAATAACAGAGTTGGAAGGGACCCCCTACCCAGGCAGGAAACCCTATACCACTTCAGATAAATGGTTATCCAACATCCAGTGTTGAAGCATTTGCAACTTCTGGAGGCAAACAGTTAATTAATCCACTGCTTAATTGTTCTCACTGTCAGGAAATTTCTCCTTAGTTCTAAGTTGCTCTCTCTCTCTCTCTCTTTCTTGGCTTCTTCCCGATTGTGCTGCAGCCATCAGAAAGGGTTTGCTCTTGAAGACAACTCTGTCAGTAGCATATTTGTAAAAAAATAAAAGTTTTGGGTGTACAAATCTGATAAATCAACATAAATAAATCATACTTATTTCAGTTATTGGCTGGTATAAGACAAGCATCTCCAGTTCTTTCTGCAACAATTTTTGTGGTGGTGAATTTTCCCTTTCTTTTCTATGGTTATGTCTCCCTTCCCTTCCCTTTCTGCTTTTCCTTCCTTCCTTCCTTCCTTCCTTCCTTCCTTCCTTCCTTCCTTCCTTCCTTCCTTCCTTCCTTCCCAGATTAACAGAGTTGGAAGGGACCTTGTAGGTCATCTAGTCCAACCCCCCGCCCAAGCAGGAGACCCTACACCATTTCTGACAGATGGCAGTCCAGTCTCTTCTTGAAAGCCTCCAGTGATGAAGCTCCTTCCTTCCTTCCTTCCTTCCTTCCTTCCTTCCTTCCTTCCTTCCCAGATTAACAGAGTTGGAAGGGATCTTGTAGGTCATCTAGTCCAACCCCCCGCCCAAGCAGGAGACCCTACACCACTTCTGACAAATGGCAGTCCAATCTCTTCTTGAAAGTCTCAAGTGATGAAGCTCCTTCCTTCCTTCCTTCCTTCTTCCTTCCTTCCTTGGTGGATAAAAAGAGGACCCACATTGTTGGGGGCAAGAGGCTGACTCTGTGAACCGCTTAGAAGGGGCTCTAAAGCACTGTGAAGTTGTATATAAGTCTTAAGTGCTATTGCTATTTCCCTCATTCATTCCTTCCTTCCTTCCTTCCTTCCTTCCTTCCTTCCTTCCTTCCTTCCTTCCTTCCTTCCTTCCTTCCTTCCTTCCTTCTTTCCTTCCTTCCTTCCTTCCTTCCTTCCTTCCTTCCTTCCTTCCGGTTGACGCAGCCTTCCATCCTTCCGAGGTGGGTAAAATGAGGACCCAGATTGTTGGGGTCAAGAGGCTGATTCTGTAAGGCGCTTAGAGAGGGCTGGAAAGCACTGTAAAGCGGCATATAAGTCTAAGTGCTGTTGCTATAATTCCCTCGTCGTTCATTTATCTTTTTTTTTTCTTCCTTTCTTTCCTGACTTGTACGCTGAAAACGGAGCTTGGCCTGGGAGCATGGACAGAGATAATAACTCCCACTTTACCCACTTCAAAAACACCCTGGCTGGTGCTAACCAAACATCCCATGGTGCTCGGCCATGTCCCCTGGCCTCCGAGAAGGAGCTGCCCTGCTCAGCTGCATTTAAGACGGGCAAAGGTGAACAAGGCAGAGCTTGGTGTAGTCGAAAGGCGTTGGCAGCCCTCCCTATTTCAAATATTTTTGTTTTTAGTCATTCGGATTGCAAGCCTCAGTCATCTGCATCTTCTTGTGGCAGGGAGTTCCACAGTATCAAGGCGCGATTACACGAGCAAATTCTTCTCTCCGGTTGGCTCCAAGGTTGAATGGAGATGCTTGTTTGACTGGATTTAAGAGGCTTCCTCAGATGTCAGCGGGTATCCTCTCACTTCAAAACGGGGCAGCTTTTTGTCTTCTGCAGCTTCCCTCCCCACCCATCTCCACCAAACCCTGCCCTGACAGCACCATTGGTAATGGAGTACTTTTCTTCTTTTGGTTAATTCCCCATTCTTCACTGCAGGCCAGTTTCGAGCCAATCCCTGAGAGAGAGATCCACCGAAAGAGATCACGAGATCGTAGCTAAAAAAAAACAACCACTCGTTTCCTGTTAGCTATGGTGGAGGCCAGTTTTTCTTTTAAATAAATCTCCATTTTTAATACATTTTTCTCATGAGGAAGTTCTCAGCCTTGGATAGACTTTGCTTGCAGGTGGATATTTCTATGATTAGGGGTGCAAGCCCAGCAGAGGGTTGGACTAGAAGACCTTCACGATCCCTTCCGACTCTATCATTGTATGAGAAGAGAGCCAGTTCGGTCTAGTGCTCAAGGCACACAGGATAGAAACTGGGAGACAGTGAGTTCTAGTCCCACCTTAGGCATGAAAGATGTCTAGGTAATTTTGGTCCAATCACCAGGAGATGGTGAGTTCTAGTTCCACCTTAGGAATAAAAGTCAGCTGGGTGACTTTCGGTCAATCACCAGGAGATGGTGAATTCTAGTCCTGCTTAGCCATGAAAGCCATTTGGGTGCCTTTGGGTCAATCACTAGGAGACAGTGAGTTCTAGTCCCACCTTAGGCATGAAAGATGTCTAGGTAACTTTGGTCCAGTCACCAGGAGATGATGAGTTCTAGTCCTGTCTTAAGGCATGAAAGCCAACTGGGTGCCTTTGGGCCAATCACTAGGAGATGGTGACTTCTAGTTCCACTTTAGGAATAAAAGTCGGTTGGGTGACTTTGGGCCAAACACCAGGAGACGGTGAATTCTAGTCCTGCTTAACCATGAATGCTAGCTGGGTGATATGGGGCCTCTTGCTCTCTCTTTCTCTCTCTCTCAGCCCAACCCACCTCACAGGATTGTTGTTGTGTAGAAAATAAGAGGAAGAAGGACTATTAGATACGTTCTCTACCTGAGTTACGCACGAAAATAATAAAGGCGGGGTTTAAAAGAGTCTAACAAGTCATCATAATAAATGCTAAGATGGAGGACGTCAGTATCCAGGTTCTGTGGACTGTGTGAATATAAGTTTCTGAAAGAAACCTGATTTTTCACTCTGGCAGAATAGAATAGAATAGAATAGAATAGAATAGAATAGAATAGAATAGAATAGAATAGAATAGAATAGAATAGAATAGAATAGAATAGAATAGAATAGAATAGAAGCTGGAAGGGACCTTGGAGGTCTTCTAGTCCAGCCTATTCTATTCTATTCTATTCTATTCTATTCTATTCTATTCTATTCTATTCTATTCTATTCTAGTCTAGTCTAGTCTAGTCTAGTCTAGTCTAGTCTAGTCTAGTCTAATTCTAGTCTATTCTATTCTAAAACCCTTCTTTCCTTTAGACTAGCTAGCCAGCCAGCCAGTTAGTCGGTTGGACTTCGTGCTTCCACGCCAGTCCCCAAACCTCCCACGGAGCCCCTGAAAGCATTTAAAAAACTGCAAAATAATAATAATAATAACAATAAACCGTTTCGAGCAGCAAGGAGAGAGATCAGTTGCTCATGAAAAGCACCGCCTGGCACTCCGGTTTGTCTTGAGTTTATCCGAAGGGTTGGTCACTCTGCCGAACCCTCACCTGTGCAGACGGTGCGAATCAGGGCGGAGGCTGTTTGCACAAGAGGCTCGTCTGGGCTCACCTGGGGAGGGAGTCGGCTATCTGCATAAGATCACAAGCCTTTTGGCATTTGCTAAAGCTGAGTTTTGCCTGTTCCTTGAACCCGCAGCAGACAGGTTGGCTTGCAAAGGAAAGCTGGTTGGAGATCTAGCAATTGCACTCGCCCCAAAATCAACTCTGCCAAGAGTCACTCTCTCTCTCTCTCTCTCCCTCTCTCTGTGTGTCTCTCTCCCCCATCTCTCTGTCTCTTCCTCTCTCCCTCTCTCCCTCTCTCTCTCTCCCTCCCTCTGTCTCTGTCTCTCTGTCTCTGTCTCTCTGTCTCTCTGTCTCCGTCTCTGTCTCTCTGTCCCTCTCCTCCTCTCCCTCTCTCTCTCTCTCTCCCTCTCCCTCTCTGTGTCTGTCTCTCTGTGTCTCTCTCTTCCTCTCTCTCTTTCTCACTGTCTCTCTGTCTCTCTCTCTTTGTCTCTCTCTCCCTCTCTCCCTGTCTCTCTCCCTATCTGTCTCTGTCTCTGTCTCTCTGTCTGTCTCTCCCTCTCTCTCTCTCTTTATCTCTCTTTCCCTCCCTCTTTCTCTGTCTCTCTCCCCCTCTCTCTTTCTTTCTCCCCCTCTCTCTGTCTCCCTCTCTCTCCCTCTCTCTCTCCCTCTCTGTCTCTCTGTCCCTCTCCTTCTCTCCCTCTCCCTCTCTCTCCCTCTCTCCCTGTCTCTCTCCCTATCTGTCTCTGTCTCTGTCTCTGTCTCTCTCTCTCTCTCTGTCTGTCTCTCCCTCTCTGTCTCTCTCTCTATTTGTCTCTCTCCCCCCTCTCTCTCCCTTTCTCTCTCTGTCTGTCTGTCTCTCCCTCTTTCTCTCTCTCTCTCCCTCTCTCTCTCTCTCTCTCTCTCTCTCTCTGTGTTTGTTGTTGACAAGCTGCGTCAACTCAGCCTCTTGGATTCCCTCGGGGGCTCCCTCCACGTTGCAAACCCAGCCTGAACTTTCTCGCTTTCTCTCATGATTAATTCAAGAACCAGGCTAAGCGAGCAGGGAATGAAACTGTGGAACTCACCGCCACCTGATGTGGCAAGGACCACCGGTTTGCATGGTTTTCAAAGGGGAATTGGACACAAACGCACACAGGATCAAATCCTTCATGGCTAACACTTTGAAGACTGAACCGTTCCTCTTCATATCAGTTTCTGGTATACATTGACCCAATAACAGAGTTGGAGGGAACCTGGAAGGTCTTCTAGTCCAGCCCCCTGCTCAAACAGGAGACCCCATACCATTTCAGACAGGTGGCTGTCCAGTCTCTTCTTAAAAGTCTCCAGTGATGAAGCACCCACAATTTCTGGTGGCAAGCTGTTCCACTGGTTAATTGTCCTCATTGTTAGGAAGTTTCTCCTTAATTCCTGGTTGCTTCTCTCCTTGATTAGTTTCCATCCGTTGCTTCTTGTCTTGCCTTCTGGTGCTTTGGAGAATAAGTTGACCCCTTCCTCTTCTTTGGGGCAGCCCCTCAAATCCTGGAATATTGCTATCATACTGCGCCTAGTCCTTCTTTTCTAGACGGTCCGTAGCCAATTCCTGCAACTGTTCTTCGTATGTCTTAGCCTGCTTTGACAGATAACTGTGAGAGATCAAACTGGCTTTATTGTTTTTTATCTGCTACCCCTGGTTTCTCACTCACTGCATCTTTATTGTTTTAAAAAAATCAAAGCGAAGGAGGTCTGGAAGAAGGGGAGAAATGGTAAACAGAGAGAAGGACATTTCTATGCAAGGGTTGAATCTTGCGATACCAGATAAATGAAGATATCTTGTTCTGATATACAAGATGAATAATACAAGTGACATGCCGAAGCAGCCTCTCCTGAGCCCGTTCAAACTTCTCTTGGACGTTGGTTTGATTCACACAATGCATTGAACTAGGTAGGCGAATACAGATATAGATTAACAGAGTTGGAAGGGACCTTGTAGGTCATCTAGTCCAACCCCCTGTCCAAGCAGGAGACTCTACACCATTTCTGACCGATGGCAGTCCAGTCTCTTCTTGAAAGACTCCAGTGATGAAGCTCCCACAACTTCCAAAGGCAGCTTCTCTTCCACTGGTTGATTGTCCTCACTGTCAGAAAATTCCTCCTTATTTCCAGGTTGAATCTCTCTCCTTGTTCAGTTTCCATCCATTGTTCCTTCTCTGGCTTTCAGGTGCTTTGGAGAATAGCTGTCCAATCTCTTTTTAAAAGCCTGCAGTGATGGAGCAGCCGCAACTTCTGGAGGCGAGTAGTTCCACTGGTTAATTGTCCTCACTGTCAGGAAATTTCTCCTTAGTTCCAGGTTGCTTCTCTCCTTGGTTAGTTTCCATCCGTTGCTTCCTGTCCTGCCTTCAGGTGCTTTGGAAAATAAGTTGACCCCTTCCTCTTCTTCGTGCCAGTCTCTCAAATATTGGAAGATTGCCTTCTTTTCGAAAAGTATGATTATACCAGCAATGGTGTGAAGTTATGATGTGCCAGTTTGATCCTTACCGGCTCAAGGTTGACTCAGCCTTCCGTCCTTTCCAGGTCGGTAAAATGAGGACCCAGACAGTGGTGGATTGCTACCGGTTCGCCCACCAGCCCGGATGTCATCAAATACGATCTGGTTTTGCCTCAACTCCCAGAAAGCATGGCATGGGACCTGGGTATTTACGTGACCGCCTTCTGCAGCCGATAGCCTCCCACCGACCAGTACGCGCCCACAGAGAGGGACTCCTCAGGGTGCCGTCGGCCAGGCAGTGTCGGCTGGCGACCCCCAGGGGGAGGGCCTTCTCTGTGGCAGCTCCTGCCCTCTGGAACGATTTGCCCCCGGAGATACGAAGATCTCCGGGTTTTTCGCCGTGCCCTGAAAACTTTCCTTTTCCATCAAGCAGGACTGGTGTGAACACCCCCCCCCTTTTTTTTTAGCTTTTTAGCTTTTTAAATTGTCAAAGGGGTTTTAGTTTTTCAATGTTTTATATTTTTGGGCCACAGTTATTTAATTCTTTTAATAATTTTAAATTTTGTATTGATATGTGTTTTAGTTCTGGCTGTGCACCGCCCTGAGTCCACTTGGAGAAGGGCGGGATATAAATTGAATTAAATAAATAAATAAATAAATAAATAAATAAATAAATAAATAAATAAATAAATAAATAAAGAAAGAAAGAAAGAAAGAAAGAAAGAAAGAAAGAAAGAAAGAAAGAAAGAAAGAGAAAGGCAGAAGCTTCTGCGCATGCGCAGAATTTGCGCGTGATCGATTGAGCGAAGCAAGTGCGCATGTATGAGCAAACAGGTAGCACAGGTAAGTGAACCCCCCCCCCTGGACCCAGATTGTTGGGGGGGGCAAGAGGCTGATATTTGTAAACCGCTTAAAGACGGCTGTAAAACATGATGGAGCGATATCTACGTCGTGCCATTGCTGCTGCTGACTAACCAGGATCTGTCGTCAGGGGATGAGAAGACCATGCAAATTTGCAGCCCTGTTTCGACTCCAAAGGCTGGCATTCCCCAGGGGTTACCCACTGGGCCGCCCAGGGCTCTGCCAAATGGCTGGTGCAAGTGATGGTTCACCGGGGGCAAACCGGGTGACTCCGTGGTTTCCCCTCCACCACGGGCCACGCGGGTGAGTCACCAGCCTGACCACGATGACTCCGGGTTTTCTTTGTCTCCGTTGCTGCAGCAACACCGGAGGAGGAACGGAAGCCCTGGCACAGATGTGCCACCAATGTGCCCGGCGTGACTCACATTTCCCCTTTGGGCTTCCCCCAAAATGTTAGTTGTCGTTGGCTGCTATGGCAACGGACCACGAGCGGCTGAGTCTTCCCTTTAATCCAATCGGAATCTATAATGAAATCTTATTTGCAGCGTCTGCGTAATAAGTATTTACATCAGCTTCAAAAGCAATTGGCGTGTCGTGTCGAGCAAAGGAGCAATATATCTCCCCTTTTGGCCTCCCCTGTTTGATATTTGTAGGTAGACTACTCCTGATAGGGAGGTTTCACTGTTGACAGACCGCTCTTTCCTTATTGAAAAAAAAGTCTGATTTACTGGTATAAATAGGGTGACCGTTATGTATCGAAATTATTGGGTATAAAGCAATATTGGGTATCAACCTCAGCCGCTTTAAGATTTATGGACATCAATTCCCAGAATTCCCCAGTCGGCCTGGGGCATTCTGGGAGTTGGAGTTCGCACTTAGTTGCTGAGGTTGAGAAACATGGTGACTTTAAGGTCTTCAAACTTGGTAGTCTTCAAAACTTGGTGACTTTAAGACTTGTGGACTTCAAACTTGGTGAAGTTTGGGGAATTCTGGGAGTTGAAGTCCACAAGTCTTAAAGTTGCCAAGTTTGGAGATCCCTGGTATAAAGGAACAATTGTCCCCATTATGCAAATGTGACCCAAGCTGTAGTACGGGCAGTCCTTAACTTATGACCACAACTGGGATGAGATTTCCCGCCGCTAAGCAAGGCAATGGATAAGTGAGTCGGGCTCGACTTTATGACTGCTTTTGCGACCGTCTTTAAATGAATCCGGATTTCCCCCATTGAAGCCAGATGGGAAGGTTGCAAATGTAAATTACATGATCTGGGAAACGGCGCAAACACCCAAATTTTGATCACGTGTTCATGAGGATGCTGCCACAGTTATACGTGCGAGGACCCGTTGTAAGTCAGTTTTTCGGTGTCATGGGAGCTTGGAATAGTCTTTAAAAGAAAGCTTGTAAATTGAGGATTACTTTACGGTATACCAGTAGTCCTCAACTTATGACCACAATTGAGCCCAAAATGTATGTTGTTAAGTGAGACATTTAATTGGGTTTCGCCCCATTTTACGACCTTTCTTCCCTCAGTTGTTAAGCGACTCGCCTCAGTTGATGTTAGTAACCCGGTTGTTAAGTGAATCTGCCTTCCCCATTGACTTTGCTGGTCAGAAGGTCGCAAACTGGGATCATGTGAGCCCGGCACACTGAGACCGTCATAAGTATGAGTCAGCTGCCAAGTGTCTGAATTTGGATCGCGTGAGGATGCGGCAAAGGTCGTAACTGTGAAAAACAGACCTTTTCCAGTGTCGGCGTCACTTTGAACAGTCATTAAACAAATGGTTGTAACGGACTATCTCTATTTAAGGGCTCTCATAGCTGGGCTGCTAAATTGCAGATGAACACTAGATGGCAGCAGCAGGTTAAACGTTTAGGTCTCTTTGCTGCCACCTGTTGGCTTCTCAAATACTGCAGCCCGGATCCAGCTCCCCTTCTCAAAATGGCGCCGCCGATTCCAGCTTCACATCACTCAGTGGCAGGCAGCTGTAGGCCAGGTGCAGAGCCCAAAAGATGGGCACTCCTGAATGTCATGCGCAGACCAGCGCAACCTGCGTGCCGGGACTGAGAGCTTGGCACCCCTCTGGCATAGCAGCACCGAAAGGTCACCGGGGAACGTCGAGCTGGAATCTCAGCCATTCCATGGGGTTGTTTTACTAGAAATTGGCCGGGCTGGGGGAAACGTGTCAGGGTCCCAAGAATGTGCCACCCATTCAAATGCAGATTTATTTTCCTCATGACCTCCTGATGCTTAAGACCGTCCTTGAAATTGGACAGTCCAGATTAACAGAGTTGGAAGGGACCTTGGAGGTCATCTAGTCCAACCCCCTGCTCAAGCAGGAGACCCTATGCTATTTCAGACCCTATATTCTCTTCTTAAAAGCCTCCCATGATGGAGCACTCACAACTTCTGGTGGCAAGCTGTTCCACTGGTTAATTGTTCTCACTGTTAGGAAGTTTCTCCTTAATTCTAGGTTGCTTCTCTCTTTGATCAGTTTCCATCCATTATTTCTTGTCTGACCTTCAGGTGCCTTTGGGAAATAGCTTGACCCCCTTCCTCTTCTCTGGGGCAGCCCCTCAAATATTGGAAGATGCTCTCCTGTCTCCCCTGGTCCTTCTCTTCACTAGACCAGCCATGCCCAGTTCCTGCAACCGTCCATCGTATGTTTTAGCCTCCAGTCCCCTCATCATCCTGGTTGCTCTTCTCTGCACTCTTTCTAGAGTCTGGTTCACACAATATCCTGAGCCACTCATGGTCTCCTTTTCAGAGCCTGCATTCATAAATGCATCGAAAGGCTGGGTTTGCAAACCTTGCTGAGTCAGCAATTCTCAATCGTGGACTGCCGAAGGTCGCAAAAGGGGGACACGTGACCCTTTGGATGCTGCAACCGTCATAAGTACATGCCAGTTGTCAAGCGTTTGAATTTTGATCATGTGATCGTGCGTAGGTTGCAGAATATATCTGCTGAACAAAGCTCCACACCGGCGACAGGAAAGGCATCCGGCCAGTAATTACTCGGCTCCATTAAGTTGCCTAGACTGCAACCCGCAAGGGATTATGGCGTCGTTAAAAGATGATGATGGTCGTAGGTGAGTTGCAAGGGTCATAAGTGCGAATAACCATCCTAAAAGTCGCTTTTTTCAATGTCCTTTCGAATGGCCACTAAGTGGACCGTTGTAAATTGAGGACTGCCTGTAACTTTTTAAATCTCTGATTCCAGATAATCTGAAGATCCCGCCAAAGGATCCGGTTTAATCTTCCACTGAATTGTGTTGTGTGAATTCAGCCTTTCGGGGCACCTGATTGTGTGATTTTAATTTATGCTACTACAGTAGCTGATTTTTAAGCCACACTTTGGAGGGAGGTTTGAGTTAGTCCAAGAGGTCGGGTGGCACTTTTTTCCGGCTCATTAATTTTATTAAAAAAGCAGAATTTTTTGTCCAAGCTGCAGCTCTTCATAAAATTGGTGGGCTGGTAAATCCTCCACCAGATTCCTGATTTTTATGCCATTGGTGCACATTAATCGAGAGGATCTGGGGTGTTAGGATTTTATTTATTTTATTTAAAACCTACGTACAGGTAATCCTCGACTTACAACAGTTCATTGAGTGACTGTTTTCAAAGTTACGACAGCAGTGAAAAAAGGGACTGACGACCGTTTTTCAGAGTTACGACCTTTGCACATGATCAAAATTCAGATGCTTGCAAACTGGCTCATACTTATGACCGTTGCAGAGTCCTGGGGAGGGTGTGTGTGTGTCATGTGACCCCATTTTGCGACATTCTGACAAGCAAAATCAACAGGGAAGCCAGATTCACTTAACAACCAGGTTACTAAGTTATCAACTGCAGTGCTTCACTTCACAACCGAGGGAGGGAAGGTCGTAAAATGGGGCAAAACTCACTTAACGAATGTCTCACTGAATAGTTGGGGCTCACTTGTGGTCGTAAGGCGAGGACTACCTGTATAGCCGTCCATTTTTCAGACAATTCTCAATCAAAGATTAGAAGACACCAAAAATCAGTTTAATAACTGTAAGATGCAACCAGTTGAAACATAAAACATTAAAACAAAAATAAAATAAATAAATAAAGGGCCTGGTGGCTCAGCAGACTAAAGCACTGTAATTTAACACCAGCTGCCTGCAATTACTGTAAGTTCAAATCTCACCAGGCTCAAGGTCGACTCAGCCTTCCATCCTTTCTAAGGTAGGTTAAATGAGGACCCAGTTTGTGGGGGCAATAAACTGACTTTGTATAAATATACAAAAGGATGAAGGCTATTGCTGAGCACATTGTAAGCCGCCCTGAGTCTCCGGAGAAGGGCGGCATATAAATCAAATTTTTAAAAAAAAAAATCTCGGGGCTTATCCATAGTAACTTGCCCCCTTCTCCTCCTCTCAGAATTTGGGGAAATTTTCATAAGTCCTCGAAATTGGGACCACCGCCGAGTGCCAAATTTCAAGGAAGTTGCAAAGTGAACTTTGCTCCCTTTTGCAACCTTCCTTGACAAAGTTGTTAAGTGAATCAGCGCAGTTCTTAAGCTGGTAACTTGTCGGGAGGTTGGAAAAAGAGGATCACAGGATCCCACAGGACATTGCAACTGCCATAAGTACATGTCAGTTGCCAAGACTCTGAATTTTGATCACATGACTTTTTATGGACATCAATGACTATGTATGGAGCCTCGGTGGTGCAGCAGACTAAAGTGCTGTTAAGTGCTAACATTTAGCTGTCAGCTGCCTGCAATTACTGTGAGTTCGAATCTCACCAGGCTCAAGGTTGACTCAGCCTTCCATCCTTCCGAGGTAGGTAAAATGAGGACCCGGATTGTGGGGGCAATAAACTGACTTTGTATAAAAAAGAACACCACTTAGGGGGGGCCGAAAGCCCTACTAAGCAGGTCTATACAAAAGTATAAAGGCTATTGCTTAACGCATTGTAAGCCGCCCTGAGTCTATGGAGAAGGGCAGCATATAAATTGGACTAATCATAATAATAATTCCCAGAATTCCCTAGTCAGCCTGGGGTATTCTGGGAGTTGGAGTTCACACTTTAAGTCCCTGAGGTTGGGAAACATTTAGTCTAAACTTAAGCAAGGCCTCCAAATTTGGTGACTTTAAGACTTGTCCACTAAACAAGTGGGGGACTACTTTACTGTACACAAGTAGTCTTACGGCCACAATTGAGCCCAGCATTTCTGTTGTTCAGTGAGACATTGAATGGGGCTTTGGCCCAGTGGTGGGATTCAAATAATTTAACAACCGGTTCTCTGCCCTAATGATTTCTTCCAACAACCAGTTCACCAAACTGCTCAGAAAGTTAACAACCGGTTCTCCCGAAGTGGTGCGAAACGGCTGAATCCCATCACTGGTTTGGCCCCGTTTTACGACCTTTCTTGCCGCAGTTGTTCAGTGAATCACTGCCGTTGATAAGTCAGTAACTCGGTTGTTCAGTGAATCTGGTTTCCCCACCGATTTTGCTTGTCAGAAGGTCGCAAAAGGGGGTCACCAGAGGTGGTATTCGTCGTGGGAGATCGTGGGTGGGCCCGCCTAACCGTCCCGGATCTATGATGTCCTATTGAGGCATGTTTTCGAGGCCGGGCACATACGTGGAAGGCATGCGTACCAGTGGTGGGTTGCTCCCGGTTCGCACCAGTTCACAAGAACCGGTAGTAAAAATTTGTAGTAGTTCGGAGAACTGGTAATAACTGGTTCGGAGAACTGGCTAGCCACGCCCCTGAACCGGTCCCCGGCCCAGTCGCCACTTGCTCACCCCGCCCACCTCATCAGAGGCTTTTTTTTTTTAACTTTTAAAAGCATTTTTTCTACAACCACTTCGGCCGAAAAAATGCTTTTAAAAGTAAAAAAAAAAAAAAAAAAAAGCCTCTGATGATTGCGTGGCTCAGCTGGGATCGTCAGAGGCTTTTAAAAGCATTTTTTTCTGCAACCTCTTTGGCCGAAGAGGTTGTAGAAAAAAAAAAAGCCTTTAAAAGCCTCTGGCGATCCCAGCTGAGTTGCCTGATCGTCAGAGGCTTCTGAAAGCATTTTTTTCTGCAAACTCTTAAGGTTGTAGAAAAAATGCTTTTAAAAGTTAAAAAAGAAAAAAGTGGCCACGCCCACCCAGTCACATTACCCCCTACCAAGCCACGCCCACAGAACTGGTAGTAAAAAAATTTAGAAACCACCCCTGGTATGCACGCGCAAAGCAAGTGTGTGCAGGCAAGGCGAACTGGTGGTAAGAATATTGTAAACCCACCACTGGGGATCACGGGACACCTCCCCGGGACACTGAGTCCGTCATAAATGCGAGTCAGCTGAGCAAGCATCTGAATTTTGATGACGTGAGGACGGGGATGCTGCAAAGGTCATAACTGTGGAAAAGCAGTCTTTTTTCAGTCCCTAAAAGCAAACGGTTGTACGTCGAGAACTATCTGTATACTTCGTGATTACTTTGCGATTAGGGGAAAACAAGGAAATTTCTTCCATGAAAAGGAAAGGAATTTCCTCTTTTTTGAGGAATTCCAGCCAGCGGGTTGGAACAGACGGATTGTAACCCCAGACCCCCGATTACTTTCCCCTTGGCCAGCCAGCTGTCAGCCCCCCCACCCATATCTCTCTTTATCCATTGGAGGGAAGGAGACCCCTGCAGTCAATTCCCACCCGCTGGACCCACGCCAAGATAGTTTAAATACCTTCCCTGTTTTTGCTGCAGGAGAAAATGCTGGCATGAAAACTCTGGCCTGCACAGGGGAAGAACCGGAGCGCCCCCCCCCCATCTCTCTCTCTCGGCCTATTAAGGGAAGGGATCTCCAGGCCGAAGAGATCCCATTTCAAGGCCACTTGACCGCGTGATCCCGCCAGGGCTGGCCCCAAAGCTTTGGCATCCCAAAGATCCTTCGGCTCAGCTAGGGAAGATGACACACTGAGAAGACGCAGAGATTTTAGTCAAGGAGCTCTGATAGGGATCATTCCAGGATCCCTGATTATTTATCAATCAATCAATCAATCAATCAATCTCTCTCTCTCTCTCTCTCATTATCTCTATCTATCTCTATCTCTATCTATCTCTCTATCCATCTATCTAATTCTCTCTCTCTCTCTCTCTCTCTCTCTCACCTACCTACCTACCTACCTATCTATCTATCTAATTATCTCTATCTCTATCTATCTATCTATCATCTATCTATCCATCCATCCATCCATCCATCCATCTAATTATCTCTATATCTATCTATCTATCTATCTATCTATCTATCTATCTATCTATCTATCTATCTATCTATCTATCTCTAATAATTAGGTAGGTTAAATGAGGAGCCAGTTTGTGGGGGCAATAAGCTGACTTTGTATAAATATACAAAAGTATGAAGGCTATTGCTTAACACATTGTAAGCCGCCCTGAGTCTCTGGAGAAGGGCGGCATATAAATTAAAGCAAAAAAAACCCTCTATCTCTATCTATCTATCTATCTATCTATCTATCTATCTATCTATCTATCTATCTATCTATCTATCTAATTATCTCTATCTATCTATCTCTATCTATCTATCTATCTATCCCTATCTATCGATCTATCCATCTATCCATCTATCTATCTAATTATATCTATCTATCTATCTATCTATCTCCAAGTACAAGAAATGAGATTTTCCCCCCTCCTGTATCTTCTAAAGCCTCCCAGGTCATGTGGAGGAGCCATTCCAAAGCTACCGATGTTTGTCCTGGAAATCTTCAGGGTCTGAGGCATCCATCTTCCCGTCTCCTTGAATTGCTCAGGTTTCCTTTCCAATCCTGAGCTTCTAATCCTTTCACTTAAGGGAAAGCTAGAAATAGAACACAACCTATCCGAGGTCCTTAAATTAAGCCACTAATATTTATACTCCGGCTATTCTGGAAATAGCCCAGGCCTTCAGGAATTCTGCCCGCCCACCCCCCAACCCCAAGTTGTGGACCACAGAGCATAGGCAGAGTTCCCTCGTGTGGGAAAAACAACCCCTCTGTCAGCACTTCAAGCTGCATTTATTTATAGTGCTGACATAAGAAGGAGAAGCGGAGGCGTCTGGAAAGAGACGTTTGACTTTTCACCTACTTATTTTCCCTGGAGATAATATCCCCTAGGAGATGGGATGGGAGGGGGGAAATTCCTTTGAGCTGGAGCAGTAGATTAGGGGTAGAGTGACTTGGAAAATGGCCAATGAGTGCAGGGGAATGGGGAACGGAAAGGGAGGGTTTTGGGTCTGGAAGTCAGTGTTGGCTTCGATGGAGTCGGATTTTAGAATGTCGTGCTTAATAAATAGGAGTTTTCCTTCAAAGACTTTATTTGAAATGCAGTTTATTTGAGACGACCTCGAAACCTGACACCCTCTTTATGGAACAATGATCTCATATATCACAACAGACTCTCTCTTACGGCACATACCACACCTGTTTGCCCTCCCCGCCCGGCTCACCGATGCTGCCTTCCCGGGGCTTCCTTTCAATGTTACAGAATGAATGAGCTGGAAGAGACCTTGGAGGTCTTCTAGTCCAGCCCCCCGCTCAAGCAGGAGAACCTGTACCATTTCAGATGAGTGGCTGTCTAGTCTCTTCTTAAAAGCCCCCAGTGATGGAGCGCCCACATCTTCTAGTCACTAGAACAGGGGTCTGCAACCTTAAATACTCAAAGAGCCATTTGGACCCGTTTCCCACAGAAAAGAAAACACCGGGAGCCACAAAACCTGGGTGGGCGTGGCCAACTCAATGTCACTCACTTCCACCAGTCACATGACCCTCCCCCTAGCCCCCCGGCCTACCCAGCCAGTCATTAGGACAGAGAACCAGTTGTTAAAAAACACAAGGAACCACAAAATCCTTTTGACATCTCTCTCTCTCCCCTCCCTCTCTCCCCCCCTTTCCCCCTCTCTATGTCTCTGTCTATATCTCTCTATGTCTCTCTCTCTCCACAGCTCCCTGTATCTCTCTATGTCTCTCTCTCTCTCCCCCTCTCCCTCTCTCTCTCTATGTCTCTGTCTCTGCCCTGGCCGCCTCTCCATCCCCCACCGTCGCCCTTACCTTCTCAGGCCAGGCGAGGAGTGACTGGGAGGGGAGGGCCAGCTAGTGATAGGATCACCTGACAGGGAGCCACAGCAGAGGGCCCAAAGAGCCACATGCGGCTCCGGAACTGCAGGTTGCTGACCCCTGCACTAGAATCTAGTGGCAAGCAGTTCCACTGTTTAATTGTCCTCACACTTAGGAAATTCCAGGTTGCTTCTCTCCTTGGTTAGTTTCCAACCATTATTTCTGGTGCTTTGGAGAATAATTTGAAAAATCTTCTTTGGGGCAGCTCCTCAAATACTGGAAGACGGTTATCATGTTACCCCTAATTCTTCTTTTCTCTAGACTAGCCAGACCCAAATCCTGCAGCCATTCTTCCTATGTTTTAGTCTTCAGACCCTTTAATCATTTTAGTTGCGCTTCTCTGAAATTTATACAGATAGTTCTCGACTTACGACCACAACTGAGCCCAAAATTTCTGCTGCTCAACGAGACCATGGTTAAGTCAGTTTTGCCCCATTTTACGGCCTTCCTTGCCACATTTGTTAAGTGAATCAATGCAGTTGTTAAGTGAGTAACAGGGTTGTTAAGTGAATCTGGCTTCCCCCTTGACTTTGCTTGTCAGAAGGTCGTAAAAGGGGATCATGTGACCCCAGGATACAAATCTGAGCGAGTGGCCAAGGGTCTGAATTTTGATCATGTGACCACAGGGATGCTGCAATGGTCATAAGTGTGAAAAACGGTCATAAGTGCCTTTTTTCAGTGCCATTGTAACTTTGAGCAGTCCTTTCCAACTTCACAGTATCTTACAGAAGTAACCCTCCTTCCCTTCCCTTCCTTCCTTCCTTCCTTTTCTCTCTCCCACCTCCCTCCCTTCCTTTATTTCTTCCTTCCTTTTTTTCAGCCTAATTCCTCCTCTCCTTCTTTTGTCCCTTCCTTCCTTCTTTCTTTTTCTCCCTCCCCCTCCCTCCCTTCATTTCTTCCTTCCTGCCTTCAGCCTAATTCCTCCCCTCCTCTTTCTTTCTTTCTCTTTCTTTCTTTCCTTTCCTTCTTCCTCCCTTCCTTCTCTCTCTCCCACCTCCCTCCCTTCCTTTATTTCTTCCTTTTTCTTCAGCCTAATTCCTCCTCTCCTTCTTTTGTCCCTTCCTTCCTTCCTTTTCTCCCTCCCACATCCCTCCCTTCCTTTATTCCTCCCTTCCTTTTTCTTCAGCCTAATTCCTCCTCTCCTCTTTCTTTCTTTCTTTCTTTCTTTCTTTCTTTCTTTCTTTCTTTCTTTCTTTCTTTCTTTCTTTCTTTCTTCCTTCCTTCCTTCCTTCCTTCCTTCCTTCCTTCCTTCCTTCCTTCCTCTCCCCTCTCCCCCCTCTCTCTCCCTCCCTCTCTTCCTCCCACCTTCCTTCCTTCCTTCTTTCTCCAGCCAACCACCGCACCCTTAGTTTAGTTCAAATAAACATGACCGCAATAAACTTTTCCAAGTTTCAACTAAAATAAACAAGTTGAAGCTTTTCTCCCACCAAAATCCCTCCTTTCTGGGCCCCTTTGATACCTTCTCAATAGCAAAGACTCTCATGTTTTTGATAACAATTTGAGAAACCAGTCAGCTATTTACAGACGATCCTCGACTTACAAACAGTTCATTTAGTGACCATCCAAAGTTACAGCAGCACTGAAAAACGTGACTTATGACCATTTGTTTCACACTTACGACCGTTGAAGCATCCCCATGGTCGTGTGATCAAAATTCAGACAGTTGGCAACTGACTCGTATTTATGACAGTGGTCGTGTGCCGGCGGGGATCACGTGATTCCCTCTTGCGACCTCCTGACGAGCAAACTCAAGGGGGAAGCCAGACTCACTTAACAACGGTGTTACTCATTTAACAACTGCAGTGATTCGTTTAACAAACGTGACAAGAAGGGTCGTAAAATGAGACAAAACTGACTTAACACATTCCTCCCTTCACAACGTACATTTTGGGCTCAATTATGGTCCTAAGTCGAGAACTACTTGTATAACAGATTTATAAATTGTGGCCATCTCTGTATAATTTTGTACAATCGTGGCCGTCTTTGTACAATTTTGTACAATCGTGGCCCTCTTTGTACAATTATTCCAAGCCTGACCAAACTCATTGGTAGCTCAATCTGGGAACGTGCATTCTGCATGTGCTCAGACACCCTTTCCCTCCCCTGGCCCAACTAATCCTCGACGTACGAACACAATTGAGCCCGACATTTACGTTGCTAAGCAGGATGTTGCTTAAGTTGAGTTTTGCCCCATTTTACGACCTTTCCGGCCACCGCCGCTAAGCGAATCACTGCAGTGGATAAGTTAATAAGCCCCGTTGTTAAGTGAATCTGGCTTCCCTATTGCTTGTCAGAAAGTTGCAAAAGGGGATCGCGGGATCCCGTCATAAACATGAATCAGTTGCCAACTGTCTGAAATTTGAACACAGGGAATGCCACAACGGTCGTTAAGTGTGAAACGTGATCATCAGTCACTTTTCCCCAGTTCTGTCGTTATAACTTTGAACGGTCACTAAATGAAGCGTTGTATGTTGAGGATTACTTGTATTTTCCATAGTCCAGGGAGCACATCAGTTTAAGAAGCTCCAACATTGAGTTTCTCAACCTGGCAGGGCCCTTTTAAGATCTGTGGCTGGGTGGGGAATTCTGGGAGTTGAAGTCCACAGATCTTAAAAGGGCCCTGCCAGGTTGAGCAAAATTGCAGATAAGTCATTGGGAACAGAGTACTTCCTTCCTATGCAGCTGCGCTTGAGTATTCCTTCAGGAATTTGGAAAAGTCCTGTGTTCCGGATCTTCGTAGAACAATCAACAATCATCAATATGCAGGAATTGCCTGAATGATGAGCCACCCTTCAAGCATGTCCTTTCCCTTTTTTTGTGTGCTTATTTAGGACAATTTTCCAGCGAGAGAGGGCGGTGGCAGAGTTTTTGCTGGAGCCTGGAGAACAGCAGGGTCTCTCAGCTCTCATTCTGCCCCAGGGGTGTGTGTTCAATCCTCTGCAGAGTTCTGTGCCGGCCACTTCCTCCTGACCCCCAAAGATTTGCAACTTTCTACCGAGCTAGCTGGATGAGAGCTATGTTTTAGCAGTGTGTCATCCCAAGCCCGTTTGGGAGGTATCAACCTTCTTCTAGATCAGGATTTGTCAACCCTGATAACTTTTAACTTTCAACTCCCAGAATTCCCCAGCCAGCATTCCCCCCCCCCCCCATTACTGACTGGGGAATGCTGGGAGGTGAAGTCCACGCATCTGAAAAGTGATCAAGGTTGAGAAATCACTCATCTATTATCTACTATAATGGCTTGTTCGTTCATTCATTCATTCATTCATTCATTCATTCATTCATTCATTCATTCATTCGCAAATTCTACATCCTGCCTACTTCAACAAACTCTGAGCATCTTGGCAGGGGAATTCTGGGAGTTGAAGTCCACCCATCTCAAAGCATGCTGGCTGGGGAATTCTGGGAGTTGAAGTCCACCCATCTCAAAGCATGCTGGCTGGGGAATTCTGGGAGTTGAAGTCCACCCATCTCAAAGCATCTTGGCAGGGGAATTCTGGGAGTTGAAGTCCACCCATCTCAAAGATCTTGGCAGGGGAATTCTGGGAGTTGAAGTCCACCCATCTCAAAGCATCTTGGCAGGGGAATTCTGGGAGTTGAAGTCCACTCATCTCAAAGCATGCTGGCCAGAGAATTCTGGGAGTTGAAGTCCACATATCTCAAAGCACGCTGGCAAGGGAATTCTGGGATTTGAAGTCCATCCATCTTCAAACATGCTGGCCAGGGAATTCTGGGAGTTGCAGTCCGCACATCTTCAAGTTGTTGAAGTTAAGAAACGCTGAACTAACATGTAGCCTGAAGTTTATATTAAGACCCTTACCCACATATACAGCATTCCTTAGGATTACCCTGGATTATGTAAAACCATTCTGGAGCCTAGTCTGGAAATCATTATCTAGGTTAAATACACAGAGATTGTTGCATCTGTTCCCTCTCCCTGAACATTTTCCTATCGCAGAGTGAGACCCCTGCACTCTTCTAAAGTCCACAGAACAGAAATTTTCTGCAAACCTCTGTTAGGACATAAATACGATATACCGAGTTTGTGTAATCTGCTGAATTAGCTCAGTAATAACCCTGGTTGCATTGGTACGACTCGAACGGTTTATTCTATCTTAACCCTAAATTAGATTTTGAACAGGGGTGTTTATGATGCTATGTGCAAACCCCCGAAGTGAGTTTGTGCACTAACCACGTTAGGCGAGTCAGCCAAGAGACGAGAGAGAAGAAGCTGGCTGGTTGGGGAATTCTGGGAGCTGAAGTCCGCAAGTGTTAAAGTTTACAGTTTAACAGATTAACAGAGTTGGAAGGGACCTTGTAGGTCATCTAGTCCAACCTCCCTTCCAAGCAGGAGACCCTACACCGTTTCTGACAGATGGCAGTCCAGTCTCTTCTTGAAAGCCTCCAGGGATGAAGCTCCCACAACTTCCGAAGGCAACTTCTGTTCCACGGGTCGATTCTTCTCATTGTCGGGAAATTCCTCCTCATTTCCTTATTTTAAATCTCTCCTTGGTCAGTTTCCATCCATTATTCCTTGTCTGGCCTTTAGAGAATAGTTTGACCCCCTTCCTCCTCTCTGTGGCAGCCCCTCAAATATCGGAAGATGCTCTCTTGTCTCCGCTGGTCCTTCTCTTCACTAGACTAGCCATGCCCAGTTCCTGCAACCGTCCATCGTATGTTTTAGTAGCCAAGTTTGGACCTACAAGGAAAACTACGTAGTGGGGAAAAATGATACAAAAAATGAGAGGACATTATTTCTGAATCTTTTTTCAAAGCCTCCTTGCAGGAGACATTTCTAAGCATCGTGTCTTTCCATTTTTCCATTTCTCTGTTGTTGCTTTTTTTTTTTCCCTGCAGATTGTTTCTCCCTGCAAGAGAAATTCAAGTTGATTGCAATCTGGTTTCTTTTCTTTTTTTTTATTTCCAGCCTCCGATTCATCGCAACCCACCAGTTGTTTCTGTTTCTGCAGCTTCAGGAAGTCGGACTTCCTTCTTGCACCAACTGTGAGTTCCCCAGCCTGGCCCAGCTGAGTTTCAAGAACTTCTCCCCCGAAGCATGCGAACGGCTCTTGATTATACTTAAATCCTCGTCTTACGACCGCGATGGACCACCAACATTCCTGTTGCTAAGCAGGACAGTTGTTAAGTGAGTTTTGTCCCATTTAACGAGCTTTCTTGCCACAGCTGTTAAGTGAATCAATGCGTTTGTTAAGTTAGTAAAACGGTTGTTAAGTGAATCAACGTCAACCCCATTGACATTGCTTGTCCAAAGGTCGTAAAAGGGGGAGTGTGACCCCCCCCGGGGACATTGCAATCGTCATAAACATGAGTCAGTTTCCAACTGTCTGAATTTTGATCCCGTGATTGTGAGGATGTTACAACGGTCGTAAGTGGGGAAAAAACAGTCCCAAGTCACTAAACGGTCCAAACGGTTGCTAAATGAACCATTGTAAGTCGAGGACTACCCGTATTCTGTCTTAAAAGTGTTTGCTTAGTGACCACAACACAAAAAAATAGTTCCTAAAATTGGGTCCGTCGCATAACAACCCACTTTATGGGTAGGCTCCCTTACGGTCATAAATCGAGGAATTAGTTCCACAGGTTATGCTTTTTGTCTTGACTACCTGGAAGACCTGACAAGGGACTTGACTGAAGTATTTATACGATGCTGCAACCGTCATAGATCCGAGCCGGTTGCCAAGCGTCCGAATTTTGATCGCGGGAACGTGGGAATGCTGCAACCGTCGTAAGTGTGAAAAACAGTCATAAGTCATTTTTTGTAACTTTGAACGGTCACTAAATGAACTGTTGGAAGCCGAGGACTACCTCTGTAGAGGAGAACTTGGCGATGCTGTCAACAAAAAGGAGTAATTTTAAATATCACCCATCAAAAGCAGATGGACATTTCACTGCCGTCCTAATCTGGACCCTTCTTTTTTTCTTTTCTTTTTTTAAAAGTTTTTTATTAGTAGTTCCAAAATTAAAAACATTGGACATAAATATGACATCACTGGTCCCAAGCATCTTCCAACACTTTAAGTTAATACATAATATACTAATGATAGTATAATAATATATTCCTTACACCTTATACCAGTGTTTCTCAACCTTGGCCGCTGGACGATGTGTGGACTTCAACTCCCAGAATTGAAGTCCACACATCGTCCAGGTGGCTGGGGAATTCTGGGAGTTGAAGTCCACACATCGTCCAGCGGCCAAGGTTGAGAAACACTGCCTTATACGTTATTTAAACATAGTATAATAGTAGTAATTTATACCTTATTCCTATACAATTATACATATCTATACCTACATCTACCTATCTATACAATTCACATACATATTTATCTATAATAACGTATATAATTCTAGTCTAACTCTACACATTTGTCTCAGCTATCCTCCTTTTATCTAACCATTCATAGAATTTTGCCCAGATTTTATAGTACAATGTTTCGCTTTTATCCTTGAGTTCCAAGTGAGTCTATCCATTTCTGCACAGTTGAAAATCTTTAGTAGTATTTCTTTCTCTTTCCACTTCTGTGCAAAGGCTATCCGTGCCGCTGTAAGTATATGCAGCAGTAGATAATTTATGTCTTTCTTGCATTTGCCCTCTATCATTCCCAGAAGGAAAAATTCCGGTTTGGCTACTATGTTTATTAACAAAATTTCTTCCAACCAACTCTTTACCAGATTCCAATATTTTTTTGCCTTTGGGCATTCCCACCACATATGATAGAAGTTCCCCGGAGCCACCTCGCAGTTCCAACATGCTGAAGAATTTCCCTTATTGATTCATGCTAAATCTTGTGTGGGGAGGTGTCACCTATAAAACATCTTATATAATTTTTCCTTATATGGAGTTGCTAATGTAATTTTTAAATTTTTTCCCCATAGAGTCTGCCAATTATCCAAAGCAATACTATGACCAAAATAGTTACTCCAAATTATTTTATTTTATTTTATTTTTATTTTTTATCATTGTTTCTTTGACTTGTTCCTCACTCATGGACTCTTCCAACTCTGTTAATCTATATCTGTATTCATTTATCTGCTATCTCAAGATTCAACCCTTGCATAGAAGTGTTCTTCTATCTGTTTACCATTTCTCCCCTTCTTCCAGACCTCCTCCGCTTTGATTTTTTTAAAACAATAAAGATGCAGTGAGTGAGAAACCAGCGGTAACAGATAAAAAACAATAAAGCCAGTTTGATCTCTCACAGTTATCTGTCAAAGCAGCGAAGATGATTAGGAGCCTGCAGGCTAAGACATACGAAGAACAGTTGCAGGAATTGGCTACGGACCGTCTAGAAAAGAAGGACTGGGGGTGGGGTATTCCAATATTTGAGGGGCTGCCCCAAAGAAGAGGAAGGGGTCAACTTATTCTCCAAAGCCCCTGAGGGCAGGACAAGAAGCAACGGATGGAAACTAATCAAAGAGAGAAGCAACCTACAAGTAAGAATAAATTTCCTGACAGTGAGGACAATTAACCAGTGGAACAACTTGCCACCGGAAGGTTTGTGGGTTCTCCCTCACTGGAGGTTATTGGAAGAGACTGGACAGCCATTTGTCTGAAATGGTATAGGGCCGTGATGGCAAACCTATGGCACGTTTGCCACAGGTGGCACGCGGAGCCATATCGGTGGGCACGCGAGCGTTGCCCTAGCTCAGGCCCGGCGTGCATGCGCGCACTGGCCAGCTGATTTTCAGGCCTTCTGGGCCTACCAGAAGTCAGGAAACAGGCTGTTTCTGGCCTCTGGAGGCCTCCAGGGGGGTGGGGAAGGCTGTTTTTGCCCTCCCCAGGCTCCCAGAAAGGCTCTGGAGCCTGGGGAGGGCGAAAAACTGTCCTACCGTGCCATTGCATGCCAAAAGCGGGGGGGATTTCCACCAAAATAAGCTCCTTTTGCAAAAACACTTTATTTTTAAATTTTTACTCTTCTCATTTTCAGCCTAAAGCTCTTTCTGATTTTAGCCGCTGTTATCAGAATTTATCAAACAGGCTTCATGGGGCAACTTGCACTGGGGTGCAGGATGGGCAACACAGTGCTAACAAGCGTGCAAATAAACCCGCCACCTTGGCACACCCACCGGCTGAACTTGTAAAAAATTACAAGTTCTACCACTTGTTTCAAAAGCACAAAAAATATGTCTATAAAACGATTTGGAATTTTCTGACCGCTCGGCAGTTGGTATTTATTTAATATTTCAAAACACACCATGGCAGGTTAATGTACTATGTACTCATTTTTTAAAAATGGGGGATGGGGGGGGAAATCTGTTTGGAATAATTCTGAATATTGTGGTAGAGTTTATATGGCTTCCGATAGTTTGAAAATAAGATTTTGCTTCTTTTTCTGCATAGGTTTTTCTGCGTTCTGTTCTGTTCTGTTCTGTTCTGTTCTGTTCCGTTCCGTTCCGTTCCGTTCCGTTCCGTTCCGTTCCACTCCACTCTATATCCTATTCCCGTGATGGTGAACCTATGGCACGCGTGCCACAGGTGGCACACAGGGTCAAATCGGTGGGCACACGAGCTCAGCTTTGGCGCGCATATGCATGCTGGCCAGCTGATTTTTGGGTCTTTTCCGCCCTCCAGAAGTAGGGAAACAGGCTGTTTTCGGCCTCTGGAGGGCCTCCGGGGTAGAGTGGGGAAGCCCGTTTTCACCCTCCCCAGGCTCCTAGAGAGGCTCTGGAGCCTGGGGACAGCAAAAAACAGGCCTACCGGGCACAATATGCCATTGCGTGCCAAAAGCGGGGGGAGCATGGGGGGATCGTGCATGCATGCGCGGGGGGCAGGGCGCATAGAATTATGGGTGTGGGCACACGCATTTGCGACCCGTCCCACACTCCCCCCGTTTTTGGCACGCGATGGCAAAAAGGTTAGCCATCACTGTCCTATTCTATTCTGAATCCTATTCTGTTCTGTTCTGTTCTGTTCTGTTTTGGTCTAGTCTAGTCTAGTCTAGTCTAGTTTATTCTATTCTAAATCCTATTCTATTCTGAATCCTATTCTACTCTACTCTACTCTACTTTACTCTACTCTACTCTATTCTATTCAAAATCCTATTCTATTCTAAATCCTATTCTATTCTAAATCCTATTCTATTCTAAATCCTATTCTACTCTACTCTACTCTACTCTACTCTACTCTACTCTACTTTACTCTATTCTATTCAAAATCCTATTCTATTCTAAATCCTATTCTATTCTGAATCCTATTCTACTCTACTCTACTCTACTCTACTCTACTCTATTCTATTCAAAATCCTATTCTATTCTAAATCCTATTCTATTCTGAATCCTATTCTATTCTGTTCTGTTCTATTCTATTCTATTCTATTCCATTCTATTCTATTCTATTCTACTCTTCTCTATTCTAAATCCTATTCTATTCTGAATCCTATTCTACTCTACTCTACTCTACTCTACTCTATTCTATTCAAAATCCTATTCTATTCTAAATCCTATTCTATTCTGAATCCTATTCTATTCTGTTCTGTTCTATTCTATTCTATTCTATTCCATTCTATTCTATTCTATTCTACTCTTCTCTATTCTAAATCCTATTCTATTCTGAATCCTATTCTACTCTACTCTACTCTACTCTACTCTACTCTACTCTACTCTACTCTACTCTACTCTACTCTATTCTATTCTATTCTATTCCATTCTAATCCATATTTATTATTTTATTGCTATTGCTATTGCTATTCCTTCTAATCCTATTCTATTTTATTCTAGTCTAAATCCTATTCTGAATCCTATCCTATCCTATTCCTGACTGGTTTCAGTCACCCTTCCTCCCTATTCAAGGACGATGCACCTCAAATCTCTGTTTCCCTTTTTAAAAAGACAAAACAAAACCTTTTATTGTAAAAGAATAAAGGTTTCTGTTTCCTAAGGCCGGCTTCCTTTCATGTCCCCCTCTACTCTTGTTCTGGACAACATCCTTCGGCTCCTGTTTCATTGTCTTGCTGATTAGGTTATAAAGCCTTCAACCCAGCTTAATTTTCTGCTATGATTTCTCATTGAGGAAGGAAGGCGGAGGGCGATCATTAAGAGCCATGTTTAATTTCCTGTGCAGATTGTGGGAAGATCTGGAGCAGGAAAGATTCGTTACCAATCAGCGGGTGCACCAAGCCCTCCTCATCCCTCCCGGCGCTCTCAAAATCCCATTTACAATTCCTTAAATGTTTGCGGCATTTAAACACCCACTGACTGGAGGAAGTAAAGGCGTGATTATTACCAGGATGAGAGCAAGCCTTAAGCTGTCAGAAGAAGGCAGGTAGTCCTTGAGCTACGACTGCAATGGAGCCTGCCTATTACAGTCACAAGTTACTGACCCTAGTGATTCAATCAATCTATCCGAGTAGAGCTGGAAGGGACCTTGGAGGTCATCCAGTCCAGCCCCCTCCTCAAGCAGCAGGCCCTATAACAGGGGACTGCAACCTTAAACACTCAAAAGAGCCATTTGGACCCGTTTCCCACAGAAAAGAAAACACCGGGAGTCACAAAACCTGGGTGGGCGTGGCCAACTCGATGTCACTCACTTCTACCAGTCACATGACCATCCCCCCCAGCCACGCCTACCCAGCCGGTCATTAGGGCAGAGAACCTAGTTGTTAAAAAAACACCGGGAATCACAAAATCCTTTTCACATACAGTATCTCTCTCATGGAAATGAAATATGAAACATGAAATGAATGTTATGAATATAATACTCGAAAATAATTTTTACGAAGCGGTAAAGCCGTTGTTAAATAAAGGATAAATGAGGATGTTTATTTGTTTGAAAATACGAGGAACTAAATAACTAGTAAATTTTGAATATGGAGATGAAGCACAAAAGATTTGTAACCGACCGACACACTATTTGAAATTGTAATGGAAGATGGATTTATGTTTTATGTTTTGTTTAAAAAGAAAAAGAAAAATTCAAAAAAAACCCAAACCCTTTTTACATATCTCTCTCTTCCCTCCCTCCCTCCCTCCCTCTCCCTCTCTCTCTGTATCTCTCTATGTCTCTCTCTCTCCCCCTCTCTCTGTATCTCTCTATGTCTCCCTCTCTCCCCCTCTCTCTGTATCTCTCTATGTCTCCCTCTCTCCCCCTCTCTCTGTATCTCTCTATGTCTCTCTCTCCCCCTCTGTATCTCTCTATGTCTCCCTCTCTCCCCCTCTCTCTGTATCTCTCTATGTCTCCCTCTCTCCCCCTCTCTCTGTATCTCTCTATGTCTCTCTCTCCCCCTCTGTATCTCTCTATGTCTCCCTCTCTCCCCCTCTCTCTGTATCTCTCTATGTCTCCCTCTCTCCCCCCTCTCTGTATCTCTCTATGTCTCCCTCTCTCCCCCCTCTCTGTATCTCTCTATGTCTCCCTCTCTCCCCTCTCTCTGTATCTCTCTATGTCTCCCTCTCTCCCCCTCTCTCTGTATCTCTCTCTCTGTGTATCTCTCTATCTCTCTCTCTCTCCCCCTCTCCCTGTATCTCTCTATGTCTCCCTCTCTCCCTCTCTCTCTGTATCTCTCTATGTCTCCCTCTCTCCCCCCTCTCTGTATCTCTCTATGTCTCCCTCTCTCCCCCCTCTCTGTATCTCTCTATGTCTCCCTCTCTCCCCCTCTCTCTGTATCTCTCTATGTCTCCCTCTCTCCCCCTCTCTCTGTATCTCTCTCTCTGTGTATCTCTCTATCTCTCTCTCTCTCTCCCCCACTCCCTGTATCTCTCTATGTCTCCCTCTCTCCCTCTCTCTCTGTATCTCTCTATGTCTCCCTCTCTCCCCCTCTCTCTGTATCTCTCTATGTCTCCCTCTCTCCCCCCTCTCTGTATCTCTCTATGTCTCCCTCTCTCCCCCTCTCTCTGTATCTCTCTGTCTCTGTCCTGGCTGCTTCTCCATCTCCCGCCATCGCCCTTCTCAGGCTAGGCGAGGGCTGACTGGGAGGGGAGGGCAAGGATGGGGGAGCCAGCGAGTGGTGGGATCACCTGACAGGGAGGCACAGCAGAGGGCCCAAAGAGCCGCATACGGCTCCGGAGCCGCAGGTTGCTGACCCCTGCCCTATACCATTTTCCAGAGAAATGGCTGTCCGGTCTCTACTTAAAAACCTCCAATGATGAAGCATCTACAACTTCTGAAGGCAAGCAATCTCTGAATCAGAATAGAACTGGAAGGGACCTTGGAGGTCATCCAGTCCAGCCCGATGCTCAAGCAGCAGGCCCTATACCATTCCAGAAAAACGGCCGTCCGGTCTCTTCTTAAAAGCCTCCAGTGATGAAGCACCTACAACGTCTGAAGGCAACTTCTGTTCCTCTGGTTAATTGTCCTCACTGTTAGGAAGTTTTGGCCACCGCGATATAAAAAAAGATATTGAGACTCTGGAAAGAGTGCAAAGAAGAGCCACCAAAATGATTAGAAGAATGGAGGCTAGAACATGCAAAGAACGGTTGCAGGAATTGGATAGGTCTACTCTAGTAGACAGGAGTAGGGGAGGTATGATAGCAGTGTTCCAATATTTATGGGGTTGCCCCAAAGAAGAGGAAGGGGTCGATTTATTTTCCAAAGCACCAGAAAGCAGGACAAGAAGCAACGGACGGAAACTTATCCAAAGAGAATTCCAGTCTGGAACTAAGGAGAAATTTCTTGACAGCGAGGACAATTAATCAGTGGAATGGCTTTTCCTTCAGAAATTGTGGGCACTCCCTCACTGGAGGGTTTCTTTTTTTATATATAAAAGTTTTTTTTTTATTTTTTTAGACAAACACACATACAAACAAACAAACAAACACACAATATATTTTCTTTGAACAGAGTATTTGGCCGGTTCACAAATTTAAAACAATGTTTAGTCAATTCAATTAAGTTTACAATTTCTATGTTTCCTTTCTGCCATATGTATTCCTTATCTATTTTTTTTTTTAAAAAACCAATATTACCCTTCATTTTCATCTCTAATCTTAATCATAATCAAATTCAATTTTTCCCTTCCATCTATATTATACCCCTTCCCATTGTCATCTATTTTTTATATCTATCCTCACATTGGTTAGTTACGTAACATTACAATTGTTTAATATAAATCCAACATTTTAGTATAAATCAGTAAATGATATAACTATCTTTTTTTTTGTATATAAATCAATATGAACATAAATCTTCCAATTATTTCCATGCAATCCAATTTCTTACAAGTCAATTAGTTATATTTACCAATAATAATAAACCAAATGATTTTCCCCACCCGTCTGGAGGGTTTCTAAGAAGAGATCGGACATTCATTCGTCTGGGATGCAATAAGATGTCCTGCCTTGGGGAGGAGGGTTGGACTAGAAGACCACTGAGAGTCCCATCCGGCCCTTGGATTGTATGATTTTAAACCTACACATCCTCTTCAGTTAAACAAGGACAGGAATTTCCTCAGAAATTTTTTTTTGGAGAGCGAGTGGTTTTCCAATTAAATAAGAATGAGCCCAGGGGGCGCCAGAGGTGGTATTCAGGTTCGGACCGGTTCGTGCAAATCGGTAGCGGCAGCTGCAGGTGGGCCAGTGCTCCTGGCCAGGGGTGAAATCTACTTACCTTCCCTACCGGTTTGGAAGTACACGTGCCATGCGTGCACGATTGCTTCGCTCACACGCGCGCATCATGTGCACGCATCAACCCTCTGCACATGTGCAAACCCTTCTGCGCATGCACACAGGGTAAAAAAAAGGTTACTTCTGCTTAAAACCAGGCAGTAACGAAGACTCGGTGGGTGGGCGCTACCGGTTCTCCGAACTACTGGCCGTCATCGCTACCGGCTCAGCCGAACCAGTCTGAACCGGGAACCATTTCACCCCTGGTCCTGGCGTAATATCGTCCTATTTAGTCACATTTACGAGGTCGGGCGCAATCCGCGGAAGTGAGAGTGTATGCGCGCAGCGAAGCGGTGGTAAGAATATGTGAAACCTACCGCTGAGGGGGGCAGCAAATAGCCTCCCACCCAACACTTTCTAAATGCTTCTCTTTGCTCATCAAATCACGGTTAGACCTTCCTGGCTCTGATAAAACCAGGGCTAGCGGCTGCAGAAACAGCCGCACGGTGCAGGAAAAAACAAAACAAAACAACACAGATTGCAGCAGCCGTCAAATCAAACAGTCATCCCCAAGTGACGGTTTCCAACGATCATGTGCTGTGACCACAGGAGTGCCCAGTTTTTTCCTCCGGCTTGCTGATCTTGGCTCGAAAAATCATGCGTTTCCGGCCTCTTGGAGGTTTCTGCTGCAAGCACCCTGGCCTTCGGTGGAGGAACAGGCTGGCGGGGTGGGTCACTCATTCCGCTTCTGGCCACGGGTCAGCCAAGCAACAGCCAAGATTAACGTTGATCTCTGGCCCGGTTTTTTTTCCTCCCCTGAGCTTTTGAGCGCAGGCATATTTGAAATTGTGGCTTTGCGCAAGAAGGACCTCGGGCTTGGAGGGGTGGAATCTTGGTTTCTCCAGTTTGAGGATCTTAAGATCTCTGGGGGAAGGATTGCCGTAGATTACGGCAGACCAAAGGAAGCAGGTGATTAAGCCAGTAATTTGGTTTCGGGGAACTTCCGTCTACGGCAGCCATGCGATTGAATGCATAAAGCAGCTGTGTCGCAGGCAGTATAGAATAACAGATTTGGAAGGGACCTGGGAGCAGAGGTGGGTTTCAGCAGGTTCTGACCAATTCTGGAGAACCGGTAGCGGAAATTTTGAGTAGTTCGGAGAACCGGTAGTAAAAATTCTGACTGGCCCCACCCCCATCTATTCTCTGCCTCCCGAGTCCCAGCTGATCGGGAGGAAGTGGGGATTTTGCAGTAATCGTCCCCTGCCATGCCCACCAAGCCACGCCCACAGAGCCGGTAATAAAAATTCTTATTGAAAAAGTTTTTCAAATACAAATTTTCCCCCTTTTCCCCCCCCCTCCTCCCTAACCCCCCTCACCCCCCCTTCCCCTTTGACTTCTTCATAGTAAAACCCAAATTCATAACAGATTATATCATACTTTGCTATCCACTTACTCCATCTCCATATACTGACCCTTTCTTTCTAATAAAATTATCATACCCCCCTTATACTATGCTATAATATACATTTCAAAGTGACATTCTATTATAACAATATCTAGTAACTCCTGATTTAACATAATGATATTATTATATCTCCCAATTTAACAATTTCCGCTCGTAATCTACCCTTTTACTACCCCCCATACGATATAACATTTCAAAGCATACTTCCACTCTAATACTATTCAATAAATCCCAATTTAACACTTATTCAGTTCAACTACCCATTTCCTTCCCCCCTTCATTACATACATTCACATCTAAACATAATATCCCTTTTCTTTAAACTAAACAATCCATAACCTATCCTATCTCCACCCACTTTCCTACAAAATTACCATAATTATTCTTAATATCTTTATTCTTCTGCCCACTCCCCTAGAAGAATATTCCCTTATGTAAATAAAATCCTAAAAGGAAAAAAAAAACTTTTTGCTTGTAATCCATATAACATCTTCTGTAATATCCTTCAACTGGATGATAAATTCCATCACCCATGTTAGGGTAACATCGCATCCTTATTCCAACAGTATTTTCAGAATCTTCAATTACTATCTGCCCCCATCAGTAACGAATATCTTCATATTGGAAGAAAGAAACAAAAAGAGCCCCCAACAACCACCCGAGTGACTTTATAATTATATTCCGTATAATGTTTATGGAGGTGTCTTTTATCCAGATTATTAATTCCAACCATCGTAATAGGGTAACAACCAGATCTTCTGCGTGCCCCAATCCAGTAAATCTCTTGCCATATAACTCGACATACACTTAATATATTTATCGGTAATAAAAATTCTGACTGGCCCCGCCCCATCTATTCTCTGCCTCCCGAGTCCCAGCTGATCGGGAGGAAATGGGGATTTTGCAGTAACCATTCCCTGCCATGCCCTCCAAGCCACACCCTCCAAGCCAGGCCAGGCCAGGCCACGCCCACCAAGCCACGCCCACAGAACCAGTAGTAAAAAAATTTGAAACCCACCACTGCCTGTGAGGTCTTCTAGTCTAACTCTCCTGCCTACATCGTTTCAGACAGATAGTTGTATCTCTTCTTGGAAGCATCTACAACTTATGGAGGCAAGCTGTTACACCGATTAATTGTTCTCACCAGTGGTGAAATCCAAATTTTTTTTACTACCGGTTCTGTGGGCATGGCTTGGTGGGCATGGCAGGGGAAGGATACTGCAAAATCTCCTTTCCCTCCCCACTCCTGGGGGAAGGATACTGCAAAATCCCCATTCCCACCCCACTCCCGGGGAAGGATACTGCAAAATCCCCATTCCCTCCCCACTCCTGGGGGAAGGATACTGCAAAATCCCCATTCCCATCCCACTCCTGGGCCAGCCAGAAGTGGCACTTGCCGGTTCTCTGAACTACTCAAAATTTCCGCTACCGGTTCTCCAGAACCTGTCGGAACCTGCTGGATTTCACCCCTGGTGCTCACTGTTAGGAAGTTTCTCCTTCATTCCTGCTTCTCTCTTTAATAAGAAGGGAGGTATAGAAATTTGAATAATAAATAAATAAATAATAAATAATAAATAAATAAATAATAAGTTTTCATCCATTGCTTCTTGTCTTGCCTTCTGGAAAATAAGGTGACCCTTTCCTCTTTGGGGCAGCCCCTCAAGTATCGGAAGACCACTTCTATTTCTTCTTTTCATTAAACTAGACATACCGTGTTTTTTATGTTTTAGCCTCCTGTCCCCTAATCGTCTTGGTTGCTCTTCTCTGCACTCTTTACAGAGTAGGGTTCTGCAACCTTAAACACTCAAAAGAGCCATTTGGACCCGTTTCCCACAGAAAAGAAAACACCGGGAGCCACAAAACCTGGGTGGGCGTGGCCAACTCAATGTCATTCAATTCTACCGGTCACATGACACCCCCCCCAGCCACGCCTACCCTGCTGGTCATTAGGGCAGAGAACCAGTTGTTAAAAAACACCGGGAATCACAAAACCCTTTTCACATATCTCTCTCTCCCCTCCCTCCTTCCCCCCCTCCCTCTCTCTCTGTATCTCTCTATGTCTCTCTCTCTCCCCCCTCTCTCTCTGTATCTCTCTATGTCTCTCTCTCTCCCCCTCTCTCTCTGTATCTCTCTATGTCTCTCTCTCCCCCTCTCTCTCTGTATCTCTCTATGTCTCTCTCTCCCCCTCTCTCTCTGTATCTCTCTATGTCTCTCTCTCTCCCCCTCTCTCTCTGTATCTCTCTATGTCTCTCTCTCTCCCCCTCTCTCTCTGTATCTCTCTATGTCTCTCTCTCTCCCCCCTCTCTCTCTGTATCTCTCTATGTCTCTCTCTCTCCCCCTCTCTCTCTGTATCTCTCTATGTCTCTCTCTCCCCCTCTCTCTCTGTATCTCTCTATGTCTCTCTCTCCCCCTCTCTCTCTGTATCTCTCTATGTCTCTCTCTCCCCCTCTCTCTCTGTATCTCTCTATGTCTCTCTCTCCCCCTCTCTCTCTGTATCTCTCTATGTCTCTCTCTCCCCCCTCTCTCTGTATCTCTCTATGTCTCTCTCTCCCCCTCTCTCTCTGTATCTCTCTATGTCTCTCTCTCCCCCTCTCTCTCTGTATCTCTCTATGTCTCTCTCTCTCCCCCCTCTCTCTCTGTATCTCTCTATGTCTCTCTCTCTCCCTCTCTCTCTGTATCTCTCTATGTCTCTCTCTCCCCCCTCTCTCTGTATCTCTCTATGTCTCTCTCTCCCCCTCTCTCTCTGTATCTCTCTATGTCTCTCTCTCCCCCTCTCTCTCTGTATCTCTCTATGTCTCTCTCTCTCCCCCCTCTCTCTCTGTATCTCTCTATGTCTCTCTCTCTCCCCCTCTCTCTCTGTATCTCTCTATGTCTCTCTCTCCCCCTCTCTCTCTGTATCTCTCTATGTCTCTCTCTCTCCCCCTCTCTCTCTGTATCTCTCTATGTCTCTCTCTCCCCCTCTCTCTCTGTATCTCTCTATGTCTCTCTCTCTCCCCCTCTCTCTCTGTATCTCTCTATGTCTCTCTCTCCCCCTCTCTCTCTGTATCTCTCTATGTCTCTCTCTCCCCCTCTCTCTCTGTATCTCTCTATGTCTCTCTCTCCCCCTCTCTCTCTGTATCTCTCTATGTCTCTCTCTCCCCCTCTCTCTCTGTATCTCTCTATGTCTCTCTCTCTCCCCCCTCTCTCTGTATCTCTCTATGTCTCTCTCTCTCCCCCCTCTCTCTGTATCTCTCTATGTCTCTCTCTCTCCCCCTCTCTCTCTGTATCTCTCTATGTCTCTCTCTCCCCCTCTCTCTCTGTATCTCTCTATGTCTCTCTCTCCCCCTCTCTCTCTGTATCTCTCTATGTCTCTCTCTCTCCCCCCTCTCTCTGTATCTCTCTATGTCTCTCTCTCTCCCCCCTCTCTCTCTGTATCTCTCTATGTCTCTCTCTCTCCCCCTCTCTCTCTGTATCTCTCTATGTCTCTCTCTCCCCCTCTCTCTCTGTATCTCTCTATGTCTCTCTCTCCCCCTCTCTCTCTGTATCTCTCTATGTCTCTCTCTCCCCCTCTCTCTCTGTATCTCTCTATGTCTCTCTCTCCCCCTCTCTCTCTGTATCTCTCTATGTCTCTCTCTCCCCCCTCTCTCTGTATCTCTCTATGTCTCTCTCTCCCCCTCTCTCTCTGTATCTCTCTATGTCTCTCTCTCCCCCTCTCTCTCTGTATCTCTCTATGTCTCTCTCTCTCCCCCCTCTCTCTCTGTATCTCTCTATGTCTCTCTCTCCCCCTCTCTCTCTGTATCTCTCTATGTCTCTCTCTCCCCCCTCTCTCTGTATCTCTCTGTCTCTCTCTCCCCCTCTCTCTCTGTATCTCTCTATGTCTCTCTCTCCCCCTCTCTCTCTGTATCTCTCTATGTCTCTCTCTCTCCCCCCTCTCTCTCTGTATCTCTCTATGTCTCTCTCTCTCCCCCTCTCTCTCTGTATCTCTCTATGTCTCTCTCTCCCCCTCTCTCTCTGTATCTCTCTATGTCTCTCTCTCTCCCCCTCTCTCTCTGTATCTCTCTATGTCTCTCTCTCCCCCTCTCTCTCTGTATCTCTCTATGTCTCTCTCTCTCCCCCTCTCTCTCTGTATCTCTCTATGTCTCTCTCTCCCCCTCTCTCTCTGTATCTCTCTATGTCTCTCTCTCCCCCTCTCTCTCTGTATCTCTCTATGTCTCTCTCTCTCCCCCCTCTCTCTGTATCTCTCTATGTCTCTCTCTCTCCCCCCTCTCTCTGTATCTCTCTATGTCTCTCTCTCTCCCCCTCTCTCTCTGTATCTCTCTATGTCTCTCTCTCCCCCTCTCTCTCTGTATCTCTCTATGTCTCTCTCTCCCCCTCTCTCTCTGTATCTCTCTATGTCTCTCTCTCTCCCCCCTCTCTCTGTATCTCTCTATGTCTCTCTCTCCCCCTCTCTCTCTGTATCTCTCTATGTCTCTCTCTCCCCCTCTCTCTCTGTATCTCTCTATGTCTCTCTCTCCCCCTCTCTCTCTGTATCTCTCTATGTCTCTCTCTCCCCCCTCTCTCTGTATCTCTCTATGTCTCTCTCTCCCCCCTCTCTCTGTATCTCTCTATGTCTCTCTATCCCCCTCTCTCTCTGTATCTCTCTATGTCTCTCTCTCTCCCCCCTCTCTCTGTATCTCTCTATGTCTCTCTCTCCCCCTCTCTCTCTGTATCTCTCTAGTCTCTCTCTCCCCCTCTCTCTCTGTATCTCTCTATGTCTCTCTCTCCCCCTCTCTCTCTGTATCTCTCTATGTCTCTCTCTCCCCCCTCTCTCTGTATCTCTCTATGTCTCTCTCTCCCCCCTCTCTCTGTATCTCTCTATGTCTCTCTCTCTCCCCCTCTCTCTCTGTATCTCTCTATGTCTCTCTCTCCCCCTCTCTCTCTGTATCTCTCTATGTCTCTCTCTCCCCCTCTCTCTCTGTATCTCTCTATGTCTCTCTCTCCCCCCTCTCTCTGTATCTCTCTATGTCTCTCTCTCCCCCTCTCTCTGTATCTCTCTATGTCTCTCTATCCCCCTCTCTCTCTGTATCTCTCTATGTCTCTCTCTCTCCCCCCTCTCTCTGTATCTCTCTATGTCTCTCTCTCCCCCTCTCTCTCTGTATCTCTCTATGTCTCTCTCTCCCCCTCTCTCTCTGTATCTCTCTATGTCTCTCTCTCCCCCTCTCTCTCTGTATCTCTCTATGTCTCTCTCTCCCCCTCTCTCTCTGTATCTCTCTATGTCTCTCTCTCCCCCTCTCTCTCTGTATCTCTCTATGTCTCTCTCTCCCCCTCTCTCTCTGTATCTCTCTATGTCTCTCTGTCCCCCTCTCTCTCTGTATCTCTCTATGTCTCTCTCTCTCCCCCCTCTCTCTGTATCTCTCTATGTCTCTCTCTCCCCCCTCTCTCTCTGTATCTCTCTATGTCTCTCTCTCTCCCCCTCTCTCTCTGTATCTCTCTATGTCTCTCTCTCCCCCTCTCTCTCTGTATCTCTCTATGTCTCTCTCTCCCCCTCTCTCTCTGTATCTCTCTATGTCTCTCTCTCTCCCCCTCTCTCTGTATCTCTCTATGTCTCTCTCTCCCCCTCTCTCTCTGTATCTCTCTATGTCTCTCTCTCCCCCTCTCTCTCTGTATCTCTCTATGTCTCTCTCTCCCCCTCTCTCTGTATCTCTCTATGTCTCTCTCTCCCCGTCTCTCTCTGTATCTCTCTGTCTCTCTCTCCCCGTCTCTCTCTGTATCTCTCTATGTCACTCTCTCCCCCTCTCTCTCTGTATCTCTCTATGTCTCTCTCTCCCCCTCTCTCTCTGTATCTCTCTATGTCTCTCTCCTCTCTCTCCCCCCTCTCTCTGTATCTCTCTATGTCTCTCTCTCCCCCTCTCTCTCTGTATCTCTCTATGTCTCTCTCCTCTCTCTCCCCCCTCTCTCTGTATCTCTCTATGTCTCTCTCTCCCCCTCTCTCTGTATCTCTCTATGTCTCTCTCTCCCCCTCTCTCTCTGTATCTCTCTATGTCTCTCTCTCCCCCTCTCTCTCTGTATCTCTCTATGTCTCTCTCCTCTCTCTCCCCCCTCTCTCTGTATCTCTCTATGTCTCTCTCTCTCCCCCTCTCTCTCTGTATCTCTCTATGTCTCTCTCTCTCCCCCTCTCTCTCTGTATCTCTCTATGTCTCTCTCTCTCCCCCTCTCTCTCTGTATCTCTCTATGTCTCTCTCTCCCCCTCTCTCTCTGTATCTCTCTATGTCTCTCTCTCCCCCTCTCTCTCTGTATCTCTCTATGTCTCTCTCTCTCCCCCTCTCTCTCTGTATCTCTCTATGTCTCTCTCTCCCCCTCTCTCTCTGTATCTCTCTATGTCTCTCTCTCCCCCTCTCTCTCTGTATCTCTCTATGTCTCTCTCTCCCCCTCTCTCTCTGTATCTCTCTATGTCTCTCTCCTCTCTCTCCCCCCTCTCTCTGTATCTCTCTATGTCTCTCTCTCTCCCCCCTCTCTCTCTGTATCTCTCTATGTCTCTCTCTCCCCCTCTCTCTCTGTATCTCTCTATGTCTCTCTCTCCCCCTCTCTCTCTGTATCTCTCTATGTCTCTCTCCTCTCTCTCCCCCCCTCTCTCTGTATCTCTCTATGTCTCTCTCTCTCCCCCCTCTCTCTCTGTATCTCTCTATGTCTCTCTCTCCCCCTCTCTCTCTGTATCTCTCTATGTCTCTCTCTCCCCCTCTCTCTCTGTATCTCTCTATGTCTCTCTCTCTCCCCCTCTCTCTGTATCTCTCTCTGTCTCTCTCCTCTCTCTCCCCCCCTCTCTCTGTATCTCTCTATGTCTCTCTCTCTCCCCCTCTCTCTCTGTATCTCTCTATGTCTCTCTCTCCCCCTCTCTCTCTGTATCTCTCTCTGTCTCTCTCTCCCCCTCTCTCTCTGTATCTCTCTATGTCTCTCTCTCTCCCCCTCTCTCTCTGTATCTCACTCTGTCTCTCTCTCCCCCTCTCTCTCTGTATCTCTCTATGTCTCTCTCCTCTCTCTCCCCCCTCTCTCTGTATCTCTCTATGTCTCTCTCTCTCCCCCCTCTCTCTCTGTATCTCTCTATGTCTCTCTCTCCCCCTCTCTCTCTGTATCTCTCTATGTCTCTCTCTCCCCCTCTCTCTCTGTATCTCTCTATGTCTCTCTCTCTCCCCTCTCTCTCTGTATCTCTCTATGTCTCTCTCCTCTCTCTCCCCCCCTCTCTCTGTATCTCTCTATGTCTCTCTCTCTCCCCCCTCTCTCTCTGTATCTCTCTATGTCTCTCTCTCTCCCCCTCTCTCTCTGTATCTCTCTATGTCTCTCTCTCTCCCCCTCTCTCTCTGTATCTCTCTATGTCTCTCTCTCCCCCTCTCTCTCTGTATCTCTCTATGTCTCTCTCTCTCCCCCTCTCTCTCTGTATCTCTCTATGTCTCTCTCTCCCCCCCTCTCTCTGTATCTCTCTATGTCTCTCTCCTCTCTCTCCCCCCCTCTCTCTGTATCTCTCTATGTCTCTCTCTCTCCCCCCTCTCTCTCTGTATCTCTCTATGTCTCTCTCTCCCCCTCTCTCTCTGTATCTCTCTCTGTCTCTCTCTCCCCCTCTCTCTCTGTATCTCTCTATGTCTCTCTCTCCCCCCCTCTCTCTGTATCTCTCTGTCTCTCTCCTCTCTCTCCCCCCCTCTCTCTGTATCTCTCTATGTCTCTCTCTCTCCCCCCTCTCTCTCTGTATCTCTCTATGTCTCTCTCTCTCCCCCTCTCTCTCTGTATCTCTCTATGTCTCTCTCTCCCCCCTCTCTCTCTGTATCTCTCTATGTCTCTCTCCTCTCTCTCCCCCCCTCTCTCTGTATCTCTCTATGTCTCTCTCTCTCCCCCCTCTCTCTCTGTATCTCTCTATGTCTCTCTCTCCCCCTCTCTCTCTGTATCTCTCTATGTCTCTCTCCCCCCTCTCTCTCTGTATCTCTCTATGTCTCTCTCTCCCCCTCTCTCTCTGTATCTCTCTATGTCTCTCCCCTCTCTCTCTCCCCCCTCTCTCTGTATCTCTCTATGTCTCTCTCTCTCCCCCTCTCTCTCTGTATCTCTCTATGTCTCTCTCTCTCCCCCTCTCTCTCTGTATCTCTCTATGTCTCTCTCTCCCCGTCTCTCTGTATCTCTCTATGTCTGTCTCTCTCCCCCTCTCTCTGTATCTCTCTATGTCTCTCTCTCCCCCTCTCTCTCTGTATCTCTCTATGTCTCTCTCTCTCCCTCTCTCTCTGTATCTCTCTATGTCTCTCTCTCTCCCTCTCTCTCTGTGTCTCTCTATGTCTCTCTCTCCCCCTCTCTCTCTGTATCTCTCTATGTCTCTCTCTCTCCCCCCTCTCTCTGTATCTCTCTATGTCTCTCTCTCCCCCTCTCTCTCTGTATCTCTCTATGTCTCTCTCTCCCCCTCTCTCTCTGTATCTCTCTACTTCTCTATCTCTCTCCCCCTCTCTCTCTGTATCTCTCTATGTCTCTCTCCTCTCTCTCCCCCTCTCTCTCTGTGTCTCTCTATGTCTCTCTCTCTCCCCCTCTCTCTCTGTATCTCTCTATGTCTCTCTCTCTCCCCCCTCTCTCTGTATCTCTCTATGTCTCTCTCTCTCCCCCTCTCTCTCTGTATCTCTCTATGTCTCTCTCTCCCCCTCTCTCTCTGTATCTCTCTATGTCTCTCTCTCCCCCTCTCTCTCTGTATCTCTCTATGTCTCTCTCTCTCCCCCTCTCTCTCTGTATCTCTCTATGTCTCTCTCTCCCCCCCTCTCTCTGTATCTCTCTATGTCTCTCTCTCTCCCCCCTCTCTCTGTATCTCTCTATGTCTCTCTCTCCCCCTCTCTCTCTGTATCTCTCTATGTCTCTCTCTCCCCCTCTCTCTCTGTATCTCTCTACTTCTCTATCTCTCTCCCCCTCTCTCTCTGTATCTCTCTATGTCTCTCTCCTCTCTCTCCCCCTCTCTCTCTGTGTCTCTCTATGTCTCTCTCTCTCCCCCTCTCTCTCTGTATCTCTCTATGTCTCTCTCTCTCCCCCCTCTCTCTGTATCTCTCTATGTCTCTCTCTCTCCCCCTCTCTCTCTGTATCTCTCTATGTCTCTCTCTCCCCCTCTCTCTCTGTATCTCTCTATGTCTCTCTCTCCCCCTCTCTCTCTGTATCTCTCTATGTCTCTCTCTCTCCCCCTCTCTCTCTGTATCTCTCTATGTCTCTCTCTCTCCCCCCTCTCTCTGTATCTCTCTATGTCTCTCTCCTCTCTCTCCCCCCTCTCTCTGTATCTCTCTATGTCTCTCTCTCTCCCCCCTCTCTCTCTGTATCTCTCTATGTCTCTCTCCCCCTCTCTCTCTGTATCTCTCTATGTCTCTCTCCTCTCTCTCCCCCCCTCTCTCTGTATCTCTCTATGTCTCTCTCCCCCCTCTCTCTCTGTATCTCTCTATGTCTCTCTCTCCCCCTCTCTCTCTGTATCTCTCTATGTCTCTCTCTCCCCCTCTCTCTCTGTATCTCTCTATGTCTCTCTCTCCCCCTCTCTCTCTGTATCTCTCTATGTCTCTCTCCTCTCTCTCCCCACCTCTCTCTGTATCTCTCTATGTCTCTCTCTCTCCCCCCTCTCTCTCTGTATCTCTCTATGTCTCTCTCTCTCCCCCTCTCTCTCTCTGTATCTCTCTATGTCTCTCTCTCTCCCCCTCTCTCTCTGTATCTCTCTATGTCTCTCTCTCCCCCTCTCTCTCTGTATCTCTCTATGTCTCTCTCTCTCCCCCTCTCTCTCTGTATCTCTCTATGTCTCTCTCTCCCCCCTCTCTCTGCATCTCTCTATGTCTCTCTCCTCTCTCTCCCCCCCTCTCTCTGTATCTCTCTATGTCTCTCTCTCTCCCCCCTCTCTCTCTGTATCTCTCTATGTCTCTCTCTCCCCCTCTCTCTCTGTATCTCTCTCTGTCTCTCTCTCCCCCTCTCTCTCTGTATCTATGTCTCTCTCTCCCCCTCTCTCTCTGTATCTCTCTATGTCTCTCTCTCCCCCCCTCTCTCTGTATCTCTCTATGTCTCTCTCTCTCCCCCCTCTCTCTCTGTATCTCTCTATGTCTCTCTCTCCCCCTCTCTCTCTGTATCTCTCTATGTCTCTCTCTCCCCCGTCTCTCTCTGTATCTCTCTATGTCTCTCTCCTCTCTCTCCCCCCCTCTCTCTGTATCTCTCTATGTCTCTCTCTCTCCCCCCTCTCTCTCTGTATCTCTCTATGTCTCTCTCTCCCCCTCTCTCTCTGTATCTCTCTATGTCTCTCTCTCCCCCTCTCTCTCTGTATCTCTCTATGTCTCTCTCTCCCCCTCTCCCCCTCTCTCTCTGTATCTCTCTATGTCTCTCCCCTCTCTCTCTCCCCCCTCTCTCTGTATCTCTCTATGTCTCTCTCTCTCCCCCCTCTCTCTCTGTATCTCTCTATGTCTCTCTCTCTCCCCCTCTCTCTCTGTATCTCTCTATGTCTCTCTCTCCCCCCCTCTCTGTGTATCTCTCTATGTCTCTCTCCTCTCTCTCCCCCCCCTCTCTCTGTATCTCTCTATGTCTCTCTCTCTCCCCCTCTCTCTCTGTATCTCTCTATGTCTCTCTCTCCCCGTCTCTCTGTATCTCTCTATGTCTGTCTCTCTCCCCCTCTCTCTGTATCTCTCTATGTCTCTCTCTCCCCCTCTCTCTCTGTATCTCTCTATGTCTCTCTCTCCCCCTCTCTCTCTGTATCTCTCTATGTCTCTCTCTCTCCCTCTCTCTCTGTGTCTCTCTATGTCTCTCTCTCCCCCTCTCTCTCTGTATCTCTCTATGTCTCTCTCTCTCCCCCCTCTCTCTTTATCTCTCTATGTCTCTCTCTCCCCCTCTCTCTCTGTATCTCTCTATGTCTCTCTCTCCCCCTCTCTCTCTGTATCTCTCTATGTCTCTATCTCTCTCCCCCTCTCTCTCTGTATCTCTCTATGTCTCTCTCCTCTCTCTCCCCCTCTCTCTCTGTGTCTCTCTATGTCTCTCTCTCTCCCCCTCTCTCTCTGTATCTCTCTATGTCTCTCTCTCTCCCCCCTCTCTCTGTATCTCTCTATGTCTCTCTCTCTCCCCCTCTCTCTCTGTATCTCTCTATGTCTCTCTCTCCCCCTCTCTCTCTGTATCTCTCTATGTCTCTCTCTCCCCCTCTCTCTCTGTATCTCTCTATGTCTCTCTCTCTCCCCCTCTCTCTCTGTATCTCTCTATGTCTCTCTCTCCCCCCCTCTCTCTGTATCTCTCTATGTCTCTCTCCTCTCTCTCCCCCCTCTCTCTGTATCTCTCTATGTCTCTCTCTCTCCCCCCTCTCTCTCTGTATCTCTCTATGTCTCTCTCTCCCCCTCTCTCTCTGTATCTCTCTATGTCTCTCTCTCCCCCTCTCTCTCTGTATCTCTCTATGTCTCTCTCCTCTCTCTCCCCCCTCTCTCTGTATCTCTCTATGTCTCTCTCTCTCCCCCCTCTCTCTCTGTATCTCTCTATGTCTCTCTCTCCCCCTCTCTCTCTGTATCTCTCTATGTCTCTCTCTCCCCCTCTCTCTCTGTATCTCTCTATGTCTCTCTCTCTCCCCCTCTCTCTCTGTATCTCTCTATGTCTCTCTCCTCTCTCTCCCCCCCTCTCTCTGTATCTCTCTATGTCTCTCTCTCTCCCCCCTCTCTCTCTGTATCTCTCTATGTCTCTCTCTCTCCCCCTCTCTCTCTGTATCTCTCTATGTCTCTCTCTCCCCCTCTCCCTCTGTATCTCTCTATGTCTCTCTCTCTCCCCCTCTCTCTCTGTATCTCTCTATGTCTCTCTCTCCCCCTCTCTCTCTGTATCTCTCTCTGTCTCTCTCTCCCCCTCTCTCTCTGTATCTCTCTATGTCTCTCTCTCTCCCCCTTTCTCTCTGTATCTCTCTATGTCTCTCTCTCCCACTCTCTCTCTGTATCTCTCTATGTCTCTCTCCTCTCTCTCCCCCCCTCTCTCTGTATCTCTCTATGTCTCTCTCTCTCCCCCCTCTCTCTCTGTATCTCTCTATGTCTCTCTCTCCCCCTCTCTCTCTGTATCTCTCTATGTCTCTCTCTCCCCCTCTCTCTCTGTATCTCTCTATGTCTCTCTCCTCTCTCTCCCCCCCTCTCTCTGTATCTCTCTATGTCTCTCTCTCTCCCCCCTCTCTCTCTGTATCTCTCTATGTCTCTCTCTCTCCCCCTCTCTCTCTGTATCTCTCTATGTCTCTCTCTCTCCCCCTCTCTCTCTGTATCTCTCTATGTCTCTCTCTCCCCCTCTCTCTCTGTATCTCTCTATGTCTCTCTCCTCTCTCTCCCCCCTCTCTCTGTATCTCTCTATGTCTCTCTCTCTCCCCCCTCTCTCTCTGTATCTCTCTATGTCTCTCTCTCCCCCTCTCTCTCTGTATCTCTCTCTGTCTCTCTCTCCCCCTCTCTCTCTGTATCTCTCTATGTCTCTCTCTTCCCCTCTCTCTCTGTATCTCTCTATGTCTCTCTCCTCTCTCTCCCCCCCTCTCTCTGTATCTCTCTATGTCTCTCTCTCTCCCCCCTCTCTCTCTGTATCTCTCTATGTCTCTCTCTCTCCCCCTCTCTCTCTGTATCTCTCTATGTCTCTCTCTCCCCCCTCTCTCTCTGTATCTCTCTATGTCTCTCTCCTCTCTCTCCCCCCTCTCTCTGTATCTCTCTATGTCTCTCTCTCTCCCCCCTCTCTCTCTGTATCTCTCTATGTCTCTCTCTCCCCCTCTCTCTCTGTATCTCTCTATGTCTCTCTCTCCCCCTCTCTCTCTGTATCTCTCTATGTCTCTCTCTCCCCCTCTCTCTCTGTATCTCTCTATGTCTCTCTCCTCTCTCTCCCCCCCTCTCTCTGTATCTCTCTATGTCTCTCTCTCTCCCCCCTCTCTCTCTGTATCTCTCTATGTCTCTCTCTCTCCCCCTCTCTCTCTGTATCTCTCTATGTCTCTCTCTCCCCCCCTCTCTCTGTATCTCTCTATGTCTCTCTCCTCTCTCTCCCCCCCTCTCTCTGTATCTCTCTATGTCTCTCTCTCTCCCCCTCTCTCTCTGTATCTCTCTATGTCTCTCTCTCCCCGTCTCTCTGTATCTCTCTATGTCTGTCTCTCTCCCCCTCTCTCTGTATCTCTCTATGTCTCTCTCTCCCCCTCTCTCTCTGTATCTCTCTATGTCTCTCTCTCCCCCTCTCTCTCTGTATCTCTCTATGTCTCTCTCTCCCCCTCTCTCTCTGTGTCTCTCTATGTCTCTCTTTCTCCCCCTCTCTCTCTGTATCTCTCTATGTCTCTCTCTCTCCCCCCTCTCTCTGTATCTCTCTATGTCTCTCTCTCTCCCCCTCTCTCTCTGTATCTCTCTGTCTCTCTCTCTCCCCCTATCTCTCTGTATCTCTCTATGTCTCTCTCTCTCCCCCCCTCTCTCTGTATCTCTCTATGTCTCTCTCTCTCCCCCTCTCTCTCTGTATCTCTCTATGTCTCTCTCTCTCCCCCCCCTCTCTCTGTATCTCTCTATCTCTCTCCTGGCCGCTTCTCCATCCCCCGCCATCGCCCTTACCTTCTCAGGCCAGGCGAGGAGTGACTGGGAGGGGAGGGCGAGAGGCGGAGCCAGCCAGTGGTGAGATCACCTGACAAGGAGCCACAGCAGAGGGCCCAAATAGCCACATGAGGCTCTGGAGCCGCAAGTTGCTGACCCCTGTTCTAGAATCTTTTTTATATCGTGGCTATCAAAACTGGACACAATATTCCAAGTGAGGTCTTAATCAAGGCATTATAAAGTGACAGTTCAGGTAGTCCTCAACTTACAACAGCTTGTTTAGTGACCATTCAATGTTGCAACAGCACTGAAATGACTTGTGACTGTTTTTCACAGATGCAACCATTTCAGCATTCCCAGGGTCAAAGCGATTAAAATTCAGAGGTCACGTGATCCCGTTTTGAGACCTTCTGACAAGCGAAGTCAACGGGGGAAGCCAGATTCACTTAACAACGTGGGACTCACTTAATAACTGCGGCGGTTCACTTTGCTGTGCAAGAAAGGTTATAAAATGGAGCAAAATCCACTTAACAACTGTCTCATAGCGATGGAAATTTTGGGCTCAATTATAATCATAAGTCTATAACTCGCAAGCTAGTTTGGTCCCCAAGCAGTGGTTGGTTTCAAAACTTTTTACTACCGGTTCTGTGGGTGTGGCTTGGTGAGCATGGCATGCCTTGGGGGCGTGGCTTGGTGGGTGTGGCAGGGGAAGGATACTGTAAAGTCTCCATTCCCACCCCACTCCAGGGGAAGAATACTGCAAAATCCCCATTCCCTCCCGATCAGCTGGGACACGGGAGGCAGAGAACAGATGGGGATGGGACCAGTCAGAATTTTTACTACTGGTTCTCCGAACTACTCAAAATTTCCGCTACCGGTTCTCCAGAACTGGTCAGAACCTGCTGAAACCCACCTCTGCTCCCAAGCATCTTTGCTGTAAACAAGGATCAAGAATGAGGAATATTTCTTCTGCTGCTTGAGGACATCAATTGTGGTTAGTTAAACCATACCTGCTATGTAGGCTTATTGTGGCTTGTTTAACCACGCTTCTGTCAACTGGCCACAAAACCACCTATTGGCAACACTGTAAGCTGTGGTTATACAGCTAGTCCTCGATTTAACAGCTGCAACTGAGCCCAACATTTCTAATTCGCCAAGCAAGACAGTTATAAAGTGAGTTTGCCTCATTTTATGACCGTCTTTAAACAAATCACTGCAGTTGTTATGTTATTAACAGGGTTAGGGGGTCACAATCTCTGCACAGCGATCGCAAGTGGATACGAAAGTGAGGCAGCCTTAATTCTTCACCCCTCTTTTGAAGGCAGGCGATATTTAAACATTGGCTCACTGGTTGAGCTCTTCCTGTAGGGATTGGGGTGTAATTTCCTCCTTAGTGATTCCTCGATTAAAGTGTTGGGGTTGGGGGCAAGAGAATAACTACGAGAAAGACATCTCCAGTTTAGAAAATCTGATAGATCAGCCTTCCTTTTTTTCTCCGTTTTTTGAGAACTATATTCATATTTTATAGAATATGGAGGGCGCCTGAAAAGTAGATGCTTTCAGGAGACTGATTGTTGTTTAACCCAATAAAAGATTTTTTTTTTTGGTCTGGGTCTATGCAGTCAAAGGTTGTCTAGTTACTAAATCCACTTCCCAATAATTTTTGGTGGAATGAAATCTCCATCATCAGTTGTGATTTGTATAAATAGGTGAAACTGGGAGAACAAAAATTAAATTTTATCTGTTCAGGCTTCTCAACATGCAGTCACCTTAGTACCTGTTTTCTGGGGTAGAATTGTTTCACATAAAATCTTAAAGGCTTTTTAAAAAAACTTTTCAATAAAAAAAAAAAGAAAAAAGAAAATCTTAAAGGCTTGGCCAACAACAACAATTTATTATTACAGTCTTAGACCAGAACAAATAAAAGCACTTGATATATATACAGTTAAAACTTCTAGTATAAAATAATAAATAACAACTAAAATCTATAATAAAACCCAGTGTCAATTATACATTTTTTATTTCATCAAGCTGGCCTGGCCTAAATCTCCCCCCCTTTTTAAATGTAAATTTTAATTTGTTTTTAAATTATGGGGTATTTTAAATTTGTCTCAGCCAAATTATTTAATTCGTTTTTATTCTATTTTAAATTTTTGTATTTATGTGTTTTATTCTGTGGCTGTTCACCGCCCTGAGTCCTTCGGGAGTAGGGCGGTATAGAAATTCAATAAAATAAAATAAAAATAAATAAATACATGGTTTGACTATACGATAGTTGCAATCCCTAAACTGTGTGGCCCATTGTAGGTTCAACGCTAAAAGGGAAATGACTAAGCAGTTCAAAGGGTTTGCCACAATTGTTATATAACACCGCTATGGTGGAGAGCACTGATGATATTACCTAGTGGGGTCATGAAAGGCCCGAAAGCAAACCACCAATTTCAGAGAGCAACTACGACCCATTCAATTCATCATGTGCTGGATTCTCCTAAACTCTGGTTTACTCTGGTCTTTTTAGTCAGCTGGCCCAATATGAACCCACCTAACTATTCAAAGCGAAGTTGGAATTGGACCTTCAGCTAAACAGAAACTCCCTTCCCGTCCTGTTTATTATTATTTTTTCCATCTTGAATAAAATAAAACAAAACAGCAGGACGCTGTGCCGGAAGCCGTGTGGTTTGTGGTTATTTGACTGTGACAAAAAAAAAAGAAGTGGTTGAAAAGAGAGAGAGAGAGAGAGAGGGAGAGTATGAGAAATAGAGAGTATGAGAGAGAGAGAGTACTAGAGAGAGAGAAGAAGAGACACAGAGAGAAAAAGAGTATGAGAGAGAGTACTAGAGAGAGAAAGAATGAGAGAATGAGAGAGAGAGTACTAGAGAGAGAGAAAAAGAGTGAGTGAGAGAAAGAATATGAGAAAGAAAGAGTATGAGAGAGAGAGTACTAGAGAGAGAGAAGAGACACACAGAGAGAAAGAGTATGAAAGAGAGTATGAGAGTACTAGAGAGAGAGAAGAATGAGAGAATGAGAGAGACAGTACTAGAGAGAGAAAGAGAAAGAGTGTGAGAGAGAGTACTAGAGAGAGAGAGAGAATGAGTGAGAGAGAGAAAGAGTATAAGAGAGTATGAGAAAGAGAGAGTATGAGAGAGAGAGTACTAGAGAGGAAGAGATAGAGAGAGAAAGAGTATGAGAGTATGAGAGAGAGGACTAGAGAGAGAAAGACAAAGAGTGAGAGAGAGAGTACTAGAGAGAGAGAGAGAATGAGTGAGAGAGAGAAAGAGTATAAGAGAGTATGAGAAAGAGAGAGTATGAGAGAGAGAGTACTAGAGAGGAAGAGATAGAGAGAGAAAAAGTATGAGAGTATGAGAGAGAGTACTAGAGAGAGAGAAGAATGAGAGAATGAGAGAGTACTAGAGAAAGAGAAAGAGTGAGAGAGAGTACTAGAGAGAGAAAATGAGTGAGTGAGAGAGAGAAAGAGTATGAGAAAGAGATTATGAGAGAGAGTGAGAGTACTAGAGAGAGAGGAAGAGACAGAGAGAATGAATATGAAAGAGTATGAGATAGAAAGAGTACTAGAGAGAGAAAGAGAAAGCGTAAGAGAGATACTAGAGAGAGAGAAAAAGAGTGTGTGAGAAAGAGTATAAGAAAGAGAGAGTATGAGAGAGAATACTAGAGAGAGGAAGAGACAGAGAGAGAGAAAGAGTATAAGAAAGAGAGTACGAGAGAGAGTACGAGTATGAGAGAGAGAAAGAAAGAAAGAAAGAAAGAAAGAAAGAAAGAAAGAAAGAAAGAAAGAAAGAAAGAAAGAAAGAAAGAAAGAAAGAAAGAAAGAAAGAAAGAAAGAAGAACCATGGTTGGTGTGGGATCTCAGAAGGTTTTCCAACGAGGCAGCTTGGATGACTCAGTTCTTCTCTGCCCTGTGATGCTTCCAGAAAAACCTTCCCAAATTCATCTAACCAGCAGGAAAAATATTTTGACTTGCAAAGGACTAACCATTTGTGAAGTTTTTGCTCCGTCCTTCTCCGTTTTCTCTTGCTCAACTCAACTTCAGGCCATGTTTCTCAACCTTGGCCATGTTAAGCTGCGTGGACTTCAACTCCCAGAATTTCCCAGTCAGCATCATATCACTGCCCGGGGCATTCTGGGAGTTGAAGTCCACGCAGCTTCAAGTGATCAAGGACGAGAACCATTGGCTTAAGCACTCTCCCAATCCAGACGTCTGTTCAAATATCACGGACGGATGTCGTCCAAAGCCGAGGACAAATTGTGGGTGAACAGAGAGATTTGACAATTCCCTGACCACAAGTCAAGAAGATCTTGGGAGAACCTCTTCTGATATACCGATCTTATTCAAAGATAATTCTGCGGCATTCTGTGAAATTTATTTAAGATTTATTACATTGATCATTAGATACAATGTATTCAATCAGGGACGGGTTTCAAATATGAATTTGAACACCCAACACTCAGAGAGGGCTCGCAACTTGGGTGCACGGCTGTCTTTGGAAGAGCATATGACGGCCGTGGCCAGGGGGGCCTTCTATCAGGTTCTCCTGATTCGCCAGTTGCGTCCTTTTCTGGATCGGGACTCCTTGCACACGGTCACTCATGCTCTCGTCACTTCCCGCCTGGACTACTGTAACGCTCTCTATATGGAGCTCCCCTTGAAGAGCACTCGGAGGCTCCAACTGGTCCAGAATGTGGCCGCGTGGGTGATTATGAGAGCGACACGGCGCACCCACGTAACACCTCTCCTGCGCGAGCTGCACTGGCTCCCGGTGGTCTTCCGGGTGCGATTCAAGGTGTTGGTCACCACCTTTAAAGTGCTCCATGGCTTAGGACCAGGGTATACACGAGACCGCCTTCTGCCACCGACAGCCTCCCACCGGCTAATATGCTCCCACAGAGAGGGGCTCCTCAGGGTGCCGTCGGCCAAACAATGTTGACTGGTGACACCCAGGGGGAGAGCCTTCTCTGTGGGGGCACCAGCCCTCTGGAATGTGCTGCCCCTAGGGGTCTGTATGATCCCCGACCTGCATACCTTTCGCCGCGCCCTGAAGACCCTTTTGTTCCAACAAGCCGGGCTGGCCTAATGTGAATTTTATAATGGGTGTATGTTAGTTTTTAATCTGTGGGCCAAATTTTTATACATTTGATTTTAAATTGTTTTTAAATTCTGTAAATCTATATATGTGTTTTAATATGGCTGTACACCGCCCTGAGTCCTTCAGGAGAAGGGCGGTATAGAAGTCCAATAAACGCAAACAAACATAAACATGAATTTCTGAAGCAAAGCAAAATTGCAAAAGAGATTCCAGTCTTGGCCAAAGAACACGGCGGGGTTGGTCTAGATGACCTACAAGATCCCTTCCAGCTCTGTCAATCTTAATCTTAAAAACACTTCTCTTTGCAAATTGCTCCCTGGGCTGAGTATTGTTGATGGGGTTTGGGGGGTGGACGGAAGGCTTGGTCTCTTGATTCCATCACAATCATACACAACCCTCACATACACAACACAGACACCTTTAGGTGGTGTGCAACCTAAAAAGTCTTCTTCAAAGTCCTTTGAGGTGTGGCTTCGCTTCCAGGCTGTTGGAGACCCTGTTGTGTGTTTTGTGTTCCAAAGTATGGGGGCTTTCTTGTTTGAGCAGTGATGCTTTGTTAGATTTTTTTAAAAACTGTTTTTTAAATGATATATTTGATATTTTGTAATCTGCCGTTTTGGAAGTCAAGACGAGGAGAAGGGGAGGAGGAGGGGTGAAGGGGAGGAGAAGAGGAAGAGGAGGAAGAGGAGGAGGAGGAGGTGGAGGAAGAAGAGGAGGAGGTGGAGAAGGAAGAGGAGGAGGAGGGGAGGAGGAGGAGAAGAGGAAAAGGGGGAGGAAGAGGAGGAAGAGGGGTGAAGGGGAGGAGAAGAGAAGAGAGGAAAGGAGGAGATGGAGGAAGAAGAGGAGGAGGTGGAGAAGGAAGAGGAGGAGGGGGGAGGAGGAGGAGAAGAGGAAAAGGGGGAGGAAGAGGAGGAGGAGGAGGGGTGAAGGGGAGGAGGAGGAGAAGAGGAGGAGGAGGAGGAGGAGGAGAAGTGGAGGAGGAGGAGAAGAGGAAGAGGGGGAGGAGGAGAAGGGGAGGAAGAGAAGGAAGAGGGAGGAGGGGAAGAGGAGGAGGTGGAGAAGGAAGAGGAGGAGGAGGGAGGAGGAAGAGAAGAGGAAAAGGGGGAGGAAGAGGAGGAAGAGGGGGTGAAGGGGAGGAGAAGAGGAAGAGGAGGAAAGGAGGAGATGGAGGAAGAAGAGGAGGAGGTGGAGAAGGAAGAGGAGGAGGAAGAGGAGGAGGAGGGGAGGAGGAGGAGAAGAGGAAAAGGGGAGGAAGAGGAGGAGGAGGAGGGGGTGAAGGGAGGAGGAGGAGAAGAGGAGGAGGAGGAGGAGGAGGAGAAGTGGAGGAGGAGGAGAAGAGGAAGAGGGGGAGGAGGAGAAGGGGAGGAAGAGAAGGAAGAGGAGGAGGAGGGGAAGAGGAGGAGGTGGAGAAGGAAGAGGAGGAGGAGGGGAGGAGGAGGAGAAGAGGAAAAGGGGGAGGAAGAGGAGGAAGAGGGGGTGAAGGGGAGGAGAAGAGGAAGAGGAGGAAAGGAGGAGATGGAGGAAGAAGAGGAGGAGGTGGAGAAGGAAGAGGAGGAGGAGGAGGAGAAGAGGAAAAGGGGAGGAAGAGGAGGAGGAGGAGGGGGTGAAGGGGAGGAGGAGGAGAAGAGGAGGAGGAGGAGGAGGAGAAGTGGAGGAGGAGGAGAAGAGGAAGAGGGGGAGGAGGAGAAGGGGAGGAAGAGAAGGAAGAGGAGGAGGAGGGGAGGAGGAGGAGAAGAGGAAAAGGGGGAGGAAGAGGAGGAGGAGGAGGGGGTGAAGGGGAGGAGAAGAGGAGGAGGAGGAGGAGAAGTGAGGAGGAGGAGAAGAGGAAGAGGGGGAGGAGGAGAAGGGAGGAAGAGAAGGAAGAGGAGGAGGAGGGGAAGAGGAGGAAGAGGAGGAGGTGGAGGAAGAGGAGGTGGTGGAGGAAGAAGAGGAGGAGGAAGGGCTGAAGGGGAGGAGAAGGAACAGGAGGAGGAAGAGGAGGAGGAGGGGTGAAGGGGAGGAGGAGAAGAGGAGAAGGAAGAGGAGGAGGGGGTGAAGGGGAGGAGAAGAGGAAGAGAAGGAGGAGGGATTGAAGGGGAGGAGGAGGAGAAGAGGTGGAGGTGGAGGAAGAAGAGGAGGAGGAGGAGAAGAGAAGGAGGAGGGGAAGGGGAAGGGGAAGGGGAAGAAGAGGAGGAGACGACAATACAAGGCATGAAAATAATTCAACCAAATTACACCATAACAGAGTACACGTATAAATACACAAAGCTCTAGTAGTGTTTACTCCTGTCATTAAAAACCAACCTTCCAGGCTTTGAGTAGCGTCTCGTGGACAGTAGCCTCCAAAGTTTGACTTTACTTTGACTGCTTTAGGTTTTAATCACTTCCTAGGGCTGAGAGAAACTGACCGGCCTACGGTCATCCATCTGTGCCCGAGGCGGGATTAGAACTCGGCTCCAGTGAGTTTGTAGCTTGATGCCTTCAGTGGGGGGGGGATCAATGGGGTGGGCAACAAAAGCTGGAAGTTGATTGGGGGGGTCAATGAATCTTTTGGGGTCTCTGAGCAGCTCCCTAGTCCCAAAGTTGGGGCGCTGGAAGAGGTCAGACAGGATGATCCACGGATGAATGACAAACCAACGAGTGACAGCAGCCTTAAACCGTCTCTATTATTATGATGATTTTAATAATAGCAGTATTTAAAGAAGTCGTTCGTCGTTAAGGTAGCATTAAAGCAGCATTTATCATTTATAATATGCATTGTACCATGTAGTAAAAATTAAGAATAATAATTAAGCAATTAGTCAAATATGTATTTATGTTAATTAAATAACATAAAAGGGAGCCAGTTTGGTGTCGTAGTGGAAACATCAGGCTTTGGGATGTTTCCTTGGGAGGCGGTGAGTTCTAGTGCGCACCTTAGGCACGAAAGAAGCTGGGTGACCTCGAGCCGGGCATTCTCTCTCAGCCCCAGGAAAGAGGCAATGGCAAACTACTTCTGAAAAACTCTGCCAAGGAAACTGCAGGGACTTTGTCCAACCGTCTCCGAGAATCATTGGAAGAGGGGGGGGGAATTAAATAAATCTTTGGGAGGGGTCAATGAACAATCTGAAACCTCACGAAGGGGTGGGGTTAGGGTTAGGGATAAGAAGAACAGCTAGAGTCTGTTCCCAGTGTGCGCATGCGCAGAGCTGCCAGGAGACAGGAACAATTAAGGAAACAGGGTCAACTTGGGAGTAAGGCTTGGAGATGATTGGCCCCTCCCACAAGACATAAAAGAGAAGCGAACGGGTCGTGAGCTTTTGCAGGAAGCAGTTAGTTCGTCTGGTCGGTAAAAGCTCTGTTTGACTCTGTGCTAAGTTTGGCCCTGCCCTGCGTGTGTCAATTAGTTCTCTGGCAGCATTCCAAGGGAGATAAGGTGGGTGTTCGTAAACACTCCCCTGAAAGACTGTTTGAGAAGCCTTTCGGACTGGGAAGGACAATAATTCACAGCCGTATGGATTAAAGAGGTTTGCCGGGACTAAGTTTGTGCTGTTTACTTTCTAAAGAGTGGGGTGAGCTGAAGAATTGGGGGACCCCCAGTTATGTAGCACCGGGTGGAACATTTCAGCAGATTATTTTTAACAGATGAACAGAGTTGGAAGGGACCTTGGAGGTCATCTAGTCCAACCCCCACCCCACCCAAAAGCAGGAGACCCTAAACCATTTCTGACCGATGGCAGTCCAGTCTCTTCTTGAAAGCCTCCAGTGATGAAGCTCCCACAATCTCTAAAGGCAACTTCTGTTCCATTGGTTGATTGTTCTCATTGTCAGAGAATTCCTCCTTATTTCCAGGTTGAATCTCTCCTTGGTCAGTTTCCATCCATTCTTCCTTGTCTGGCCTTCAGGTGCTTTGGAAAACAGCTTGACCCCCTTCCTCCTCTCTGGGGCAGCCCCTCAAATATTGGAAGACTGCTATCATGTCTCCCCTGGTCCTTCCCTTCACTAGACCAGCCAGGCCCAGTTCCTGCAACCGTTCATCGTATGTTTCAGCCTCCAGTCCCTTCATCATCCTGGTTGCTCTTCTCTGCACTCTTTCCAGAGTCTCAACATCTTTTTTATAGTGTGGTGACCAAAAGTGGATGCAGGACTCTAGGTGTGGCCTTACTAAGGCTTTACAGAGTGGTGTTAGTACCTCCCTTGATCTTGATTGTATCCCTCTGTTAATGCAATTTAGGATTGCACTGGCTTTTTTGGCTGCCGCTGCACAATGCTGGCTCCTATTTAATTGGTTGTGCATTTATTTTATTTATTTGTTTTAATTTGTATACCGCCCTTCTCCAGCAGGACTCAGGGCGGTGAACAGCCAGAATAAAACAGAACGTACAAAATTTAAAAACAGTTTAAAAAGAATTAAATATTTTTGGCCACAATTTAAAACAACCCAATTAAAATAAATTAAATTTAACCAAAAAACTGTGGGATCAAGCCAGCCCGGCTAGGCATTAAGACTCCCAAGATCCCTCTCAGAGTTACTGCTATTAAACCTGGTTTCACCCAGAAAGTGGGGGTTATTGTGTGGTTGATAAAGTGATTGTTGTGTGAATGCAGCAAAGGGAAAGATTCTGACATGGTGGTGGGAAGGGGACCAGCCATGGAGAGATGGGGAGAAGATGTGGGGGGGGGGGAACGGAGACATTTTGGGGAGGGGGGCAAATTTGGCAGGAGAGAAGCTGCCCAGAGAGGAAGGGATGCCTCCTGTTTTATCTTCAGCATTAGATTCGCCAAATCCTGGTTTTATTTTAGTTTTTTTTTTCAAATGTACCTTTGTCTTCCTTTCATGTATGTGTGGGGTGGATGGGGGTGGGGAGGATGCCCTAAGATCTCCTCTGCCCTCCCTTTCTCCTCCCCCTCCTCCCTCCCTCTCTCTCTCTCTCTTGCAGACTTGGATAAGGATGCTTCTAATTAAATATCTTGCAAGGCAGGTAGCAATTAGTCCTCGCTTTCTGGCGCCTCTCTCCGCTCCCTTCCAAGGATGGGGAAATGATTTGCAAATGTGAAAAAAAGAGCCGTGCCAAAAAACAGGGCAGGGAAGGACGTTGGCCAGGGTGAAAGCGAGGGGCCCGGTGGCTGGAGGAAGGGGTGAAGCACAGTGGAGCCTCCCAATTCAGGCGCAGTGTACCTCTGCTTGTTGTTTCCCCGGGGCAGGACTTCGCCTCCGGTCTTCCCTAACGGGCAGCCCTGTTTCCCTCTTCTGTCTTCTTGCCTTTGGCATCTTGCAGATAGACTGCTCCTGAATATTGGAGTTTCATCGCCAGGGCTGAAAATGAATAGAGCCAGTTTGGTCTAGCCTAGTGGTTAAGATACCAGATTAGAAATGGAGAGACTATGAGTTCTTGTCCTGCCTTAGATATGAACGCTAGATGAGTGACTTTGGGCCAATCACTAGGTGACAGTGAGTTCTAGTCCTCTCTTAGATATGAAAGCCAGATACATGACTGGGCCAATCACTAGGTGATGATGAGTTCTAGTCCGGCCTTCGATATGAAGATCAGATGAGTGCCTTTGGCCAATCACTAGGTGACAGTGAGTTCTAGTCCTGTCTTAGATATGAAAGCCAGCTGGTGACTTTAGGCCAATCACTAGGTGACGGTGAGTTCTAGTCCCGCCTTCATATGAAAATCAGATGAGTGACTTTGGGTCAATCACTAGATGACAGTGAGTTCTAGTCCCACCTTAGATATGAAAATCAGATGGGTCACTTTGGCTACTCACTAGGAGATGGTGAGTTCTAGTCCCGCTTTAGATATGAAAATCAGATGGGTCACTTTGACTACTCACTAGGAGATGGTGAGTTCTAGTCCCTCTTTAGATATGAAAATCAGATGGGTGACTTGGATCAATCACTAGGTGACGGTGAGTTCAAGTCCTGCCTTAGGCATGAAAATCAAATGGGTGACTTTGGGTCAATCACCAGGTGACAGTGAGTTCTAGTCCCACCTTAGGCATCAAAGCTGGCTGGGTAACTTTGGGCCAGTCCCCCTCTCTCGGCCCAACCCACCTCACAGGGTTGGGTTGGGGAAAATAGGAGGAGGAAGGAGGCTTAGGTATGTTCACTGCCTTGGGTTGTTTACAGAAAAAACAATAAACACGGGATAAATATGTGACTGTTTCCTCTGTGAATTGGCTTTACCATTCTACACATCCTCTGTTTGCAATTAACCACGGCTACTGTACATCAGGGGCCCTGTGGCCCTGGCATAGCTAGACAATGAGAGTTCAGGAAAAATCTGCCTTATTCCTATTTGAAAAAAAAAACAAAACCAAACAGGTTAATCCAGTGTTCATCTTGGCGTCAAGTGGCAATGAGTTCCACCGTTCACATCCTGCTTTTTCCTAAAATTAAACCCTTCGGTCTTTCGCACTGCATTCCTCCTGCTCCTCCTTTCTCTCCTCCTCACAAATGTTGGAAGGGGGTCAGAGAAGAAGAGACGGAGCCTGTTCCAAAACCCCGACTCCTTCAACATCTGGATTTCCATCTGGCTCCAGGGTTGATGCCGGAATCAAATTTCATCTGAAATTAAAGAGGCGGTGGGGTGAAGAAGCCACCTTCACCGGGCCGCTGCGGGAAAAGGAAAGACGAGGAATCTGAAAAAGGAACAACGCAAATCTTCCCAGCTTTAATTCACGCAACCCGCTGAATCCAAAACCAAGTTAACTGAATGGCTGTAATTTATTTTATTTTTCCCCCAAGTTTTTTATTTGTTATTATTTTTTATAAAGATATCAAATCAATGCGTGAACAGTGGGGCACATGAGTGTGATACATTCTAATACAAATAAAACTAATCAGGTTAATCATAATCCTTACATTCAATCCGCTTATTATTTCTAATAATAATACACACTTGATTAAGTTATAGTCCTTGGCTAATGATGGCTAATCTTTTTGCCATTGTGTGCCAAAAGCGGGGGGGCACCATAATTCAGTGCACCCCCCTCCCCCCGCACAGGCACACGCAATACCCCTGCGCTCCCCCCCGCTTTTGGCACGCGATGGCACAGTGAGCGCAGTAGGCCCGTTTTTTGCCCTCCCCAGGCTCCAGAGGCTTACTTGGAGTCTGGGGAAGGTGAAAACAGCCTTCCGGAGGCCGGAAATGGCCCATTTGCCGACTTCCGGTGGGACCGGAAGGCCCATTCTTTCCTCTCCCCAGCCTCCAGAGCCTTTCTAGGAGCCTGGGGAGGGCAAAAATGCCCTTCCCCCCCGGAGGCCCTCCAGAGGCCGGAATTAGCCTTCCAGTGGGCCTGGAAGGCCCGAAAATCAGCTGGCCGGCACGCACATGTGTGCTGGAGCTGAGCTAGGGCAACGCTCGCGTGCCCACCGATATGGCTCTGCGTGCCACGCGTGCCATAGGTTCACCATCACGGTTATAGTCTATCATTGTTCAACTACTCCACGTTTTCTCTTGTTATTACTTTCATTTTATGATATAAAACTGCATACCCTAACATTCCCCTTCTCTTATTTCTATCACTTATTCTAGCTTTTGATCGATTCACCCTTGATTAAGAAACTTTTTCTTTCTTTCCTGTCTAACGTCTAATCATGTCACCTACCTAAAAAAAGGGGGGGGAAAGGAAAAGAGAGAGAGAGAGAGAAAAGGAAAAGCAATGACTGTAATTTTATCGCAGGGTTGTTGTTGTTTTTTGAAACTTGGCAGTTTCAGAGGGGTCGGCTTCAACTCCCAGAATTCCCCGGAGAATTCTGGGAGTTGAAGTCGACACCTCTAAAGTTGGCAAGTTGGGAAAAAACCCACTGATTTACAACATCTGTAGGCCCCAATAAATTATTTCTCATGTGTTGGCCAGATGTTTCTTCACTTCTTGGCCATCCAACAGATTATGCAGAATCCTTTTCGGTTCCTAAATATCCCACCTCTGGATTCTCATGACGGCTGAGCAGCTCATTCTCAACGGGAGACTCCAGAATATTATTATGGCTGCATTATGGTTAATCGCAAAGTCTGCCAGATGTTGAGACTGGATGTGGCATTTCTGTCCACCTCTGGAGTCCTGGGACCTGGGATAGACAGATGTGGATGTTTGACGGGGTTACAGGCAGAGGTGGGTTACACATCATTTTACCACTGGTTTTCCGCGCACCGAAAATGTGAGCACGCGTGCGCACGGCTCGCACGCATGCGCACGGCTTAGAAAATGTGACTAAATAGGACGGCATAGCACCAAGGCGGGTGGGCAGGTGGGCGAGTCCACCAGCTGAATACGACCACTGGTTACAGGTATCATTACGGTATGTACCGTATTTTTTGGAGTATAAGACGCACCTTTTTCCCCCCCAAAAGGGGGTGAAAATTTAGGTGGGTCTTATACACCGAATGTAGCCCCGCCCACCCACTGGCTCCCACCCTTTGGCCTCTGCCTCGCAGCAGTTACCTCCTTGCAAGCAACCAGCAAGAAAAAACAGCTCCTTTCAGCTTCAGCACAGTCTGATTAGCACAAGTTGATTGGATCGGCCTCCCGACTCTGAGCTGATTTGCTCTCAGCTGTTTTGCGGAGGCCTCTGCTGCTTGCTGCAAGGAGGTAAATTGCTGGAGCAGATTTTCCCCCCCTTGTGCTATTCAAGCTATGCTGAAAACGAAAATGAAAGTAAAGCAGGCTGTTTGCTGTTTGCTGCAAGGAGGCAAAATTGCTCAGAGGCAGAGGGAGATTTCTTTTTCTTCTTTTCCTCACCAAAAAAGGTAGGTGCATCTTATACTCAGAAAAATATGGTAAGCTTTTCTGATTGAAGCTGCCTTTTGCAATTGATTGATGGGGATTTTGTCAATGTTGATAGTGTTCAAGGGATGTTCCAGATGTTTTGGGATTGCACCCAAGGGGCCTATGACTATTGCTACTATCTTTGCTTTCTTTTGCCAGTCCTTCTACTTCCATTTTTTTTTCTTTCTTTCTTTCTTTCTTTCTTTCTTTTTTTCTTTCTTTCTGTCTTTCTTTCTTTCTTTCTTTCTTTCTTTCTCTCTCTCTCTCTGTCTCTCGGTCCGCCGAGCCGGTAGTGGTGACGATATGATGTCACTGAACCAGTTCTGTCCCCCCGCCCCCCTGCCCCCACCCCCACCCTGCATTATTCTTACCTTTTATTTGGCCCCACCCCCAATCTATTGCTGCCTCCTGAGTCCCAGCTGATGGCTAGAGGGAAAAAAACTGTTTAAACTCTTGCCAGGGGGCTTCAAAGGGCCGCCCTACAGCTGATCAGTGTTAAAAGAAAACAAATGAGTAGACCGGTGCCTGCAAAAATACACGAGTAGATCAGTGCCTGCAAAAAATAAATGGGTAGACCGGTACAGCTCTGCAAGCAGTTAAAAGCCTGGCAGACCAGTACCTCTGCTAAATCCTAAATAATTGTCACATAACCATCAAGCCACGCCCACAAAATAAGCCACGCCTACAGAACTGGTAGTAAAAAAATTTACAACCCACCCCTGGCCCACTCCCATAATTCAATGCGCCCCACCCCCCACGCATGCACATGTGACCCCCCCGTGTGACCGCCACTTTTGGCATGCGATGGCTCGGTGGGCCTGGTAGGCCCGTTTTTCGCCCTCCCCAGGCTCCAGAGGCTTTCTTGGAGGGCGAAAACGGCCTTCCTCACCTCCCCGGAGGCCCTCTGGACGCCAGAAACGGCCCGTTTCCCGACTTCCAGTGGGCCAAGAAGGCCCAAAAATCAGGTGGCCGGTGTGCACATACGCGCTGCAGCTGAGCTAGGGTAACGCTCGCGTGCCCACAGATACGGCTTCGCGTGCCACCTGTGTCACGCGTGCCATAAGTTCCCCATCACAGCCCTAGCGTGGGACGGGCGCGGAATTAAAAACCAGGGTATTGTGAGGATATTTAAGGGCTGACAACCAGTTGCAGGTGATGAGTATTTACAACGTATTTACAACCGGCAAACGGGCATCGCTCTTTGGAGTTGAGAAAGGGGCCTGTTTTCATTTCACAGGGAGATGTGGAGCCCCGTCACTCTTCCGCAACCCACACAGGAAGTTTTGCGGCCTGGACGTCTCCTCCCCTACAGCTAAACTTTCTCTCTCTGACCCATTGGGGGAAAATACCTTTTCTTATCAACAGCTCATCTCTGCAAACTTCCAGGCCGCACAAAACCTTCCCGCTGGCTTCTGTAATCCCTTTCCTTTGTTTTGTTTGCAGAGAGATTCTGCTACTTTTTAATTTAATTTAATTTTTTCTGTTTCTTTCTTTCTTTTTTTTATTTGTAAACTTTTATTAATTTAAGAAACCCCAAAATACATTTCTAAATACAAGCAAAACAATATACAACAAGCATCATCTTAATGACATCTAAATGTAATGTCTGAATTATTACAATATCAGTAACCTATATTCTTCAGTATATATTCTTTCTCTCACCTTATATAATGATATTATTTTATTGATATCTGGTATTCCTTTATTAAATTTCATTTCTTTCTTTCTTTTTTTAACCGACATGGCTCTTGTTTTAATTTTCCCATTTATGAAATGAAATGGAAATACTAAAACATGGAAATGAAATACGAAATATAAAACAAATGTCGTAATATAATACGTGAAAATAATTTCTTTTGGAATGATAATGCCATTGTTAGATAAATGACAAATGAGGATAATGATATAACGATATATATCATATATATTTTATTCTCAGTTGTAAGCTGTCCAGAGTCCCTCGGGAGTGGGGCGGCATAGAAATGAGACAAAATAAATAATAAATAAATCAGGTTGATAATATGAGAAATTAGATAATTTGTAAAACGAAGCACAAGGGATTTGTAACCGATCGACACACTGTTTGCAATTGTATTGGATGAGGGATGTTTTATGTTTTGTTTGTTTAAAAATAAAAAAAATTCAAAAAATAAATTTTCCAACTTATCAAAAGACGTGGGGTTCGCGTCTTAGTGGCAATGAGTTCCACAGGCTGGTTAGCCCCGTGTTGCAGTCTGGGCGTTGCAGAAGCGGCATCTCACGCTGCGTGGGGGTGGTTGAGCTCAGTTGGACTTGAGTTCTAAACAGGAAAGGAGGTTCAGACCATTTAAGGGCTTGGATGGAAGACCACAAGGAAATTTTAAAGAAGAGAATACAGGTGCTTGACCACAATTGAGGCCAAAATGTCCGTGGCTAAGTAAGATGGTTGTTAAGTGAGTTATGCCCCATTTTACAGCCTTTCTTGCCACAGTTGTTAAGTGAATCACCGCAGTTGTTAAATGAGTAACCCAGTTGTTAAGTGAATCTGGCTTCCCCATCAATTTTGCTTGTGAGAAGGTCACAAAAGTGACTCCGGGACACTGCCACCGTCATAAATGTGAGTCAGTTACCCAGCTGCTGAATTTTGAATCTTGTGACCTTCAGGATGCTGTAATGGTCGTTAAGTATGAAAAGCTTTGAACAGTCACTAAACGAATTTTGTAAATTTTGTAAACGGATATAGCAGATTTTTTTTTTGGGTAACCGTATCAAGAAAATTGTCCGGTTGCTTCCGTAAACTCACCAAAAATTAACATCCAACATACTGGTCCCACCTTACAATTTCCTCCTCTACAACAACAACCCTGTGAGGTAGATTGGGCTGAGGGAGAGGGACTGAGTTCGGGAAACGCTCTGGCTGAGGCCTGTTTTTTCCCAAACGTTCTTGAAAATCCCAGAGCTTCTCTCTTTTGATAAAATCTTTGGCACCAAGCACTTTAATTTGTGTGGGAAATCACAAGATCTCATGCAAATCTGCTAACCGCAGCTAGATAATTGGACAAATTATCCCCCTGCATTTGTTCGATAATGTATGGAACTCCTTGCCACAAGATTTCAGATCTCCATGTGTGGAGGCTGGGTGACAGGAGGAAGAGAAGTGATTAACGCAGCAAGGCTGCCTTGCGTTTTTCTTCAAAGCCTGGGTTTTAATTTCCCAGTTGGAAAACAAGCCGGCTTGCGGTCTCGGCCTTGGCAACGATGCGACTTGTGGACTTCAACTCCCAGAATTCCCCAGCCAGCCAATGAGGTAGGGGGATGCAGGCCTGAACTAGAGAGCCAGTTTGATATAGTGGTTAAGGTGCTGGGCTAGAAACCAGGAGATGGTGAGTTCTAGTCCTGCCTTAGACACCAAAGCCAGCTGGGTGACTCTAGGCCAATCTCCAGGAGACAGGGAGTTCTAGTCCCGCTTTAGCCATGAAAACCAGCTGGGTTACTCTGGGCCAATCACCAGGGGACAGGGAATTCTAGTCCCTCATTACGCATGAAAGCCAACTGGGTGACTCTGGGCCAATCACCAGGGACAGGGAGTTCTAGTCCCAACTTAGGCTCGAAAGCCAACTGGGTGACTCTGGCCAATCACCAGGAGACGGTGAGTTCTAGTCCCGCCTTAGACACGAAAATTGGTTGGGTGACTTTGGACCAATCACCAGGGGACAGGGAGTTCTAGTCCCTCCTTAGGCATGAAAGCCAACTGGGTGACTCTGAGCCAATCACCAGGGGACAGGGAGTTCTAGTCCCTCCTTAGGTACGAAAGCCAACTGGGTGACTCTGAGCCAATCACCAGGGGACAAGGAGTTCTAGTCCTGCTTTAGCCATGAAAGCCAGCTGGGTGACTCTGAGCCAATCACCAGGGGACAGGGAATTCTAGTCCCTCCTTAGGCACGAAAGCCAACTGAGTGACTCTGGACCAATCACCAGGAGACTCTGAGTTCTAGTCCCACCTTAGGCACAAAAATTGGTTGGGTGACTTTGGACCAATCACCAGGAGACTGGGAGTTCTAGTCCTGCCTTAACTATGAAAGCCAGCTGGGTGACTTTGGGCCCAGAGTCTCTTTCTCCCAGCGCAACCCACCTCACAAGGTTGTTGCGAAGAAAATAGGAAGAAGAAGGAATATTAGGTGACACGCCCGTCACTTTGAGTGACTTATCAAGTAAGAAAGGCAGAATAAAAATCATATCAACCAATCAATAATAAGCAAGCTCACGCCACTCAATGAACGTGGTCATTAAGTTAATTCATATTTCTGGGGGTGCGCAATCCCTCCGATCATAAACGAATCCAATTATCCGTGCTTGCACCCAGGCAAACTCCCCCTGCCCCTTGCCCCCCACTCCACCCCCAAATCCAAATTTAGACAAACCGGATATTTGTGGAAATGCAGCTGCCGGGTTGTTGAAGGACCCAACTAAGCTTGTGTGAACAACACCTGGGAATCCGCCAGTCCTGTTTTCACTTCAGCGGTGAAGTGCAAGCACTGAAGAGCTTTCGAAGTGATGACCTTGGAGAGGGAGGGGGGGAGAGGCATGGGATGGGGCAAGGGTGCCCTTCTCATGAATGCATAAGTGGATATTGGGGGGGGGGGTGACCTCCAACCCGTGGAACAGAAGTTGCCTTCAGAAGTTGTGGGAGCTTCATCCCTGGAGGCTTTCAAGAAGAGACTGGACTGCCTTCTGTCAGAAATGGAGTAGGGTCTCCTGCTTGGAAAGGGGGTTGGACTAGATGACCTACAAGGTCCCTTCCGACTCTTGTTAATCTCCGGCTCCTGGATGGACGGAATCTGGAGCTGGGATTTTGCTGCAGAGAAATGGGATTCAGCTACTACACTACTACAGCTACAATAATAATAATAATAATAATAATAATAATAATAATAATAATAATAATAATAATAATAATAATAATAATAATAATAATAATAATAATAATAATTTATTATTATTATTATTATTATTATTATTATTATTATTATTATTATTATTATTATTATTATTATTATTTATTGGATAATCTTTAGTGAGATTCACAGCCTTTGAGGCTGGTTAATAGCTCAGCAGCTCGAGTCCTAACCAAGGACCTAGGAACTGTTAAGGTATCGTCGGAGGATGTAAGCTGTTCCGAGTAAGGTGGTTTTTTGTAGAGTCAAAATGTTCAAGTCCGGCAAATTTAGAATTTCTAAATAGCGGGGTAGCCCTTTGGGTATTGCTCCGAGGGCTCCAATTACAATCGGGACAACACACGATTTCTTTTTCTTTTTTATTATTATTATTATTATTATTATTATTATTATTATTATTATTATTATTATTATTATTATTATTATTATTATTATTATTATTATTATTACACCAATCCTGGTTTAGCATTCCTGGCCTTTTGTCCCAAGAAACCCCAAATTCCAAGCGTGGCCCCAATCCTGCCTGGGGGGGGCACTCGGAAAAGGTCTTTTCTCCTTCCGGCCGGCGACCCCTCCCTCACCTGTGCAGCACTTACCTGCGGCTCTGCTGTGGGCTGCAACCATCTTTGGTTTTGCAGCAGTTTTCCATGGGGGGGAGGGGTACGAAGCAACTCCAGGAGAGGAAAGGGAAAGTTGAGGAAGAGGCGAATGGAGCCTCCCACATCAGAGGCAGTCTATCTTTGAAAGCCATAGGGCAGGGGAAGGGTGCTTAGTTCTAATTTTCTTTTTTTAAAAAGCCCCCGTTTTCTGGTTGCCAGTTAAGGCTGGAAGTACTTGAAATTGCCTTGAGAAAGGCAATTTCTCCTTTCCCCTCCTTTCTTCCTTCCTTCCTTCCAACCAACCTATCTCTCCTCCCTCCCTCCTCCCCCTCCCCTTCCCCTTCCTTTCTTCCTTCCTTCTCTCCCTCCTTCTTTTCTTTCCTTTCCCTCCCATTTCCCCTTTCTCCTTCCTTTGTTCCTTCCTTAGTTCCAACCAACTCATCTCCCATTCTTCCCTCCTTTCCCTCCCCCTTTTCCTTCCTTCCTTCCTTCCCTTGCTCCCTCTTTCCTTTCCTTTCCTTTCCTCCCTCCCTCCCTTCCCCTTTCCCCTTCCTTCTTTCCTCCCTTCCTTCGTTCCAACCAACCTATCTCTCCTCCCTCCCTCCTTCCCCTCCCTCTTTTCCCTTCTTCTTCCCCCCCTCCCCCTCCCCTTCCTCTTTCCTTTCCGTTCCTTTCCTCCCTCCCTTCCCCTTTCTCCTTTCTCCTTTCCTTCCTCCGTTCCAAATTCCTTCCCCTCCCTCTTTTCCCTTCTTCTTCTGTCCCCTTCCCCTTCCCCTTCCCTTCCCTTCCCCTTTTCCTTTCCTTTCCTTTTCCCTTTCCTCTTTCCTTTCCTCCCTCCCTTCCCCTTTCTCCTTCCTTCTTTCCCTCCTCTGTTCCAAATTCCAACCAACGTATCTCTCCTCCCTCCTTCCTTCTCTTCCCCCTTTTCCCTTCTTCTTCCCTCCCTCCCCCTCCTCTTTCCTTTCCTTTCCTTTCCTTTCCTTTCCTTTCCTTTCCTTTCCTTTCCTTTCCTTTCCTTTCCTTTCCTTTCCTTCCCTTCCCTTCCCTTCCTTTCCTTTCCTTTCCTTTCCTTCCCTTCATTTCCCTTCCCTTTCCTCTTCCCTTTCCTCCCTCCCTTCCCCTTTCTCCTTCCTTCTTTCCCTCCTTCTTCTTCTGTCCCCTTCCCTTCCCTTCTGTCCTCCTGGCCGCCTCTTTCCTCCCCTCCCCTCCCCTCCCTTTCCCCGGCGAGGGCCGAGCGTAGAGTCACACCCATCCCGGGCTGAGTTACAAGAGCCGCAGCAGGGCGGGGAGCGCCCCACTCGCTTCGTTCCCGCGGCAGGACTCAGTCAAGGAGCCCGCTGGCCAGGGCTCGGTCGCCGCCACCAGGAATCCAGGAACCGGTCGGGGGTCGGGGGCGTTACACCGGGACGGCGCCTGGAATGGCCGTGCTGGGCAGCTGAAAGCCACGGACCGACAGGTGAGGGCGGGGGGCGCGGCTGGGGGGACCCCGGAGCCCCCTTGCAGTGGGGGTGGGGGGTGGGGGGGGACTCTGGGGCCAGCTGTCCCCCCCCCAAAAAAAGTCACGCGCGGCTGCAAGATACCAGGCGGGCGCCCACTTGGAGACCCCTCCCCATTGGGGGTGCAGCCCTCCCCCCTAATAAGGGGCGCCCCCCTCCCTCCTGGCCGCCCCCGGGCACCGCCCTGACCAGTGGGAAAGTTTGGCCCCGGGGGCGAGAGGGGGGCACTGGAGGGGGCTTCGGGCAAGAGACTTTGTCCGGCTTGGGGTGTGTGTGTGGGGGGGTCCCCGTCTTCCCAGAATCTTCGGACTGATCAGAAAGAGGGGAGGGGGTTGCAGAGATGCTGGACGTGCCCCCCACCCACCCCCGCAGCCCTGGGGGTGGGGAGGGGGCTTGAACCTGGAACGGGAAAGGGACCCCAACCCATCTCGGTTTAGAAAGCAAGCGGGGTGGCCTCGCCAAAGCCCCCCAACCCTTCCATGCAGGGGCGAGCGGGCAGGTGGGCTTCCTTTTTTTTGGAGTGGGGGGGGAGGGAGACCCTCGGGATGATGGACCCGTCGGAGAAAAGTTTGGGCAACCGAGCACGCGAAGGGCCGGAGCTGATGTGGCTGGCCGCGCCAGCAAGGCGTTGGCTTAATCCGGAGTGACTCCGGTTCGGGTGGCGGGTTTTCATGGCATTCTCAAGGAAAGGGGGGGGGAGACACCCGTGGGGTTCCACGAAGCGGGGACCTTCTCCACCCTCTCTCCCTCCCTCCCTCTCTCCCTCTCGGGACTGGCGTTCCTTTTTTCCGCGTGTGCACTTCGGGACAGGGCGCGGCTCTGGGTTTAGCCTTCGCCCCGGAGTTGCGGAACGGGGCGGCCGCAGGTTGGCAGCTGTGCCCGAAGAGCCAGAACCAAAGGAGTTTCGGAGGAGGGGAAGGGGGGCTGGGAACGGGCTGGGACCCCCCTCCTTTTCCTTTGCAAAGCCCCCACCCCTCACCCCACCCCAAAAAACTCTCTCTTTTTTTTGCCGGAGTGACTCCGCTCCAACTTCGCTTTGGAAGAGCCGAGTCGAGAGACGGAGAGAGAGAGAAAGAGAAAGAAAGAGAGAAAGAAGAGAGAGAGAGAAAGAGAGAGAGAGTGAAAGAGAGAAAGAGAGAAAGAGAAAAAGAGAGAGAAAAAGAAAGAGGGAAAGAAAGAGAGAGACAGATCCCCACTCCCCACTATCCTCCATTCCCCACTATCCGGTCAGAGCTGAAGAAGCTTCTTGGATGAGAAGCAAAATGTCTTCAAACGGAAAAAAAACCCCAAGAAAGTCCAGTTGTCTCCTGAACCCCCCCCCCAAAAAAAGCACTTTTGGGAGAGAGAGAGAGAGAGAGAGAGAGAGATGTTTGGTCGGTCTCGTGGGAAGCCCAGCGGCCCCACCCTACCCGCCCCCTTCCCTTCCCTTCCCTTCCCTTCCCCTCCCCACCCCACCCCACCCACCCATTCGCGCCTTCGTTTTTTCTTTTGCAAATTTGTTTCTCTCTCTCTTTTTTCACCCCTTTGCTTATTGCAACTGGCCTGAATGTGGATTGCGGGGCGGGGGCTGGCTCCTTGGCTGGGGCTGGGCCCCCTCTGGGCGGGGAAGCGCTCCCCCCCTCTCCCCCTTCCCCTCCCCTCCCCTCCCCGCCCTTGGGCCCCCGCCAGCCCTCTGGAATGCGCTGGGTGGAAAGACTGACGAAGGCCAGCCACGCTCGCTTGTAGGGGAAGGGCCAAGCCCATCATAAAAAAAAGGCTTGGGGAGTGGGGGGGGGGGGGCTCTGATCTAGGGAGAGGGAGGGGGCGAGTGTGGGGGGGAGAGCAGAAGCCCAGGGAATCCCCAAGAAAGGAGGGGCGAGCCAGAAATCGGCCAGCGCGGATTCACACGCCCCCCGAAACCCAAACGGGGTGCAAAATCAACGAAAAAGAAGGAGAGAAAGAAAGGAACGCGTTAGGAAGAAAAAAAAGAAAAGAAAGCTGGGATTGCATAAGATGTTGGACCCCTCCCAGAGTTAACAGGACACCCTAGCTGGGTTTATTTTCATTGATCTATTTTTATTGATGTGATTTAGAGGCCGGAGAGATGCAGTGTAAAAGCTAAAAGAATTAGGGGGGGACGTGATAGCAGTATTCCAGGATTCGAGGGGCTGCTCCAAAGAGGGAGGGGGGGTCAATTTATTTCCCAAAGCACCGGAAAGCAGGATAAAGAAAAAAAATGATTGGAAACGAATCAAAGAGAGAGAAGCACGCTGGAATTAAGGAGGAATTTCCTAACAGAGAGGACAATTCACCAGTGGAACAGCTTGCCACCAGAAACCGTGGGCGCTGCATCACTGGAGGTTTTTAAGAAGAGACTACTAGGCAGTCACATGTCTGAAATAGTATAGGGTCTCCTGCTTCAGCAGGGGGCTGGACTAGAAGACCTCCAAGGTCCCTTTGCAGCTTCTATTCTATTCTAAATTCAAAGAGTTGCACAAACCGAAGTTCAAATAAGGGAAGAATAAAAAGGGGCTTTTGCAATCACCCAGTTCAGAAGATCTGAAGAGAGCCACTAGATTTTGATAACCCCAAGGGTGGGGGCTACACAGATCTTGCAGGGGGAGAGATTTTTCCAGAAGCCAGGAATTGCTTAAGAGGAGGCAACCTCACAACCTCCTCCAACCAGAAATCTTTTTCCCCCCTGCTTTAACTGAGGTGTTGTGTGAACTCAGCCGATAGGAATCTTTTGATCTGCAGGGCTGGCGTAGAACCTGGTTGGTCTTGGTCAGCATCGAAGTACTACAAAGTACCTCGCGGTGCAAAAGTTAGGCCGTGGAACTCCCTGCCACTTGATGTGCTTCTCTCCCTATATATTTTTGACCTCTTTAGTTAAGAGCAGTCTGCTAGGGCGAAGACTTTGGGATCAAAAGGGGTTGGAAACGGTGCAGAGGTGCTGTGAGGAGGAGTCCGGAAAGATTCGGGGCGACGATATTTTGAATGGATGGGTTTGTTTTGGTTGCCCGAGGGGGTCATGGAGCATTTGAGGAATCCATGGGTTTTATGTTTGGGAGGGAAGAGGGGGTTCGGTGTCCGGTTGCGGACAGGGAGACCCCTTGCAAGTGCAGGATGAGTGTTTTGTAGGGTGAGGGCAGCTCCTGAAATCAGTCGAATTCACACAATTGTCATGGAAGCTTTCGAAACTGAAGTTGCACAATGTAGAATTTGGATGGGCTCCCAGCTGAGACAAACTCTCCAATTTCACCCACCCTGTTTCGTCCGAACAGAACAGCCGGATTCCGACAAAACCCTTGGAATTTCGGACAACTTCAAACCGAGCCCAAAACTGTCCGTCGCTAAGCGAGACCATGATTTACCCTGAGGCTTGCCCCCTCCCCTCCATTTTACGATCTTTCCTGCCATATTTGTTAAGTGACTCACTCACTGTAGTTGTTCAATTAGTCACACAGTTGGCTTCCCGTCGCAAAATGGGATCACGGGAGCCTGGGGTACGCTGCAGCCGTCATAAATACGAGCCGGTTTGCCAGGCGTGCGAATCGCGGGTCTGTTAAGGGATGCTGCCACCATCATAAGTGTGAAAAACGATCCTCTGTCACTTTTTTTCAGTGCCGTTTTCAAAGTTACTTAAAGGAACGAGTTTTCAGTGGTCTATCTTTAACCTAGATTAGCATGTCGTGCAAACTTAATCCGAGTTTTGTCTTGTTTTTGCTCTTTTTCCTTCCCTTCTTCTTTTCCCAATCTGTGACTCGCCTCCCGGGACAGGGTTTTGGGTTTTTTTTGCCTTGCTCTTCAAGACCGTAAAATAAGTTTGCCATAGATTGTGGGCCTACTCTGCAGGGTGAGCTGTTGTGTGGCTTGCCAAGACCTCTTCCGAGAAGGAGAAGAGGGTATCTGTGTGTGTGTGACTTTTACGGAATGGGTGTGCGTAGCGATGTGGTCGGGGCGTCCTTGAAATGGGGGCAGCGACGCCCCAAATATTTACGGCGGCACAACAGCAGCGGAATGGAATGGATTTCAATCAGGTATCCTCAGTTCTTTGGCCCAGGAGGACCGTTGGGCTGTGGATTATGGATGCTGGAGTCCAGATTGGCAAGAGGAGGGTCAGATCTTTCGCACCCTGAAAAATTGCTCTAGTTATCTCCATTTTCCAACCTTGTCCGTGAATGCCACATTTCCTTCTGCATTTGCTACCTGGGAAATTGCTCTCTTTTCAACCGCCCTACGCTAAATAAATAATAATCCTCTTTTTTTTAACTGGGGCAGACTGGAAGAGTCTGGTTCCTCCCCCCCCCCCCCGCCTTCCACAGTCCAGTTTCCCACCGCCGGGCCTGGAGCTGCCTGACACTCTCTCTGGGCCCTGGGCCTGCCAACTCCATTGCCACTTTCTGCTGATGCCACGAAAGCTGGAACTGAATGTTTTGAACGCTGCTGCCTTGCATTGAATTCACTGCCTGCTTGTCTTGCATTTTGTTTCTCCGGGCTGGCTGGCACGGAGGGACGTTGCCAGGTTTTCGGCTTTCCACTCGGTCGGAATGGCTGCCCATGAAACGGGGGGTCCGGAGGGGATGGGTGGGCAGACGCCTCAGGCCTGTTCCCGTAAACACGCCCTCCCTCGTTCTTTTTATTTGGTCTTGCTCTGCCCGACAGAGAGAAGGGATGGGATGAAGGTTCTTGCTTTGTTCCAAAATGATGAAATTGAGGGTTGGCGCCAGAAGGCCGAGACGCCCGAATTTTGACCCAAAAGGAGAGGAGACAGAAACTGGACGATTTAGAAAAGAATAACAGAGTTGGAAGGGACCTTGGAGGTCTTCTAGTCCAACCCCCTGCTTAGGCAGGAAACCCTACACCACTTTAACTTTAACTTTAACTTTAACTTTAACTTTAACTTTAACTTTAACTTTAACTTTAACTTTAACTTTAACTTTAACTTTAACTTTAACTTTAACTTTAACTTTAACTTTAACTTTAACTTTAACTTTTTACTTTTTACTTTTTACTTTTTACTTTACTTTTTTACTTTACTACTTTTTACTTTACTTTTTACTTTACTTTATTGTCATTGCACCTCGTACAATGAAAGGCCATCTTCAGTGTACATTATGCACAGTGGTGGGTTTCAGTTTTTTTTACTACGGTGGGTGTGGCATGGTGGGTGTGGCAGGGGAAGGATACTGTAAAATCTCCATTCCCTCCCCAATCCAGGGGAAGGATACTGTAAAATCCCCATTTCCTCCCAATCAGCTGGGACTCAGGAGGCAGAGAATAGATGCGGACGGGACCAGTCAGAATTTTTATTACCGGTTCTTGGAACTACTCAAAATTTCCGCTACCCGTTCTCCAGAACTGGTCCCCACTTCTGATTATGCATAAGCAAACTATAAAAAAACACTATAAAAATAAAACAGAAGCACACCACATTTTATACAAATGAATTTTAAAAAAACCCTGATATTGCCTTCATATTGCACTATATGCAGTAGAATTCACTATAGTTTCCGCTCTGGGATAAAAGCTGTTTTTCAGCCTGTTGGTCCTTGTTTTTATTTTATTATTTTATTTATTGTTTTCAGCTTCAGTGAGGCCTTCTGATTTGTGTAGGCTTTGTCGGCCCTGGGTTTTGCATCACCTTCCGCTTAAGTCACCCCAGGCAGAAAACTGGCACGTGGGAGAAAACGTGAAAGAGCAACCTCCTTAACGGACTGCTTTTCCACGCATGGGGCGGGTACAAAAAGAGGAACAGAAGAGCCCCCCAAAAAAGGGGCTCCTTTGCACCGAGTTATTTATTTATTTTTATTTATGGCGTTTAAGGAGTCAGCCATCTCACCAATCGAGCACCTCTGGAAAGCTAGATGGAAGTCTTGCCTTGCCCCTCTCATTTTTTTGCAGGCAGCTCCCCGTTATTGTAATGTATTGCAATGTCAACAGAAGTGCTGAGTTTTTAATTAAGGCAGCTGAGATAAGGACCAGATGAATTAGGGGTATCCTGCAAGGAAGATTCACTTCTCTGATGGCTGCCCTGCTTGTAGGATCACAGGGTCTAGGATCGCTGCATTTAACTTTCCATTTATTTTAATCCTGGAACCGGATGGTGTATTCTATTTTTCTTTTTGTATTATTGATAAGGTTCTATTCTATTCTATTCTAATCAATTAACAAACTTATTCTAGTCTACTCTACTCTAGTCTATATTCTCTACTCCACTTCATCTATTGTATTCTATTCTATTTTTATTTCTATTTCTATTATTTCTATTCTATATTCCATTTCATTCCATTCCATATTTTCTTTTCTATTCTATTCTATTCTATTCTATCCTATCCTATCCTATCCTATCCTATCCTATCCTATCCTATCCTATTCTATTCTATTCTATTCTATTCTATTCTATTCTATTCTATTCTTTTATTTTCTCTTCTCTTCTCTTCTCTTCTCTTTCATTTCCTATTCCATTCCATTCCATTCCATTCCATTCCATTCCATTCTATTCTATTCTATTCTATTCTATTCTATTCTATTCTATTCTATTCTATTCTATTCTATTCTATTCTATTCTATTCTATTCTATATTCCATTCCTTCCATTCCATATTTTATATTCTATTCTTTTATTTTCTTCTCTCTTCTCCTCTCTTTCATTTTCTATTCCATTCCATTCCATTCCATTCCATTCCATTCCATTCCATTCCATTCCATATTTTCTATTCTATTCTATTCTATTCTATTCTATTCTATTCTATTCTATTCTATTCTATTCTATTCTATTCTATTCTATTCTTAGTTTGTTTCATGCACGTTTTAGGGGCCATTTTTTTCCTCCCCTAAAGTCCTCGACTTACAACCATCCATTTAGTGACCATCCAAAGTTACTACAGCACTGAAAAAGTAACTGGCGATAGCCATGTTTCACCCAACCACACGGTCATATGTGATCAAAATTCGGATGTTTGGCCACTGACCGTCGCTGTGTCCCCCCTCGGAGTCACTTGATCTCCTTTTGCGACCCTCTTGACAAGCAAAGTCAATGGGGAAGCCAGATTCACTTAACAACATGTGACTAACTTAACAACTGCGGTGATTCCCTTAACCACTGTGCCGAGCAAAGTCGTAAAACCCGCTTAGCGACTGAACTGAACTTGCTTAGCAGTGGAAATTATGGGCTCCATTGCGGTCGTAAGTTGAGGACGTTCTGTATCCATTTCTTCCCCTTCCCTGTGCGTTCTTTCTTTTATTATTGTTATTATTATTTTTTGCATGTAGATTTTTGCCTGTTTTGTTTCTTTTTATTTTTATTTTGCTCCCGCAGTAGTCCTTTTAGAAGCCCCCCATCTTCTCGGCTTGCAAAAATCTGCAGAGGTTTGGGGTATATATATATATATATATATTATTTTATTATTTTATTTATTATTTAAATTTCTATACCGCCCTTCTCCAGAATAGGACTCAGGGCGGTGAACAGCCGGAGTAAAAAACAATACATACAAAATTTAAAAACAATTTAAAATAATTAAATATTATTGGCCGTAAATTAAAATAACCCAATTTAAAATCAATTTAAAATTAACTCAAGCCAGCCCCGCTAGTTGAAATAAATGGGTTTTCAGGGCCTGACGAAAATATATATATATATATATATGTTTTTCTTCTAGCCAGGTTTTCCCTACGTAACCAAGGTTTTTCTGCAGCACCAGCTCAGTAGAATCACATCCACTCGATTCTGGGCTTTTTTCTTTTCTTTTCTTTTCTTTTTTTCTAACAGCTAGCAAGCTCTTCCTGCTAGGTGGGAGACCTAAATAGATCTATTTCTAGCTCGTTTGCTTTCATCAGTAGGCCACACCCATATCTTATATATGTGTATATATATATATATATGTATGCATATTCTTTCTAGCCAGGTTTTACCTACGTAAGCTAAGATGTTCTACAGCCCTGGTTACTTAGCTTACGTAGGTAAAACCTGGCTAGAAAGAATATGCACATAAAAGCCTACGAAAAAGAAAAAGATATATATTTATATATATATATATAGGTAAACCTAAGTTAGTTTCTGGTCTTCACTCTGCTCTTCGAAATATGCTGGTCTACTTTGCCTCTCAGCTGTCGCTCCTTTTCTGCCGTGACGGGTTTGCTCCGAAAAAGAAGGCAGGGAAGGGAGGTTACATTAGTTTGCGGTCAAACGAGGCGCATCGTACGCTGGCATCCTTTTCGAAAACAAAATGATCTCCCTCTCCTGATCCCACCTTACTCAAAATGCCCTCAGCTTCCTTCTCACATGATGCTTTCCTGGTTTGCCTTCCCTAAAAATGAAAAAAGGGTAGTTGGGTTCAGTAGTTAGAGACCCCCCCTCCCCCAATTTCAGGGTTGCAGAAAATGCTCTAAAAAGCTTTTGATATACCACCGGCATTCGTCCGTCTGTCCGTCCTTCCATCCAAAGCGGGACAGGGGGGGAGCTTCGCGAGGCACGAGGTTGCCCCACGTGAGGGAGACCAGGAACGGATTCTGAAAACGCTGCAAAATTGTGATTATTTTTTTCCGGGATCCTCGTCCAAGATTTTTGTCGATATTGCTTTGCAGAAAAGCTTGCCAGTTTTTTTTTAAAAAAAATAAGGATAATAATAGTAGTAGTAGCAGCAGTAGTAGTAATAATAGTACCGTGAGTAGTAGTAGTATCCTGTTTGCAGGACATTCAGAAGGTGGTTCGTGTCCCGTTTGGGAATTTGCAAAAGTTGCATTCACGATTTGTTTTTGTTTTTGTTTTTTGTTTTTTTTAAATAAAAAAGGCATTACGGATAATCCTCGATTTACAATTGGGCTGAAAATTTCTGTTGCTAAACGAGACAATTGTTAAGTGAATTTTGCTCTATTTTACTATCCTTCTTGCCACCGTTGTGAAGTGAATGACAACGGTTCAGTGGTGGGACTCAGCCGGTTCGCACCACTTCGGGGGAACCGGTTGTTAACTTTCTGAGCAGTTTGGCAAACTGGTTGTTGGAAGAAATCATTAGGGCAGAGAACCGGTTGTTAACTTACTTGAATCCCACCACTGCAGCAGTTGTTAAGTTAGTTACGGTTGTTAAATGAATCTGACTTCCCCAATGACTTTGCTTGTCAGAGGTCGCAAAAGGGGGACATGGCAACCGTCATAGACCAGTGGCCAAAATTGTGGAAACCTTTTGGGAAAAGTGTATTTTCTAAAACTAGCTAAGAACACCACTTTTTTTTGGAGTAGTACCATAAAATTATATATCAATGGAAAGATAATTTAATCCAGAATGTAATGCAATAACTTTTATGAAGGATTTGCTATTAGAATAGCAGTTACAGTATAAAGAAGAAAAGTGAAACACAATAGAAAAAACGAGAGATAGAAAAATGATCCCCATAGAAAAAATGAGATATGCAAAAATGATCCCCATGTCAGTTAATCCTTAGTTGGGTAATCTTTAGCATGACAACGTCTTCCCATGGAGTGAACCAAGCCTTTTACTTCTGCAGCTGTTCTCATGTGAAACCAAGATCGAATGATGGCTTCTATTAACTGGGTTTTATTGCTGAGTCGCTTCTGACTAACCAGTTTCTTTAGTCGGCTCCATAGATTTTCCATTGGGTGAAGGTCTGGGCTATTCCCAGGCCATTCCAGCAGTGGAATAGGATTATCTTGAAACTCCAAAATAAAAGTGGTGTTATTAGCCATCAAACCTCAAAAATGCACTTTTCCCAAAAGGTTCCCACAATTTTGGCTACTACTATAAATATGAATCAGTGTCAAGTGTCCGAATTTTGATCCCATAACCATGGGGAAAATGCCGCAACGGTCTTAAGTGTGAAGTTCGGTCCTAAATCCTCTTTTTCTCAGCGCGGTTGCAACTTCGGCCACTAAACAAACCAGTCGTAAGTCGAGAACTAGCTATATTCGGATTTTCCTAGCTTTGACTGAATGCCACCCAGATCCCCCGACCTCCCACAGACAACAAAGAATCTTATTCCGCACCTTTTTCTAAGCTCCGGTGTAAAGGATATGTTTGCATTGCTGTGGCTTCCTGCGGGTCATGTACTGCAACCATGAGGACCAGAAACTTGACGAAAACAAAAAACAACAACAACGCAAAGAAGAATCTCGGGGTGAATGAATTTGCTGAGCCAAGTTGCATTTTTGCAGACAGTGTGTTCCTTAAAAAGGAATTTGAAAGGATGGCTTAAAAAGGAAGCCATTCTCTTGGGGTATTTCCTCAAGCTTTACAAATTGACACAAGGTGTGTAAAAAGAACTACGGCCTACATAATGGCTTTCTCTTCTTTTTTTTAATGGGCATACCAACAATGACAAAAAAAAAAACCCACCCATTTTTCTTGATATTAAGTTGTGAAATATAATGGCTTTTCTTTGCCTCGGTCACCTGTGTCGAAGGGTGAGAGAACCGAGGATAGACGTCTTTTGCATCGAGAACAAATAAAATGCATCTTGGAATTCTACCTCTGCATCTCCAGGAAGTCCTCGACTTACGAGATTTCATTTAGTGACCGTCCAAAGCTGCAACGGCCCTGAAAAAAAACGCGACATCCTCATTTTTTTCAGTTAAAAACCTTTGAAGCCTTCCCACGATCGTACGGTCGGCAACTGGTTCCTACTTAACGACGGTCCTGAGGTCACACGATCCCCTTTTTGTGACAAGCAAAGTCAAGGGGGGAAGCCAGCTTGACTTAACAACCGGATTGCCCCCTTAACCGCCACAGTGATTCATTTAACGACGGTGGCAAGAAAAGTTGTAAAATGGGGCAGTCTCTCACTTAGCAGGAGAAGTTTTTGGGCTCAATCGTGGTCGTTAACTCGAGGACTACCTGTTAGAAAGCCCGACTAGGTGGCTCAAGTGGCTAAGACTCTGAGCTTGTCGATCAGAGAGGTCGGCAGTTTGGCGGTTCGAATCCCTAGTACAGGTCTCCTAGGGGGTTGGACTAGATGACCTCCAAGGTCCCTTCCGACTCTGTTACTGTTACAAAAGCTAGGTAGCAGCTCAGGAAAGAATGTGGCAATACAGTAAGTGTATTATGCAATACACTTAATTGCATAATTCTTTGCATGATAAATATTGTTTTTCTTACACAAACTGGGATTGGTTTGAATTATTTTTACCATTCAAATTATATTTCCTCTTTTTCTGAACAATGCCAGCTGCTTTGCAGGGAGTCCCGCCTGAAAGTAGAGGTTACAGGTAGTCCTTGAGTTACGATCACAATGGACCCCCCCTCCCCTGAATTTATGTCGCTAAGTGAAACACATGTTAAGTGAGTTTGCTTCCCCCATTTTACGACTTTCCTTGCCACCGTTGTTAAGTGAACCGCTGCATTTGTTAGGTGAGTCACACGGTTGTAAGTGTGAAAAACGGTCCTGAGTCACTTTTTTCAGTGCCATTGTAACTTTGAGCAGTCATTAAACAGGCAGTTGCAAGTAGAGGACTATCTGTACCCCCTGAGCTAAGTCCATCTGAACTTCAAAGAGTGGCTATAGAGAACTGGACGTAACTTGAGGTTCACTAAATGAACGGCTGTAAGTCGAGCACTAGGTTGTCCTCGATTGACGACCACAATAGAACCCCCCAATTTTTGGGTTGCTAAGCAAGACAGTCGTTAAATCAGTTGTATACCTTTTTTTGGCCACCGTTGCTAAGCGAATCACTGCGTTCCTTCAGCGAATCTGAGTTCCCCCAACGAGTTTGCTTGTCGGAAAGCAGCTGGGAAGGTTACAAATGGAGATCATGTGATCCCAGGAGGCTGGGAAGATCCTAAATCCGTGGCGGTTGCCAAGCGCCCGAATTATGATCACGTATCTGTACAGATGCTGCAACCGTTCCGTGGAAAAAAAATAACTCTAGTACACAGTCAAAACAGACAGTGTCATTTTAATATACTTTGGATTAACAGTTCCTATAATATATACATTATATACATATATAGGTCTTTGGTTATTCGGGTTTTCTCCCGCGTAAAATTGGAGGTGTCTTGGCAAAGTTTCGACAAAGTCTCATTCGTCATCTTCAGGTTGGTGTTTTCGGCTTCGTGCTACTAGGAGCAATGTGTGTGATCGCAGCTGTTTCTTCCTTTTAACTGCCAGTGGGGGTGTGAACTGATTGGGTGGGAGATATACATCCTCAACTTCCTTGTGTATATTACCTATTTTTGTTTCTGTTGTCTATCCACCTATACCCGTGATGGCGAACCTATGGCACACGTGCCACAGGGGGCATGTGGAGCCATATCGGTGGGCACGCGAGTTCAGCTCCGGCACACATGCGTGCAACGGCCAGCTGATTTTTGGGCCTTCCGGGCCCACTGGAAGTCGGCAAACAGGCCATTTCCGGCCTCCAGGGAGGTGGAGAAGGTCATTTTCGCTCTCCCCAGGCTCCTAGAAAGGCTCTGGAGCCTGGGGAGGGCGAAAAACGGGCATACTGGGCCTGCCGTGCCATCACATGCCAAAAGCGAGGGAAGCACATGGGTGGGTGGGTGTCACGCATACATGTGCGGGGACGGTGTGCATTGAATTATGAGTGTGGACACCCACACACACGAAAACCCCCTGCGCTTCACCCGCTTTTGGCGCATGATGGTATAGGCATCACTGACCTATATCATTTTTCCCAAACCGCATAATATCCCGAATCATCTTTTTCTTTTAATTCTTTTAATTCTAATTATTCATTTCAGCACATTCATATATTTTCCGCATAATCAATCCCTCTGGTGGCAAGTTACATTCCTTTCAATATTGCGCGAACGCAATTCTTGCTGCTGTTAGTATATGTAGGATCAAATATCTTATTTTTTTAAAAAAATCATATTTAGTTTTGAATATTCCCAGGAGAAATGTTTCCGGATTTAGCTCAGTTTGACAATTTATTAAGTCTTGTAGCCAATTTTGTATCTTGGTCCAATACTTTTTTGGGACATGGCCACCAGGTATGAAAGAAGGTACCATGGTACTGGTTACATTTCCAGCATTTGGGGCTTAGATTTGGGTACATTTTAGCCAGCCTTGCTGGAGCTAAGTGCCAACGAATCACTTTTTCAATACCATTATAACCTCGAATGATTATATTAAACAAATGGTTGTAAGCGGAGGACCAGTTCCGAAATTCAACACCGGGATGGCAATTCAGTGCCCGTATTTCTGAGCTGATTCTTTGAATTTTATCGACACCAACTGAGGTTTCCTTTGGCACCGTGACGGAAAGGTTCTGTCACGTAAAGTATTAGTACCGCTTTGCAAAGCCTTAGTAAGGCCACATCTGGAATCCTGCAATCAATTTTGATCACCAGACTACAAAAAAGATGTTGAGACTTTTGGAAAAAGTGCAGAGAAGAGCAACTAAAATGAAATAAAAGTACCTGGAGACTAAAACGTACGAAGAAGGGCTGCAGGATTTGGGTCTGGCTAGTCTAGAGAAAAGAAGGACTAGGGGTGACATGATAGCATCTTCCAGTATTTGAGGGGCTGCCACAAAGAAGAGGAAGGGGTCAAATTATTCTCCAAAGCACCTGAAGGCAGGACAAGAAACAATGGATGGAAACTAATCAAGGAGAGAAACAACCTGGAATTAAGGAGAAACTTCCTGACAGTGAGGACAATTAACCAGTGGAACAGCTTGCCACCAGAAATTGGGAGTGCTCCATCACTGGAGACTTTTAAGAAGAGACTGGACAGTCACTTATCGAAAATGGTATAAGATCTCCTGCTTGAGTAGGGGGCTGGACTACAAGACCTTCCAAGATCCCTTCCAGCTCCTGCTCCTGCTCCTGCTCCTACCCTACCCTAGCCTACCCTAGCCTGACTAGGTGGCTCAGCAGCTAAGACACTGAGCTTCTCAATCAGAAAGGTTGGCAGTTCAGCAGTTCGAATCCCTAGTACCTGTCTCCTGTGTGAGCAGGGGGTTGGACTAAATGACCTCCAAGGTCTCTTCCAACTCTGTTACTGTTACTGTCTTTGCTAGTTTTTTCATTGCTCAGTTTTGCTCTCATTCCTGAGATCTCTTACTGGTCTCCCATCCCAACCAAGACATGGTCACTTGAATGTAGGTATTCCTCAACTTATGACCACAACATCCATCGGTAAGGATGCAGTTGTTCAGTGAATCGTGCTCGCTTTTATGATGGTTGTTTTTTTTTTGTCACCGTCATTAAGCAAATCCAGCTTCCCCACGGACTTCAGTGCTCCGAAGCCCTCAGGGAAGATTGCAAATTATGGTCATGGGACAGCGGGACACTGCAATCGTGGTTAATTCAAGCTGGTTTATTTGTTTGCGTGTTTGTCTGTTTATATTTCGTACTTCTTAATCACCCGTTGGAGCTCTCGCCTCACAATCAGGAGGCTGTGAGTTCGATCCTAGGGAGAGGCAGATATTTCTCTCTCTGGGCACACTGAGAATATATCTGTCGAACAAAACTCAGCACTGGTGACAGGAAAGGCATCCGGCCGGTAAACACCCAGCTCCATTAGTTGCCCAGATTCCACCCAGCAAGGGATTATGAGGTCGTTAAATGAGGAGGAGGAGGATGACTTCTTAATCACCCGTCTCTCTCAGAGAGGGTCTCTGGGCAGTTGCTTTTGACCCTGTGACTGTGACGACCCCTTGCGTTGGTCATAAGTTCGAGGACTGGTTCTAAGTCACTCTTTTCAGCATTGTTGTCACTCCAGTCACTAAACGAATGAGTGTTGTAAGTTGAGGATTACCTCTACAGGCCCTTCCTGAACTGTAGGAATAAGTGAAGAAAGGAAGAAACGAGGTGAAACGGAGCTGATGAAACTCATTCAGTGCCTATTCAGACAACCAGGAGTGTTTGTGCCAGCCAGTAAAACCCTGCCACCCAAAATCTGAAAGGGTAAAGCCCAGATCTAGGCTTAGCTTTCAAATTCCTGTTAGATCCTGAGTATATTATATATAAATATGCAGTAACAACAGTAACAAAGTTGGAAGGGGCCTTGGAGATCATCTGTCCAACCCCCTAATTACGCAGGAGACCTGTCCTAGAGATTCGAACCGCCACACTGCCGACCTTTCTGATCGACAAGCTCAGCGTCTTAGCCACCGAGCCACCTAGTCACTCTATCCGCAAAGAAAAAGAAAGAAATCCGGCTTTGGTGTTTCTTTTTCTCATTGCAGGTTCCTAGTCCTCATGGTTCCCATTGTAGATTTGGAACCCTTTGGGTGAAATGCCTGCTAAAATCTCAAAAGCTTTTGGAAACGTTCTTGACGGAGATAAGATTGCCTATCGCCGGGGCAGCATCATCCTCGGTGTGCATAATTTTCACGCCCTGCCCCACGTAACCAGCTGAACCAGTTCCTCCTGAAACCCCCCCCCCCTCGCCCAGTTGTGGGCAAAATTATACAGCTTTCCGAAATCCTCTCGTTTTCTCAGAGGTGGCTCTGAAACGGAATGCAGGAAGCTGGAGGTGGATATATTTATTTTGGAGGAAGGGGAACTTCTGTTTGAAACGCGCAACGTTTCTCGAACTTGGAGGTGAGTGGACTTCAACTCCCAGAATTCCCCCCCCCCCCCGCCAAAGCCGGCATGTTTTAAACTGGGTTGCAACATTCCTGTTCGGGGTCTTTGCTGGCTTTGCAGGACCTTCCCCCCCCCCCCGCCCCAAAAATACATTTATAGCAAGAATGTGAATCTCCCAGGCCAGGCCTTGCTGTGGCTGGAGATTTAGATGTAATCGGGGTTAATAAATAAATAAATTTATTTTGGTAGTACAGTGGTCTAAAGCACCCTGTTATTAAGAACAGCTGCCTGCAATTACTGCAGGTTCGAATCTCGCCAAGGCTCAAGGTTGACTCAGCCTTCCATCCTTTCTAAGGTAGGTAAAATGAGGACCCAGTTTGTGGGGGCAATAAGCTGACTTTGTATAAATAAACAAAAGTATGAAGGCTATTGCTTAACGCATTGTAAGCCGCCCTGAGTCTCCGGAGAAGGGTGGCATATCAATCAAATTAAAAAAAAAAATTAATGAATAAATGCTTGTTTCTCCTGGGGCCATTGGTCCTGTAAAATTTGGATTGCAAGCATTCCAGTAAAACAGAGCCCTTTGGAATGTGTGAATGCAAATCGCTCGGTTTGGACCTAAAACAGGATTTTTTCCCTGTATGGTAGTTGGAGAAGATTGTTCTTCCTCTGTTTTAGGACATCAAAGGCAGAAATGGGAGTCATCTGGTCAGTTCCTGGAAAATCTGACGTCTTGGTTATCATGTAGCCTTCCTTCCTTTCCTTCCTTCCTTCCTTCCTTCCTTCCTTCCTTCCTTCCTTCCTTCCTTCCTTCCTTCCTTCCTCTCATCTCCTCTCCTTCCTTCCTTCTTCCTCTCCTCTCTTTTCCTCTCCTCTCCTCTCCCTCCCTCCCTCCTTCCTCTCCTCTCCTCTCCTCTCCTCTCCTCTCCTCTCCTCTCCTCTCCTCTCCTCTCCTCTCCGTCTCTTTTCTCTTCCCTTCCCTTCTCTCTTCCCTTCCCTTCCCTCTTCTCTTCTCTTCTGTACCCTTCCCTTCCCTTCCCTTCCCTTCTCTTTTAGAATAGAATTCTTTATTGGCCAAGTGTGATTGGACACGCAAGGAATTTGTCTTTGGTGCATACGCTCTCAGTGTACATAAAAGAAAAGATACATTCATCAAGAATCATAAGGTACAACACTTAATGATAGTCATAGGGTACAAATGATACAGGCAACAAAATTACAGTCATGCAGTCATAAGTGGGAGGAGATGGGTAGTGGGAACGATGAGAAGATTAATAGTAGTGCAGACTTAGTGAATAGTTTGACAGTGTTGAGGGAATTATTTGTTGAGCAGAGTGATGGCATTCAGGTAAAAACTGTCCTTGTGTCTAGTTGTTCTGGTGTTCTGGTCTAGTTTTCTTCCTCTTCTCTTCTCTTCTCTTCCCTTCCCTTCCCTTCCCTTCCTTTTCCTTCTCTTCCCTTCCCTCTTCCCTTCCCTCTTCTCTTCCCTTCTCTTCCCTCTTCCCTTTCCTTCTCTCTTCTCCTCCCTTCCCCTTCCCTCTTCCCTTCCCTTCCCTCTTCCCTTCCCTTCTCTCTTCCCTTCCCCTTCCCTCTTCCCTTCCCTTCCCTCTTCTCTTCCCTTCTCTTCCCTCTTCCCTTCCCCTTCCCTCTTCTCCTCTCTTCCCTTCCCTCTTCCCTTTCCTTCTCTCTTCCCTTCCCTTCCCTTCCCTTCCCTCTTCCCTTCCTTTTCCCTCTTCTCTTCCCTTCCCCTCTCCCCTCCCCTCCCCTCCCTAACACCTTTAAAGCTGCGCTTCATTGCTGTTCCTCACCAGGAACCCTTCAGATCTGGCAGGATTTCTTTGGGAAAGTTTTTTTGCCCAAATATGGAGGCCCAGGAGAAGATGCCTCCAGCAGAATCTTAAAGAGATCGGGGGAGGGAAGGAGCTTGGAAAACGTTTGCAAGGGTGGAAAGACCCACTGAATATGGGAGGGGGGGGAAGGCGGGATGCATGGATGGGGGGGAGATAACAGTGAGAATTTGGTGGTACAAGAAGACCAGGTGGGACGCTTTTGGGTGGGTGCTAGGACCCCCCCCCCACCATTTGCATAGCCCTGGCGTGGAGGTGAGCCTCTTTATCGACCTGATCAGCCTGTCTCATTCCAATCCTAAGTGGGTGTGAGAGAGGCAGGCACGGATTCGAAATCTTGTTCCCGTCGGAAAGAAGCTGCCACCCTCACAGCCAGGAACAAGCCAGGGCAGGTTTTTGCAACAAAAGCAGCGGGATAGGTCTGGTCAGGTTCTCGGCTCCTGCCCAGAGGCTTGCAAAGACGTGCAAAGGTGTGTTTGTGTGTGCCTGGGCTCACTGGGGGAGGAAGGACTGAGCACAATCTTCATCTTAACACCAGGAGTGAAGAGCAGAGCCCGAGGTGGGCTTATGCCTTGCAGTCCATTCTTCTGAAATGAGATTACTCCCCCCTTCCCCTTCAGTGCGGCGAGCAGTGTGCAAAGCTTGGTGTGTGAATGTGCACGTACAAGACCAACCTAGAATCCTGCATCGAGTTTTGGTCACCACACTATAAAAAAAGAGGTGGAGACTCTAGAAAGAGTGCAGAGAAGAGCAACCAGGATGATGAGGGGACTGGAGGCTAAAACATACAAAGAACGGTTGCAGGAACTGAGTTATGTCTAGTCTAGTGAAGAGAAGGACCAGGGGAGACAGGAGAGCATCTTCCAATATTTGAGGGGCTTTTGCAGAGAGGAGGAAGGGGGTCCAGCTATTCTCCAAAGCTCTTAAAAGCCAGACAAGGAATAATGGATGGAAATTGATAAAGGACAACCTAGTAATAAGGAAATATATTCTGACAATGAGAACAATCAACCCGTGGAACAGAAATTGCCTTCAGAAGTTGTGGGAGCTTCATCACTGGAGGCTTTCAAGAAGAGACTGGACTGCCATCTGTCAGAAATGGTGCAAGGTCTCCTGCTTGGGCGAGGGGTTGGACTAGATGACCTCCAAGGTCCCTTCCAACTCTGCTAATCTTCAGATACCGCAGGCCCTGTGGTTTTTTGTTTTTTTTTCATGGGCAGATCGGAAATTACAAGGCTTGTGACCTGGGTCGCCTTCTAGGACAAATGGGTGCCGTGGGTTAAACCCAGAAACCGGGAGGTCCTGAGTTCTAGTCCTACCTTAGGCACCGAGCTGGCTGGGTGACCTTGGGCCAGCCACTTTCTCCCAGCTCGAAGAAGGAGAAAGTGGCAAACCACTTCTGGAAAAACCTTGCCAAGGGAACTCCGAGAATTGGACCCCTTTGAAGGGATTTTTAAAAATAAAATGAAATCGAGGAAATAGAAAAAGAATACAAAAATAATAGAAATGATGCAAGGTTTCGGCTCGGTGGGGCGTGGCCCTGGTGTCTTCACCTTTTGCACAGAGGTGGGACTTTGATTTGGCAATGAAGGTACCCTTCCCGAATCTGCCCTCCGTGTGTGGGTTGGATTCCCTCCTGGGAACCTGGAGTCGAAATTCTGGTCTGTTTTGGAGAGCGACCAAGAGGGTAGCAATTCCTCCATGCTCCATGCCGCAATCTCGGAAGTGGTTCCAGAATTTCTGGCTCTTAAATCCTTCCAAAAAAACCTGTCGAGGCAGGGAAAGAAACAAAATCTTGGCTCTTCCCACACACAGCTTCGGCTTCCGCGATCGTTCTCTGTCGAAATCAACCAGTTCTGTGCTGAACTACAGGCTGTCCTCGGTTTACGACCGCCAACTGAGCCCAGAAATTTTATATTGCCGCCAAGCGAGACATTGGCTAAGTGCGTTTTGCATCGTTTTACGACTCTTCTTGCCCCGTTTGTTCAGTGAATCACTTCAGTTGTTTTAAACGAATAACCTGGTCGGAAACCTTTGCCGGAAAGTCACAAAAGGGGAATCACGTGAACCTGAGAGACTGCAATCAGAGGTGGCATTCAGCCGGTTCGGGAAAACCGGTAGCGGTGACTGGGCCCGCCCACACGCCAGGATGTAATGCCGTCCTATTTAGCCACGGCGTGTGGGCGGGCCCAGTCGCCGCTACCGGTTTTCAAGACCGGGTGGATGCACGGAAGATGCGCGAGTGAGCAAAGTGCATACGCGGGGCAAACCAGTAGTAAGAATATGTAGAAACCCACCACTGACTGAAACCGTCATAAATATGAACCGGTCATCAAGCATCCGAATGTAAATCAGGCAAGCATGGGGATGCTGCAACGGTCATAAGTGTGAAAAAAATGGCCGTAAGTCCCTTTTTTCAGTGCTGCTGCAACTTCGAACGGCCATTAAACAAATGGCTATAAGTCAAGGACTACCTATATTTTGTGTTGGTGTTTCAGACCAGAAAATGCATGCGTGTAGTTTTAAAGCTGGACTACCGTTTTGCTCTGTGCGATCTGAAGAGCTTTGTTGCTGTTACCATCCTACAAACCAGCATTTCCCAAACCTGAGTAAGTTACCCCACATTGGGTAAAAGTTTGCTGACACCTGAACCCAGAGCCTTGTTACCACAAGGACATTTAAATTGACTTAAGGATTGCCACATACAGTAGTGGTCAAAATGATGGAAACCTTTGGGGAAAAAATGTATTTTCTAAAACTAGCTAATACCGTCTTTCTCCGAAAATAAGACCCTGGTTTATATTTTTTTTGAACCCCGAAATAAGCGCTTGGCCTTATTTTCGGGGAGGTCTTATTATTTTGGGGCGCGTGGAGCAAGGTGGGGCTCCTCTTGCCGTCTTACCTGATTTCCAGCTCTGCGTTTAAATATTTTCGGGGAGGGCTTATTTTCGGAGGGGAGGATTATTTTAGCGCATGCACTCAAAAGCCTGATTGGGCTTATTGTCAGGGGGAGGTCTTATTTTCAGGTAAACAGGGTAGCATCACTTCTTTTGGGAGTAGTACCATAAAATTATATATCAATGGAAAGATAATTTAATCAAGAATAACTTTGATGAAGGATTTGCTATTAGAATAGCAGTGACAGTGTAAAGAAGAAAAGTGAGACACGTAGAAAAAAACGAGATATACAAAAATGATCACCGTAAAAAAATTGAGATATATAAAAATTATCACCATGTCAGTTAATACTTCATTGGGTAACCTTTAGCATGAATGACGGCCTTACGATGTCTTCCCATGGAGTGAACCAAGTCTTTTACTTCTGCAGCTGTTATCACGTGAAACCAAGATTGAATGATGGCTTCTATTAACTGGGTTTTATTGCTGGGTCACTTCTGACTAACCAGTTTCTTTAGTCGGCTCCATAGATTTTCAATGGGGTGAAGGTCTGGGCCATTCCAGCAGTGGAATAGGATTATCTTGAAACTCCAAACAAAAAAAAAAGTGGTGTTATTAGCCATCAAACCTCAAAAATACACTTTTCCCAAAAGGTTTCCACAATTTTGGCCACTCCTGTACAGTAAAATATATTTGTCAGACTTCGATGCTATCTCAAAATAAATGAATTTCCAAACTGCCAATCTTTAAGGAAATCTTTTCTTTAATTGAGCACTGCCACTGGATCATGACTCGATGTGGACAAGACTGACCTTTTGCCCCCCAATCCCTCCCTTTCCGATCCCCAAATCTCTGCTTCTCATTGGCTATCTCCCAAGTCATTCTTCAGACTTCTTGTCTCGTCATTTCCCAGGAATGTCTCCCCCCCCCCCTTTCATTTCCACGACAACCCGACTTCAAAGGGATTTAGCAGGCAAAAGTTCAGAGCTTATCTCTCTCTCTCCTCTGCTCTCTATGCCAGCGTCGAAGCGCTGACAATATTCAAACGTTTCCCAAAGTATTCATTCAAATAAATGAAATTGTCAGTGGTCATTTGTTGAAAGGATCACGCAGTGATAATTCTTTTCAAAATACAGGTTAGGACTGTTTGTTCAATGACCCTTCGGAGCTACGATGGTAATCAAAGTAGAGATTTATGACCAGTCCTTAGAATCAGATAAGTTTGATGAACCGTTTGGGGTTATGAAGGGAAAACAGATTGAGAAGCATTGCTTTGGACTTAGAATAGAATAGAATCACAGAGTTGGAAGGGGTCCTCGTAGGTCATCTAGTCCAACCCTCTGTTCAAGCAGGAGATTCTATACCATTTCTGACAGATGGCTGTCCCGTTTCTTCTCTCCACTCTCTTCTTTGTGTTTTCTTTCATAATTCTTGCAATAATAGAAATAGAGGCCCATTAATTGGTGATTAATTGCATGGTAGGTGGCCAGATATTTTGCTGGGAGTGCGGCGGGAGAGATGACAGGGTGTGCCTCCCTGAAGTTACCCTTGTTGAGTGGCGATGAGTGAGGTTTTTATTTTATTGATTTATGAAATGTTTATGCCATCCGTTTCCCCTATAAGACGCCTCTGGCCATGCTTATACATTATAAAAACAGAAACCGTATTTAAATAGTCAAGCTATGTAAATTAAAAATGTAAAACTAGATGAAAAGAGGATTAGGAGATGGACAGCAGAAGGATCTTCTTAGCCTGTCAATCACGTAAGACATTTTGAGGGAGGGAGGAAGGGAGGAAGGGAGGAAGGGGAAAGGAAGAGAGGAAAGGAAAGAAGAAAGAAGGCAAGAGAAAGAGGAAAGGAAAGGAAGGGAAAGGAGGAAAGGAGAGGAAAGGAAGAAGGGAAGGGAAAGGAGGAAAGGAAAAGAAAGGAAAGGAAGGGAAAGGAGGAAAGGACAGGAAAGGAAGAAGGGAAGGGAAAGGAGGAAAGGAAAGGAAAAAGGGAAGGGAAAGAAGGAAAGGAAGAAGGGAAGGGAAAGGAAAGGAAAGGAGGAAAGGAAGGGAAAGGAGGAAAGGAAAGGAGGAAGGGAAAGGAAGGGAAAGGAAAGGAGGAAAAGAAAGGAAGAGAAAGGAGGAAAGGAAAGGAAGAAGGGAAGGGGAAAAGAGGAACGGAAAGGAAAAGGAAATTCAGTTTAGTTTAGCTTAGCTTAGTTTCTTGGTCTGTTTGATTTGGGTTGAACTCTGTCTTATCAGGTAACTCTGGCTTTTACAGGGGAGGGATGGGAAATGCATTCTCCTAAACCAGCAACATATTTTGCAAAATCAGGAGCAGACATTCAATTGGGATCTGAAAATTCTTCATCTGTTTCTTTGGGTTTTTTCCAATGTCTTTTCCAATGCACCAAATTCAGTTTGTGGGACTCGTTTTTACTTATTTTTCTTTTTAAACTTTGCATTTAAAAAATGGACACGCTTTTATTTTTGTCCCGCTTTCCTTCCCCCAAATCTGGGCTCCTCCACGAGCAGAGCCCTTCTTGCCAACGTGTCCATTATAATAACTTCCATCAGTCTTCTGGCCACAAAGCTTCATTATGTCAATGGCTCTGTCCCCATTGGCCAAGCTGGCCCAGGAGTGGGCGTGGCTGTGATACAGCAGCCAATCAGCTTTGGGGAGTTGCTTCTTCCACACGGCCAAGTCTGGCGGTGACTTCTCTCATAGAGAACCTTGTGTTGTTGTTGTTTTCTTTAAGCCACTCTATCCATCTGACTCTTTTCCTTGGAGGACTGATAAGGCCGATCTGGCTCCTACTCTATGATTGCTTAGGCTTAGGCTCACAATTTTGGCTTGCAAGGGCCTCCGACCAGACATTCCAACCAGGTTTTGTCTGAATTGGCAATCTTGGCTATGATGCAAAGCTAGAATGTGATTTGTTGCACAGAGCCATTGTGCGGTTCTAAAAATAAGGTTTAAAGCAGGTTTCTCCAAAGTTGGCAACCTTAAGACTTGCGGACTTCAATTCCCAGAATTCCCCATGCTGGCTAGGGAATTCTGGGAATTGTAGTCCAGAAATCTTAAAGTTGCCAAGTTTGGAGACCCCTGCTTTAAACATTTTGCATATGTGAGATGAGTCCTGCTTATATATTTTCACGCGTGGTTTGAGAAGCAACTCTCAATTTTTTTTTGTTAATATAGATAATCCTCGACTCACAACCACCATTGGAATTGGGATTCCGGTTACTAAGCAATGCAGTCATTAAATGAGGCATCACATGACTGGAACTAATTTCATGACCATTTTTACCGTGGTCATTAAACAAATCACTGCAGTTGTTAAACAAATCTCGCTTTCTCCATTGATTTTGATGGCCAGAAGATGGCTGGAAGGGTCATAAATCATGGATCACGTGACCGGAGGACTTGGCAACCGTCGTAAGTGTGAGCTGGTTGCCAAGTGGTCCGACAGTCATAACTTTGAGGACGGGTCATTTTTTTCCAACCCCGTTGTAACTTCAAACGGTCAAATAATGGTCGTAGGTCGAGGAATCGATTTCCTCTGATCTATTTTCAATTCCCAAACTACGAAACTGAACCTTGGTTATCCTTTGACATGTTCAAAGTAATTCTTGGAGTAATTTTGAGTGCCATTTGACAATATTATGGTGGTTGTTTTTTTTTTTAAACGAATGCCTTGGCTGCATGTAGATTGTACAGAGAAATGGGTTATACTTTGAGAAAACGCTAGTGAAACTGTATTTTGGAAACAAAAATACAAACGATTGGATGTCTTTTGTACACGCAAACCTTGCAAAAATGTGATAGTCCAAGCGTGTACAACTCACGGACGGATGGATTTATATAGCTGCCCATCTCAGCCTGATGAATGGAGGGCTCACAGTACAAAACGCAAAAACAAGGCATAATCAAGCATTTCAGCGAAACTGCCATCCGTAAAGACTATAATCCGGTCACCGCCTGCGTTGTCAGCTTCTGCTGATAGCCATGCTCGTCCTTACATGGTTGATTTGCGCAGGACATTGGAGCATAATCTAATCCAGGGGTCTGCAACCTTAAGCACTCAAAGAGCCATTTGGGCCCGTTTCCCACAGAAAAGAAAACACCGGGAGCCACAAAACCCTTCCTGTGCCTGACTATTTCTTGAGTGGCCACAAAACTAGCCTATGTAGTTGAATTAAGCGTTCTGTTTTCTTCTGAAACTTTTCTTTTCTTAGATTTATCCATGGTTGACCTACCGGGGGGTTGAAAAGCTTAATAAATTGCGTGCCGGCGGGTGTCACACATTGGCGATTGTGACGCATATTTTGAGTGACGGAGCCGCAGCAAAGGGGTGAAAGAGCCACAGGTGGCTCTAGAGCCGCAGGTTGCTGATCCCTGATGTAACCAAGAGGCTGAGGGACCAAGCCACAGCAACAAACCCTGTCAAAAACCAACCCACCCTTTGAGCGTTGAATAAATGCAGTTTTGGGCTGACCCAGTTAAATACATTATCTAAAGAGAAGAAACTTAACATTTCTCTCAACATCTCTTGTGGGTACTCCATCACTAGAGGTTTTCAAAAGTAGACTTGGACAAACATTTGAGCGGGTTGGTATAAGGATTCCTGCCTTGAGCAGAGGGTTGGGCTAGATGACCTCCGAGGTTCCTTCCCAACTCTTTGTTATTCCGGATTCTGTAAGGCTAAAAAACCACAGTGTAGATTTGACCGGGGAATGACAATGGCTTGAAATATAAAACTCTTCCAACCCTATGATTCCAAGCCGAATCAATGGGAAGCCAGCTTTACATAGCAGCTGTGTTACGAACTGAACAGCCGCAAGCGACTCACTTAACAACAGTGGCAGGAATGGTCGTAAAGTGGAGCAAAACTCACTGAGCTTTGCTTAGCAAGGAAAATTTGGGGTTCAATTATGGTTCTGCCCTTGTGTTGGGTTCCTAGCATGACTGGTGTCGGATAACTGTGAGAAGAATCTTGGAGTCCTAGTGGACAATCCATTAAATATGAGGCATCTGTGTGTGGCGGCAGCCAAAAAAGCCAATGCATTCCAAAATTGCATTAACAGAGGGATTGAATCAAAGTCACGTGAGGTACTAATACCACTCTATAAAGCCTTGATAAGGCCACACCTAGAGTCCTGCATCCAGTTTTGGTCACCATACGATAAAAAAGATGTGGAGACTCTAGAAAGAGTGCAAAGAAGAGCAACCAGGATGATGATGGGACTGGAGGCTCAAACATACGATGAACGGTTGCAGGAACTGGGCATGGCTGGTCTAGTGAAGAGAAGGACCAGGGGAGACAGGAGAGCATCTTCCAATATTTGAGGGGCTGCCCCAGAGAGGAGAAAGGGGGTCAAGCTATTCTCCAAGGCACCTGAAGGCCAGACAGGGAAGAATGGATGGAAACTGACCAAGGAGAGATTCAACCTGGAAATAAGGAGGAATTTTCTGACAGAACAATCAACCAATGAAACAGAAGTTGCTGGCTAGCAAATCAAAGAGGGAAGGAGGGAGGGAGGGAGGAGAGATAGGTAAAGGTTAGAGTGGAAAGAGAAAGGAGAAAGAAGAAAGAAAGAAAGAAAGAAAGAAAGAAAGAAAGAAAGAAAGAAAGAAAGAAAGAAAGAAAGAAAGAGAAAGAAAGAGAGAGAGAGAGAGAGAGAGAGAGAGAGAGAGAGAAAGAGAGAAAGAGAGAAAGAGAGAAAGAAAAAGATGTTGAGACTAGAAAAAGTGCAGAGAAGAGGGGACTGGAGGCTAAAACATACGATGAACGGTTGCAGGAACTAAGTTATGTCTAGTCTGGTGAAGAGAAGGACCAGGGGAGACAGGAGAGCATCTTCCAATATTTGGGGGGCTGCCCCAGAGAGGAGGAAGGGGGTCAGGCTATTTTCCAAAGCACCCAAAGGCCAGATAAGGAACAATGAATGGAAACCGATCAAGGAGAGCTTCAACCTGGAAATAAGGAAGAAATTTCTGACAGTGAGAGCAATCAACCAATGGAACAGCTTGCCACCAGACGTTGTGGGTGCTTCATCGCTGGAGGTTTTTAAGAATAGACTGGACAACCACTTGTCCGATATGGTATACCGTCTCCTGCAGGAGCAGGGGGTTGGACTAGATGACCTACAAGGTCCCTTGCCACTCGGTTATTCTACGTCGATAATCAGGCGATGGGAGAGATGCACACCTGCCAGTCAGAGCTGGCAATATCAGCTGGGTTGGGGGAGTCACCATCTTGTCTTCCGGGATCGGCCAGGAATCTTCCTCAGCCGGTTTAGCAGCCCAGAGCTGGAAGGTGGAGCTGGATGTTTGAGATATTTCTCTTTCAACCCGAAATCTTCAGGGAAGCAGTTTCTCTGTGAATCAAAAAAGAAAGAGAGAGAGAGACAGAGACAGAGAGAGACAGAGAGAGAGAGAGAGAGAGAGAGAGAGAGAGAGAGAGAGAGAGAGAGAGAGAGAGAGAGAAAGGAAGGAAGGAAGGAAGGAAGGAAGGAAGGAAGGAAGGAAGGAAGGAAGGAAGCATTAGTACTAGCACTTATATCCCACTTCACAGAGCTTTTCAGCTCTCTCTAAGTGGTTTACAGAGTCAGCCTCTTTGCCCCCAACAATCTGGGTCCTCATTTTACCGACTTCAGACGGATGGAAGGCTGAATCAACCTTAAACCGGTCAGGATTGAACTGCTGGCAGTTGGCAGAATTAGCCTGCAATGCTGCATACTGGGAAAGGAGGGAGGGAGGGAGGGAGGGAGGGAGGGAAGGAAGGAAGGAAGGAAGGAAGGAAGGAAGGAAGGAAGGAAGGAAGGAAGGAAGGAAGGAAGGAAGGAAGGAAGGAAGGAAGGAAGGAAAATAGCATTTAGCTTTACCGCTTCACCATGCTTTCCAGTCCTCTCTAAGCTGTTTACAGAGTCAGCCTATTGCCCCCAACAAACTGGGTCCTCGTTTTACCGACTCAGAAGGACGGAAGGCTGAATCAACCTACAGCCGGTCAGGATCGAACTGCTGGGAATGGGCAGAGTTAGCCTGCAATACTGCACTCTAACCACTGCGCCACCACGGCTCATACTTCTATTGCTATTTAGCCCTCGACTTAACAACAGTTCATTTAGTGGCCGTTCTAAGTTACAACGGCACTTTAAAAAAGTGACTTACGACCATTTTTCACACTTATGACCGTTGCAGCATCCCCCAGGGTCTCGTGATTTACATTCGGATGCTTGACAACTGATTCACATTTATGATTGTTGCAGTGTCCAGAGTCACATGATCCCCTTCCAAGTCAACAGGGGAAGCCAGATTCACTTAACAACCAGGTTACTAATTGAAGAACTGCAGTGATTCACTTAACGTCACAAAACGGAGCAAACTCACTTAACAGATGTCTCACTTCACCTAAATTCCTGGCTCAATTGTGATCGTACGTTGAGAACTACCTGTGCTTAGATGTGTACAGGCAATCCTCGATTTACAAGAGCTCGTTTAGTGACCGTTCGAAACTACAATGGCCCTGAAAAAAAGTAACTTATGACTGTTTTTCACATTTATGACCGTTGCAGCACCCCTGTGGTCAAGGGATCAAAATTGAGAGGCTTGGCAACCGACTCAGTATTTATGGCGGTCGAAGTGTCCTGGAGGTCATGGGATCTCTTTTTTGCGACCTTCTGATCGCCCCATTTGCTTCATGACCGTGTGTGATTCACTTAACAAATGCAGCAATTCACTTAACAATTGTGGCAAGGAAAGTCATAAAATGGGGCAAACTCACTTAACGTAACTTAGCAACATAAATTTGGGGGTCAGTTGCGGTTGTAGTGTTATAACGGTTGCAGTGGCTGGGGAATTCTGGGAGTTGTAGTCCTCCCCAGTGGTGGGATTCAAATAATTTAACAACCGGTTCTCTGCCCTAATGACCAGCTGGGTAGGTGTGGCTCGGTGGTCATGTGACCGTGTGGGCGTGGCCAACTCGACATCACTCACATTGATGGGTGCTTCGTCTTAGCTGTTACAATGTAATAAGGGTTAACCAGAGAGGCAGTTTCTGTAAGCAGGGCTATAAAGATTAGGCTAGAAACAACACCAGGATGTTGTAATTCCTTACAGGATTAGCCCTGTAAAGTGGAAAAAACCCGAAATAAGATTTCTCCCAACAACCGGTTCTCCCGAATAGGTGCGAACTGGCTGAATCCCACCAGTCGTCCTCCCCATCTTAAAAGGGACCAAGTTTGAAAAACACAGATTTAATGGATTGCGTGAAGCCGTTCACCAAGCTTAAGAATCCAGCTGTTCCCTCCCTGGTCTTCTCCTCAATGTCACCCTCTCTTAACCCCTCCCTGCGCTGCCCCACCCCGTTTGAAAACCCACCCTTTGCCAAAAATGCTGACATTCCCTTCCACTCACGTCACCACTACCGGCTGCCTGCTGCTGCTGAAAACCGGCTGCTTAAAACCAGATTGCAGCCTGGGTGGGAATTTTTTTAATATATTTTTTAGCCTTATCCTGCAGGGCGTCCAAACGGAGCAGATCCCACGGGGTTGTAAATAGGAGGTTGCAATGACAAGGCAAGCTTTAATGGTGGGAGTTTCTGCTGGCAGAAAAAGGAGGTGGGGAGGAAATCCACATTCTTTGGAGTTGTAAACTGGGGGATAGGCTGCTGCATCAGATTCAGTTGTTCACCCACATTTGAATTTTTTTTTCCAGCAGAAAATGCCATCGTGGGTATACAGTTTTTATTTATTTGCAGCCAGCCATGTTTATTTTGACAAAGGATTGAAGTGAACGTATTCAATGTGCCTTCCTCTTCCTGTTTTTCCCACAACAACCACCCTGTGAGGTGAGCTGGGCTTGAAAGAGAGTGATTGGCTCAAAGTCACTCAGTTGGTTTTCATAGATAAGGTAGGACTAGAACTCACCGTCACCTGGTGATCGGTCCAAAGTTACTCAGCCAGCTTTCATGGCTAAGATAGGACTAGAACTCACTGTCTCCTGATGATTGGCCCAAAGTCATCCAGGTGGTTTTCATAGATAAGGCAGGACTAGAACTCACCGTCACCTGGTGATCGGTCCAAAGTTACTCAGCCAGCTTTCATGGCTAAGATAGGACTAGAACTCACTGTCTCCTGATGATTGGCCCAAAGTCATCCAGGTGGTTTTTATAGATAAGGCAGGACTAGAACTCACCGTCACCTGGTGATCGGTCCAAAGTTACTCAGCCAGCTTTCATGGCTAAGATGGGACTAGAGCTCACCGTCTCCTGATGATTGGCCCAAAGTCATCCAGGTGGTTTTTATAGATAAGGCAGGACTAGAACTCACCGTCACCTGGTGATCGGTCCAAAGTTACTCAGCCAGCTTTCATGGCTAAGATGGGACTAGAGCTCACCGTCTCCTGATGATTGGCCCAAAGTCATCCAGGTGGTTTTTATAGATAAGGCAGGACTAGAACTCACCGTCTCCTGGTGATTGGCCGAAAGTTAGTTAGCTGGCTTTCATGGCTAAAGGCGGAACTAGAACTCATGGTCTCCCAGTTTCTAGCCTAGTGCCTTAACCATTAGAGCCATTCACACTCATACAGCACAATAAGCCAGAATCTTAGAGAATTTTGCTCTCTGTCGAAGCAGGCATGTGTGAATGGACCACAGGCAGCTCACAAGGCAGGATTTGATGCTGAAAAAGTGCAGCAAAGCTGTTTTTTCAGCTGGGAGCGTGGCTCATCCAGAACTTCAGATGACACCAGGGCAGAAAAATCTCAGGAGGATTCAATTCATATTAAATGTACGCCACCTTAAATTCATTAAAACACAGCTCAGATATGAATCTTTGGTAGATTGAATCACTTTTCTGCTTTGTCACCTTGAAAATTAGGGTGGGTTAACCTGTCGTAACCGTTTTGACTTTCCCCGTACCGCTGCCTTGAGTTGTTGAACGAGTAGGTGGCCTTACAAATTCAGCACATTCAATTAATTAAAATTTAAAATAGCAATGCTGTTGAATCAGCACTTTGGCATGTGGCTTTCTATACAAGCCAAGATCAAAAGCCAGAGTTGGAGGCCCCATCTTGGCTTTGGGCAACGGGAGAAATAAAAGTGTGTTTGGTTTGTTCACGTAGTTAAGTGTCAGGACGAGAAAGGTATATTTTGCTATTCTTGACCCTTTAAAAACTGGTATTTCTCAACCTGGGCAACTCTTAAGGTGTGTGGACTTCACCTCCCAGAATTCCCCAGCCAGCATGCTTTGAAGATGGGTAGACTTCAACTCCCACAATTCCCTAGCCATCATGCTTTAAGATCTCTGAACCAACTCCTAGATTTTCCCAGCCAGCCATGCTGGGAGTTGAAGTCCACCCGTCTTTGACAGATTAACAGAGTTGGAAGGGACCTTGTAAGTCATCTAGTCCAACCCCCCAACCCAAGCAGGAGACCCTACACCACTTCTGACAGATGGCAGTCCAATCTCTTCTTGAAAGCTTCCAGGGATGAAGCTCCCACAACTTCCGAAGGCAACTTCTGTTCCATGGGTTGATTGTTCTCACTGTCAGAAAAGTTCTCCTTATTTTTAGGCTGAATCTCTCCTTGATCAGTTTCCATCCATTCTTCCTTCTCTGGCCTTCAGGTGCTTTGGAGAATAGCTTGACCCCCTTCTTCCTCTCTGTAGCAGCCCCTCAAATATTGGAAGATGCTATCCTGTCTCCCCTGGTCCTTCTCTTCCCTAGACTTCAAGCATGCTTGCTCGAAGCTTATATCATCCTGGCTAGGGAATTCTGGGAATCGAAGCCCACGCATGTTAGAAGTGCCCAGATGGAGAAATACTGTCTTAAACATATTGAGAGACCTTGGTTTAACAACAGGCAAGGTTAAACCTTGAGCAAACCACCTTAGCTGCATTCACACAACACGCAATGCCTAAATTGATAAGCCACACTTAACAGAGTGTTTTGCACAATGTTTACCAAGCAAGAGAATGGTTCCCACAAGAGTCAAAATCTAAATCTCCCAGCCAAGCCGAGTGGGTTGTATGAATGCAATCCATGCGATTTTCTTTTTACCTGCAAAGCTAATCTTGATAAACTGTCTCATCTGCACACTTTTCTAGTCACTACACTTGAAGACATTTCCAAAATGTAGACTTCAGGTAGTCCTCGATTTACGACAACAATACAGGCCCAAAATTTCCATTGCTAACGAGACCGTTGTTAAGTGAATTTGGCCCCGTTTTGCCACCTTTCTTGCCACCGTTGTTAAGTGAATCACCGCCGTGATTAAGTTAGGAACAGAGTTGTTGAAGCGAACGGGGCTTCCCCATGCTTGTCAGAAGGTTACTGCGACAGTCATAAATATGAGTCGGTTTGCCCAGGGTTCCAATTTTGATCGTGGGGAATGCTGCAACGGTCATAAGAAGTATAAAAAATGGTTATAATTTTTTTCAGTGCTGTTGCAAATTCGAACGGTCATTAAACGAGCGGTTGTAAGTCCAGGACCGCCTGTAACGTTTTGCGCAGAAGCCCTCGCATCCTTGCACAGGGGCGAGCTGAAATCATCTCTGTGCGCTCAATCTAGAAAAGATTATTTCTCTCTTCACCACCTTCCTGGAAAAAAAGGCAACCAGCATTTGCAAATGTCCCGTTTCAGCCATTTTCCCTGCATCTTTCCTCCCCCCGCCCCTCCCCTTGCCTTGGTGACCTGATCCCGCTGTTTTTGCGCTGGGTCCCCGGGAGCGCTGCTGATCATGGAGAATTAACTGGAACGCCGGCCTTTTTCCGCTCGGCGCATCCTTGCCTATTGTGTCCTTTCTGGAGGGCAGTTTTCTCTGTCTGTCGTCGCACGGTACGCACAAACAATGGCAGTTGTCCTGCTGGGATCAAGAGATGCTTGCTTTCACCTGGTGATGGTGCCTGCAGACTCTAATCCAGATACCCCAACCACTGATATGTGCGCCTTCTCTGTTGCCTTGGCAAAAGTGGGGCTCCAGAATGCAATGTTTCTCGGCCGTGACAACTTAAAGATGGACGGATGGACTCCCAGAATCCCCCAGCCAGTAAGCTTCGAGATCGGTGGACTTCAGCTCCCAGAATTCCCCAGTCAGCATGCTTTAAGATGGGTGGACTTCAACTCCCAGAATCCCCCAGCCAGCAAGCTTCGTGATCGGTGGACTTCAGCTCCCAGAATTCCCCAGCCAGCATGCTTTAAGATGGGTGGATTTCAACTCCCAGAATCCCCCAGCCAGCAAGCTTCGAGATCGGTGGACTTCAGCTCCCAGAATTCCCCAGTCAGCATGCTTTAAGATGGGTGGACTTCAACTCCCAGAATCCCCCAGCCAGCAAGCTTCGAGATCGGTGGACTTCAGCTCCCAGAGTTCCCCAGCCAGCATGCTTTAAGATGGATGGATTTCAACTCCCAGAATTCCCCAGCCAGCATGCTTTGTGATCGGTGGACTTCAGCTCCCAGAATTCCCCAGCCAGCATGCTTTAAGATGGATGGACTAACTCCCAGAATCCCCCAGCCAGCAAGCTTCAAGATGAATAACTTTATAACAGAGTTGGAAGGACCATTGAGGTTTTCTAGTCCAATTCCCCAGCCAGCAAGTTTTAAGATGGATGGACTAACTCCCAGAATCCCCCAGTTAGCATAATTTGGGACAGATTTCAACTCTCAGAATCTCCTAACCAGCATGCTTTAAGATAGGTGGACTTTAACTCCAGAGTTAAATTATGCTAGCCAGCATAATTATGCTAGCCAGCATAATTTGGGATGGCTGGATTTCAACTCCCAGAATCCCTAGCCAGCATGCTTTAAGATGGATGAACTTCAGCTCCCAGAATTCCCCAGCCAGAATGTATTAAGATGGACGGACAGACTCCAAGAATCCCCCAGCCAGCATAATTTGGGATGGCTGGATTTCAACTCCCAGAATCCCTAGCCAGCATGCTTTAAGATGGATGGACTAGAAATTCCAGAATTCCCCAACTGGCCATGAAAACCACACATTTTAAAACGAGCAAGGTTGAGAAACACTGGTCTAAATCAAAGTGCTTTTTTCCCAATGGGGCAATTCCAGATGTGTGCACTTCAATTCCCAGAATTCTCCACTATGGCTGGGGAATTCTGGGAGCTGAAGTCCACACATTTTCACCTGGCCCATTCGAAGGGCACCGGGTTAGACATTTTGTGTGTGTGTGTGTGTGAGAGAGAGAGAGAGAAAAGGCAGGGAAAGAGAAAGAGACGGAAAGAAAGAGAGAGTTTATGGAGAGGGGGCGTACTGTATGTCTCTCTCTGTGTGTATATATGTGTGAACTTTTCCCATTGAACAGAACAAAATAATAGAACTGAAATCTAGTCTATACCATTCCAGACAAATCTTTTCTTAAAAGCCTCCAGTGATGGGGGCACCCACAACTTCTGGTGGCAAGCTGTTCCACCGGTTAATTGTTCTCACCGTCAGGAAATTTCTCCTTAATTCCAGGTAGCTTCTCTCCTTGATTAGTTGCCACCCGTTACTTCTTCTTGTCCTGCCTTCCGGTGCTTTGGAAAATAAGTTGACCCTCCCCTCTTCTTTGGGGCAGCCCCTCAAATATTCGAACACTGCCATCATGTCACCCCTAGTCCTTCTTTTCAGTAAATGAGACATACCTAAATTCCCGCAATCCGTTCTTCCTCACATTTTGCAAACACAGAAGGATAGAATCACAGAGTTGGAAGGGACCTTGGAGGTCTTCTAGTCCAACCCCCTGCTTACACAGGAAACCCTACACCACTTCAGACAAATGGTTGTCCAACCTCTTCTTAAAAACTCCCAGTGTTGGAGCATTCACAACTTCTGGAGGCAAGTTGTTCCACTGTTTAATTGTTCTCACTGTCAGGAAATTTCTCCTTAGTTCTAAGTTGCTTCTCTCCTTGATTAGTTTCCACCCATCGCTTCTTGTCCTGCCCTCAGGTGCTTTGGAGAATAGCTTGACTCCCTCTTCTTTGGGGCAGCCCTTGAGATATTGGAAGTGAGCTCCTTTTTTTGCAAAGGGCCAGATAAGGGATCATGTTGCCTGGAATCTCTCTTTCTCTCTTGCTCCCGGATCCCTTGGCAATTCAGAGATCCAAAAGTTTTGCTTGTTCTCATTTTTTTTCCCGGTAAGCCTTCATCATCTCTCTCCCAGAAAACCTGCCCGCTTCCCAACTTGCCAGGCAGAGGGGATGCTTCTAAAAATACAAGGCAGGCCACAACCACGTGCCCGCTGGGCTGCTGAATAGCAGAGAGAGGCACAAAACCCGGGTGATTGACAGGGCTGCCTGGCGTAGTCCGTCTCCTCTTTCACTGGCTGGGCACAAACAAATATTTCCCAGGATCGGACTTCGCTAAACGGGCTCCCTGCTGCCAAGGCTGGGCATCAGCTGGCACGAAACTCCAAAGTCATAACTTTGGGGGGTTGGACTAGATGACCTACAAGGTCCCTTCCAACTCTGTTAATCTGTTAAACTCTGGGTGGGGCGGGAGGGGGAAATTATATGATTATTGTGCCTGCAGCTATTACACAGGTAGTCCTCAACTTACGACCACAATGGAGCCCGAAATTTCTGTTGCTAAGCAACAGAAGACGCTCCTTAAGGGAGCTTTGGCCCGTTTTGCGACCTTTCTTTGCCGCAGTTGTTAAGTGAATTGCTGCAACTGACACGCTAATAACCCGGTTGTTATGTGAATCTGGCTTCCCTGCTGACTTTTCGTGTCCGGAGGTCGCAAAAGGGGATCACGTGACCCTGCAAAACGGTCATAAATGTGAGTCAGTTGCCAAGCATCTGAATTTTGATCACGTGTCCGTGGGGAATGCTGCAACGGTCGTAAGTGTGAGAAATGGCCCTAAGTCACTTTTTTCAGTGCCGTTGTAACTTCAAATGGTCACTAAACGAACAATTGTAAGTCCAGGACTACCGGTATTGGTCTGAACCACCTCAACTCCTGATTTCCCTTGTGTGACAGGTTGGCTGAGCATATTTTGGAAGTCTGCATGGGGTGGGGTGGGGGTGCATGACTTTGAATGGTCACTAAATGAACTGTTGTAAGTCGAGGACTACCTCTAGATGAAACCTGGGGTGGGGAATTTCTCTGCATTTTTTTCCCTTAGCAGAAAATGAGCAAAATCTTTCAAAAATGTTTTCCAAATGATAGAAAATGTTAGCGACATTCTCCCGTTCGGTGGGCAAACAGACTTGGACTTAATCAGAGCAAGCATCTTCTCTCCAGAAATTAGCAGCCTCCCCCATATTTCAGTTAGAAGGAAAAACCCAGGAAAGAATTAAAAATTTGCAATTCAGGAGGGGCTCAAATGCTGGAGAATGATTCTTACAGACAGTCCTCGATTTACGACCAGGGAAATCAGATCGGATTGAGGTCAGGATTTCCACCACGAAGCAAGGCCATCGTTAAGTGCCTGAGTTTTACTGCATTTTTGGCCATGGTGGTTAAGCGTATCACAGTCATTGCAGTTGCTAAGTGAATCACTTAGGTTACCCAACTAAGTATTAACTGACATGAGAATAATTTTTGCATATCTCGTTTTTTCTACGTGTTTCCCTTTTCTTCTTTATACGGTAACTGCTATTCTGATAGCAAATCCTTCATAAAAGTTATTGCATTACATTCTTGATTAAATTATCTTTCCATTGATATGTAATTTTATGGTACTACTCCAAAAAAAGTGATGTTATTAGCTAAGTTTTAGAAAATACACTTTTCCCAAAAGGTTTCCACAATTTTGGGCACTACTGCAGTCCTTGACTTACAACAGTTCATTTAGTGACGGTTCAGAGTTACAAGAGCACTGAAAAAAGTGACTTAATGGCCGTCTTTCACACTTAACGACCGTTACAGCATTCCCCCGCAGTCACGTGATCAAAATTCAGACGCTTTGGCCACGGACTCATCTTTATGACGGTGGTAGCATCCAGGGGTCATGTGATTCCCTTTCGCGACCTTCTGACAAGCAAAATAACCGGATCCACTTAACAACCGTGGGACTAACTGAACAACTACAAGTGATTCTCTTAACAACCGTGGCAACAAAAGTCGTGCGATGGGGCAAAACTCACTTCACGAATGTTTTACTTAGCCACATACTGTACATTTTTGGGCTCAATTGTGGTCGTAACGCGAGGACTACCTGTATTTTCCCCAAAAAGTGAGCCTTTTCAGATCGTTGGGAGGAGGAGAATGGGACAAGGTGACTTATAAGAAAAGGAGGAACCTGTGTCTAAAAATCAGTCAACCTTCCAGCTGGAGTTTTCTTGTCGAGTCCAGCTGTTTCCTCTTGCCCACATCTCCATGGGATGCTCTGGCTAAGGATTATGGGAGTTGAAGCCCAACATAAATCAAAGGAGGATTGAGGAGAGAAACAACCTAAAAATAAGGAGAAACATCCTAACAGGGAGGACCATTAACCAGTGGAACAGCTTGCCACCAGAAGTTGTAGGTGCTCCATCGCTGGAAGTTTTTAAGAAGAGAACCATTGGTCCAAAATGGTATACGGTCTCCTGTTTGATTAGGGGGTTGGACTTAGAAGGCCCCTTCCAATTCTATTATTTGGCATGTTCTGTGCCTCTCTCTCCCTTCGTTCTATTTGCAATTGTGACCTCTTTGCGCTTAAGGTGCATGGAAATGGCTTCAAAATGTGGTTAGCAATCTTGGTTAAGGCGTAGAGAGAGAGAGAGGCTGCCTCTTTGAACGATAGCTGGGAGGAAGTTTCTGCAGACGGTTAAACTTGTAGGATGCCCTTGACGTCTTCTGGTAGTTTCTGTGGGGTTTGTTGGTTGTTGCTGTGGCACGCAGCTTGGCAGGCACTCCCTGGGAGCGTGCCTCGGTTGGCCACCGCGTGCGATGGACATTGGTAAAATTGGAATTTGATTTGATAATCTGCAGAAGGCCATTTCACTCAGAATAGAGCTGGAAGGGACCTTGGAGGTCTTCTAGTCCAACCCCTGCTCAAACAGGAGGCCCTAGATCCTACGGCACACGTGGCACATAGAGCCATATTGATGGGCGCGCGAGCATTGCCCTAGCTCAGCTCCGGCACACATACATGCACCGGCCAGCTGATTTATGGGCCCACCAGAAGTTGGCAAATGGGCCGTTTCTGGTCTCCAGAGGGCCTCCGGGAGAGCGGAGAAGGCCGTTTTCACCCTCCGCAGGCTCCCAAGAAAGTCTCTGGAGCCTGGGGAGGGCTAAAAACAGGCCTACCGGGCCCACCAGACCATCATGTGCCAAAAGCAGGGAGAGCGCGAGGGGTCGCGCGCGCATGCATGGGGGGATGGGGCACATTAAATTATGGGTGTGGGCATGCACGCACATGCGCTCCTCCCGTTTTTGGCACATGATGGCAAAAAGGTTAGCCATCACTGCCCTACATCATTCCAGACAGGTGACTGTCCAAGCCTTTTCTTAAAAACCTCCAGGGATGAAGCACCCACAACTTCTGGTGGCAAGCAGTTCCACTGGTTAATTGTCCTCGCTGTCAGGAAGTTTCTCCTTAATTCCAGATTGCTTCTCTCTTTGATTAGTTTCCATCCATTGTTTCTTGTCCTGCCTTCTTGTGCTTTGGAGAATAATTTGGCCCCCTTCCTCTTTGGGGCAGCCCCTCAAATATCGGAAGACTGCTATCATGTCACCCCTAATTCTTCTTTTCTCTAGATTGGCCAAAGCCAAATCCTGCAACCGTTCTTTGTATGTTTTAGTCTCCAGGCCTTTGGTCATCTTAGATGCTCTTCTCTGCACTTTTTCCAAAGTCCCAACATCTTTTTTGTAATGTGGCAACGAAAACTGGATGCAGGTGTTGCATATGCATTTATTTATTAATTCATTATGTATTATATTAGTTTAATATATTATATTAATTACATTACGCATTGCATTAGATTATTAATTTATTATGTATTGATTTAACACCTTTTTACGGCTGCCATTCTCGAGAGCCATGCCTCTTGGCAGCTAACGGTGAAAACCAGAAGAGAAACGTAGCCAAATCAACCAAACACGAGAAACGGCAGAAATAATGTAAAATAACATCCTCAACTTTCAACTAGTTCATTTAGTGACTGTTCGAAGGCACAACAGCACTGGAAAAAGGTGACTTATGACCGTGTTTCACACTTACAACCATTGCAGCATCCCCATAGTCACGTGATCAAAATTCAGACACTCGGCAACTGACTCATATTTATGACGGTTTCAGTGTCCTGGAGAGAGGTGATCTCCCTTTGCGATCACTTAAACACGAGCCAGCCGTGTGCGGCAGCAGCCAAAAGTTCGAATACAATCCTTGATTGTATAAACAGAGGCATAGAATCAAAATCGTGTGAAGTATTAATATATCTTTTTAATTGTATTTTAATGTTTGTAGTTTATGTTTTTATTTTGGCTGTTCACTGCCCTGAGTCCTCAGGGAGAAGGGTGGTATACAAATTTAAAAACAAACAAACAAACAAACAAACAAACAAACAAATAAATACTGCTTTATAAAGCCTTATAAAACCTGGAATTCTGTATCCAGTTTTGGTCCCCACATTACAAAAAAGATGTTGAGACTTTGGAAAAAGTGCAGAGAAGAGCAACTAAGAGGATTAAAAGGCCCGGAGACTAAAACATATGAAGAACGGTTGCAGGAATTGGGTTTAGCGGGTGTAGAGAAAAGAAGGAATAGGGGGTACATGACAGAAGTATTTCAATATTTGAGGGGCTGCCCCAAAGAAGAGGAAGGGGTCAACTTATTTCCCAAAGCACCAGAAGGCAGGACAAGAAGCAACGGATGGAAACTCATCCAGGAGAGAAGCAACCTGGAATTAAGGAGAAACTTCCTAACAGTGAGGACAATTAACCAGTGGAACAGCTTGCCACCAGAAATTGTGAGTGCTCCATCACTGGAGACTTTTAAGAAGAGACTGGACAGCCACCTGTCTGAAATGGTATGGGGTCTCCTGTTTGAGCAGGGGGCTGGACTAGAAGACCTCCAAGGTCCCTTCCAGGTCTATTCTGATTGATAGCTTTACGAGGCGCGAGAAATCCGTTTGGAAAAGAATTCCGGATTCGGGTTGGAGACTGACCATTGCAAATCGGGTGTGAATCACAGCTCTGGCATTCCCTACCCTTCAGTTTTCTCCCGATCCGGGGAAGGGAGGAGGCCAGTAATTCTCCTTCGACCGATTTGCAGAGAACGCTCCTCCTGTGTCGCAACTCTGCATGAGTCATTGTGTGAGCTGGCTCTTTCCCAGTGGAAGTGGGGAGTGGGGAGGGAAAGCGGTACCCAGAGGGGTGATTTATTATGGGCAAATAGTAAGAGGGAAGGAATTTCTAGTAAGGAAGGAAGGAAGGTAGGCAGTTACTCCTTCTGGGTTTTATTTTACGAGCAGGAGCCTTAGGCGAGTCCCAGGGAAAGGGAACGAATGCAAATATTAAGGCTTAACCCTTCATGCGAAGATTCAATGGACAAACCAACAGGCAGAGTCTCTAACCAAACTTGCAGGAATGTTGTGAGAAGAAATAGGATTTTTTTTTTAAAGCCAGGAGTGTCCGATTTGGGCAACTTTTTAAGACTTCAACTCCCAGAATCCCCCAGCCAGCGATGCAAATCCCAGGAAAATCCATTCTCCCCAGGGAATGGTTGCAATAAGATCGTCATCATTTCTCCACCACTATGAATTCAGATGGAAAAATGGGGCATTGTTTTCTTTTATACCTGGGAGCGGGGGCATATGTGTCCCACCTTGGCAACTTTTAAGGACCTGTGGACTTCAACTCCCAGAATTCGCCAGCCAGGAAAATACATATTTTTTTTCCAAACGAGTTGCAAGAAAACCTTCGTTATTTCTCCCCCACCGAAATTATTTATGAATTCAGATGGAAAAATGGGGCATTGTTTTCTTTTACACCAGGGTGTGTGTCCGTGTGTCCCACCTTCGCAACTTTTAAGACCTGTGGACTTCAACTCCCAGAATTCCCCAGTCAGAGTTAAAGTCCGCAGCTCTTAAAATTGCCACCGATAGACACTATGATAGCAGCCTTCCAATATTTTTGGGGCTGCCACAGAGAGGAGGAAAGGGGGTCAAGCTAGTTTCCAAAGCACCTGAAGGCCAGAGAAGGAAGAATGGATGGAAACTGGACCTGGTGGCTCAGCAGACTAATAGCATTGTGATTAACACCAGCTGTCTGCAATTACTGTAAGTTCGACTCTCACCAGGCTCAAGGTTGACTCAGCCTTCCATCCTTTCTAAGGTAGGTAAATTGAGGACCCAGATTGTGGGGGCAATAAGCTGACTTTGTATAAAAAAGAACACTGCTTGGGGGGGCCCGAAAGCCCTACTAAGCAGGTATATACAAAAGTATGAAGGCTATTGCTTAACGCATTGTAAGCCGCCCTGAGTCTTCGGAGAAGGGCGGCATATAAATCAAATTAAAAAAAAAAAAAACCTGATCCAGGAGAGATTCAACCTGGAAATGAGAAATTTCCTGACAGTGAGAACAATCAACCCATGGAGCAGAAGTTGCCTTCAGAAGTTCTGGGAGCTTCATCCCTGGAGGCTTTCAAGAAGAGATTGGACTGCCATCTGTCAGAAATGGTGTAGAGTCTCCTGCTTAGATGGGGGGTTGGACTAGATGACCTACAAGGTCCCTTCCAACTCTGTTCATTTGTTAACTCCTGCCTATATTAATCAGCTTAAGAAAGACAAGGGCACAATAGAAATGTTAACAGCTAAGTAAACACAATCATGATACATAGCAACAAAAGCAGGAATAATTGCAGGTTCTATTTTTTTCCGATGATTCTTTTTTTTTTTTTCTTTTTCCTTTTTTGCATTGCGGTTGCAAAAAGAAACAAAAAAAACCCCCCATCGATTCAGGCTCCCTCTTGTGTGTGTGTGTGTGTGTGTGTGTGTGTGTGTGTAGGTTGTGAGTCATCCCGGCAGGCGTCCCCACCCTGGCCAGAGGCTTCTTTCCAGTTGAACAAAGTTGGGTGTGGTGCCTTTTGTCTCCGTTTTTTTCCCAAGAGTTGCCACAACAACAGAACAATTGCAGTCTTTTTTTGGGGGGATGGGGGTGTTTCCTGTGTCTGTGTGTACCCTCAAATCAGAAATACTTGGGGGGGGGGTTTATGGCGTGAAGAAGCCCACGATGGCATGCAATGGCTGTGGAGTTGGTTTTTTAGGGACAGACCAAAAAGTCACAGTATAAAACAGTGTTTCTCAACCTTGGTGGCTTGAAGATGGGTGGACTTCAACTCCCAGAATCCCCCAGCCAGCAATGCGTTGCTGGCTGGGGGATTCTGGGAGTTGAAGTCCACCCATCTTCAAGCTTCCAAGGTTGAGAAACACTGATATAAAAGGAATCTGGAGCGGAGGAGAAGAGGAAAGGAATACAGCAGTGGCCAAAACTGTGGAAACCTTTTGGGAAAAGTGTGTTTTCTAAAACTTAGCTAATAACACCGCTTTTTTTTTGGAGTAGTACCATAAAATTATATATCAATGGAAAGATAATATAAACAAGAAGGTAATGCAATAATTTTGATGAAGGGTTTGCTATTAGAATAGCAGTTACAGTATAAAGAAGCAAAGTGAAAACACGTAGACAAAGCGAGATATACAAAACTGATCACCGTAGAAAAAATGAGATATAGAGAAATTATCACTATGATCAGAAACCGTACTGCTAACTTAACTGCAGTGGTTCACTTAACAATTATGGCATGAAAGGTCGTAAAATGAGGCGAAATTCACTTAACACGTTTCATTTAGCGGCAAAAATTTTGGACTCAATTCTGGTCGCAAGTCGAGGACCGTGGGTTAATTTGCAATCCTGCCGAAGAGATTCTCCTTGGAGATCAGCACCCTTGGAGAATATTTTAGGGACAGGTCCTTGATTTATTGAGATCAGGCTTGCTGCTGCTAAGCAAGACAGTTGTCACAGAGAGTCATGCCCGATTTTGCAACTGTGGTTACGACGTGATTCCCTGCAGCTGTTAAGCGAACCACGCCATCGTTAAACGAAGCCGGCTTGCCTTATTGACTTGGCTTGTCAGAAGCCGGCTGGGAAAGTTGCAAGTGCAGATCACGTGGCCGGAACTGTCACATATACATTCTGATGATCAAGCGCCCACATTGTGACGGTCACAAGTCTGAGGACTGGTGGTCATAAGTCACTTTTTTCAGTGTTGGTATAACTTAGAACTATCGCTAAACAGACGGTGGAAATCTTTCTGTATTTGAAAGCTTGTGCATCAGGATTAAACGGACGGGAAAACTCATATTTTTATCACCCGGGATTCATTTTGCAAAGCGTAAATATAAAATGTAAATATACAAACAGCTTAAATAAATATAAAGGGTTCCAGACTGACAGTCGAACCCGTGAGAAGCCTTGTTCCAATCCAGACAGATTTCCCCTTTATTCATACATAGTTTGTACTGCACTTTCGTAAACCCTTTCTTAAGCAATGGGGATATTTTAAATATTCTCTGTCGCATAGCAGCAGGGCCCATCCCGAACCCGACAGATTCAAGCTTAGATAGAAAGCCATAAATCGTGCCTGACACCGGAATGTGGACGGTCAAATATTTCTGCAAGGATAAATTATAATAGAACTTGCTCTTTCTTGAAAAGCATCCTGGGAATTGAAGTCCAGACATCTTCAAGCGGTCTTGAAATACTGTCTGAATGGATATGGGGTAATCAGCCTTTAAGTACTGGTCAACATGCAATCAGTGTTCCTCAACCTGGACCACTTGAAGATAGGTGGACTTCAACTCCCAGAATTCCTCTGTTTCTCAACCTGGGCAGCTTGAAGACAAGTGGACTTCAGCTCCCAGAATTCCTTCGTTTCTCAACCTGGACAGCTTGAAGATAGGTGGACTTCAACTCCCAGAATTCCTCCGTTTCTCAGCTTGAAGATAGGTGGACTTCAACTCCCAGAATTCCTCCGTTTCTCAACTTGAAGATAGATGGACTTCAGCTCCCAGAATTCCTCTGTTTCTCAACCTGGGCAGTTTGAAGATGGGTGGACTTCAACTCCCAGAATTCCTCCGTTTCTCAACTTGAAGATAGATGGACTTCAACTCCCAGAATTCCTCTGTTTCTCAACCTGGACAGCTTAAAGATAGGTGGACTTCAACTCCCAGAATCCCTCCATTTCTCAACCTGGGCAGTTTGAAGATGGGTGGACTTCAACTCCCAGAATTCCTCCGTTTCTCAACTTGAAGACAGGTGGACTTCAACTTCCAGAATTCCTTCGTTTCTCAACCTGAGCCACTTGAGAATCTAAACCTCATTTTTGTGCCGTGGTGACCAAAACTGGACTCGGTATGAGGTCATGAGCAAGATGTCCATCTAGCAGAGACACTGTGATGCCACGAGCACAGAAGTTGGACTAGATGCCTTCTGGGAATCCTTCCAACTCTAATTCTTAACCAATATGGACCTATTTCCTGATGATGCAACACCGGGCTCACCTCCAAGTGTGGTAGCCACACCATCCTTTGAGGAAAACAGGCTATTTGGGGCGGGCATCAACAAAGCCTATTGTACACCTTGTGCATACAGATATTTAGTTCCTGGTTCTCTTGCGGCTTGGAAGCACTTTCGTTTATCGCAACTTTTCTATTTACCTTGTGGGGTGTGTATGCACGCCACGTTTGTTGTTCAACAATGCCACACACACAACCTCTTGCTTTGCATATTGATCTTTTCCTGGCTTGGCTTCCTTCCAAGGGTAAACCTCCCATTAGGGCAGATTTGACCTGTTTGCATCTTCTTTCCTTTACAGTTTGGCTTCCCCTTTCTTTCTCTACCCTTTTTTGCAAATCCCAGGAAAATATTTTTTTAATTTTTTTAAAATTAAATTTTAATTTAAAAGGAGCCTGGATAGCTCAGCAGACTAATGCATTGTAATTTAACTCCAGCTGTCTGCAATTAGTAAGTTAGAATCTTGCCAGGCTCAAGGTCGACTCAGCCTTCCATCCTTTCTAAGGTAGGTAAATTGAGGACTCAGTTTGTGGGGGCAATAAGCTGACTTTGTATAAAATATACAAAAGTATGAAGGCTATTGCTTAACACATTGTAAGCCGCCCTGAGTCTCCGGAGAAGGGTGGCATATAAATCAAATTTATATTTATATTTATATAAAGTTAAAATCTTGGGTGTTTTCCCGTGTCATTATAAATAAGTTGGTTAAAATATTTAAAATCCTGGTTAAAATCCCAGCTTAAAATCTTCTAAAAATCCTTACAGAGCACTCTGCAAGGTTCCTTAAAACCTCAGCTAAAATCCTACCAGTGACTTTAAAAGTTTTTCTTAAAGCAACGTTTCGACAGGCTCACAACCCTGTCATCTTAGAAGATTTTAAGCTGGGATTTTAACCAGGATTTTAAATATTTTAACCAACTTATTTATAATGACACGGGAAAACACCCAAGATTTTAACTTTTTGGATATGCACACCCGCGAAAACTTAAGACACACACACACACACACACATATATGTCATTAGTTTTAAAAAGTAAAACAATGGACATTGCTCAGCGTCTCTGGTTTCTAACATTTGCATCTAAATCAAGTTAATAAGTAATCTATTCCTTGATCTATATACAAATTTACATATATCCTATTTCATTATATATCAAGTCTGCAGTATTTTACTTCCTAAACAACTATGTATGTATATAATAAACCTATATTACATTCGCAAATTCAATATACATTGATACATTGATATACATTGATATATACGTTTCCAGACATTCGTTATCTCCTTGTTTTTGGCATTCTTCCTCTTATTTAACCAATTATTTATTTTTTTATTTTTTTTTTCAATATGTTGCAAGAAAACCTTTCTTTATTTCTCCACCACGGAATTATCGTCGAATTCGGATGAAAAAATAGGGCCTTGTTTTCTTTTACACCAGAGATATCCAACCTTGGCCACTTTTAAGACCTGTGGACTTCAACTCCCAGAATCCCCCAGCCGGCCATACAGATTTTAAAGTGGCCAAGGTTGTTGGACACGCCTGTTTTACACACAGTACGCTGTTATTATCGACTTTATTTAGATTGAATTAGCCTTGCTTTTAGGGCCCGAGAGCCTTAAAAAGTTAATTAAACCCTAATTAAGCCAAGTTAGTGAGAAGCGTGGTAGCAGATGGACGCGACGTGTAAAACTTAAATAGCTGAAAACCTGGTTAGATTTTTATTTTATTTTTTTTGCAGCATAGCATACGGAAAGAAGCAGGCATTTGGGTCAAATAGTTGAACGTTTGGGGTTGGTGAACCTGAAGTTAGGTAAAGAGAGCTGTGGTTCCATGGACTTAAAAAAAAGAAAGCTACTTTTAAAAGTTGGGGAAGAATCTAAAGCCCCTCCCCCCCCAAAGAAAGAAGGCGGGGAAACCCCAATCGAAGCGGTTGAGGAACGGATATTAGGGAAGGAGGAGAACAGATCTTAAAATATCTTTGGGGAATTGAAACCAACAGCTCCTTTCATTTCACTTCTTCCCTCAGAAGTAGATCTCATAAATTCAGTAGAATTGCATCCTGTTAAGAGGATCCTAGAAGGTAAGGAACCTTCAGAGAGCTGCTAAACCAGGGTTTTTCCACCTTGGTAGACTCCAACTCCCAGAATTCCCCAGCCAGCATGTTTTAAGATGCATTGACTTCTATTCCCAGAATTCCCTAGCCAGCATGATTTAAGTATGTGGACTTCAACTCCCAGAATTCCCCAGCCAGCATGTTTTAAGATGGATTGACTTCTATTCCCAGAATTCCCTAGCCAGCATGATTTAAGTATGTGGACTTCAGCTCCCAGAATTCCCCAGCCAGCATGTTTTAAGAGGGACGTCCATTACCAGAATTCCCCAACCAGCATGTTTTAAGATGGGTGGACTTCAGTTCCCAGAATTCTCCAGTCAGCATGCTTAGATGGATTGACTTTTATTCCCAGAATTCCCCAGCTGGCATGTTTTAAGAGGGGTGGACTTTAACTCCCAGAATTCCCCTGCCGGCATCCTTTAAGTATGTAGATTTCAATTCCCAGAATTCCCCAGCCAGCCTCTTGGAATTCTGGGAGTTGAAGTCCACAAGTCTTAAAAGTTGCCAAGATTGGAGACCCCCTGCTCTAAAGCATCTCTGGGTCCTTCCCTTTTTTTAGGGGTTGCTTGCCTGTGTCTGGATGGGACAGGAGGGCAGCCTTGTCCCACAGCTGGAATATCTCTAGAAAAAACATCTTATCGGGGCCCCTTTAATTATCCAGGCCAAGAACATTCTTCTAATCCCAGCCGCCCCTCGATGTTTTGCAGAAGACAAACTAGGCCTTCAGCCTCTGAATGCCAAAGGTGAAATATTTGGAATAGCAACCTCGCCTGCTGCTAATATTCCCCCCCCCGCCCCACCCCCTGTCAAACTGTGGCCTGCCTGACCCCCTTCTTGGCTCGGGGGTTGGCTGCAAATCACGATGGACGGCTGCAAAAAATCGGGCAGCTCCTGATGAATAACATGCGGATTGCTGGCGAGGGAAGGAAAGGGCATAAAATAAGTAAATGAATGATTTTTGACAGTGCTCTGAAGGCGTCTTGCCAGCCAGGTGGCACGCAACCTGCTTTGGTTACCTAAAAAAGAATTATAACGGTCGCAGGAACTGGGCCTGGCTGGTCTAGTGAAGAGAAGGACCAGGGGAGACAGGAGAGCATCTTCCAATATTTGAGGGGCTGCCCCAGAGAGGAGGAAGGGGGTCCAGCTATTCTCCAAAGCACCCGAAGGCCAGACAAGGAATAATGGATGGAAACTGAACAAGGAGAGATTCAATCTGGAAATGAGGAGGAATTTTCTGACAGTGAGAACAATCAACTCATGGAACATAAGTTGCCTTCAGAAGTTGTGGGAGCTTCATCACTGGAAGCTTTCAGGAAGAGACTGGACTGCCATCTGTCAGAAATGGTGTGGGGTCTCCTGTTTGGGCAGGGGGTTGGACTAGATGACCTCCAAGGTCCCTTCCAACTCTGTTATTCTGTTATACAGAAGCTGTGGGAGCTTCATCACTGGAGACTTCCAAGAAGAGACTGGACTGCCATCTGTCAGAAATGGTGTAGGGTCTCCTGCTTGAGCAGGGGGTTGGACTGGATGACCTACAAGGTCCCTTCCAACTCTGTTAATCCAATCTAATCAACATTGGCAATTTGAAGATGTGTGGACTTCAACTCCCAGAATTCTTGGCTGGCTGGGGAATTCTGGGAGTTGAAGTCCCTACATCTTCCCGTTGCCATGGTTGGGAAACACTGCACTACGGCATGGCATATATTCATTCCCAGGGTGTAAACCGCTTTCCTCACACACCCCTATCCCTATCAGTGAGTTTCTTAAATAAATTTCCAGGGCGTGTCCCATTTCTGCTTAGCAAACCGCAGAACTCAGCTGCCTAACTAGATTCCTGAAATAATTTTGCAAAATCATCAGCGTTTACAAAATGGACCAGAAAGGCATTTCAGCAGGAAATAATGTTGTGGTTGGGACGGGCCCAAGCTTATTATTATTATTATTTTAATTTTAGCCAAACTTCAGAAATTCTAGTCGTTAACAGGGAGGAGACAGGTGGAAAAAGAGGTACAGATAATTATATCACCGTAAAGATACTGCGCAGGTAAAATTACTTTGGGATGAATCAAACGCACGGGTGTTTTCTCCCGGGGATTTTGAAAATGGTGGGCATTGCATTAATTTCAGAAGTCTGTGAAATCTAGCAATGGTACACAAAAATGGGATTAAAAAATGTACACCAGTGTCTCTCAACCTTGGGAACTTCAAGTCCACACCTCTTCAAATTGCCAGCGTTGATTAGATTAGAGATTAACAGAGTTGGAAGGGACCTTGTAGGTCATCTAGTCCAACCCCTCTCCCCCCGGCCCAAGCAGGAGATCCTACACCCATGATGGCAAACTTATGGCACACGTGCCACAGGTGGCAGGTGGAATTATATCTGTGGGCACGCGAGCTTTGCCCTATGTCAGCTCCAGCACGCTTGTGCGCACCAGCCAGCTTATTTTTGGGCCTTCCGGGCCCGCCAGAAGTCGGGAAACGGGCTGTTTCCGGCCTCCGGAGGGCCTCCAGGAGGGTGGGGAAGGCTGTTTGTGCCCTCCCCAGGCTCCAAGAAAGCCTCTGGAGCCTAAGGAGAGTAAAAAATGGGCCTATGGGGCCTACCATGCCATCGTGTGCCAAAAGCGGGGGGGAGCCTGTGGGGGGGTCACGCAAGCATGTGCGGGGGGCAGGACACATTGAATTATGGGTGTGGGCACGCATGTGCACGACCCCCCCCACGCTCCCCCTGCTTTTGGCACGCGACGGCAAAAAGGTTAAACCATCACTGTCCTACACCATTTCTGACAAATGCACGACTGGCTGGGGAATTCTGGGAGTTGAAGTCCACATGTCTTAAAGTTGCCAATAGTTGAGAAACACTGATCTAAACGACAGAAGTGTCAAAAAGGTTTTATTTATATATTTATTTTTTTGAAGAAAACATGCAGGGTATTTTCCTACATGCGTTCATATTCCGAACGGATTTAAGAGTTTATTTTGTGGAGCATTATATTTTTCACGCAGCGTGTCCTGGATCAACATTTTGGAAACGTTGTGAGCTAGCTGGATAGAAACATCAACAGAAACTATTGTAAATAAACACAGGTCTAAATCAACAAAAATATACCAGAGATTTTTATTTATTTTTTTGTAGAGCTTTTGGGGCCAGGAGAGATTGTTGAGTTAATGCAGGGGTCTGCAACCTTAAACCCTCAAAGAGCCATTTGGACCCGTTTCCCACAGAAAAGAAAACACCGGGAGCCACAAAAACCCTTCCCGTGCCTGACTATTTCTCGAGCGGCCACAAAATTAGCATATGTAGTCGAATTAAACGTTCTGTTTTCTTCTGAAACTTTTCTTTTCTTGGATTTATCGATGGTTGGCCTACCGGGGGTTGAAAAGCTCAATGACGCATATTTTGAATGACGGAGCCGCAGCAGAGGGGTAAAAGAGCCACATGCAGCTCCAGAGCCGCAGGTTGCTGACCCCTGAGTTAATGCAATGCTTCCCCAACGGTTTACTTCATTTCCAAAACAGCTTATCTTTTTTTTTTTAACCCGATGTAGGTAAATCGGGTTAACAAAGTCACTTCTGGTGAATCCAAATGTCCCTATTGGGATTGGGTTATGTTTATGTTATACCGAAAGAAAAACTACTTTTTAAATTTGGATAATTTCCCCTGGTTTGGGAAGCCCCGAGTTAATGTTTCAAGTTAGCTTTTATAATACTACTCTAGGACTATATTTGAGGGGTCCTTGGTGCTCTCTGAGCTTGCTTGTTTTCTGTTAGACGTTTCATTACCCAACTCGGTAACATCATCAGTGCTAGTAGGGAGTAAGGAGTAAGCACCTTACCAGCACAAGTTTGGCTAATGAAACGTCTAAAAGAAAACAACAAACTCAGAGAGCACCAGGGACCCTCCGTTTTAACCCTCAGCTACACATAATAATAATTTTCATTTCTGAGAGTTCACGATTTTATTCTTGCTTTTAACTGTTATTATAATACAGGCAGTCCTCGACTTACGACCACAATGGAGCCCAAACTTTCCTGTCGCATAGCGAGACGTACCTTAAGTACCTTCCTTGGCATGGATATTAGGTGAATGACGACAGTTAATTCACTTAGTAGGTCGATCGTTAAGTCCATCTGGCTTTTGACTTTGCTTGTCAGAAGGTCGCACAAGGGGGAATCACGTGACCTCGGGGGACGCTGCAACCGTCATAAGTACGAGTCAGTGGCCATGAGCCTGAATGTCGATCACGTGACAATCTGCACAGATGCTGCAACAGTCATAAGTGTGAAAAATAAGGCACTTTTTTGTAACTTTGAATGGTCACTAAACAAACTGTTCTAAGTCAACGGCTATCTGTAGTCACAGTTGTTTTATTTTTTATGTCTCTTTGAACGCTGTTGTATGAGGAAGATAAGCGGTCTCTAAATACGATGTTGAATAAACAAAAATAAAATAAAATAATAAATCCTTGGCATTATACGAGAGAACAAATGTTATTTCTCTCTGCATGCAGAGGTTTCATCGGCTTCATATCCTTTGTGATATAATTTCTCTCTGTATCCAGAGAAAAATTCTCCCTTTCTACAGTGGTGGCATCACATACTGTAACAACCGGTTCGCCCAACACTGGAAATGTGAGCTTACACAAAATTCGCTCGCGTGTGCAGTTCACACATGCGTGCGGCATCAAAAAACATGGCAATTCGCTCACACATGCCTTCCGGACATGTGTGCGGCGTCAAAAAACACAGCGATATCGGACGGGATTGCCACCGGGTGGGCGGGTGGGCCCAGGTAGGCCACCTTTAGGGCACAACTACCAGTTTCCCCGAACTGGTAGGAACCGGCAGCAGCAGCTCACCACTGCCTTTGTAGAATGTTAAGTATTAGTTGGGAGCTCCTAGTAGAAATTATCTGGCTACAATTCATCATCATCATCTTTTAACGAACGCATATAATCCCTTGCGGAGTGGAGTCTGAATGGAGCTAGCAGAGTGTATAAATGGCCGGATGCCTTTCCTGTCTCCAATGAGGAGTTTTGTCCAGCAGATAATATTCTCATGGTGCCTACATTTGGCTACAATTGTTTGTATTATTTTCCCAAGCAAGTCTCTAAGTCCCTATTCTTTGTGGCGATAGTTGGGAGGAACCTGTAGTAACATGCAGGCTGACTTGTTTCTTCTTTCCAAAGAGCTCACGCATGAATTGGCATGAGGCTTTACGCCAAGATACATCTACAGACATGCTAAAAAACACCAGATTTTAAGCACTAGTCTAAAAGTCATGTCAGTATTTAAAAGGCCGACGGTTACACAACGTTTGATTAGTAAAATGTAGGAAAGCCTTCTACTGCAGATGTTCACACACGAGAAGAAATATACACAGTTCTTGACTTACAACAGTCCTTTTAGTGACCGTTACAGCAGCGCTTTAAAAAGTGACATGACTGTTTTTTTCCATACCTATGACCTTTGCGGTATCTTCACGGTCACATGAGCAACATATGGACACGAATTATGACGGTTGAAGCGTCCCGGGATCACACAATCCTGTTTTGGCGACCTTCTGACAAGCAAAGCCAACAGGGAAGTCAGATTCACTTAACAACCGGATTACTCACTGAACCTCTGCAGCGATTCACTGAACAACTGTGGAAAGGAAGGTTGTAATTGCATGATTCACTTAACGACCGCAGTGATTTTTCTAACAAACGTGGCCAAAAAAAAAGGTAGTAACACCTGAGACAACTCAGTTAATTTAGCTCAGTCTTCTTAGCAATGGAAATTCTAAGTCCCGATTATGGTTGAGGACTTAGCTGCAAAGGTGAAGTTTGCACATAAGACGTTCCTTAAATTAATTAACAGATTAACAGAGTTGGAAGGGACCTTGTAGGTCATCTAGTCCAACCCCGCACCAAAGCAGGAAACTCTGCACCATTTCTGACAGATGGCAGTCCAGTCTCTTCTGGAAAGCCTCCAGTGATGAAGCTCCCACAACTTCTGGAGGCAACTTCTGTTCCACTGGTTAATTGTTCTCCCTGTCAGAAAATTTCTCCTTATTTCTAGGTTGAATCTCTCCTTGTTCAGTTTCCATCCATTCTTCCTTGTCTGGCCTTCGGGTGCTTTGGGAAATAGCTTGACCCCCTTCCTCCTCTCTGGGGCAGCCCCTCAAATATCGGAAGATGCTCTCCTGTCTCCCCTGGTCCTTCTCTTCACTAGACCAGCCAGGCCCAGTTCCTGCAACTGTTCTTCCTATGTTTTATCCTCCAGTCCCCTCATCATCCTGGTTGCTCTTCTCTGCTCTCTTTCTAGAGTCTCAACCTCTTTTTTTATAGTGTGGTAACCAAAACTGGATGCAGGACTCTAGGTGTGGCCTTACTAAGTGGTATTAGTACTTCACTTAATCTTGATTGTATCTCTTTATTAATGCAGTTTAGGATTGCATTGGCTTTTTTGGCTGCCACCACACACTGTTGGCTCATATTTAGTTGGTTGTCCACTAAGACTCCAGGATCCCACTCACAGTCACTGCTATTAAGCCTGGTTTCTCCCAATCTGTATGTGTACTTTGGATTTTTCTTACCGAAGTGCAGGGGTGAAATCTACTTACCTTCCTTACCGGTTCGGAAGCGCACATGCGCACACCTTCTGCGCATGTGCAGAAGGTAAAAAAACATTAAAACCAGGAAGTAATGACACCCAGGCAGCGATCACTACCAGATCGCCAAACCACAGGGAAAAATCGCTACCGGATTGGGCGATCCGGTCCGATCCGGGAGCATTTCATCCCTGCCTAAGTGTAAGACTTTCCTTTTCTCTACATTGAATTTCATTTTGTTAGATAGGGCCCAGGGTTCAAGCCTGTCAAGATCCAGCTGGATCTTGAGTCAATCATCTAGGGTGTTGGCTGTTCCTGCCAGCTTCTTGTCATCTGCAAATTTGGTAAGTTCCCCTTCACTCGATTGCTGTTTGCTGTACTTTCTCGCTTTGCTCAATGGATTGATCCGAACGAATGCAACAAAAGAAGTAAGCTAGAATAAATAAAGCATATTGTGCAAATGACTCAGTGAAAGGTAGTGTGGGAAAGGCAGCCAAGAGAGGGATATTTTGTGTAAGGGCAAGATATCCGGGGTGCTTATCAACAACCCGTGGACTCTTGATGACACATTCCAGCCGTGGAGTCATACCAAACCACCAACCCGCCCGGATTTCAACTTGGCGAGGAATTGGAACCGCAAAAAAAAAAAAAAAAACCCAAAACAAAACACCATTTTACTTTCTTTACCCTCTCTTAAGAATTCTGTGCCGCAAAGACACACAAACGTCCTTTGTCTGTAACTCCGAAATCTCGGAAGCTTTGCAAAAAAGACAGGAAGGAAAGCTGCAAAGCCAGTAGTCCCGGGCTTTTCTCTGCCACCTTTGCAGAGTTGTTGTTCTCGTGTTCTGCTTCAGATCTCAACTCTTGAAGCTCATCCAGATCAAACAGGCCGAAGTGATGTCAGCTGAGACTTTGCAAAGCCTTGCCTCCTCCTCCTCCTCCTTCTTCTTCTCCTTCTTCTCCTTCTCCTTCTCCTTCTCCTCTTCTTCCTCCTCCTCCTCCTTCTCCTTCTTCTCCTCCTCCTCCTCCTCCTCCTTCTTCTTCTCCTTCTCCTCTTCCTCCTCCTCCTCCTCCTTCTCCTCCTCCTTCTCCTTCTCCTTCTCCTCCTCCTCCTTCTCCTTCTACTCCTCCTCTTCCTTCTCCTTCTCCTTCTCCTCCTCCTCCTTCTCCTCCTCCTTCTCCTCTTCCTTCTCCTTCTCCTTCTCCTCCTCCTCCTTCTCCTTCTACTCCTCCTCCTCCTCCTCCTCCTCCTCCTTCTCCTCTTCCTCCTCCTCCTCCTCCTCCTCCTCCTCCTCCTTCTCCTTCTCCTCCCCCCTCCCTCCTCCTCCTCCTCCTCCTTCTCCTCCTCCTCTTCCTCCAGCTTTCAGCCCTGCGCATAATCCCCAACTACTTGGAAATGGAAAACTTTCTCGAAGACTCGGGAAATTGGCACAGCAGGAGAAGTGGGGTTGGGAGCTGGGGAAGGTGCCAGCCAAGCGCCTGGAAAACATAGATGGTGAGCGCAGCACTGCCCCCTGGTGGCAGCCATTGAAAACAGGGATGTCCAACCTTGGCAACTTTTAAGACTTGTGGACTTCCCAGAATTCTGCCTGGGGAATTCTGGGTGTTGGAAGTCCACAAGTCTTAAAGTAGACAAGATTGGAACCTGTACTAAAATTCCCCAAAATGTTACCCTGTTTTCCCCAAAATAAGACCTCCCCTGATAATTAGCCCAATCAGGCTTTTGAGTGCATGGCAATAAGGCCAAGCGCTTATTTCAGGGTTCAAAAAAATATAAGACAGGGTCTTATTTTCAGGGAAACACGGTAGTTAGAGTATTTGGTGGAGTTATCAACTTGCTTCCACCTTACAGGTATCATCCAGGTCATGGTTGTCCCAAAAGTGCTTCTTTTCAAGAGGCAAGTGGACTTTCTGGTTTTTCTTTGAAGAGGTTTCACTTCTCATCCAAGAAGCTTCTTCAGCTTCTTGGATAAGAAGCGACCATTCAGTCGTCCTTAAGCGAATGCAGTGAACGTTGCAGTCATGAAACGAATCTGTTGTCCTCTGTGGGTTTTTTTTTTTGCTGGAAAGTCAAAGCCAGTTTTGGGCAAAACCGTCGTAAATCACAGCCATGTGGCTGCGGGATGCTACAAACAGCCATAAATGGCATAAATCCAAAATGTGATCACATTATCACAGGAAGAAGGTGGCTGTCAGATATTTTGAAGTAGCCTTGGGAAAATTCATCGTATCTTTGTACGGACGCTAAGCGACTGGACATAGGTCAAGGATTACTTATATTTAAGAATATTTGCCTGCGAAAGGGCAATATCGCTCTTCCTCTTCTCCTGTTTGTCTCTCTCTGCTTACAGCCATTCAAGCTGTCCTCATTTAGCGACCACAATTGGGGCCAAACAACAACTCGGTTGTTAAACCGAGTAGTCACTCAGTGAATTTACACCCATGCTCGTGATCGGACTTCGGCTTTCTGCTGCTCTGCAGACCCGCAAAGATCATAAACGTGAATCTTTTGGGGCGCAGGATTACTTTTTCATCACTGTCGTGGCTGCAGATGTGCGTTAAACGAGGCAGTCGCTAAATAAGGATTACCTGTACAGAGATTGGCGGTTAGGAAGCTAAACCTTGTGGTAGATAAACTATGGCGATGGTTGAGCATTTTGGTGCTTTTCCAGCCAATTGTGGCTTACGCACCGGAGACAAATTCCTTGTGTGTCTAATCACACTTGGCCAATAAAGAATTCTAATTCTAATTCTAATTCTAATTCTAATTCAAACCAACCCCAGCTTTGGACGACGTGTGAATTGCCGCCATTAATTCTTTACTCATTGAAGTTGCTTGTTCTGGACAGCCCGTTCTGCAGAGGCAGGCCGAATGCAAAAGCTTTCCTTGGGCATTTGTACCATACTGGCATACTAGCATGCTCATCAGGGGCGGGTTCTACTTAACTTTACTATTTGCTTCGCTCGCACGCGCGCACCCACTTCTTCGCATGCACAGATCGTCCATTATGACGTCCGGATGGGTGGGCGGAGCCCCCTACCGCTTTTACTACCAGTTCGCAAGAACCGGACCGAACCGGGAGCAACCCACCACTGATGCTCATCCTCTAGAGACAGTGACTGCTCAACAATTTAGAAAATCACCCAGGACCCAAAGGGGAGGGAGCTTCAGTATTTTTCCCCGTGCAAATTTTCTGGCGTCTTGCAAGCCACGTTAAAACTCAGCTCTGTTTAATGCCCAACATGCTTTAACCGTGTCACTTACTATCCAGAGGCCACGTTCTCACAATAGCGTGAATTTGGTGAGTTTCAAACTGGATTAGGGGTTTTGTTTTGTTCCGGGGCTAACGGGGTTGTGTAAAAGCACTTCTTTTGTGTGTGAATTGAGTTTTCAAACGCAAATCTCATTATCAACTTTTGCAGCGAGCCAGGAAAAACTGTTATCTAATCCTGGCATTATAGTAATAACAGCAATGAAAACACGAGATCTCGGCAACTAAGCGGTAAAAATATTCTCGGTTTGGCACCAGAGTCCTCTGCTGGAAATGAGCAAATATTATTGTTTGATTGCTACATATTTTTCTGCAAAGAAAGGATTTAAGGATTTGGGGTTAGGAACACTTTGCTTCAGATTGGTGAGAGCAAACAGAGAAATAACCTGAGCCCAGGAGTGGTATTCGCTTACCTTTGCTACCAGTTCGCAAATGTGAGCTCACGCGCTACCTCCGCGCATGCATAGGACTTTCTGCGCATGCACAGAGCGTCAAAAAATGGGACATGATGACTTCCGGGCTGGTGGGCAGAGCCTCTCGTAGCCGCAGCTACCGGTTCACGCGAACCGGATAAAACTGGTTGAATCCCACTACTGCCTGAGCCTCCTCCCTCCACACCACCTGCTTAAATTAATTTTCTGAATTATTCCACTTTCCGGCTTTGCGTTGTATATCGAATCGTCAAGTAACCGAACTAAAAGGGCATTCACAGCACATACGAACCCTGCAAACTAAACTTAGTTTTAACACGTACGTTTTGTGACTTACACTCATTCAATCTCTCTTGAGATTTTAAGTGTCTTGAACAATGTTTCTCAACCTTGGCCAGGGGGACTTCAACTCCCACAATTCCCCCGCCAGCCTGGGGAATTCTGGGAGTTGAAGTCCGCCTGTCTTCAAGCTGCCAAAAGGTTAAAAAACACTGAACTTGAGAGAACAAATTTACCTGTGTGGTAAATTTGGTAGGGAAAGAAATCCATTTTGACCTTTATGAATAGTATAGGTAGTTCTCGACTTACAACAGTTTGTTTAATGACTGTTCAAAGTTACAACGGCACTAAAAAGAGTGACTTACAACCGTTTTTCACAAATATGACCATTGCAGCATCTGTGATCATTTTGATGATCATTTTGATCATCACGTGATCAAAATTCAGATGCTTGGCAACTGGCTCTTATTTAAGACGATCGCAGTATACCGGAGTCACGCGATTCCCTTTTGCGACCTTCTGACAAGCAAAGCCAACGACAGTCAGATTCACTTAACAACCGTGTTACTAACTTAACAAAACTGCATTGATTCACTTAACAACTGTGGCAAGAAAAGGCCGTAAAATGGGCCAAAACTGACTTAACCACTGTCTCCCTTAGCAACAGAAATTGTGGACTCGGTTCTCGTTCGTAAGCCGAGGGCGACCTGTATCGGAAACTATATTCTAATAAAATCAACTGAAATTATCCTGTAGCCACAAATCTCTCCTTTTCTACACAGCTAGTGGTGGGTTTCACATTGTGTTGCTACGGGTTCGCCCCCCCGTGCGCCCGTTTGCCCCCCCGTGCACCCTTTTGCCCCCCGCGCGCCCGCTTGCTTTGCGCGTGCACCTTCCATGCACGTGCTTTGCTCGTGCACACCTCTTCCATGCATGCACACGGCCTCAAAACTGTGCCTAAATAAGACAGCATAGAGCCACCCACAATCTCCGCTACCAGTTCGCCAAAACCAGTACGAACTGTCTGAATACCACCTCTGTACACAGCATATGTCAATTTGATGTGGCTTTTTGGACCCTATGAATCGTTGCAAACAGTAAACTCATGTTCCTTATGACGTGTAAACTTCAGAATCCTTATCCAATATTAATGATTAATAATTGCTTGATAGGAATATATAGGAGGCGTTTTTTTGAATGGAGAGATTTGTGCTGACAAATTCACTCTTGTGACATGTAAACATTAGCTGTAGATGTATTTTCTTGGAGAGAAGGCTAACCAGGCCCATCAGGAATTAAAAGTGTTTTTTGTGCAGCCAGCTGGTTTTAGCGAGGAGTGTGCAAGCTTTCGAACCTCACAGCATGCTTTGTCAAGCCGATTGCAAAAGCTGCCACTTATAAAAACCTTTTGCGTCTTTTTCTATCTTGGAAAAAAAAAACCCAAAAACTGTCAGGTTGTCTGTGGAGATTTCATGAGGAAATCTTGCTACACTTAAAGCTTATTTGTGCAGAAATGGGGGAAATGTTTATGCTTTTAATAGAAAAAAGAAAGACGTGGAAGGAATTAGGAATTAACACAGTGGTGAAATCCAATTTTTTTTACTACCGGTTCTGTGGGCGTGGTGTGGCTTGGTGGGCATGGCTTGGTGGGCGTGGCAGGGAAAGGATACTGTAAAATCCCCATTCCTTCCCCACTCCTGGGGGAAGGATATTGCAAAATCTCCATTCCCATCCCACTCTGGAGCCAGCCAGAGGTGGTATTTGCTAGTTCTCCAAACTGCTCAAAATTTCCGCTACCGGTTCTCTGAACTGCTCAAAATTTCCGCTACCGGTTCTCCAGAACCTGTCAAAACCTGCTGGATTTCACCCCTGAATAAACAGCTGTCACCTTACAGAGTGTATTGGCGCCATAAAAATGTAATAAGTAAAATGATAAAATTAAAAAATATTAAAATATTAAAAGTAGAATTAAATAAAGCTGGCATGACAGGCTGGCAAGTTGTGTGCTTGGTAAAATTCTAACATTCGAATTTTCAGGAAAAATTGAGCCTGATTTTATTCACCGGAAGTTTTAATCACTTTTATTCACCGGAAGTTTTAATCTCTTTCCTAGGTTGTGAAGTTGGAACGAACATTACCAAAAGGATCAGCAAGTGAGAAGTACTGAATTCCTGGGGCGGATCCTACCTGGAGCAAAGTCCTAGAAAGGTGGGAGACTGCACGGCGACTCATATTTCCCTCTACGTTTTAGAAACAGCAGCAGAGCTACCCTGTTTCCCCGAAAATAAGACATTCCCTGATAATAAGCCCTGCCCAAAAATAAGCCCTCCTTGAAAATATTTAATCACATGTGCAGCCAGTCCCCGCCATTTCCTCTGGTTAGGGTTAGGGAAACAGAGCTGGAAAATCAGGTAAGATGGCAAGAGAAGCCCTGTCTTGCTCCATGCGCCCCAAAATAATAAGACCTCCCTGAAAATAAGGCCAGGTGCTTATTTCAGGGTTCAAAAAAATATAAGACAGGGTTTTATTTTCAGGGAAACACGGTAGTCCTCGACATATGACCACGATTAGGAACAATAGAATTCCCGTTGCTAAGCAAGGAGCGAGTTGTGAGTTGGGCTTCTTAAAGCAGCCACATTGAGAAACGCTGCTCAAATCCATCGTCTCGACAAGTCAATAGGGGGAAAACCGATTCACTGAAGGACCACGTGATTCAATTTTATGACCTTTTGTGCCACGGTTGTTCATTAAACAAATCATTGCAGCTGTTCAGTGAATCATGTGCTCCTTCAGTGTAGAGGTGGGTTTGACTTACCTTTATCACCGGTTCGTCTGTGTGTGCGCACGCTCGCTTCGTGCGTGGCCTGTCGGTGCATGCGCCCTGTCTTACGCATATGCGCTTTGCTCACTCGCACGCCTCCCGCACATGTGCCCAGCCTTGAAAACGTGCCTAAATAGCATGACTTGGAGCCGGGGCAGGTGGGCAGGCCCATCCCCGATCGCCGCTACCAGTTCGCCTGCAGAATACCACCTCTGCTTCAGTGAATCTGTTTTCCCCTGTTGACTTTGCTTGTCGAGATGATAGATTTAAGCAGCATATCTCAACATGACCGCCTTAAGATGGGTGGACTACAACTCCCAGAATCCCCTGGCCAGCATAGTGGCCAAGCTGAAAAAACACTGGATTAGAATATCTCTTAGTATTGGGTAATACATCACCCTGCCAAATTGTAATTTCTACCTTAATGAATTTAATTTTCTATGCTTTTCCATTGGTGCCTTTTGTGGATAAGTTTTCTGGACAATTCAGATTGGTTGACCCAGATTGTCAGGGTTTCAAGACGCATAGCAAGCAAAACTCTGAGCCAGGTAGATTCCTCAAAGGATAGCTTTATTGGATATATCATATTGGCACAGAACTGGTGAAAACCGACTCTGAAGGTTCCTGCGGTTTTTACCTAATTAAAAGTAAAAGTTTGTCACTTTCTCAAAACAATCAGCCGCATGGTCCAATTACGGCACTTTCTGGTTGCCTGGTGACATCACTCCGCCTTCCTCTGACCAGGTGTGAGAATGACCTTGGTTCCCAAGAGAAAGTATTTTGTTTTGACTACACAACCCCAGCTATCTCTAATCCATCTTCCCTATCCCTCAGCTCCAGTGTGGCAACACTGAAGCTTCCAAAATGGCTTTCGTCAAGTCAGCTTCAGGGTCGACACCACAAAAGCTCATCAGGGTGAGGTCTCATTTATACTTGCATCCACACGAGATCCTTGGTGAGAAAATAGGACCAAAAAAATAAAAACATTCTACATACAAACCATTACACTTCTACGGTAGCATCAGATCAGTTTTCAGAACCGTACAATTTGAATATATCTCGAATAGGATTTCCCCTTATTTTTATGTTTTAAGCCTTGAGAGATTTACAGCTTCTTGTTTCTGTGCCTAAGATGGACAAGGAAGAAGAGAGTACGCGGGAGATCCTACTCCCTGATTGGCAAGACAGCGCTCATGGTATTACCATCAAAGAGACGGATGAAGGCGTCTTCGTGAAGCAGATCCAACACGACTCGCCAGTCGCCAAGACAGGAATTGTACAGGAAGGTTAGTGAAACTATCTTGGGGCCACTACAGAATAACAGAGTTGGAAGGCATCTTGGAGGTCTTCTAGTCCAACCATCTCCACAAGACTCTATATCAGTGATGGCTAACCTTTTTGCCGTCGTGTGCCAAAAGCAGGGGGAGTGTGGGGGGGTCGCGCACAGAATGTACTCACACCCATAATTCAATGCCCCCCGGCCCCCTGCGCATGCACGCGCGACCCCCGTGCTCCCGCTGCTTTTGGCTTTCTTGGAGCCTGGGGAGGGTGAACACAGCCTTCCCCACCCCACCAGAGGCCCTCCTGAGGCCAGAAATGGGCCATTTCCCAACTTCCAGTGGGCCCAGAAGGCCCATTTTTCACTGTCCCCAGGCTCCAGAGGCTTTCTAGGAACCTGGGGAGGGCAAAAACGGCCTTCCCCACCCCACCAGAGGCCCTCCGGAGGCCGGAAACAGACTATTTCCTGACTTCCGGTGGCCAGCGCGTGCATGTACACTGGAGCTGAGCTAGGGCAAGCCTCACGTGCCCACAGATATGGCTTCGCGTGCCACAGGTTCGCCATCACGGCTCTATACCATTCTGGACAAATGTTACTTCTACCCAGAGGTGGGCTGCTGGAGGTTCGCAGGGGTTCGGGAGAACCTCTAGCTAAGATTCTGTGCAGTTCGGTGAACCCCCAAATCCCACTCCTGGTTGGCCCCGCCCACCCCTCCCTTCCCCTCCCCTGAGTCCCCATACGGACCGTTTTGGATGCAGCTAAGTGCAGGGTGTGTGTGGAGGCTTAGGGAGGATGAAAAACGGGCCTACCAGAAATTTGGGAAGGCACGTTTCCGGCCTCCAGAGGGCCTCTGGAGCCTGGGGAGGCTGTTTTCACTCTCCCGGAGGCTCAAGTAAAGCCTCCGGAGCCCAGGAAGGGCAAAAATGGCTCCCCCCGCCATGGTGCAGGAGGCCAACTAGGCCATGCCCACCATAGCCACACCCACCCAGCAACCGGGCAGAGAACCCTTTGCTAAAATTTTTGAAGCCCACCCCTGCTTCTACCTTAGATTGCTTCTCTCTTTCAGGCTTAACGTGCCAAGATTGGAGACCCCTGGACTAGAAGCTCTCCAAGATCCCTTCCAACTCTGTTATTCTATTATCTTGATGTCTCCTTGAGCTCTTCCTAATCTAACAACAGAATCCTCGCTTTTCTCGTTCTGCAGGTGACCAGATTGTGAGCGCCACCATCTATTTTGACAATGTGCACTCAGGGGAGGTCTCGGAGCTCCTTAAAAATGTAGGTCATCACACAGTGGGCCTGCGGCTACAGAGGAAAGGAGACCGCTCCCCGTTGCCAGGGCAGTCTGGTTCCTACGACGTGTTTCCTCCAAGGAGCCCAGAAGTTGTTTTGGTGAGTAAGTGTGAAAAAGAAGAAGAATGGAAGAAGTGTGTATGTGTGAAATCTTTAAGGAACACAACAAGCCACTTTTCCTTGAGTGCCTTACTTCATTCTAGGTCAAGGGTGTTCAAGTTTGAGATTGAACTAAAACCAGTGGTGGGATTCAAATAATTTTACAACTGGTTTTCTGCCCTAATGACCATCTGGGTAGGCATTGCTTGGTGGTCATGTGACCGTGTGGGCGTGTCCAACTCGACATCACTCACATCGATGGGCACTTCGCCTTAGCTGTTACAATGTAATAAGGGTTAACCAGAGAGGCAGTTTCTGTAAGCAGGGCAATAAAGATTAGGCTAGAAACAACATCAGAATGTTGTAATTCCTTACAGGATTAGCCCTATAAAGTGGAATAAAAACAAAATAAGATTTCTCCTAACAACCGGTTCTCCGAACTGCTTAGAAAGTTAACAACCTGTTCTCCTGAATAGGTGCGAACTGGCTGAATCCCACCAGTGACTAGAACTATGGAGAAATTTCCTGACAATGAGAACAATCAGTGAAACAGAAGTTGCCTCCAGAAGTTGTGGATGCTCCATCATTGGAGGCTTTTAAGAAAAGACTGCACAGCCATTTGTCTGGAACTGTATAGGTTCTCCTGTCTGAGCAGGGAGTTGGACTACAAGACCTCCAAGGTCCCCTCCAACTCTGTTATTCAGTTCTTGCAGCCAGGGTATAATTAGCAAGAGCATTAGAGACCCAGTTTGATTCACTTCCTGCAAATAATTGAAAAAGTCATGTGGTACAATTTCACCGTCAAGGAGAGAAAAAAGCAAACTGGAGAAGGCAGGCCGAAGATGGACCATCTCCATGAAGGGAGATGGGTTTCCCTCCATTCCTCCCTCCCATGCAAGCACAAGCAAGCATAAGGTGGCAGCTGACGGGGCCATTTCAGGTCCCAGGAACTGCAGTGGTTTGGTGAGCCTTGATTCAGACCCCCCCCCCTTGAGAAAGGACCAAAGTGGGGCTCACTTTCTCATTTGGGGAGGGGGCACTGATTGGCACAAGATAGGAGCCAGGAACATAGTTTGCCCATGTAAACCTTTCTTTCTTTCTTTCCCCTCCCTTCTTTTCTCTCTCTCCTTGCTTCGTTCCTTTCCTTCCTTCCTTTTTCCTCCCTCCCCCTTTCCTTCCTCCATCCTATCTCTTCCTTCCCTCCCTCTTTCTCTCCCTTTCTTCCTTTTCCTTTTTTTCCTGCTTCTTTATTTCTCCTCCCTTCTCTCCTTTCCTTCCCCTCCCTCCCTCTTTCTTCCCTTCTTTCCTCCAACCTATCCCTCCCTTCCTCCCCTCCCTCCTTCCTTCCTTCTCTCTCCCTTCCTTCCTTTTCCTTTTTTCTGCCTTTTTTCTTTCTCCTTCCCTCTCTCCTTCCCTTCCCCTCCCTCCCTTCCCTTCTTTCCTCCAACCTATCCTTTCTCTCCCTCCCTCCCTCCTTCTTTTCCTTTTTTCTTCCTTCTTCCTTTCTCCTTCCTTCCTTCCCCCCTCCCTTCCCTTCTTTCCTCCAACTTATCCCTTCCTTCCTCCCCTCCCTCCTTCTCCCTCCCTCCCTCCCTTTTCCTTCCCTCCCTCCCTTTTCCTTTTTTCTTCCTTCTTCCTTTCTCCTTCCTTCCTTCCCCCCCTCCCTTCCCTTCTTTCCTCCAACTTATCCCTTCCTTCCTCCCCTCCCTCCTTCTCCCTCCCTCCCTTTTCCTTCCCTCCCTCCCTTTTCCTTTTTTCTGCCTTTTTTCTCCTTTCTTCTTTCCTTTCCTTGCCCCCCTCCCTCCCTCCCATGCAGTTTCTTTCCTTTTTAGAAATCTGATAAAAGCACCCAGAAGCTTAGAGAACAACAAAAAAAAGAACATTTTCCCCTTATTTAATTGTTCCTTTTAGCTGTGATCAGTACTGTGATCGATCAGCAAGCTTTCAAGAGACTGTACTGCCTTCTGTCAGAAGTGGTGTAAGGTCTCCTGCTTGGGGGGGGGGTCGGGGGGGTTGGACTAGATGACCTACAAGGTCCCTTCCAACTCTGTTATTCTGTTAATCTCTTAGGGTGATCGGTACTGACAAACATCGATTCATAGCTCTCTTGCACAAACAATCATCTGATTGAGGGCAAGCCAGTTGCAGGGCCTTAGGAGCATGCAGTGGTGTGCAGCTTCTGTGCCGCCAGAAGCTGCCGCAATTTGCACAAGGATAGTGACAAAGGGTGTCCATTGCCTTGTGCTCCAGGTCCCGCCTTCCCCTCGGCCTTGTCAGGATGACCCATCTGCCAATCAAACAGCAGCTACTGATCACACAGCAGCTGTCAGTCAAGCAGCTGTGTTGGGCTTCGGGGAGGAGGCGGGAAGACAAAATGGCTGCCTGGCAGCTCCGAAGCCCTCATGAAGAAGAGGCTGGATCAATGGAGCCAAAGCCCAGGGTTCAAAATACAGAGAAAAACCGGGGAGGGGAAAAGGCAGCCATGCTGAGGAAAGGCAACCGGGAAAGGAGGCAGCAGCTGAAAAAACAGGGCAGGGAGAGCCGGCCTGAGGGAAAAGTTTCCCTCAGCTGGAGCCAAGAATTGAAGATAGGAGAGAAATAATAATAATAATAACAATCATGGGAAGGACTCAGTAGGTGGATAAAAATGCCAAATCCAATCTAAATATCTGGCTAACTCCAGCCATTTTATTTATTTTATTTTATTTTATTTTATTTTATTTTATTTTATTTTATTTTATTATTTTATTTTATTTTATTTTAATTTAATTATTATTTATTTTTATTATTTTTATTATTTTATTTTATTTTACCAATATATTATTTTATTTGACTTGATTTGATTTTACCGGTAATATATTATATTTATTTTATTTTATTATTTTATTTTATTTATTATTTATTTTAATTATTTTATTTTATTATTTATTATTTATTTTAATTTAATTTAATTATTTTATTTTATTTTACCAATATTTTATTTTATTTTATTTTATTTGACTTGATTTATTTGATTTTACCGATAATATATTATATTTATTATTTTATTTTATTTTATTTATTATTTATTTTAATTTAAAATTCGGACAGGCACTTGCCACACAACATCCCAGACTTAACAATTGTTAAAAATGTAATCTATTGTGGGATTCCAGGGGTTTTTTTGACTGTGGTGGGAATCAGTTCATGCCATTAAGCATGATTTTTGAACTGATTTGTATTTTGCTAATCTGGATTTGAGTGGCACATGTTTGTTTGAACCTAGCTGTGATATATTTCCAGATTAGGTGCAAGGTAAGATCATTGGTGGGTAGAGGTAAGAAATGAGCAATATTTTCAGAGAATAGAATAGAATAGAATAGAATAGAATAGAATAGAATAGAATAGAATAGAATAGAATAGAATAGAATAGAATAGAATAGAATAGAATAGAATAGAATAGAATAGAATAGAATAGAATAACAGAGTTGGAAGGGATCTTGGAGGTCTTCTAGTCCAACCCCCTGCCCAGGCAGGAAACCCTACACCACTTCAGACAAATGGTTATCCAACATCTTCTTAAAAAATTCTAGTTTTGGAGCATTCACAACGTCTGCAGGCAAATTGTTCCACTGTTTAATTGTCCTCACTGTTAGGAAATTTCTCCTTAGTTCTAAGTTGCTTCTCTCCTTGATTAGTTTCCACCCATTGCTTCTTGTTCTACTCTCAGGTGCTTTGAAGCATAGTTTGACTTCCTCTTCTTTGTGGCAATCCCTGAGATATTGGAACACTGCTATCATGTCTCCCCTAGTCCTTCTCTTTATTAAACTAGACATACCCAGTTCCTGCAACCGTTCTTCATATGTTTTAGTCTCCAGTCCCCTAATCATTTTTGTTGCTCTTCTCTGTACTCTTTCTAGAGTCTCAACATCTTTTTTATATCGTGGCGACCAAAACTGAATGCACTATTCCAAGTGTGGCCTTACCAAGGCATTATAAAGTGGTATTAACACGTCACGTGACCTTGATTCTATCCCTCTGTTTATGCAGCCCAGAACTGTGTTGGCTTTTTTGGCAGCTGCTGCACACAGCTGGCTCCTATTTAAGTGGTTGTCCACTAGGACTCCAAGGTCCCTCTCACAGTTACTACTATTGAGCAAGGTACCACATATGCGGTACCTGTGCATTTTGTTTTTCTTCCCTAAATGTAGAACCTTGCTTTTTCCACTGTTGAATCATAGAATTATACGTGCACACACAATCATACATTGGTGGGGGTGACTCCAATTTTCAATAAGAGAATGAAAAAAAAAAATTCAAGTGCTTGGCTGATCATATTGTCAAAGTGGGCCATTGTCCTCTTGTCTTGAGCAACATTGTGCCACCAAGCCGCTCATGTTTTCTATCCAAACCACTCAGAAAAACAATCTCAAACAATTGGCATAGATATCCCACTTGGCTGGATGTCCTGATATTGTACAATTCCAGAGGAAGTAAGCCTATTTGAACTAACTAGAAAATGCACAGAAGAGTAACAAAGATGGTTACGGGACTGAAGGCTAAAGATATGATGAACGCTTGCACGAATTGGATGGGTCTACTCTAGTGAAAAGAAGGCCTGGGGTGACATGATAGCAGCCTTCCAATATTTGAGGGGCTGTCACAGAGAAGAGGGGGTTGACCTATTCTCCAAAGCACCAGAAGGCAGGATAAGAAGCAACGGATGGAAACCCATCAAGGAGAGAACCAACCTAGAACTAAGGAGGAATTTCCTGACAGTGAGTACAGTTAACCAGTGAATGGCTTCCTCCAGACGTTGTTGGGTGCTCCATCACTAGAAGTTTTCAAGTAGAGACTGGACAGCCATTTGTCCAGAATAGTACAGGGTCTCCTGCTTGAGCAAGGGGTTTACAGATTAACAGAGTTGGAAGGGGCCTTACAGGTCATTTAGTCCAACTCCCTGCCCAAGCAGGAGTCTCTTGAAAGCTCCCACAACTTCTGAAGGCAACCCCTGTTCCATGGGTTAATTGTTCTCACTGTCAGAAAATTCCTCCTTATTTCCAGGTTGAATCTCTCCTTGTTCAGTTTCTATCCATTGTTCCTTGTCTGGCCTTCGGGTGCTTTGGAAAACAGCTTGACCCCCTTCCTCCTCTCTGGGGCAGCCCCTCAAATATTGGAAGACTGCTATCATGTCTCCCCTGGTCCTTCTCTTCACTGGACTAGCCAGGCCCAGTTCCTGCAACCGTCCATCGTATGTTTTAGCCTCCAGTCCCCTAAAATCATCCTGGTTGCTCTTCTCTGCACTTTTTCTAGAGTCTCAACATCTTTTTTATGGTGTGGTGACCAAAACTGGATGCAGTATTCTCGGTGTGGTCTTATTAAGGCTTTATAGAGTGGTATTAGTACCTCACTTGATCTTGATTGTATCCCTCTGTTAATGCAATTTAGGATTGCATTGGCTTTTTTGGCAGCCGCCACACACTGCTGGCTCATAATTAGCTGGTTGTCCAGAAGACCTCCAACCTTCCCTTCCAACATATTTTATGGGACCAATAGGGTCTCTTCCAACCCTATTATTTTATGTTCTAAGCAAGAATATTTGAAGTGAAATGATGAGACTCGTCACTGTAGACATTTTAGGATGTTGTTTTGATACAGATTGTTATTGGTGATTGCCTGTAGAAGCACAATAATTTGAGCAGAAAGTTTGATGACACAATTCCTTTCCCTTTCAGAGTGGAGATGACGAAGAGTACCAGCGGATTTACACCACGAAAATTAAACCTCGCCTTAAATCAGAAGATGGCATAGAAGTCGAGCATGCAGGAACTCAAAGCAGGACCATCACAGTCACCAAAAGAGTCACAGCTTACACTGTCGATGTTACCGGCCACGAAGGTGCCAAAGAGATTGACATCAGCAGTCCTGAGTTTAAGATCAAAATTCCTAAACATGAACTTACCCAGATTTCTAAAGTTGGAATTGAATCAGAGCCTGGGAAAACTGTCATCAAGATCCCACACGTGGATTCACCTGGGAGAACCAGCTATGGAAAAACCTCCCACGAAGGAGGGAAATTTTATGATGTGACATATTCTGGACCAACTATTGACTTGCCTTCCCGAAAATTGGAGGCAGGTGTTCCCGATACCCTTGTGGGGCAGCCAAAGGTTGGGAAAACTGATATCCAAGTCTCCAACATCAAGGGTATAGGTTTGAGAGGTCAGACAGACTTCAGCAGCCCTGAAATCAATGGGAAAACAGGGGACAGACTGCAATTCGATATGAAAGGTCCTAAAATTAAAGGGGAATTGGGAGGGTTGCAAGGCGCAGGGGTAAAAGTCCCTACCTCAGGCATTGAAGGCAAGATGACAAGTCCAGGTCTCGGTGATGAAAGCAAAAGAAATCTTACATTCCCTGCAATGAGAATGCCCAAATTTGGAATATCATCTCCAAGTGCTGACATTGAAGTTCCTCAGCTTGATGCAGCAGGTCCATCTGTGACAATCAAAGGTCCAGGAGGATTTCCAGAAGGCCCCAAAGTTGCAGTCACGAGCAGAGGAATACCAGAACCAAAGTTGGATATGGGTGTAAAAGGACTGGATTTGAAAGGTGGGGTGAAATCAAAGATGGATTTTGGGTCTCCAGACATTGGACTTGAAGAGAGTGAAGACAAATTTAAAATACAGCACATGGATATGCCTAAATTTTCTGTTTTAGGCCCCACAGCCGATATCAATGTTCCAAAAGGAGGGATTGAGATTAGTGGACAGACACCCAAAATCTCTATGTCAGATATTGACTTGAATCTTAAAAGTCCCAAAGGAAAAGGAGCTATACATATTTCAGGGCCAAAGATTGAAGGGGGCTTGAAAGACCCTAGTATGAGTAATGAGGGCACCAAAGTTGACCTTGGTGGACCATTCAAAAGTCCACATATCTCAATGCCCTCTGTGAAAACTACACCGGTTGCTGTGCCAGGTGTTGACTTGAACCTAAAAGGGACATCATTAAAGGGTGATGTGGATGTTTCTGTGCCCAAACTGGAAGGCGACCTGAAGGGCCCGCAGATTGACATCAAAGGTCCCAAAGTGGACATTGCTGCTCCTGGCATTGGAATCAAGGGTACTTCTGGTCAACTGAAAGGGTCTCATATCAAAACTCCACAAATCTCCATTCCAGACATTGACTTAAATTTGAAAGGCCCCAAAGTCAAGGGGGACATGGGTGTTTCCATACCAAGAATGGAAGGAGAACTAAAGGGCCCAGCTGTGGACATCAAGGCTCCTAAAGTAGACATTGTAGCGCCAGACGTTGACCTTCATGGCCCTGGACTCAAAATGCCCAAATTGAAAATGCCCAAATTTGGCGTGCCCAGCTTGAAACCTGATGTTCCTGATGTGGACATCAGTCTTCCCCAGGGCAGCCTTGACATTTCAGGTCCTAAAGTAGATATTGCAGCACCAAGATTGGATATTGAGGCACCAAAGATTTCAGTTCCAGATTTTGACCTGAGCCTGAAAGGGCCAGCATTAAAGGGTGATGTGGATGTTTCTGTGCCCAAACTAGAAGGCAGCTTGAAGGGCCCACAGATAGATCTCAAAGGCCCCAAAGTGGACATTGTGGCTCCTGACATTGGCTTCAAAGCTCCTTCAGGTCAACTGAAAGGGCCTCATATCAAAACTCCACAAATCTCCATTCCGGACATTGACCTAAATTTGAAAAGCCCCAAAGTCAAGGGGGACATGGGTGTTTCCATACCAAGAATGGAGGGAGAACTGAAGGGCCCAGCTGTGGACATCAAGGCTCCTAAAGTAGACATTGTAGCGCCAGACGTTGACCTTCATGGCCCTGGACTCAAAATGCCCAAATTGAAAATGCCCAAATTTGGTGTGCCCAGTTTGAAAGGTGAAGTTCCTGATGTGGACATCGGTGTTACCCAGGGCAGCCTTGACTTCTCTGGTCCGAAAGTAGATATTGCAGCTCCAGGATGGGACCTTGGAGCACCAGAAGGCAAAATTAAAGGCCCTAAAGTCAAGATGCCAGGATTACATGTTGAGGCACCAAAGGTTCCAGATTTCGACCTGAGCCTGAAAGGGCCAGCATTAAAGGGTGATGTGGATGTTTCTGTACCCAAAGTAGAAGGCAGCTTGAAGGGCCCACAGATAGATCTCAAAGGCCCCAAAGTGGACATTGTGGCTCCTGACATTGGCGTCAAAGCTCCTTCAGGTCAACTGAAAGGGCCTCATATCAAAACTCCACAAATCTCGATTCCAGACATTGACCTAAATTTGAAAAGCCCCAAAGTCAAGGGGGACATGGGTGTTTCCATACCAAGAATGGAGGGAGAAATGAAGGGCCCAGCTGTGGACATCAAGGGTCCTAAAGTAGACATTGTAGCACCAGATGTTGACCTTCATGGCCCTGAGCTCAAAATGCCCAAATTGAAAATGCCCAAATTTGGTGTGCCCAGTTTGAAAGGTGAAGTTCCTGATGTGGACATCGGTGTTACCCAGGGCAGCCTTGACTTCTCTGGTCCGAAAGTAGATATTGCAGCTCCAGGATGGGACCTTGGAGCACCAGAAGGCAAAATTAAAGGCCCTAAAGTCAAGATGCCAGGATTACATGTTGAGGCACCAAAGGTTCCAGATTTCGACCTGAGCCTGAAAGGGCCAGCATTAAAGGGTGATGTGAATGTTTCTGTACCCAAAGTAGAAGGCAGTTTGAAGGGCCCACAGATAGACCTCAAAGGCCCCAAAGTGGACATTGTGGCTCCTGACATTGGCGTCAAAGCTCCTTCAGGTCAACTGAAAGGGCCTCATATCAAAACTCCACAAATCTCCATTCCAGACATTGACCTAAATTTGAAAGGCCCCAAAGTCAAGGGGGATATGGGCGTTTCCATACCAAGAATGGAGGGAGAACTGAAGGGCCCAGCTGTGGACATCAAGGCTCCGAAAGTAGACATTGTTGCACCAGATGTTGACCTTCATGGCCCTGGACTCAAAATGCCCAAATTGAAAATGCCCAGGTTTGGCGTGCCCAGCTTGAAACCTGACATTCCTGATATGGACATCAATCTTCCCCAGGGTAGCCTTGACATCTCGGGTCCTAAAGTAGATATTGCAGCCCCAAGATTGGATATTGAGGCACCAAAGATTTCAGTTCCAGATTTTGACCTGAGCCTGAAAGGGCCAGCATTAAAGGGTGATGTGGATGTTTCTGTGCCCAAACTAGAAGGCAGCTTGAAGGGCCCACAGATAGATCTCAAAGGCCCCAAAATGGACGTTGTGGCTCCTGACATTGGCTTCAAAGCTCCTTCAGGTCAACTGAAAGGGCCTCATATCAAAACTCCACAAATCTCTATTCCGGACATTGACCTAAATTTGAAAGGCCCCAAAGTCAAGGGGGACATGGGCGTTTCCATACCAAGAGTGGAAGGAGAACTGAAGGGCCCAGCTGTCGACATCAAGGCTCCGAAAGTAGACATTGTAGCACCAGATGTTGACCTTCATGGCCCTGGACTGAAAATGCCCAAATTGAAAATGCCCAAATTTGGTGTGCCCAGCTTGAAAGGTGAAGTTCCTGATGTGGACATTGGTGTTACCCAGGGTAGCCTTGACTTCTCTGGTCCAAAAGTAGATATTACAGCCCCAGGATGGGACCTTGGAGCACCAGAAGGCAAAATTAAAGGTCCCAAAGTCCAAATGCCAGAAATGCATGTTAAAGGTCCTAAAATCTCCATGCCAGACACAGATTTAAATTTAAAGGGGCCGAAACTCACAGGAGACATTGATGTTTCTATTCCAAAATTAAAAGGTGACATAAAAGGTCCAGAAATTGATATCAAAGGTCCAAAATTAGATATTGAAGCACCAGATGTTGACCTACATGGACCAGAAGGGAAATTGAAGATGCCAAAATTCAAAATGCCTAAGTTTGGAATACCCAGCTTCAAAGGAGAAAGTCTGGATATGGATTTAGACCTCCCCAAAGCAGAGCTTGATGTTTCTGTTCCAACAGTTGACGTAGCAGCACCAAGTTTGGACATTGAAGGCCCAGAAGAAAAACTAAAAGGATCCAAATTTAAGATGCCTGACTTTAATATTCATGCACCAAAGATATCAATGCCAGATGTTGATTTGAATCTAAAAGGGCCAAAATGGAAAGGGAATGCAGATATTTCTGGACCAAAAATAGAAGGTGAACTTAAAGGACCCCAGGTTGATATTGAAGGTCCTAAACTAGATGTTGATGTCCCTGATGTAGAGCTGGAAGGTCCTGAAGGAAAAATTAAAGGATCCAAATTCAAAATGCCAAAACTGAATATTAAAGGTCCCAAAATCTCCATGCCAGATGTAGATCTGGATCTCAAAGTCCCCAAAATGAAGGGTGAAATGGATGTAACAGTTCCAAAACTAGAAGGAGATTTGAAAGGACCCAATCTTGCTGCACCAAAATTGGATATAGGTCTCCCAGATGTTGAATTCGAAGGCCCAGAAGCCAAGTTGAAGATGCCTAAAATGAAGCTACCAAAATTCGGAACACCTGGGTTGAAAGGAGAGGGTCCTGATGTTAATGTGAGCCTTCCCAAAGGAGATTTGGATGTTTCAGGGCCAAAAATAGATATTGATATGCCAAGTGTGGACCTTGAAGGCCCAGAAGGAAAACTGAAAGGTTCAAAGTTTAAAATGCCTGAAATGCATTTCAAAACACCCAAAGTCTCCATGCCAGATATTGACTTCAATCTGAAAGGTCCAAAAGTGAAAGGTGATATGGATGTTTCTATTCCAACATTAGAAGGAGATTTCAAGGGACCCAGCGTTGATATCAAGAGGCCTACAGTAGAGCTAAGTGGTCCAGACGTTGATCTCCACAGTGAGGGGAAACTAAAAATGCCAAAATTGAAGATGCCAATTTTTACTGTTTCAAGCCCAAAACTAGAAAGCCCTGATGTAGACGTAAGCTTGCCAAAGGGAGAAATTGACATCTCAGGTCCAAAGATAGATGTGGAAGCTCCAGAACTTGATATTGAAGGTCCTGAAGGAAAGCTGAAAGGTTCAAAATTTAAGATGCCAAAACTAAATATCAAAGCACCGAAGATCTCCATGCCTGATGTAGACTTGAACATCAAAGGACCTGGAACAAGAGGACACATGGATGTAACTGTACCAAATATTGGAGGCAATCTTGAAGGACCTCAGATTGATATAAAGGCTCCTAAACTGGATGTGGAAGCACCAGACGTTCACTTAGAATGTCCAGAAGGAAAAGTGAAAGGGTCCAAATTTAAGATGCCTGAAATGCACATCAAAGCTCCAAAGATCTCTATGCCAGATGTTGATCTGAACCTCAAAGGTCCAAAACTGAAGGGAGATGTTGATGTTACTGTCCCAAAGCTGGAAGGTGACCTGAAAGCCCCAGATATAGATATCAAAGGTCCCAAAATGGATATTGATGCACCTAATGTTGAACTTCATGGACCAGAAGGAAAGTTGAAGATGCCCAAATTCAAAATGCCCAAATTTGGAATGCCCAGCTTCAAAGGGGAAGGTCCAGATGTGGATGTAAGTCTCCCTAAAGGAGATCTTGATCTTTCTGGTCCAAAAGTTGAACTTGAAGGACCAAGTTTGGACATTGAAGGCCCAGAAGGAAAAGTGAAAGGGCCCAAATTTAAGGTGCCTGAAATGCACGTCAAAGCTCCAAAGATCTCTATGCCAGATGTTGATTTCAACCTGAAAGGTCCAAAGCTGAAGGGAGATGTGGATGTGTCTGTTCCTAAGCTTGAAGGTGGCCTTAAAGGGCCAGATGTGGATATCAAAAGTCCCAAACTGGACATTGATACACCTGATGTTGAACTTCATGGACCAGAAGGAAAGTTGAAGATGCCCAAATTCAAAATGCCCAAATTTGGAATGCCCAGCTTCAAGGGGGAAGGTCCAGATGTGGATGTAAGTCTCCCTAAAGGAGATCTTGATCTTTCTGGTCCAAAAGTTGAACTTGAAGGACCAAGTTTGGACATTGAAGGCCCAGAAGGAAAAGTGAAAGGGCCCAAATTTAAGATGCCTGAAATGCACGTCAAAGCTCCAAAGATCTCTATGCCAGATGTTGATTTCAACCTGAAAGGTCCAAAGCTGAAGGGAGATGTGGATGTTTCTGTTCCTAAGCTTGAAGGTGGCCTTAAAGGGCCAGATGTGGATATCAAAAGTCCCAAACTGGACATTGATGCACCTGATGTTGAACTTCATGGACCAGAAGGAAAGTTGAAGATGCCCAAATTCAAAATGCCCAAATTTGGAATGCCCAGCTTCAAGGGGGAAGGTCCAGAGCTGGATGTAAGCCTCCCTAAAGGAGATCTCGATCTTTCTGGTCCAAAAGTTGAACTTGAAGGACCAAGTTTGGATATTGAAGGCCCAGAAGGCAAAGTGAGAGGGCCCAAATTTAAGATGCCTGAAATGCACATCAAAGCTCCAAAAATCTCCATGCCAGATGTTGATTTCAATCTCAAAGGTCCAAAGCTGAAGGGAGATGTTGATGTTTCTGTTCCAAAGCTGGAAGGTGGCCTAAAAGGGCCAGATGTGGATATCAAAGGGCCCAAACTGGATATAGATGCACCGGATCTTGAAATTGAAGGTCCTGAAGGAAAGTGGAAAACTCCAAAGTTTAAGATGCCTGAAATGCACATCAAAGCTCCAAAGGCTCCCAAAATCTCAATGCCAGACATAGACTTAAACCTAAAAGGTTCTAAAGTCAAAGGTGATGCTGATGTTTCAATTCCTAAACTGGAAGGAGATTTGAAAGGTCCAGAAATTGATATCAAAGGTCCAAAACTTGATGTTGATGTCCCAGATGTTGACCTACATGGACCAGAAGGAAAATTCAAAATGCCAAAGTTCAAGATGCCAAAGTTTGGCATGCCAGGCTTCAAAGGAGAAGGTCCAGATGTGGATGTAAGCCTCCCCAAAGGAGACCTTGATGTTTCTCTTCCCAAAGTTGAACTTGAAGCACCAAGCTTGGACATTGAGGGCCCAGAGGGAAAAGTGAAAGGTCCCAAGTTTAAGATGCCCGAAATGCACTTCAAGACACCAAAGATATCAATGCCCGATATTGATCTGAACCTCAAAGGTCCAAAGATGAAAGGAGATGTGGATGTTTCTGTTCCAAAGCTAGAAGGTCCAGATGTGGATATCAAAGGTCCCAAATTCGATATTGATGCACCTGATGTAGAAATTGAAGGTCCTGAAGGGAAGTGGAAAAGTCCCAAGTTTAAGATGCCTGAAATGCACATCAAAGCTCCAAAGTTCTCCATGCCAGATGTAGACTTAAACCTCAAAGGTCCAAAGCTGAAGGGAGATGTTGATGTTTCTGTCCCAAAGCTGGAAGCTGACTTGAAAGCCCCAGATGTAGATATCAAAGGACCCAAAATGGACATTGATGCACCTGATGTTGAGCTTCATGGACCAGAAGGAAAATTGAAGATGCCCAAATTCAAAATGCCCAAATTTGGAATGCCCAGCTTCAAAGGGGAAGGTCCAGATGTGGATGTAAACCTCCCTAAAGGAGATCTTGATCTTTCTGGTCCCAAGGTTGAACTTGAAGGACCAGGTTTGGACATTGAAGGCCCAGAAGGAAAAGTGAGAGGGCCCAAATTTAAGATGCCTGAGATGCACATCAAAGCTCCAAAGATTTCCATGCCAGATGTTGATTTCAACCTGAAAGGTCCAAAGCTGAAGGGAGATGTGGATGTGTCTGTTCCTACGCTGGAAGGTGGCCTAAAAGGGCCAGATGTGGATATCAAAGGTCCCAAACTGGATATTGATGCACCTGATTTTGAACTTCATGGACCAGAAGGAAAGTTGAAAATGCCTAAGTTCAAGATGCCCAAGTTTGGCATGCCTGGCTTCAAAGGAGAAGGCCCAGATGTGGACGTAAGCCTCCCCAAAGGAGATCTTGATCTTTCTGGTCCCAAGGTTGAACTTGAAGGACCAAGTTTGGACATTGAAGGGCCAGAAGGAAAAGTGAAAGGGCCCAAGTTTAAGATGCCCGAAATGCACTTCAAGACCCCAAAGATCTCAATGCCTGACATTGATCTGAACCTCAAGGGTCCAAAACTGAAAGGAGATGTGGATGTGTCTGTTCCTAAGCTAGAAGGTGGCCTAAAAGGGCCAGATGTGGATATCAAAGGCCCCAAAGTGGACATTGATGCACCTGATGTTGAACTTCATGGACCAGAAGGAAAATTGAAAATGCCTAAGTTCAAGATGCCCAAGTTTGGCATGCCTGGCTTCAAAGGAGAAGGCCCAGATGTGGACGTAAGCCTCCCCAAAGGAGATCTTGATGTTTCTGGGCCAAAGGTTGAACTTGAAGGACCAAGTTTGGACATTGAAGGCCCAGAAGGAAAAGTGAAAGGGCCCAAGTTTAAGATGCCCGAAATGCACTTCAAGACCCCAAAGATCTCAATGCCCGATATTGATCTGAACCTCAAAGGTCCAAAGATGAAGGGAGATGTGGATGTTTCTGTTCCAAAGCTAGAAGGTCCTGATGTGGATATCAAGGGTCCCAAATTGGATATTGATGCACCAGATGTAGAAATTGAAGGTCCTGAAGGAAAGTGGAAAAGTCCCAAATTTAAGATGCCCGAAATGCACATCAAAGCTCCCAAAATCTCCATGCCAGACTTTGACTTGAACCTCAAAGGTCCCAGAGTGAAAGGAGATGTGGATGTCTCAGTTCCGAGCTTGGAAGGTGATCTGAAGGGCCCCAACATTGACATCAAAGGGCCCAAACTAGACGTTGACGTTCCAGATGTTGATCTTGAAGGCCCAGAAGGGAAGTGGAAAGGACCCAAATTTAAAATGCCTGAAATGAACATCAAAGCTCCCAAAATCTCCATGCCAGACTTCGATTTGAACCTGAAAGGTCCAAAAGTGAAAGGAGATGTGGATGTTTCTGTGCCAAAGTTGGAAGGTGACCTGAAAGGCCCTGATGTGGACATCAAAGGGCCCAAAGTTGGTGTTGATCTTCCTGAAGTTGACCTTGAAGGGCCTGAAGGAAAACTTAAAGGTCCTAAGTTTAAGATGCCTGAAATGCATTTTAATGTTCCCAAAATCTCAATGCCTGATATAGATTTGAACTGGAGGAAACCTAAAGTAGAAGCCGATGTATCTATACCAACGGTGGAGGGGGATTTGAAAGGCCCAAGTGTGGACATCAAAGGTCCCAAACTAGGTATTGACGTCCCTGATGTTGATATAGAAGGACCAGAAGGGAAGTGGAAAGGGCCCAAATTTAAGATGCCTGAAATGAACATCAAAGCTCCCAAAATTTCCATGCCAGATTTTGACTTGAATTTGAAAGGTCCTAAAATGAAGGGAGATGTGGATGTTTCTATGCCGAAGCTAGAGGGGGATGTGAAGGCGCCAGAACTCGATATTAAAGCACCCCAATTAGATATTAATGCCCCTGATATAAGTATGGAAGCACCAGAAGGAAAGATAAAAGGTCCTAAATTTAAGATGCCCGAAATGCACATCAAAACTCCAAAGATTTCCATGCCAGATTTTGACCTGAACCTCAAAGGTCCAAAACTGAAGGGTGATGTGGATGTTCCGAAACTGGAAGGAGATCTGAAAGGCCCAGATGTGGATATCCGGGGTCCCAAATTGGACATTGATGCGCCAGATGTAGAAATTGAAGGTCCTGAAGGGAAGTGGAAAAGTCCCAAGTTTAAGATGCCCGAAATGCACATCAAAGCTCCCAAAATCTCCATGCCAGACTTTGACTTGAACCTCAAAGGTCCCAGAGTGAAAGGAGACGTGGATGTCTCAGTACCGAGCTTGGAAGGTGATCTGAAGGGCCCCGACATGGACATCAAAGGGCCCAAGCTAGACGTTGACGTTCCAGATGTTGAACTTGAAGGACCTGAAGGGAAGTGGAAAGGACCCAAATTTAAGATGCCTGAAATGAACATCAAAGCTCCCAAAATCTCCATGCCAGACTTCGATTTGAACCTGAAAGGACCCAAAGTGAAAGGAGATGTGGATGTTTGTGTGCCAAAGTTGGAAGGTGACCTGAAAGGCCCTGATGTGGACATTCAAGGCCCCAAAGTGGACATTGACATGCCCGATGTTGACTTGCATGGTCCAGAGGGTAAAATCAAGCTGCCCAAATTTAAAATGCCCAAGTTTGGGATGCCTGGATTTAAAGGAGAAGGTCCTTCAGTGGATGTGACCATACCCAAGGGAGAAGTGGATATATCTGGTCCCAAACTAGATATTGAAACACCTGATCTGGAAATGGAACACCCGGAAGGAAAACTGAAAGGCCCCAAAATGAAGATGCCGGAAATGCATTTTAACGTCCCCAAAATCTCAATGCCAGATATTGATTTGAATTTGAAAGGCCCAAAACTCAAAGGAGATGTAGGAGGTGACATCAAAGGACCAGACATTGCATTGAAAGGACCTGAAGTCGAACTGGAGACACCAAAAGTAGACATTGAAGCAAAACCAAAGAAATCAAGATTTAAACTTCCCAGGTTCAATTTTTCTGGCCCCAAACTTCATACACCTGAAGTTGATGTGAAGGTTAAGAAACCAGATGTTGATATCTCAGGACCAAAAGTGGGTGTTCAGAGTCCAGATGTGGATATCCAAGGAAAAGCAAAAGGTTCTAAATTTAAAATGCCGTCATTGAATATTTCCTCCCCTAAGACCTTTATGCCTGATGTGGAATTAAATTTGAAAGGGTCTAAATTAAAAGGGGACCTGAATGTTTCTGCACCAAGCTTGGAAGGAGATTTGAAAGCCCCTGAAATAGATATCAAAGGCCCCAAGATGGAGGTTGGTGCACCAGAAGTTGATCTTCATGGCCCTGAAGGCAAACTCAAAATGCCTAAGTTTAAAATGCCCAAATTTGGAATCCCAGGCATCAAAGCAGAAGCTCCCGATGTGGATGTAACCCTTCCCAAAGCTGATCTTGACCTGTCGGGCCCCAAAGTGGACATTGAAACTCCTGACTTAGAAGGGCCAGAGGGGAAGCTGAAAGGTCCGAGGATTAAGATGCCAGAAATGCAAATCAAAACTCCGAAAATTTCAATGCCGGACATAGACCTGAATCTGAAAGGCCCAAAATTGAAGGGAGACATCGATGTCTCTGTGCCAAAATTGGAGGGTGACTTGAAGGGCCCTGATGTTGATATCAAAGGTCCAAAAGTAGACGTTGACTTTCCAGATGTTGACCTTGAAGGCCCAGAAGGAAAACTGAAAGGGCCCAGGTTTAAGATGCCCGACATGCATTTTAAGAGTCCCAAAATTTCCATGCCAGATTTTGACTTGAATTTGAAAGGCCACAAAGTCAAAGGAGATATTGATATGAAAGCTCCCACACTGGAAGGTGACTTGAAAGGTCCGGAAATAGACATCAAAGGTCCAAAAGTAGATGTTGACCTTCCAGATGTTGACCTTGAAGGCCCAGAAGGAAAAGTGAAAGGGCCGAAATTTAAGATGCCTGATATGCACTTTAAGACTCCCAAAATTTCCATGCCAGATTTTGACTTAAACCTGAAAGGACCGAAATTAAAAGGAGATGCAGATGTGACCTTACCAACATTGGAAGGCGATCTGAAGGGTCCAGAGGTTGATATCAAAGCACCTAAACTTGATGTGGATGTTCCTGATATTGAACTGGAGGCCCCAGAAGGAAAGTGGAAAGGACCCAAATTTAAGATGCCGGACATGAACATCAAGGCACCGAAAATTTCAATGCCAGATGTCGATTTCAACCTGAAAGGACCTAAACTCAAGGGAGATTTGGATGTCTCAGCTCCAGGACTGCAAGGAGAACTTAGAGGACCAGATGTGGATATCAAAGGTCCAAAGCTGGACGTTGATCTCCCAGATGTTGATCTACATGGACCAGAAGGAAAAATGAAAATGCCAAAATTCAAGATGCCCAAGTTTGGCATGACCGGCTTCAAAGGGGAAGGCCCAGATGTGGATGTAAGCCTCCCTAAAGGAGATCTTGATGTTTCTCTTCCTAAAGTTGAACTTGAAGCACCAAGCTTGGACATTGAAGGCCCAGAAGGAAAAGTGAAAGGGCCCAAATTTAAGATGCCTGAAATGCACTTCAAGACCCCAAAGATCTCAATGCCCGATATTGATCTGAACCTCAAAGGTCCAAAGATGAAGGGAGATGTGGATGTTTCTGTTCCAAAGCTTGAAGGTCCAGATGTGGATATCAAGGGTCCCAAATTGGACATTGATGCGCCAGATGTAGAAATTGAAGGTCCTGAAGGAAAGTGGAAAAGTTCCAAGTTTAAGATGCCCGAAATGCACATCAAAGCTCCCAAAATCTCCATGCCAGACTTTGACTTGAACCTCAAAGGTCCCAGAGTGAAAGGAGATGTGGATGTCTCAGTTCCGAGCTTGGAAGGTGATCTGAAGGGCCCCGACATGGACATCAAAGGGCCCAAGCTAGACGTTGATGTTCCAGATGTTGATCTTGAAGGCCCAGAAGGGAAGTGGAAAGGACCCAAATTTAAAATGCCAGAGATGCATTTTAAGACTCCTAAAATGTCAATGCCAGATGTGGACTTAAACCTAAAAGCTCCCAAACTGAAAGGAGACCTGAATGTCTCAGTTCCAGAGGGTGATTTGAAAGGCCCAGAAATAGACATCAAAGGTCCAAAGCTAGATATCGATGCTCCAGATGTTGACCTACATGGACCAGAAGGAAAACTCAAAATGCCCAAGTTCAAGATGCCCAAGTTTGGCATGCCCAGCTTCAAAGGGGAAGGCCCAGATGTGGATGTAAGCCTCCCAAAAGCAGACCTTGATATTTCTGTCCCCAAAGTTGAACTGGAAGCACCATGTATGGACATTGAAGGGCCAGAAGGAAAAGTGAAAGGGCCCAAATTTAAGATGCCTGAGATGCACTTCAAGACCCCAAAGATATCAATGCCCGATATTGATCTGAACCTCAAAGGTCCAAAGATGAAAGGAGATGTGGATGTGTCTGTTCCTAAGCTAGAAGGTGGCCTAAAAGGGCCAGATGTGGATATCAAAGGTCCCAAAGTGGACATTGATGCACCTGATGTTGAACTTCATGGACCAGAAGGAAAAATGAAAATGCCAAAATTCAAAATGCCCAAATTCGGAATGCCCAGCTTCAAAGGGGAAGGTCCAGATGTGGATGTAAGCCTCCCTAAAGGAGATCTTGATGTTTCTGTCCCAAAAGTTGAACTTGAAGCTCCATGTTTGAACATTGAAGGCCCAGAGGGAAAAGTGAAAGGGCCCAAATTTAAGATGCCCGAAATGCACTTCAAGACCCCAAAGATCTCAATGCCCGATATTGATCTGAACCTCAAAGGTCCAAAGATGAAGGGAGATGTGGATGTTTCTGTTCCGAAGCTAGAAGGTCCAGATGTGGATATCAAGGGTCCCAAATTGGACTTTGATGCACCAGATGTAGAAATTGAAGGTCCTGAAGGGAAGTGGAAAAGTCCCAAGTTCAGGATGCCTGAAATGCACATCAAAGCTCCCAAAATCTCCATGCCAGACTTTGACTTGAACCTCAAAGGTCCCAGAGTGAAAGGAGATGTGGATGTCTCAGTACCGAGCTTGGAAGGTGATCTGAAGGGCCCCGACATTGACATCAAAGGGCCCAAGCTAGACGTTGATGTTCCAGATGTTGATCTTGAAGGACCTGAAGGGAAGTGGAAAGGACCCAAATTTAAAATGCCTGAAATGAACATCAAAGCTCCCAAAATCTCCATGCCAGACTTCGATTTGAACCTGAAAGGTCCAAAAGTGAAAGGAGGTGTGGATGTTTCTGTGCCAAAGTTGGAGGGTGACCTGAAAGGCCCTGATGTGGACATTAATGTTCCTCAGATAGATCCTCCTGACATTGATATTAAAGGACCCGAAGGCAAAATGAAAGGCCCTAAATTTCAGATGCCTGAATTTAACATCAAAGCCCCCAAAATCAGCATGCCAGACGTGGACTTCAACCTCAGAGGCCCTAAACTGAAAGGAGATGTTGATCTAGATGTATCTGCTCCCAAAATAGATACTGATTTGAAGGGCCCGGATTTTGATATCAAGGGCCCTAAACTGGATGTCTCTGTACCTGATGTGGAATTGCAATGTCCTGAGGGAAAACTCAAAGGGCCCAAGTTTAAGATGCCTGAAATGAACATCAAAGCTCCCAAAATCTCCATGCCAGACTTTGACTTGAACCTCAAAGGTCCCAGAGTGAAAGGAGACGTGGATGTCTCCGTACCGAGCTTGGAAGGTGATCTGAAGGGCCCCGACATTGACATCAGAGGTCCCAAACTAGACGTCGATGTTGGAGGTCCTGAAGGAAGTTGGAAAGGCCCCAAAATTAAGATGCCTGAAATGCAGATTAAAAAATCCCAAATCTCCATGCCTGATGTACAGTTTGGTCTGAAAGGTGATGTCTCTGGACCGAAACTCGCAGGAGATTTGAAAGGTCCTGAAATTGACATTGCGGCTCCCACTGTTGATATCCACGGTCCGGATGGAAAAGTAAAATTACCCAAGATGAAGCTCCCTAAATTTGGTGTCCCTGAGTTCAAAGGAGAAGGACCTCAGTTGGACATCAACCTGCCTGAAGGAGAGTTGAAAGGTTCTGATTTGAAAATTGAAGCTCCAACTTTGGACATCAAAGGGCGAGAAGGACAATTGAAGGGCCCTGGGGTGAAGATGCCAGAAATGCATTTCAAAACACCTCAGATCTCCATGCCAGAAATTGACTTAAATCTGAAAGGTCACAAGGTGAAGGGTGATGTGGATGTCTCTGTTCCAGGAATGGCCATCCAAGGACCAGGAATTGAAGCTAAAGGTTCAGAGATTGACTTGGAATGTCCGGATGTGAATGTTGAAGGGCCAGAGGGCAATGTTAAACTCCCCAAATTTAAGATGCCGAAATTTGGCTTTGGAGCAAAAGGCCCCAAGGCTGATGTGAAATCTCCCACTTTGGATGTGTCTCTTCCAGAAACTGAGCTGAATGTTGAGTCGCCAGATGTTGCCATTTCTGCCAAAGGGAAAAAAAGCAAATTCAAAATGCCCAAAATCCACATGAGCGGACCTAAAGTCAAAGGCAAGAAGGGTGGTTTTGATGTGAGTGGAGAAATGGACGCCAATTTGAAATCACCGGATTTGGAAGGAAGCCTCTCGGTCCCAGAATCATCCCTGAAAGCAGATGCCAACATCAAATCCCCCAAGGGAAAGAAACCTGTCTTTGGGAAACTCTCATTTCCTGATGTTGAGTTTGATATCAAATCACCCATGTTCAAGGCTGATGCTTCGATGCCGAAGGTGGAAGGAGAAGTCAAGATGCCAGGAATAGATGTGACATCACCCAGTCTGAAATCACCCAGTTTTGAAGCTTCCGTTCCCAGTGGAAGCGTTAACATTGGAGGTCCCGATATTGGTCTTAAGGCTCCCGAGTTCAAGCTCTCAGGTGAAAGCATTGGCCTGGCTGGTCCCAAATTGGAAGGAGATCTGAGAATCCCCAGTGCTGAGGCCAACCTTACCATTCCTGACATCAACCTGAAAGGTCCATCAGTCAACGTACCTTCTGTGGATTTTTCCGCACCTTCCATCTCTGCCCCTGGTGTCGATGTTCATTTGAAAGGACCAAAGCTGAAAGGTGATGTTGATCTCCCAAGTGCTGAAATCCAAGGCCCAGGAGGGAAGCTGAAATTCCCCAAGTTCAGCTTGCCAAAATTTGGGAAGCCAGGAGTGAACCTGGAAGGGCCAGATGTAGACCTTCAAGGACAGTTGCCCTCCGCACACCTTGATGTCTCTCCCCCACGAATTGGAGGAGAGGCAAGCATTCCTGAAATGGACGTGAGCCTGAAAGGACCAAAGATAGGAAAAGACCTGGGTTTTTCTGGTGAGATTAAAGCTCCAAAAATAGATGTCGGCATGCCAGATGTTGGTGTCGGTGGATTTGAAGGGAAGTTTCAGATGCAAAAGCCTTCAGGTCTAGACGTCAATCTATCAGCTCCAGATGTTGACATGAGAGGGCCGAAAGTGAAGATGACTTCGGAAGGAGGCATCTCTGGACCCGAGATGGACATCAATCTGAAAGGACCAAAGATCAAAGGAGATCTTGGCATTTCTGGTAGCATGACATCCCCCAAGGTGGAAGGCTCTGGAGGCGGAGTCAAACTTCCCTGCATGAAACTTCCTCAGTTTGCTATCGCTGGTGAGGGAGGCAGCATTTCAGGACCACAGATCAAAGGACCTGAAGCTGACTTTGATTTGAACATGAAAGGACCAAGTTTAAAAGGAGATGCCCAGTTTGCTACCGACTTGAAAGGTCAACACGTTGGACTGGAAATGCCAGGCATGAAGATTTCTGGCCTGGACTTGGACACTGGGACCCCAGATATCTGTCTAAGAGGACCTTCCCTCAATGTCTCAGGTCCAAAGGTTTCTGGGTCAGATTTTGAGGTCAATCTGAAAGGGCCCAAGGCCAAAATGCCAGAGGTACATGTGGGCACCAAAGGAACAGGGGACCTTCACTTTTCTGGACCAAAGATAGGGGGTGATCTCGGTGGTCCCAAATTAGGTATCAAAGGTCTTTCTCTTGGGATGGATGCTCCACAAGGCCATTTAGAAAGCTCAGCTGGGAAGGTCTCCTTCCCTAAAATGAAAATGCCAAAATTTGTGGTGGCGGGGCAGGAACCGGTGGGAAGGGAAGTCGGGGTCGATGTCGAGTTTCCCCAACCGCCACAAGCGAGTCTCCACGTTGAGGCAGGGACAGTTGAGCTGGAAGAACCTGACCTGAAATTGAAGAAATCCAAGATCAAAATGCCCAAGTTTGCCTTCTCCAAAGCCAAAGCCAAGGGAAGTGTCGGCTCTCCAGAAGTCTCAACATCTGGGGCCGGAGTTGAAGGAGAGCTCAAAGCAAGTTTAGGGTCCTTAGAAGGTGAGGTGGAAGTAGGGGAAGCCGCCGTCTCGCCCAAAGGAAAGTTCTCCTTCTTTAAGACCAAAAAGTCTCGGCACCGGTCGTCCTCCTTTAGCGACGAGCACTCCTCGCACTCCACCCCGACCGGCACGCTGGAGCATGAAGGAGACAAAGGCAAGCACGCCAAGCTCAAATTTGGCACTTTTGGGGGGATAGGGTCGAAAAGCAAAGGGTCTTACGAGGTCACGGGAAGCGACGACGAGGCAGGGAGAATCCAAGGCAGCGGAGCTTCTTTGGAGTCCAAAAAATCTCGGCTCTCCTCGTCCTCCAGTAACGAAAGCGGGACGAAAGCCGGCTTCCGAGTGCCGGTGGTCGAGTTGACGGTAGCGAAAAAGAAAGAGTAGTCCAGGAAAACGCTTGTGTACATAGCGCCCCTTTTCCTGTACATAATGTCCCTCTCGCCCCATCGCCCTCTCCTTCTCCCTCTGTATATATATATTTTTCCACCCCTCCGGCTTCAAATACTTTGCAATGAAACAGGTGATCTACCGTGAAATAAGTCAGGTTTTGAGAGCAAAGTGATTCCTGTTTTACTGTGAATAGGGCAGGTTCCACTGAAAGATTTCTATCTTCCGGAGATCTGAATCAATTCCAAACTGATACAGCGGCGTCCGTGGTCATCTAAGGGCTGATGGCGAGCAATTTATATATATATATAAATTTTTTCACGGTGTGGCACGATTTTCACGGTGTGGCCACGACATGCGGCATCGTGGAGCCTACCAGAAATTTCTGATCCTTTGCTGGGGACATGAATACGGTCTTGGTTGAATTGCAGCAAGAAAAGAAACTTTTTTTAAAAAAAGAAAAACTTTTTTTAAAAAAAGAAAAACTTTTTTTAAAAAAACTTTTCTTTAAAAAAGAAAAACTTTTTTTAAAAAAAGGAAAACTTTTTTTAAAAAAGAAAAACTTTTCTTTAAAACCGAAAAACTTTTTTAAAAAAAGAAAAACTTTTTTTTTATAAAGAATTTTTTTTAAAAAAACCTTTTTTAAAAAAAAAAAAAGCAGCAAATGCCTTTGAACAAACAGAGACCGGGGTCTGTCGGCTGTATCAGTTGGAATTCAGTCAATATAAAAAAATTATTCCAGACATACAGATGAGCAACATGGGCGATTTTTATTTTTTTTTTTGGCAGACGGAGACGTGATGGATTTTGAAAAAGCCTAGATTATGTGATATTTAAAGCTATGCCGTAAGGAAGATAGATGTACAGTTTTTTTGGGGAGTATTTTGGACAATTTTCTCTTCTGTTCAGGCCTAGGACTGTGCTTTATATGCTACAAGAGCTTTATGTTTACCTAAGCAAGCTTTGATTGAGATATATTATATATATATTTCAATTCACTGAATATCTTCAGTGTTGATCCATGAAAATGTGTTAATTTTAACTACTAGGGGTTTATTATTATTATTATTTTTGCTTTTACCTGCAGGGGGCTAAAATGTTTTATCCTTTAAAATTATGGATATATGAAAAAGAAACACTGCACGTATACAGAAAGCAACTAAGATGTCTCAGATTTGGGCTTTTTTTGGCAACAAAAACAACTTTTTCATTTGTTTGATAAAACGACTAAACCAACTTCAACCAAATATCCAACATGTAATTTATTTGTTGTTCAAAAGACACAATGCTGTTGCAAAAGCCAAAAAGCCTTACGACGTCATCTTAATTGTTTCTGTATATTTCTTATTTTTGTAAAAGAAAAGAAGTTCTCTTAGCTGAGGAACAAATATTTTTGTCATTAATTCCTCCCGACAGATGCAAATTATCTTTTTGTCATTAACTGTACCTTGATTATCAAACAAAACAAATACAAAGAAAACTATTTTTCAGCACTTTAATGGCAAATTAATTGAGAATGTATGGAAACCGATCTTGTAAAATGCAAATAAACTGTTTATTAACCTTTTAACATTTGCGCTTTTTCTGGATTTTTTTGTTGTTCACTTGCAACTCTAAATATGAATATCAAGGTGTCCAAGCAACACAGAGCAGACAAATCTACAAAGGCAAAAATAGATCTTCCAGGCTGGGACCAACATTGTCCTAATCAGCTGGAAAATCAGTTTGATATATTTACGGATTACAGATTAACAGAGTTGGAAGGTAATAACACCTGACACGACTCAGTTAACTTAGCCCAGTCTTCTTAGCAATGGAAATTCTAAGTCCCAATTATGGTTGAGGACTTAGCTGCAAAGGTGAAGTTTGCACATAAGACGTTCCTTAAATTAATTAACAGATTAACAGAGTTGGAAGGGACCTTGTAGGTCATCTAGTCCAACCCCGCACCAAAGCAGGAAACTCTACACCATTTCTGACAGATGGCAGTCCAGTCTCTTCTTGGAAGCCTCCAGTGATGAAGCTCCCACAACTTCTGGAGGCAACTTCTGTTCCATTGGTTGATTGTTCTCATGGTCAGGAAATTCCTCCTTATTTCCAGGTTGAATCTCTCCTTGGTCAGTTTCCATCCATTTTATTCCTTCTCTGGCCTTCGGGTGCTTTGGAAAACAGCTTGACCCCCTTCCTCCTCTATGGGGCAGCCCCTCAAAATACTGGAAGATGCTCTCCTGTCTCCCCTGGTCCTCCTCTTCCCTAGACTAGCCAGGCCCAGTTCCCGCAACCGTTCTTCATACATTTTAGCCTCCAGTCCCCTCATCATCCTGGTTGCTCTTCTCTGCACTCTTTCCAGAATCTCGAAATCTTTTTTATAGTGTGGTGACCAAAACTGGATGCAGGATTCTAGGTGTGGCCTTACTAAGGCTTTATAGAGTGGTATTAGTATCTCCCTTGATCTTGATTCCATCCCTCTGAATATTGAATTAAGAGAACCACCATTTTTGGCCTGTAAAAGCAAAAACATGCATGGACATAAATAAAATACACGGATAGTCCAACTTACAACCATTCATTTAGTGATGGCACTGAAAAAAGTGACTTATGACTATTTTTCACACTGAACCGTTGCAGCATTCCCAGTCATGTGATCAAAATTTGACTCGTATTTATGACGCCTGCAGCATCCCGGGTTATGTGATTCCCTCCCGACAAGCAAAGTCAATGGGGAAGCCAGATTCACATAAGCACCGTGTGACTAATTTAACAACGGCGGTGATTCATTTAACAACTGTGGCAAGGAAGGTCGTAAAATGGAGCCAAACTCACTTAGCAACTGTCTCGCTTAGCCACAGAACTTTCGGATTCCATTGTGGTCTTAAGTCAGGGGCTACCTATATTAGGAAGTTTTCTCTGCCTTCGAAACATCAGAGTGGATCCTTGGTGGGAATATTGCTTGGTGGTGTAAAAAGTCAGCCCCTCTCCTAGAAGAGTGAAATATTTTGAGGAATATTTTAAAAAGGCAGAATATTATATTTCCCTAAATGAGAAATGGAGAAACATGTTTTTTTAGAGGCAGAAAGCAACCCCCCCCCCCTTTCCTTAATAGCCCCAGCAGATATGGAGGAAGCCAGCTTTTAGAAATGCAAGATTCTCAGCCTTTTGGCTAAAATCAAGTGTAGAAATGCAGATTTGGTGATCCATTCAAGACAGGATATTTTGAAAGGAAGGCAGAATGGTAGATTAGCCCCTCACTCAAGATCCAAACCAGGAAAAAGCCATTAAGCCACAATAGGAATTGCCAAGCACCCTTTCATATTTTTTTTTAGAATAATTTTTGTTTTTAAACAAACCATCATTAATCAATCAGTGTGACATCTGGGTACAATTTTGTCATCATATTCAATGTTTATCATTTTCTTAGTACATATTTATCTTTCCTCTTACATTTAAATTTAATGTATCCCATTAATGTATCACATTTGCTGGCTGAGGAATTCTGGGAGTTGAAGTCCACAAGTTTTAAAGTTGTCAAGTTTGGAGACCCTTGCTCTAAAACAACTCAGATAACCAAAAGCACAATCAATCAGATTTAAAGTACTGTGGTTTTTTACTTACGACACCCCATGCAACATATAGAAGAACTTTAATCATATTAATTTTTTTTTAAATTTAAAAAAAAAAACCTCAGAAAGAGGATATTAAAAAAGCAGATCTGGATATATTTTTAAACATCTCCAGAATCAACCAGCCTGTTTCCAACGAGAACCCGAAGTCGGGATTGACCACAAATCCCCCTTCCCCTTTGCAAAGCATTCACTCTGAAGACCCGCCCCTTTCTGGGAAGGAGCAGGCGATTGGCCAAAGCCGGGAGAGCCACGTAGAGCTATAAAACTAATAGAGATATACAAGCGCAGATCGCGACACTCGCTTCGAAGATCCTTTTTGCAATTTTTTTTGCCCGCTTGGGGAAGCCAACTAAGAGTTATTACTCCTAATTTTTTTTCCAGCTTTTGCTAAATACGAAATAGGAACAAGGGGATTTTTGCAATGCATTTTCGGGATGGGTCTCCTGCTTCCAGGAGGGGGGTTGGACTAGATGACCTCCAAGCTCCCTTCCAACTCTGTTAATCTGTTATTATTATTATTATTATCTCCAAGGTTCCCCAGCCCCAGCCTTTAGACGCCACCCTGCACTGTCGCAACGCATTTCCCTTTTGCGCCTCTTCCCGCCTCCTCCACCCCCTTATCCAAAGTCGCCGCGGAGGTCCGCTCAAACCACGCCTTTCCGGGACTACAAACCCCATCATCCCCGGCTTGCACGTGGAAAGGGACCTGCTGCTGTTGCTGCTCCTTCTCCTTTCACTCCTGGGTTAAATTCCCTTTTTAAAAGAATTTTGAAAAATATATATATTGGCCAAATGCGCGCGATCCTACGGCCTTAGGATTCCCCCGAACGGACTGGCGCAACCAGACTGGGGCGCCCCCGGCGTGGGAAAATCGGTCCTGCTGCAGGGATCAGCGTGGAAGAAGCGCGATCCACTCCAAAAAAGGCACTAACTGGGGTAGGGGGGGAAATTAGCCCCGGGGCTCGGGGCCATTTGCAACCGGGCGCCCGCGGGCGCAAAGGCGAGAACCAGCCTCCAGGAAGGCGGGCAAAGCGCAGCGAGGCCAGCCTCTCCTCGGGATCGTCCCTGCCCACCACCCTGCGTGGATTCCGGCCATGAACGAAGACGAAGCGGAGGGTCCTCCGCGGCCGGCCCTTTGCAAAGACATGTGCCCGGCTGGGGAATTCTACCGTCGGCGTCGCCAGAAGCGGCTGCACCGGCTGGAGCTGGATTTGGATCGCCAGCCGGACCCTGCGCGGGCGGTGAAGGAGTTCTCCCGCCCGGCGGCCGGCCAGGCTCCCCCGCCTCCTGGCGACCTCCGCCCGCCGCCGGTGCTCCTGGCCACGGTGCATCACCTGCTGAGCCCATCGGTGGCCGAAGCCAGCCAGGTTTCCCCGGCGGAGCGCTGCGCCTTCGTGGCCGACCGGCTGCGCGCCGTCCGGTTGGATCTGGCTTTGCAACGCCCGCCTGCCGCCCCTTGCGCCGCCTTGCTGGAGCGCGCTTTGCTTTACCTGCTCCACGCCGGTGCCCGGCTTTGCAACCAGGCGCCCGCCCGCTTCGACGCTCACCTGCACGACGGGCAGCTGCGCGAGACCTTCGCCGCCCTGCGCCGCGCCTACCGCCGGCCCGGCGCGCATCCTGCCCAGCCTCGCTTCCAAGCGCTCTTCTTGCTCTACCACCTGGGTGAGCCCGATGGGGCTGGTAGTCCTGGGGTTTGGGGGAGGGGGGGGTTGGATCTGAAAGTGGGGGGGGAAGGATGCCAGAAAAAAGGGGTTGCCCATGGACCAGCATGCCTAGGAGGTGAAGCTTCTCCACCCCCAAGGATGGAATAGAGCTGGGAGGGACTTTGGAGGTCCTCTAGTCCAGCCCTCTGCTCAAGCACGATTTCAGACAAATGGTTGTCCAATCTCTTCTTAAAAACTTCCTGTGATCAAATCAACCAGAATGGAGTTGGAAGGGATCTTGGACGTCTTCTAGTCCAACTCAAGCAGCAGACTCTATACCAGTGATGGCTAACCATTTTGCCATCGCGTGCCAAAAGTGGGGGGACCGCAGGGGGGGCACACACGTGCGTGTCCACACACCCATAATTCAATGCACCCCGCGCGCCACCCCCACTCCTTAGGCTTTTGGCACATGATGGCACGGTGGGCCTGGTAGGCCCGTTTTCCACCCTCCCCAGGTTCCAGAGGCTTTCTTGGCGCCTGGGGAGGGTGAAAACAGCCTTCCCCACCCCTCTGGAGGCCCTCTGGAGGCCGGTAACGACCCGTTTCCCGACTTTCAGTGGGCCCGGAAGGCCCAAAAATCAGCTGGCTGGCCCGTGCATTCGTGCCGGAGGTGACCTATAGCAATACTTGTGTGCCCACCAATATGGATCGGTTTGCCCTATATAATCTCAATCAGAGCTGGAAGGGACCTTGGAGGTCTTAGTCCAGCCACCTGCTCAAGCAGGAGACCCAAACCATTTCAGACAAGTGACTGTCTGGTCTCTTCTTAAAAACCTCCAGCAATGAAGCCCCCACAACTTCTGGTGGCAAGCTGTTCCACTGGTTAATTGTCCTCACTGTCAGGAAGCTTCTCCTTAATTCCAGGTTGCTTCTCTCCTTGATTAGTTTCCATGCGTTGCTTCTTGTCCTGCCTTTAGGTGATTTGGAGAATAGGTTGAACCCCCCCCCCCCCCAAAACACTCGTCTTTGTGGCCGCCCCTCAAATACTGGGGAAAAAAACACCCAGAGACAAACTGAGCAACATGGTATATGCAGTACAACGCAGTGAGCCATGTGCAGTTCTGTACATTGGGGAAACAAAACAACCACTTCATAAACGCATGGCACAACATAGGAGAACAAAAACCCATCAGGAGCAGATTCAGCAGTCCACCTGCATTTAAAAGACAAAGGTCTCACTTAACAACAGAAATGTTGGGCTCAATTGTCATAAATCAAGTTAGGGGTTACTGTTCCCCCCCTCTTTTTTTAAAAAAATTTTTTTGTCTTATCTCTGTTCCTTCCTTCCTCCCCCAGGCTCCCCAGATGCCCTCTGGCAGATCCTCCAGCTGTCCGACGATATCCGAGCGTCTCCTGAACTCAAGACCGCCCTCGCCATCCACTGGGCTTTCCTGGAACGCAATTTTGCCCGTTTCTTTCGCCTGGCCCGACAGCTCCCTTACCTCCCCAGCTGCGCCCTCCACCCGCACCTGGCCAAGACTCGGCGCCTGGCCTTGCTCACTTTCAGCCACGGTTTCAATGCAAAGAACTGCCGGTATCCCCTGGCCCGGCTGATTCACCTGTTGGCTATCGACAGCCCGGAAGAGGCCGCTGATTTATGCTGGGCACACGGCTTGACCGTGATCGAGGGCAGCGTCGTCTTCCAGAAAGGCTCCTTCGGGGATTCCGCACCGTTGGAAAACCGGACTTCCCTTCTCCTCGTGGACGGGAAGTGGAAGGGGACACTGTTGGATCTCTCGGAGCGGGTCTGCAGCTGAGGCTGGGATAGGGGGTTTCACGCTGCGGCGTGGGTGGCCGCGGGTCTCATTTTCATGCACGAAAGAAGAATCTGCCTTGAAATGGCCGGCTGCGAGTTTGCAAATCTCTTCCCTGTATGTAGAAAGCTAGCTCGTCAGGGATGCTGCTGGCAGCAAATCGTGATGGTCGTTTACAGCGTCTCTATTGTGCCTCCTTGTTCTGCTTATACGGGTAACCGGCATTTGCTGCTTGTATTAGAGCAGTCTTTTTCAACCTCTGCAGGTTTAAGATGGGTGGATTTTTAACTCCCAGAATTCCCCAGCCAGCAAGCTTTAAGTATAAGAACTTCAACTCCCAGAATTCCCCAGCTAATTATGCATTAAGAGGGCTGAACTTCAACTCCCAGAATTCCCCAGCCAGCAAGCTTTAAGATGGGTGGATTTTTAACTCCCAGAATTCCCCAACCAGCAAGCTTTAAGCATATGGACTTCAACTCCCAGAATTCCCCAGCTAGCATGCATTAAGAGGGCTGAACTTCAACTCCCAGAATTCCCCAGTCAGCAAGCTTTAGGATGGATGGATTTTTAACTCCCAGAATTCCCCAGCCAGCAAGCTTTAAGTATAAGAACTTCAACTCCCAGAATTCCCCAGCTAAATATGCATTAAGAGGGCTGAACTTCAACTCCCAGAATTCCCCAGCCAGCAAGCTTTAAGTATAAGGACTTCAACTCCCAGAATTCCCCAGCCAGCAAGCTTTAAGTATAAGGACTTCAACTCCCAGAATTCCCCAGCTAGCATGATTTACGCTGGGGAGTTTTGGGAGTTGAAGTCCATCCATCTTAAATTTGCAGAGGTTGAATAACATTGTATTACAGAGACATATTGGTGCTTTGGTGCATTGTGAGTGCTATTTATCACACTGGAATAATCGTGCAAAAAATAGGATTGGGCCACTCTCAGGTTTTCCAGATGTGGCTGCACTTCCCCAGCAGTTCAATGGTGGGGAACCTGGGAAAACGTATTTCATCAGCCTTTCCATGGCTGCATCACTGGTGCTGATGAACTACAACTCCCAGCATCCTTCATTGGCCAGCTGTAATTAAAAGTATCCACAGCTGGAAAAATGTTTCTTAATTCTGAAAGAAGAAAAAACAGGTGGCAGCTGCTGTTTGGAGAAGATTTGCCCGGTTTCAAAACTTTTGGAGAGCTATTTCTCGAACATGGTTGAGGGTCTCCTTCCTGCTTGAGCAGGGGGTTGGACTAGATAGCCTCCGAGGTCCCTTCCAATTCTGTAATTCTTTCAAACCTTTGATGCTATTCAACGCTTCACACAAATGGTGTTTGAGCATTCTGTGTTACGGGGTTTTTTCCCTTCAAGAGGTCAGTAGAAGAGACTTCAGTTGCAAACCAAATAAAAACATTGCCTGTGGAACACTCTGCCTCAGTTTTTTTTTTTAATGGAACGAAACCACCCTTAAAAGAGACCACTTCCGTTTCCAGAGTCTCCTTTCTCTGGAATATTTATTATTTCCCTAAAAAGGAAGGAACCAAGTCTTTTAAAATGTGATACATTAAACAAAATACTCATTTACCCCCTTCCACCTGTTTCTTGCATTCATCAAAAGGGGTACGGTTGGTTCTGTCTGGGTCCTCAGTCTGACACACTCCACAGTGGGTCTTTACAGGTGCCAACATTTCCAACAAGCACATCTGAAAGGCACCAAGGACCAGGATCAGGGGTGAAATCCAGCAGGTTCTGGAGAACTGGTAGCGGAAATTTTGAGCAATTCAGAGAACCGGTAGTGGAAATGTTGAGTAGTTCGGAGAAACAGCAAACACCACCTCTGGCTGGCCCCAGAGTGGAGAGGAAATGGGGATTTTGCAGTATCCTTCCCCTGGAGTGGAGTGGGAATGGAGATTTTGCAGCATATGTAGTTGAATTAAGCGTTCTGTTTTCTTCTGAAACTTCTTTTCTTGGATTTATCCATGGTTGGCCTACCGGGGGTTGAAAAACTCAATAAATCGGGTGTCACACATTGGTGGTTGTGACGCATATTTTGAGTGACGGAGCCGCAGCAGAGGGGTGAAAGAGCCACATGCGGCTCCAGAGCTGCAGGTTGCTGACCCCTGATTTAGGGCAATGCCTCCACAGAACACGACATATTCAGATTTTTAGTGTCTGCTGTCTCAACCTCTCGTGGGTGAATGAGATGGAACAAACTGGCTCAGATGTGCAGAGAGAACAGAATATGTAGGCAGGCTAAGAAGACCCCGCCCATCAATTGTGATAAAACCCAAAATAATGCTGAGAAAAATGACCTGGAAAGTAAGGGAATGCATCTGAATATAAGGTAGTTCTAAACTTACAAGAATTCTTTTAGTGACTATTCAAAGTTATAATAGCACTGAAAAAAAAGTGACTTCTAACCAGTTTTTTCACATACCGTATTTTTCAGAGTATACCTTTTGCAATTGGGTGATTTTAAATGTAAACCAACTTGGGTGCCTTTTCTAAAAAAAAATTCATAAGCAGACATCTCTGTTTGCTTTTTTTGCATTAAATTAAACGTCACAAAACGAATTTAGACAGAACTGAGATTTTTTTTTCTTCTTCCTAATTTGAGTCTATAATCCCTTCTCCCCGGCAAAAAAAAAAAAAAAAAATCATCTTTTTAAACTCTCAATGCCACAGCACGTATCTCTTTAAAGTTTCGGCGATCTACGTTGCGGTAGCTTTGACAATCTTCCGGCTTGGCGATTGGTCTTCTCTACCCGGAAGAGGGCGGGACTCGTCGTTGAATGGCCACGGGGAGAAAAGGGGTGAGGTCACACTTGTGGGCAGATTCGACTTCAGGTTCCTTTTTGAAGTGAAAGGTGCACAGATTTGATGGAAAAAACCTGACTAAACCTCATTAAAATCTTTCCACCCATTTGAAAATATCAAATTAATTTGATAGAAAGCTTTTACTTCTGAGTAGACCGAAAACTTTGTCATAAGCACCTAGACAGTACTCAACACAAATCACTAGTATATATAATTATACATACATAACTATATATAATTATATATATATATATATTTATTTTTATTTTTTTATTTTAATTTGATTTATATGCCGCCCTTCTCCGGAGACTCAGGGCGGCTTACAATGCGTTAAGCAATAGCCTTCATTCTTTTGTATATTTATACAAAGTCAGCTTATTGCCCCCACAATCCGGGTCCTCAATTTACCTACCTTAGAAAGGATGGAAGGCTGAGTCAACCTTGAGCCTGGGGAGATTCGAACATGCAATAATTGCAGACAGCTGAATGTTAATAACAGGCTTGTGTGTGTGTGTGTGTGTGTGTGTGTGTGTGTGTGTGTGTGTGTGTGTGTTTTCTGAGGTTTTCGCGGGTGTTTGTATGTAGGTCTTTGGTTATTCGGGTTTTATCCCGCGTAAAATTGGAAGTGTCTTGGTGACGTTTCGATGAAGTCTCATTCGTCATCTTCAGGCTGTTGTTCTCGGCTTCGTGCTTCTAGAAGCAATGTGTGATCGCAGCTGTTTCTTCCTTTTTTATTTATATATATATATATGTATATGTATATATGTGTGTTTGTCTTTTTAATTTATGTGTGCTTATATATACATATACATATACATATATATGACACACATGGAAACATACATACATAACATACATAACTTGTCTCGCAATGTATAAATTCTAATTGTGGGGGGTTGGACTAGAAGACCTCTAAGGATCCCTTTGTTATTTTGTTCAATCTCTTTGCTTGCCATCTACACAAAGTCTCTACACAACCGTGTGTATTCTATACAATAATTGCTTCATGCACACACCAAGTCCCTTCGGCCGCCGTCTTCTGGCCTGCCACGCAGGAACCAGCAGAATTGCGATTGAGAGCCGGAAGTGTATATTTTACATTTCCACCCCCCTCTATGTTCTTCTACAGCCGGGACTGCCCCTCCCCTCCCCCTCCGGCCTTTCTGATTGGCGGAGGCGGAGTTCCGAGGGGGCGGAGCCACGCGCGTGTGTAATCCCGGCGGTGGGCGGAGCGAGCGCGGGCAGAGGCTTCCGCGCGGGCGATGGGGCTGCTGAGCATCTTGAAGAAAATGCGGCAGAAGGAGCGGGAGCTGCGGCTGCTGATGCTGTATCCTTCCGCCAGGAGAGAGAGAAAAAAAGGAGCAAATGGGGGGAAACCAGGATTGGGGGGGGGGCCTGAGGATGGGAAAGGCGGGAAGGGGGGGACCCCTGACTTTTGCATCCCAGGAAAGAGAAGCTGTTTTGGGCTGGGCTCCCTCCCTCCCTCCCCAGGCACAGCCTTCCCATCTCTCCCCACTCGCCTGGTCAAGAGTGCCCTTGTGCATGGGCAGAGTGCTTTGGGCTCCATCTGTGCATGCTTTGGGCTTCCCAGGGATGCTCGCCCCTTAGGTTTAGAGGCGCAGAAATGCTGGGGAAGAGACAGCTTCGTCACTGGAAGCTTTCCAAAAGAGACTGTCACAAATGGGGTGGGGTCTTCTACTTGGGCTAGGGGCTGGACTAGATGATCCGCAAGGGCCCTTCCCAGCTCTGTTTTTCTGTTAATCTGTTAATAAATGGTGTGGGGTCTCCTGCTTGGGTGGGGGGCTGGACTAGATGACCTCCAAGGTCCCTTCCAACTCAGTTAATCTGTTAATGGTGTAAACTCTCCTGTTTGGGCTGGGGGTTGGACTAGATGACCTCCAAGATCCCTTCCTAGATCTGTTTTTCGGTTAATCTGTTAATAAATGGTGTAGGGTCTCCTGCTTGGGCTGGGTTGGACTAGATGACCTCCACGGTCCCTTCCTGTTAATCTGTTAATGGTGTAAACTCTCCTGTTTGGGCTTGAACCCCGTTTTGCCCTTGACTCGGCCTGCCCTGAGGGGCTTGGACAACGCCGGCAAAACCACCATCCTGAAAAAGTTCAACGGGGACGAGATCGACACCATCTCGCCCACGCTGGGCTTCAACATCAAGACCCTGGAGCATCGCGGGTGAGGATTCTGGCACCTTCCCCTCCTCCTCCTCCTCCTGCTCCCCGCTTCTCCTTCCCCTTTGGCCTGGCTCTCCCATCTCCGCCATGCCTCTCTCTCTCTCTCCCCCTCCCCACAGGTTCAAGCTGAACATCTGGGACGTGGGGGGCCAGAAGTCCCTGCGCTCCTACTGGCGCAACTATTTTGAGAGCACCGACGGGCTCATCTGGGTGGTGGACAGCGCTGACCACCAGCGAATGGAGGACTGCAAGAAGGAGTTGGAGACCCTCCTGGTGGAGGAGGTGGGCGACCTCGTCGGGGAGCCGGTGGGAGGGAAAGGGCAGCTTCCTCTGGAATGGGTGGGGGCCGTTGCATGCCTTCCAGCGTCTTGGAGACGTCCATTCCCAGAATTCCTTGGCCGGGGCAGGGAATTCTGGGGTGGACTCCCCAAAACATCTGGAGGGGTGTTTCTCCACCGTGGGAACTTTTAAGAGATGTGGACTTCAACTCCCAGACTCCCAGTCTCTTCATAGATATAAATGTAACTTATATTTATAACCAGTTTTATTTCGGGAAGACATCAGGCTAGATAGCGGGAGACTGGGAGTTCTAGTCCTGCCTTAGGTGTGAAAGTTGGCTGGGTGGCTTTGGGCCAATCACCAGGAGACGGTGAGTTCTAGTCCCACATTAGACATGAAAGCTGACAGGGTGATGTTGGGCCAATCACCAGGAGATGGTGAGTTCTAGTACCGCCTTAATCATGAAGGCCGAGAGGGTGAATTTCGGCCAATCACTAGGAGACAGTGAGTTCTAGTCCCGCCGTAGACATGAAAGCCGACAGGGTGACTTTGGGCCAATCACCAGGAGACAGTGAGTTGTATTCCCGCCTTAGGCACGAAAGCCAGCTGGGTGACTTTGGGCCAGTCCTTCTCTCTCAGCCCAGCCCACCTCACAGGGTTGTTGTTGTTGTGGGGAAAATAGGAGGAGGAAGATGCGTTGGGTATGTTTGCCCCCTTGAGTTATTTGTAAAAAGAATAAAGGGATACAAATACACATAAGTATCAAAAAAATAATATTCTTGGCAATGTAGTCTCCGACCCCCTGTCGTCGTCGTCCCTGTGATTTCCTTGTGGTCTCCCATCCAGTCCTAATCAACTCAGCAAGGCTGAGAGCATCTGCCGAGACCCCGTCGAGGAAACCTATTTCGGGATTCGGCTGCTGCTTCATTGTGGCCCAACCCAGCAAGTTTGGGAGCTGTTCTACTTTCTATACCAGCTGGGGGATTCTGGGAGTTGAAGTCCACCCATCTTAAAATGAGCACGTTTCCCCAGCAACGCTTTAGGACTTAGGACTGCAATTCCCCAAAATTGGCATTTGGTGTGCTGCCCCCTGTAAGCCGTTAGGTTGAGTGAGAAGATTTGGCAAATTTATTGTTTTTTTTTTTTTCCTCTTTCTCTCTGTACAGCGTTTGTCTGGTGCCACGCTTCTCATCTTTGCCAATAAGCAGGACCTGCCGGGTGCGTTAAGTCCCAGCGCCATCCAGGAGGTAAGGACTATGGCAGGTTGTTTGTGTATTTATTTATTCAATCGGTTTGCACAATCATCAGAGGCTTTTTTTTTTTTTTTTTACTTCTAAAAGCATTTTTTTCTACAACCTCTTCAGCCGAAAAAATGCTTTTAAAAGTAAAAGAAGTAAAAGCCTCTGATGATCCCGCGGCTCAGCTGGGATCGTCAGAGACTTTTCAATGCATTTTTTTCTGCAACCTCTTGGCTGAAGAGGTGGTAAAAAAAATGCCTTTAAAAACCTCTGACGATCCCAGCTGAGTTGCCTGATCGGCAGAGAGGCTTTTCAAAGCATTAGAAAAAATGCTTTGAAAAGTTAAAAAAAAAAAAAAAAAGTTGGCCACGCCCACCCAGTCACATTACCCCCCCACACACACCAAGCCACGCCCACAGAACCCGTAGTAACACATTTTACATTTCACCCCTGATAGGAACAATATGGTTTAATATGTTTATGTTGCTAAATTGCAGTTCAGTGGTTTATTAGTGGTGTGGGGAAAAAACACAGAACAAAAAAAAAAAATAGCTCCAGCGATCTGACCGAGCTCCCCAAACACGACAAACCCTCTGAAGTTAAATCAATGATTCCTTTAATTAGGAGCCCCGGCAGCCCCGGCAAAAAGTTTCTCCCTCACCACAGGCCAACAAGTCTGTCCGGCAGGGAGATGAATAGTTGTGTGCCGCATCTATTCATCTCTGCTTCTGCCTTTTATCCCCAGAGCTAGGGTGGGGCTTCACTAGCAGAAGTTGCTCTTCCATCCCAAGGACCGGCCCATAGATTTCCACTGCTCTCCTCTCCTCTGCCTTCTGTGTATCAGGCACTGGACCCAGCTGTTCCTTCTCTTCCTCATCAGCCACCTCCAGACCTGAGGGCTGTTGACTCTCCATCTGAGGGCTGACGGACGGCCCAGGCTCTGCCTCTCTCTGCCTCTCTCTGGCAGCTCCATTCCCTCCTCCCCCTCGGAGCTCTCAGGTTGCCTTGATGCCGACCTTGACTCCCTCACTTCCTCCTCCTCTGATTCGGCTGCTGGAGGGGCCGGTGACCGACAGGCCACAACATCCAGACAACAGGAGACCCTTGCACGGAAGGCGATTTTTTTTTTTTTCATTTTTCTCTTTGCTTCCTCCCCAGGCCCTGGATCTCGACAGCATCCAAACCCACCATTGGTGCATCCGAGGCTGCAGTGCTTACACCGGGGAAAATCTTCTGGCGGGCATCGATTGGCTGTTGGATGACATCTCAAGCCGGATATTCACCGCGGATTGAGAGGCTCTAACAGTGTTTTTCAATCTTGGGCACTGGAAGATGGGGGGTTTCAACTCCCAGAGTTCCCCAGCCAGCTGGATGGAGTTCAGCTCCCAGAATTCCCCAGCCAGTTGGGTGGACTTCCGCTCCCAGAATTCCCCAGCCAGCTCAACTCCCAGAATTTTCCAATTCTGGGAGTTGAAGTCCACCTATCTTCAAGCTGCCCAGGTTGAGAAACGGAGGAATTCTGGGAGTTGAAGTCCACCCATCTTCCAGGTTGAAAAACATCAATTTAAAGACTGTATTTTGACCAATGCTTAAAAGGCCCATCTTTGGCCCTGGATCTGGGTCCAATTGAAACAACACCCATTGCAAAAATCAGTGTTTGCACCCACATTCGGTGTGGCCCGTGGCATCCATCCTGTGGCTGGGGGGGGGGGGGGGGGGTAGGGTAGGCGAGAAATCCATGGTTTTTCTGTTATCTCCCCCTTCTCCGCACGGGATTGTGTTAAGAGCAGAGCAATAAAGCTGTGGCTGTTTTAAAGAGAGTCGGTTTTGGAGTCGGCTTGTGTGTGGCTGGGGTCTTTTCGCTGTTCTGGGTTCGAGGTTTGCACGTGCTTAACCAGGTTGGGCTACGTTCCCACAACTGGTTTGGGAAGGATTAGATTCATGCTCCTAAAAACCTGTTTGCTTCTTTAGTCGGTTAGTTCTTTCGTGGTTAGGTTGGCCACCTGATTGCAAAGCTGGCCTGTTGCTTTCTAGTCCTAAAAATGGATTTAACCATCGCGTGTTAAGCATCCTTGGACGAAACAGGAAGTCCAGGGGTGAAATGCTCCCGGTTCGGACCGGATCACTCGATCCGGTAGCGATGGTGGCGGGTGGTTCGGAGAACCGGTAGCAAAAATCCCTGCCCCCCCCCATGCCCAGCTGAGCCGCGCGATCATCAGAGGATTTTTTATTTTTATTTTTAAACACATTTTTTCTACAACCTCTTCGGCTGAAAAAAATGCTTTTAAAAGTAAAAAAAAAAGCCTCTGATGATCGCACGGCTCAGCTGGGATCGTCGGAGGCTTTTAAAAGCATTTTTTCTATAACCTCTTTGGCCGAAGATGTAGAAAAAATGGTTTTAAAAGAAAAAAAAGCCTCTGCCGATCAGGCAACTCAGCTGGGATCGTCAGAGGCTTTTAAAAGCATTTTTTTACCACCTCTTCGGCCGAAGAGGTAGAAAAAATGGTTTTAAAAGTTTAAAAAAAAAATTGGCCATGCCCACCCAGTCACATTACCCCCCCACCAAGCCACGCCCACAGAACCGGTAGTAACAAATTTTACATTTCACCACTGCAGGAAGTCCATATATGTTTAGGAGGGAGAGGGAAATTTTAAACCAGCATTATTATTATTATTATCTCTTATTCATTAAACGTGAAACTCAGTCAACAAAACATTTTAAAAGGTGTCACAAACACGATTAGTTGGTGCTAATGGTTGATACGGGTTGCTGCCAGCATCCCAGGTACCAACCAAGTACCTTCTTAAAATATATGATGTTCTGAGTAGCGCAGTTCCGCTGGGGTTATTGCAGGAAGCTGCAATTTCTTGATGTATTGTTGTTGTTGTTATTATTATTTTTATTTTATTCATTAAACATGAAACTCAGTCAACTGAACATTTAAAAATGGTGCTAATGGTATTATTATTATTATTATTATTATTATTATTAGTAGTAGTAGTAGTAGTAGTAGTAGTAGTAGTAGTAGTAGTTAATCTTTAGTGAGATTCACAGCCTTTGAGGCTGGTTAATAGCTCAGCAGCTCGAGTCCTAACCAAGGACCTGGGAACTGTTAAGGTATCGTCGGAGGATGTAAGCTGTTCCAAGTCAGGTGGTTTTTTGTAGAGTCAAAATGTTCAAGTCCGGCAAATTTAGAATTTCTAAATAGCGGGGTAGCCCTTTGGGTATTGCTCCGAGGGCTCCAATTACAATCGGGACAACACACGATTTCTTTTTCCACAGTCGCTCAACTTCAATTTGTAAGTCCCGGTACTTTGTGATTTTTTCTTGCTGCTTATCTTCAATTCGTGCATCACCAGGTATTGCAATGTCAATGAACCATACTTTTTTCTTTTCAACTACTGTTATGTCAGGTGTGTTGTGGACCAAGTGCCTGTCAGTCTGAATCCTAAAGTCCCACAAGATCTTGAGTTTCTCATTCTCTAAAACTTTCTCAACCTGATGTTCCCAGTGGTTTTTGCTGTACTCAAATCCAAACTTCTGGCACAATTTCCAGTGAATGATCTTAGCAACACGGTCATGGCGTTGTAGGTAGTCAGTTTGTGAAATTTTGCTGCACCCACTGATCAGGTGGTCGACTGTCTCCTCTTTCTCATTGCAGAGGCGGCATTTGCTGTTGGTGGTAACATGTTGAATTTTTGCCTTCATGCAGTTTGTGGCTAGGGCTTGTTCTTGAGCTGCCAAAATAAAGCTTTCTGTTTCTTTTTTCAGTACTCCTGATCTTAACCAGTTCCAAGTTAGTTTCTGGTCATCTTTGCCTTCAATACTTTTCAAGTATTGGCCATGCAGAGCTTTGTGTTTCCAATTTTCAGCTCGCTGCTCAATTACCTCTTTCTTATATTCTGCTTTTGTTTTAGTTGTCTTTAAAAGGCCTCCTTAATCATTGGTTTAGTTGTCTTTGGTTGTCTTTAAAAGGCCTCCTTAATCATTGGTTCTTCACTTTTCTGGATGTATTATTATTATTATTATTATTATTATTATTATTATTATTATTATTATTATTATTCAGAAAAATTACTGGGAACAGCTTCTGAATTTCATCCACATTAGCCAACTGATCAGTTTTGTTTATTTGGTATTTGAATCTGAAGGCCAGCGTGTGGGTTTCATTATTTGCTTTGTTTATTATTGTAAAAATAAATCTTTTTCCATGTTGCATAACTGTCCCCGGGTTCTTAAGAACATTGAAATAACCCATAATCCCACTTTGCAGAGGGCAACAAATCCGCTTATTCAATCCCAGAAGCAGGAAAACATATTTTCTATTTCAAAAGTTCTTCCCCCCCCCCCCCCCGATTCCCTAATAAAAGAAATCTGGGTGCAGGTTGGAATAAGCCAGCTTTTTCCAGCTTGGCAATCTCTAGATGGGTGTTTCTCAACTTCGAACACTTGAAGATGGATGGACTTCAACTCCCAGAATTCCCCAGCCAGCATGGAGTGATCCACCTCTTCCATGGTGGGTTTGGCATACAGATGGTCCTCAACTTACAACAATTCATTTAGCGACCATTTAGTAACCATTCCAAATTAACACGGCACTAGGAAAATGACTTGACTGTTTTTCACACTTACGACCGCTGCAGGTCATATGATCAAAACTTGGATGCTTGGCAAATGACTCCTATTTACTGCCATATCCCGTGGTTCTGTGATCCCCGTTTGCGGCCTCCTGACAAGCAAAGCCAGTGTGGGAAGCCAGATTCACTTAACAACTGTGTTCCTAATCTTCAACAACCACAGCGACTCACTTAACAATGGTGACAAGAAAGTGTCGTAAAACAGGTCACAGCTCACTAATCGCTTAGCGGCAGGCGTTTTGGGGCTCAACGGTGGTCGTAAATCGAGGATTCCCTGCGTTTTATTTATTCCTTTTCAAGATTTGCATCCTTCCTGCTCCCCCCCCCTTCCACAATCTGGGGAATTCTGGGAGTCAATATCCCCCCCCCAAGGTTAAAGTTTGAGAAACTCAAACTCAAGCTTGGGTGGGGGGGTTGGACTAGATGACCTCCAAGGTCCCAATACCCCAAGGAGCCGGACGGCTCCTGATCTCCGCTCCTTCCGTCGGGACCTGAAGATTTGGCTGTTCAAGCAAATAGGCTGACTCTGATTCTGGGTTTTATTATTTATTATTTATTAGTTAATTTGGTTTAAAATGGGATTTTGTTGTACATGTTTTTAACTTGCGTTTGCCGCCCTGAGTCCTTCTGGAGAAGGACGGCATATAAATACAAGAAAGAAAGAAAAGAAAAGAAAAGAAAAGAAAGAAAGAAAGAAAGAAAGAAAGAAAGAAGAAAGAAAAAGAAAAAAGAAAGAAAGAAGAGGGAGAGAAAGGAAAGAAGGAATGAAGAAAGAAAGACGAGGGAGAGAAAGAAAGAAAAAGAGAGAAAAAGAAAGAAAAAAAAGAAAGAAAGAAAGAGGGAGAGAAAGGAAAGAAGGAATGAAGAAAGAAAAAAAGAAAGACGAGGGAGAGAAAGAAAGAAAGAGAAAGAAAGAAAGAAAGAAAGAAAGAAAGAAAGAAAGAAAGAAAGAAAGAAAGAAAGAAAAAGAAAGAAGAGGGAGAGAAAGGAAAGAAGGAATGAAGAAAGAAAGAAAGAAAGACGAGGGAGAGAAAGAAAGAGAAAAAGAGAAAGAAAGAAAGAAAGAAAGAAAGAAAGAAGAGAAAAAAGTGAGAGAGATGGAAAATTGGAAAGACAGAAGAACGGAAGGAAGGAAGGAGAAAGAAAGAGAAAGAAAGAAGAAGAGAAAAAAGTGAGAGAGATGGAAAATTGGAAAGACAGAAGAACGGAAGGAAGGAAGGAGAAAGAAAGAAAGAAAAAGAAAGAAAGAAAGAATGTATTAATCTGTAAAACTCTGCAGCTGGGGATGGAGGTGGAAAGCCCAACTTCCCAGATTTTCCCCCCTCCTCCCCCTCCTCCAATGCTTTGGAATTTGGGGAGTGGTCCTTTGCAAGATTCCCCTGAGGGGGCGCCAGGTTGGGGAAAGAAAACGATCCTCATTCGCCTTTTTTTGCCCAATCGGGAACTTGGCTCACGATCCCTAAGCGCCGAACTCGCAGGGTTGTCCTTTGCAAACGCTCCCTTGGATTAGCGCCGTAGGAGGAAAGGCAGGGTTTGGATGCGCATGCGCCCTGCAGGACAACCCCCCCCCCCCACTTCGGGCAGCGCGCGGACTTTTTTTCCTCCTCTTCGGCCCCAGCCCTGGATTTAAAGGGGCCGCGTCGCCCAAAAAGGCTCCCGGGATGTCCCGTCGGGCGAAGGAGGAGTTTCATCGCTCCTACGCGGTCAGCGACCCCCGCAGCCACCCCAAAGGCTACACCGAGTACAAAGTCACGGCTAAAGTGAGGAAGGGGTTTGCAAAGAGGAGCCCCCCACCCTCCTCCCCAGGCAGGGTGGGGGGTCCCCCTCCCCAAAAGCATGCAAATGTGGGGGGGGGGTGTTGCAGCAGCAGCCAGAGAAGAAAAAAAAAAAAAAAGGAGGGCATAGTTTCAGGAGCATGTGCAGAGAGCCGGGAGAGAGAGGAGGGAGAACCAGAGAGGAGCTGGTTTTCCTTTTTGCATTCATTTATTTATTTTAATTTTTTTGCAAAAAGGGTTGGGGGCTGCTTTCCCTCCTCCTCCCTCCCCAGCCTGTCCCTTGGCAGAGGTGTGAGTGTGTAATATGTGTGTAATGTGTGTGCACCGCCAGGCGGTGCAATGGGGCTGCCAGTGGGGAGATTGAGGAGGGGTGGGAATTGCTGGGGTTGCAATTGCTGGGGGGCCCCCAGAGAGCATCTGGACATGCAGGAGGGAGCTTGCTTTGGAGCTGGCATCCTGCTCTGTGCCACCACCTCTCCCTGGCACCTCTGGCATTCTTCAACCATCAGGGAAGGCAAAACTTGGCAAAGGCGCCGATTTGACTTTTCGTCCTCCTGTTTTATCTCTCTCTTTTTTTTTTTTTCCCCTTCCAGTTTGTCTCAAAGGCGAATCCGGATGACACCAAGGAGGTACGTGAAGGACCCAGCCTGCCAAGGGGAAGGCAGTAACAATAACAGAGTTGGAAGGCACCTTGGAGGTCATCTAGTCCAACCCCCCTGCTCACCTGTACTAGGGATTTGAACCGCTGAACGGCCGACCTTTCTGATAGACAAGCTCAGCGTCTTAGCCACTGAGCCACCTAGTCAGGCTATGAGGCAGGAGTAACCCTTCGCACAACACACTGTCCCAAGATAGGCGGGCTGGTGGAGGGGCTTAGCGGCTGGATTCACACACAACACCCTTAGCGGATGCCTCAAGCAGCCATTTTCCGGGGTTTATGGTTGCCAATTCTCCAAGGACACTGATCAGGGTCAGTTGCAAATCTCCTATCACAGGCAGGGGGTTGGACTAGAAGACCTCCAAGCTCCCTTCTAACCCTATTATTCTATATTCTTCCGTCACAACAGCCCTGTGAGGTAGATTGTTGAAAAAAGAGGTTCTTATACCTTAAGGGGTGTGTGTGTGTGTAGAAACGAGATCTGGCTGATGCACGATAATGGTGTTTTCTCCAATCTTAGCACCTTGAAGAGGGGCGGACTTCAACTCCCAGAATTCCCCAGCCGGCATGAAATGGACTCCACATGCCGGCAGGGGAATTCTGGGAGTTGAAGTCCGCCCGTCTGAAAATCGCCGACATTCTAGAAACACCGCACTGCCTTTCATCACCAACGCCTTCAGGCACAGCCACGAATTGCCCGTTGTCTGAATCGCTTCGCATCCCGCAGATCGTGGTCTGGAAGAGATACAGCGACTTTAAGAAGCTGCACGCCGACCTGGCGTACACCCATCGCAACCTCTTCCGGCGCATGGAGGATTTCCCCGCTTTCCCGCGGGCTCAGGTCTTTGGTGAGTCCACGAACAACCCCTCGCCCGGTTTTGCAGCCCAGGGGGGGAAAAAAAATCACCAGATTTTGGGGGAGCCGTTCAGCTCCCTTCCTCCCCTTTTCCCCCCAACCGGCTGTCTTCCCGGGGATTACAATGCCGCTAATCCCCAGCCATTAAGGTAAAGGTAAAGGTTCCCGTCGCACATAAGTGCTAGTCGTTCCCAACTCTAGGGGGCGGTGCTCGTCTCCGTTTCAAAGCCGGAGAGCCAGCGCTGTCCGAAGACGTCTCCGTGGTCATGTGGCCGGCATGACTCAACGCCAAAGGCTCACGGAACGCTCTTACCTTCCCACCAAAGGTGGTCCCTATTTTTCTACTTGCATTTTTTACCTGCTTTCGAACTGCTAGGTTGGCAGAAGCTGGGACAAGTCACGGGAGCTCACCCCGTTACGCGGCACTAGGGATTCGAACCGCTGAACTGCCGAACCATTTCGCTCGACAAGCTCAGCGTCTTAGCCACTGAGCCACCCGCGTCACCCAGCCATTAGGAATCTCTCAAACCTTGCTCCCAAATCTTCCGCAGGCCGATTTGAGCCCGAGGTGATTGAAGAGCGGCGAAAAGCGGCGGAAGACATGCTCCACTTCACCATACCTATCCCGGCCTTAAATAACAGCCCCCAGCTGAAGGAATTCTTCCGGGTATCTTCATTTATTTATTCTGCGTTTATTTTGGATGCGTGGCAGCTCAGCGAACAAGAGCCACGTAGGGTGGGGAAGGAGGAGGGGGGGCTGACTGTGCATTGCACAATCGTGGTTTGCCAGGGACCCTGCTTCGGGTGGCAAAGTTTATAGCGGGTCCTTCATCCTGAATTTTTACTCTATAAAAGCCGCCCAGAGTCACTGGGATACGAGACGGGTGGCAAATAAATTTCATAATGAATAAATAAATACAGGTTGGTCCTCCACTTACGACCCCAACCGAGCCCAGAATTTATGACGCTAAGTGAGACCTTTGTTCGGTGAGTTTTGTCCCATTCTGCAACCTTTCTTGCCATGTCTGTTAATCGCTGCTGTTGTTAAAGTGAGTCACCTGGTCGTTAAGTGAATCCGGCTTCCCTCATTGACTTTGTTCGTCAGAAAGTCGCAAAAGGAGATCGCGTGACCACCCCCCCCAGGATACTGCAACCGTCATAACTATGAGACAGTTGTCAAGCAGCTGGATGTAAATCCCTGGGGATGCTGCCACGGTTGTAAGTGTGAAAGATGGTCGTAAATCACTTTTTTCAGTGCCTTCCTAGCTTCGAATGGTGGGCGTGGCAGGGGAAGGATACTGCAAAATCCCCATTCCCTCCCCGCTCCAGGGGAAGGATACTGCAAAATCTCCATTCCCTCCCCACTCCAGGGGAAGGATACTGCAAAATCTCCATTCCCTCCTGACTCCAGGGGAAGGATATTGCAAAATCCCCATTCCCTCCTGACTCCAGGGAGAAGGACACTGCAAAATCTCCATTCCCTCCCCACTCCAGGGGAAGGATACTGCAAAATCTCCATTCCCTCCGCGCTCCAGGGGAAGGATATTGCAAAACCTCCATTCCCACCCCACTCTGGGGCCAGCCGGTTCTCCGAACTACTCAAAATTTCCTCTACCGGTTCTCCAGAACCTGCTGAATACCTCCTCTGCATTAAACTCAGGGTTTCCCCATCTGATGAATCCTAAAGTACGTGTACTTCAACTCCCAGAATTCCCCCGGGGCAACTGACGTGCATACAGTTCAAAGGGAATTCTGGGAGTTGAAGTCCACGCATACCTGAAAGTTTCCTGGGGTGAGAATTAAACCAGGATTAAGCCAGGATACGGTTTGATACCCTGTACTCAACCGTTGAATTTTCTACCAAAAAGCTGATGCAACATACTTAGGCCAGCCAATTCGCATTTTTTTTTATTTCCGCTTTCCTGCAAAAAAAAAAAAAAAAACATTACGGAGAATGGATTCACTTAACAACCGTACATTCACTTAGTGACCACTGCAAAAAAAAAAAAAATTTAAATCAGGTCTGGTGACATGATCTCTCCCGACTTACAGCCGCAATGGCTTATGGTCCTAATTCCAGGCTCAACTACGGTCACAAGGCGAGGACTACCCATAGTTTTGACTCTCCTTGGTGCCCAAATCCAGAAGGTGGCAAACTCATCGCCTTGGTTCCCTGGGTTGTGTGAAAGTAGTGGCTTGCTTTGTCCTTACAGGGCGGAGAGGGCCAGAGCAGTCCCAGGCAATGGGAGTTGCCTTCGCTGCCCCTCCCTCTCATCCCGGTGCCCACGGCTGGAGTCGAGCAGGGCGAGGAGGCCCTGGGGCTGGTTCAGGATGATGGGCTACTGCTGTATCCGGAGCCGGCCAGCAAAGATGGCGTCTCTAAGCCCCAAATGGAGAACCAAGGTACCCCCTTTAAGGCTCTAGATTCCAATATGAGAAAGGTTGAAATAGCACTTCCTTCCTTCCTCACTCACTCCCTCCCAGCTTCTCTCTCCCTTTGTTCCTTTTTTCTGCCTTTCTTTTTCCTTTCTTCTCTCCTTCCCCTCCCTCTTTCCTTCTCTCTCCCTTTCTTTTCCTTTTTTCTCCTTCTCTCCTTTCCTTCCCCTTCCTTCCTTTTTTCTTTTTTACCTGCCTTCCTTCCTTTTTCCTTCTTTCCTGCCTTCCTTATTTCTTTTTTTCTATCTTCCTTCCTTCCTGCTCTCCGTTCGTTCTTTTCTCCTTCCTTCCTTCCTTCTTTCCTGCCTTCTTTCTATCTATCTATCTTCCTTCCTTCTTTTCTTCCTGGTCTCTCTTCATTCTTTTCTCCTTCCTTCTCTCCTTTCCTTCCCCTTCCTTCCTTCTCTCTCCCTTCCTTTTCCTTTTTTTCCCTTCCTTCTCTCCTTTCCTTCCCCTTCCTTCTTTCCTTTTTCCTTCTTTCCCGCCTTCCTTCTTTTTCTATCTTTCTTCCTTCCCTTCCTTTCTCTCCCTTTGTTCTTTTTCTCCTTCCTTCTCCCCTTTCCTTCCCCTTTCTTCCTTTTTTCCTTCTTTCCTGCCTTTTTTCTTTCTTTACCTTCCTTCCTTCCTGCTCTCCGTTCGTTCTTTTCTCCTTCCTTCCTTCTTTTCCTTTCCTGCCTTCCGTCTATCTTCCTTCCTTCCTCCCTTCATTCTTTTCTTCTTCCTTCTCTCCTTTCCTTCCCTTTTCTTCCTTCTCTCTCTCCCTTCCTTTCCTTTTTTCTGCCTTCCTTCTCTTCTTTCCTTTTCCTCCCTCCCTCCCTGCTCTCTTCATTCTTTTTCTCCTTCCTTCTCTCCTTTCCTGCCCCTTCCTTCCTTCCCCTCCCTTCCTTCCTTCCTGCTTTCCCTTCATTCTTTTTCTCCTTCCTTCTCTCCTTTCCTTCCCCTTCCTTTTTCTTTTTTCTGCCTTCTTCCTGCCTGGTGAATTCTGGGAGTTGAAGTCCACCCATCTTAAAGCTGCCGACATTTCGGTCTGATGAATCGCGTGCCTGCAGCCATTTGGGGACCTAATCTTAAGGTTCCGTAATCTCCACCCTAGATGAGGAGTTTACTAGAAGGTTGTGCTGCTGTTGCTTCTACTGACTGATGCTTCTACCACAGAGGGAGCCTCGGACGCTGTGGAACAAGAGGAAGATCTGGATGCCCTCTTTGCCTTCCGGGAGGAAGACGAGGAAGAAGAAGCCAAGAACGACTCACCTTCTCACTGCCTCTTATCGGTCCAAGAATTAGCCCTCTTTGACCCCTTCTCCAAAAATGGTAGGTGTTGTGGCCCACCAGCGGCCAGCAGAGCTGGCAGCAGAGTCAGACAATGAGGAGGTTGGGGAGGAACGTGGGCCAGTCCTGGAGTCTGGGGAAGGCTCTGATGAGGGCTCTGCGTCGGAGGCAGAGAGGGGGCCAAGGCCATCTGGTAGTTCTGTGCTGCCTCCGGAGTCTGACATCAGCGAGGCAGAAAAACAGCGGGAGCCTGTTCCCAGTGTGCGCATGCGCAGAGCTGCCAGAAGACAGGAACAATTAAGAAAACAGGGTCGACTCGGGAGTAAGGCTTGGAGATGATTGTCCCCTCCCACAAGACATAAAAGAGGAGCGAACGGGACGTGAGCTTTTGCAGGAAGCAATGAGTTCATCTGGTCGGTAAAAGCTCTGGAAAAGCTCTGTTGGACTCTGTGCTAAGTTTGGCCTTGTCCTGCATTTGGCAATTAGTTTTCTGGCAGCATTCCAAAGGAGATGAGGTGGGTGTTTATAAACACTCCCCTAAAAGACTGTTTTAGAAGCCTGTCGGACTGGGAATGACAATAATTCACAGCCGTCTGAATTAAAGAGGCTTGCCGGGATGAAGACTGTGCTGTATACTTTCTAAGGAAGCCTAGGTCAGAACAGTAGGTAGGTAGATGAAGATCCACCAACAGTACGTCTCCATGTGCAGGCATGGTGGTCTGTGAGCCAAGACACGGATAAGGGGGGAATCTCCCCATGGAACATAGAATCCCAGGTGTGGAAGGGACCTCAGAGGTCTTCTAGCCCAACCTCCAAGGCAGGAAAAACCTTACACCATCCTAGCCAAATGTTTGTCCGATCTATTTTTGAAAGCCTCCAGTGATGGAGCACCAGTGGTGAAACGCAGCCGGCTCTATCCGGTTCGTGCAAGTCAGTAGTGCTGGCGGCAGTGGTTCGGCGAGCCGGTAGCGGCGGCGGGAGGAGGCTCCAAACCCCCCCCCCAAAACCAGGACGTCATCATGTCCCGGTTTTGACCCTCTGAGCATGTGCAAAAGGCTTTGTGTATGCGCAGACAATGGCACACGCGTGAGTGAAGTGAGCGCATGTGTTGATGACAGCGCATGGGCAGTACGCGCACATTAGCGAGCTGGTAGGAAAGGTAAGTGCATTTTACCCCTGTGGCAAGCTGTTCCACTGGTTAATTGTTCTCACTGTCGGGAAATTGCCATGATAAGTTTCCATCCGTTAATTTTTGTCCTGGCCTCAGGTGGTTTGGAGATTAAGTCAATCCCCTCTTTTCTGTGACAGCCCCTCAAGAATTGGAAGACATGTCCATCATGTCCCCCCCGCCCCAATTGTCTCTTTGTTAGACTAACCAGCAGGGTCTCCAAACATGGTAACTTTTAAGACTTGTGGACTTCAACTCCCAGAATTGGACTGCGCCCAGGGAGAGAGAAACATCTGCCGCTACCTAGGATTGAACTCTCAACCTTCCAAACGGGAGGCGATTAGCTTCACCGCTAGGCCACCACAACGCTCAGCTCCATCCAGCCACCCCGACTCTACCCTGAATTAGTTATGGAATGAGAGTCGTTAAAGGAGGCACTTGGGAATGTGCCGACATGAAGCTCCTAATAACTGGATTTCTTTTGAAGCTTGGCTGGAGACTCACGATAGCAAGCCAGCTCTGACCCTACATAATTTACGCTCCAATTATGACCCTGTTTCCCCCCTCCCCACAGGGCGTGTCATCAATCACATTCGCCAACAGAGCAATTTCGAGGTTTGTAGAGGTCACTCCCCTCGGTTGCTGTAGGTAACTCTGGGATACAGCCTTGAGAGAGATAAGCATGGAATGTGCATCTGTCTTTGGCTGCTGTGACATTTCGCCGGTTTTCCATCCCCCCCGAAGAAGCCAGGGATGCTTTGCGAGTTGACACTCCCCATCCTAGCTGGGGAATTCTGGGAGCTGAAGACCACAAGTCTTAAAAGTTGCCAAGTTTGGAGGCCCCTGGACTAGACATACCTCGTTCCCTCAACCGTTCCTCATATAATTTAGCCTCCAGATCATTCACCATCTTTGTTGATCTTCTGGCCATCTCCTTCTCTAGCCAGTTGAGCATCTTCCCATCCGTTCTTTTCCTTCTGATCCAGCTTCTACTGCCACCGGTCTCTCCCACGGAGAAGGTCTGGCTTCTCTGGAGGCCTCAGGGACCAAACCGGAACTCCTGCTCAGCGCGGACACGACGCAGAATCTCGAGGCAGAAGATACCACGTTGGATCCCGGCAGGTATCTGCCCCAAGCGACGGAGAGGATCCGGCAAGCTGTGTTGTGCGAAGCGTCCAAGGACTACCAGGGGGCTTTTCGCGGCTACCGTAGCGGAGTTGACTTGCTCCTTCAGGGTCTGCAAGGTACGTTGAGTTGAGTAGGTGGGTCTCTTCGGCTTCTGGGATTTTTTCCAATCTGGAGAGAAGTTTGGTCCCTGGAGAAGCGCTGAGCCCAACTGGAACCAAAGTTTAATCCCAGGTAGCAACTGTTCTTGGCTGCTCCGTCTTGTAGCAATCCCGGTCTGAGTGTGATGTTCTGCCCCAGCTACGGACCCCAAAGAAGGCAGCACACACAAAGTCCTTTTAAACTTTAGTTTACTAAATAAACCAGTTTTTTACAACAACGGCTGTTAATTAACTGCATTAACAGCCGCCAAGAATTCAAAGAATAATACTGAAAGCGTACTGTGGTTGGCAGAATGCCCAGAAGCAATTTGCAGGAAGCTGATAAGATAAGCAAGACAAGACACGAAGGTATGTGAACAAAGTTGTTCCCTGCAAATTGCTTCAGTCGGCGTTCCTCCTTAAATAGGCTAAGGGAGTGGCCAATTAGCCCCAAGCCTTACTCTCGAGGAAACGTCCTCCTGAGGAGCCACTCCTGCCTTTTGGCAGCTCTGTGCGCTTGTGCATCGAGAAGAGTCTCCTCCTCTTCTTCCTCTTCACTTATGGGAGCTCCTGGAGGTTCTGAAGGCCCTGGCTGAATCCCCGCCTCTGGCACCACCTCTTCTCCAGCCTCCTCACTGTCCGACTCGAGCGCCAGCTGCACAGGCTGCTGGCGCAGCACCACACCAGCCTCCTCGCTGTTGGAATCAGCTACTAGCTGCACAGGCCGCTGACAGGCCACAACAGCGTGATGTGTGAATATGGATACTGAACCAACAGGCTGAGTTGGTGCAATAGGCAAACCTAAGGAAAAAATATTAACTATGGTCAACACTTAACCAGGTTTATTGTGTTGTGCAAGAGTAGCTGTTGTGTCTTTTACCAATCCTGGTTTGTGTGTGTGGTGTGAAAGCGGCCATTGATGCTAGGCCAGGAGAGGGCAGTTCTTCGAAGCTGGTCGCCTGTAACAGATAGTCCTCGACTTACAACAGTTCATTTAGTGACCGAAGTTACAACGACACTAAAAAAAAGGACCATTTTTCACATGAAGGAAGACCGTTGTAACATCCCCACAGTTGTCACGTGATTTACATTTGGATGCCCGACAGCCGACTCACATTTATGACGGTCGCTGTGTCCCAGGGGGTCACGTGATCTCTTTTTGCGACCGTCTGACAAGCAAAGTCGATGGGGAGGCTGGATTCACTTAACAAACCGGTTACGACCGTGTTCCTAATTTAAACGGCTGCAACGATTCGCTTGACAAAAGGTGGCAAGGAAAGTTGTAAAAAAAGGGGCAAAACTCACTTAACAGATGTCTCATTTAACAACCTACATTTTGGACTCAATGGTGGTTGTAAGTCGAGGACTACCTGTACTCTGCTAAATGCTTCGAGCTGCTGTTTGACATTTTGGGGGCTTTTTTGCTGCCCGGATTCCAGGGTCCAAGTGAGTGGTGGGGTAGCCTAGAGAGGGAGCTCTCGCCTCACAATCTGGAGGCTGTGAGTTCGATCCTAGGTAGAGGCAGATATTTCTCTCTCTGGACACAATGATAATTTATCTGCTGAATATAACTCCGTATTGGCGACAGGAAGAGCATCCGGCCAGTAAAATACTCAGCTCCATTCAGTTGCCCAGACTCCACCCTGCGAGGAATTATGGGGTTGTTAAAAGATGATGATGATGATGATTCCGGGGTCCAAGTGAGAGCCACCAAAAAGACATCCAATATGTCTTCCCGTTCGCAGGCGATACCAATCCAGCCCGCAGGGAAGCGGTGAAGAAGAAGACGGCGGAATACCTCCAGAGGGCCGAAGAAATCTTCCAGCAACATTTGAAGCATCTGGAACTGTGATTTCCAATTCCGCCGCGAGTCGCTTGTATTTATTTCCTGCCGTTCTGCGTTTGGGCCTTTTCCAATCCTCCTCCGCCCTCAATCCCAGATTCTGAATGTTAAACCTGGGTGAAAAATAACCTTGGGGACTTTCTCTTCCCTTCAGGGAGGGCTGAGAAAGGGGTGAGGGGGAGTCGAGGTTGTCCGAAAGGGCTTCAGTTTACACAGTTGTCTGAATGTGGAAATTCCCGTTTCAGCTGATTCAACTTCAGAGGTTTTGCCAAACTCCCTGCGTGTTAAAAAACTTCAAGCAGGCTGGCTTTATCCAAGCAGGGGAACAAGATTAGCGAGTTGTATGAATGCAGAGCCAAACATCTAGAGAAGGAATTCTTTATTATTATTATTATTATTATTTGCAACTCCTCTTTAGAAGTGCCTTCGTTTCTTGAGCTGGCTGCGAATCCGTGTCGATTGTCCAGTAATTGCTGTGGACGTCCAGAGCGACACAATCCCAGAGAGAGAGAGAGAGAGAGAGAAAATATTCTGAGATCATTGAGCAGAAATATCTTCCCCCAAAAACGGAATACCCCCCCTCCCCAAAAAACGGAAGGCAAGAGAATAAAGAGGTCTGAAATGTTTGGTCCAGGGAGAGAAATAATTCTGCGTATTTTCACCCAGAACGCTTCCAGCCTTTATGTTTACTTTTCCAATTCATTTATGTATTTATTTATTTTTTAATTTGATTTATATGCCGCCCTTCTCCGGAGACTCAGGGCGGCTTATAATGCGTTAAGCAATAGCCTTCATTCTTTTGTATATTTTTTTTATACAAAGTCAGCTTATTGCCCCCACAAACTGGGTCCTCAATTTACCTACCTTAGAAAGGATGGAAGGCTGAGTCAACCTTGAGCCTGGCAAGATTCGAACTTACTTTAATTGCAGACAGCTGGTGTTAAATTGCAGTGCCTTGTCTGCAGAGCTATCCAGGCTATTTATTTGATTGTTAAATTTCTTTGCTGCCCATCTTACGGTTTAAGGCAACTCAATTGCAGGGGTGAAATGCTACCGGTTCGCCCCGATTCCCACGAACCGGTAGCAAAAAAAAAAAAAACCTACCGGTTCGTCCAAATGGGCATTTCCGACGATCAGCTGTGCCACGTGATTTATATTCCCTAGAAAGCAGGAAATTCTGCTTTCTAGCGGATTTAAATCGGGCGGCACGGCTGTTCCCCCCCTCGCTGTTTTACTTACCTTCAAACGGCTCCTTTTTCTGCATGCCATGCAGCGCGCATCTGGCGTGCACCATGCATACACAAACAGCAAACTGCTGGCAACCCGCGGAAGATTTCACGACTGCTCGGTTGCCTCCCCCAAGTGTGTTGGGACACCCCTGCCCAAATTCCAAGCTGTTTTATCTCTTTGAGGATTACACTATGCTTGGTTCTCCCCGTGTTTGGGCCAAAAAAAGTGGAATTCAGGATGATAATCCTCGGAATTTCAAATCAAAGATCGGACGTGGAGGGAAAGTTTACAATTCAATGGTGATTGGGACCAAATTTCTCTTCAGTTTGAATGAATGAATGATTAATGAATGGCAATTAATGATTACTCTAAGAAATACCGGTTACAGGTAGTCCTCAACTTATGACCACAATGGAGCTCAGCATTTCTGTTGCTAAGTGAGGCAGTCGCTAAGTGAGTTTTTACACCCCATTTTACGACTTTTCTTGCCACAGTCGTTAAGCGAACGGTAAGATGGTAAGTTAGTAAGACGGTCGTTAATTGAATCTAATTTCCTCCTTGACTTTGCTGGTCAGAAAGTCCCGTGACCCCCGGGACATGGCAACCGTCATAAGTACATGCCAGTTGCCAAGCATCTTTATTTTGATCATGTGACCACGGGGATACTGCAATGGGCGTAAGTGTGAAAACTGGTCATAAGTCACTTTTTTCAGTGCCGTTGTAACTTCAAACGGTCATTAAATATGGACTGTTGTAAGTCGAGAACTACCTGTATAAGCTCATACAAGCACTGAATCTCTGCTTCGTTTGTGTAATGCACTAAATTCGGTTAATTTTATGTGGAATTATTTTTCTTTAGAGCTTCACAGATGGTGCAAATCCAGCTTCTCCAATTCATTTGTGGTCTTACAACCCAGGTGTGCCTGTTACCAAATTTTATGCTAATAAAATTTTAATTAATTAATTTAATTTATTAATTAATTACATTTCTAATAAGATTCCTTGGGTCGTTTTCATACTTTTTAATCTACAGATAGTCCTGGATTTACAACCACAAATTACGACTGGAACTCCCATTGCTAAACAGTGTTGGGATAAATTACAGTAGTGGCCAAAATTGTGGAAACCTTTTGGGAAAAGTGTGTTTTTGAGGTTTGATGGCTAATAACACCACTTTTTTTGGAGTTTCAAAAGATAATCCTATTCCACTGCTGGAATGGCCTGGGAATAGCCCAGACCTTTACCCCATTGAAAATCTATGGAGCCGACTAAAGAAACTGGTTAGTCAAAAGCAACCCAGCAATAAAACCCAGTTAATAGAAGCCATCATTCAATCTTGGTTTCACATGAGAACAGCTGCAGAACTCAAAGACTTGGTTCCCTCCATGGGAAGACATTGTAAGGCCATCATTCATGCTAAAAGTTACCCAACAAAGTATTAACTGACATAGTGATAATTTCTCTATATCTCATTTTTTTCTATGGTGATCATTTTTGTATATCTTGTTTTTTCTACGTGTTTCACTTATCTTCTTTATACTGTAACTGCTATTCTGATAGCAAATCCTTCATAAAAGTTATTGCATTACATTCTTGATTAAATTATCTTTCCATTGATATATAATTTTATGGTACTACTCCAAAAAAAGTGGTGTAATTAGCTAGTTTTAGAAAATACACTTTTCCCAAAAGGTTTCCAGAGTTTTGGCCACTACTGCATAATATTTCCTTGCACCTGTTGTATCGGATTCACACAACTCCATGGTGGTGTGAGGATTCTGAAAGTTGCAGACTCAGCATATTTGAGGGAACTTGGTTGGAGAAGGTGGCTACTCAGAGCCACCCAATTTTTTCAGTATAATCCTCAAACTATTTTCAATAAAGCTTAATAATGCTTAATGAAGTGTTTCTTAACCTTGGCAACTTTAAGAAGGTGGACTTCAACTCCCAGAATTCCCCAGTTGGCTCGTAGGGGGAGCCAACAAAGGGCCTCCCCTATAGTCCCCAGTCACACCAGCTGGGGAATGCTGGGAATTGAAGTCCACAAGTCTTAAAGTTGCCAACTTTAGAGAATCCTGTTCTAGAACAGTGTTTTTTCAAACTCGATAAGTTGTGCAGACTTCAACTCCCAGCATTCCTCTGGCTAGCTGGGGAATTCTGGGAGTTGAAATTCACCCATCGTAAAGTTGCCACGGTGGAGAAAATTAATGCAATAGCAAGTTACATGAAGGTACTTCTCGATTTGCAATCATTTATTTAGTCATCATCATCATCTTTTAATGACCCATAATCCCTTGCGAGGTGGAATCTGGGCAACTGAATGGAGCGGAGTGTTTACTGGCCAGATGCCCTTCCTGTCTCCAATGCGGAGTTATATTCAGCAGATAAATGCTCATTGTGCTCAGAGAGAGAAATATCTGCCTCTACCTAGGATCGAACAATGAGAATATATCTGCTGAAGAAAACTCCGCACTGGCAACAAGAAAGGCATCCGGCCAGTAAAACACTCTGCTAGTTCCATTCAGTTGACTCCACCCCGCAAGGGATTATAGGGTCGTTAAACGAAGATGATGATGATGATGATAGAATCTCATTCTGCCCCCCGGCGCCTTATGATCTGCTGACAAGAAGCTGCTTCATCTACCCAAGGGAAAAATATCCTGTCCTTCTGTCACATTCTTAAAATAGGCACCGGAAAACACAGAACATGGTGTTCTGAAAATGGCCGTTCTCGGGTTCTTGATGTTCTCGGAGAACACCACAATCCAACGGTTCAGTTCTGAGCTACAGATCTTCCCCCAACAGTTGGGATGGCTGGTTTTGCATCCTGTATCCATCCTCGCCCTTCCCAAATCCATTATGAGCCACGGTGGCGCAGTGGTTAGAGTGCGGTACTGCAGGCTACTTCTGCTGGCTGCCTGCAATTTGGCAATTTGAATCTCGCCGGGCTCAAGGTTGACTCAGCCTTCCATCCTTCCGAGGTGGGTAAAATGAGGACCCGGATTGTTGGGGGAGTAATATGCTGACTCTGTAAACCGCTTAGAGAGGGCTGTAAAACACTGTGAAGCGGGATATAAGTCTAAGTGCTATTTTCCTTCCTTCCTTCCTTCCTTCCTTCCTTCCTTCCTTCCTCCCTCCCTCCCTCCCTCCCTCCCTCCCTCCCTCCCTTCCTTTCTGTTAGAATACAGTATTGCAGACTAACTCTGCCCACAGCCAGCAATTCGATCCTGACCGGCTCAAGGTTGACTCAGCCTTCCATCCTTCCGAGGTCGGTAAAATGAGGAGACCCAGATTGTAGGGTGCAAGAGGCTGACTCTGTAAGCCGCTTAGAGAGGGCTGGAAAGGCACTGTAAAGTGGTATATAAGTCTATTTAAAAAATCCGGCCAAATGGGAGAAACAGGTAGTCCTTGCTTTATGACCACACTTGAGTCAGTCCAGCATTTGTTACTAAGTGAGAGAGGGCTTCAAGTGAATTTTGTCCTGTTACGATCTTTCTTGCCACAGCCTTTAAAGGAACCCCTGCTTTTGTTAAATTAGCAACGTTAGTTGTTAAATAAATCTGGTTTCCCTGTTCCCCGTTGACTTGGGGGTCGCCTGACCCTGGGACAGACACTGCAACAACTGTCATAAGTCCATGCCAGTTGCCAAGCCTCCGGATTTGGATCACATGACCAAAAAGGGACCCTAAGTCACTTTTTCCAGTGCGGTTGTAACTTAGAACGGTCACGAGGCGAATGGTCGCAAGTTGGAAGACGATCTGCAGGTTGGAGATCCAGACAGGCTGACCGACAGCTGGCTTGGAATTCTGGGAACCGAAGTCCCAAACTTCTGGACTCCTTTCAGAGGACAGGAAGCTGGTTTATAGTGCAAAATGGTTTCTACCCCTTCCTTCCTTGAGAGAAATGCCACCTCCACCATGGCCCTTTGGGAAAGATGGCTGTGTGTTTTTCGGCCGTCAGCTGCTGAATCACGATCTCTTTGGTGGGTAGGTGACCCGGACTGGCATAAAGGGGAGGAAGAAGCAGGAATTTGAAGCCTTGGTGGTGCAGCAGATTAAAGTGCTATTAAGTAGCACCAGCTGCCTGCAATTACTGCAAGTTCAAATCTCACCGGGCTCAAGGTTGACTCAGCCTTCCATCCTTTCAAGGTAGGTAAAATGAGGACCTGGTTGTGGGGGCAATAAGCTGACTTTGTATTAAAAAAAAAAAAAAAGAACACCGCTTAGGGAGGGCCGAAAGCCCTACTAAGCAAGTATATACAAAAGTATGAAGGCTATTGCTTAACGCATTGTAAGCCGCCCTGAGTCTCTGGAGAAGGGCGGCATATAAATCAAACCAATAAATAAATTTGTTGTGGCCCGCCAGCGGATCTGGCAGCAAATTCAGACAGTGAAGAGGTTGGGGAGGAACATGGGCCAGTCCTGGAGTCTGGGGAAGGCTCTGACGAGGGCTCTGTGTCAGCAGCAGAGAGGGGACCAGGGCCATCCGACAGTTGTCAGCTGCCTTCAGAGTTGGACATCAGTGAGGCAGATGAACAGCTGGAGCCTGTTCCCAGTGTGTGCATGCGCAGAGTTGCCAGACGAAGGGAACAGCTAAAGAACAAGGGTCGACTCAGGAGTAAAGCCACAGGTGGACAGTGAAGGGCCCCTCCCAGAGGGAATAAAAGAGGAGCGAAAGGGGAGTGGAGTTTGCAGGAGACAATTAATTGGTTCGTGACTCTCCGAGACTCCTTGCCAAGTTTTGAAGATATCGGTCTGGCAGCTCCCCAAGCCAGATAAGGTCTGTGACTGTAAATTCTCCCTTGAAAGACTTTGCTGGATGTGAATGAGAGGAATTCACAGTAACTTAATAAAAAGGGGGTTTTGTCGGGACAAGGAGTCCGCTTCCTGCTCTTGAGAAGCCTAGGTCAGAACAGAATTGGGGAGGGTAGCTGTATTTGTTTATTTTATTAAATATACTGTTTCCCCAAAAATATGACCTACCCTGAAAGTAAGTCCTAGCTTGATTTTTACATATGCGCTCAATATAAGCCCTACCCCCAAAATTTATTATTTATTTATTTTATTTTATTTCTATACCGCCCTTCTCCTGCGGGACTCAGGGCGGTGTACAGCCAAGATAAAACATTGCATAAATAAATAAATAAAATAAATAAATAAATACCCCCAAAATAAGTGCAAGAGGTAGGGCAAGGCGCACGGGTAAAAATGAAGCTAGGGTGGGGATGGGGGGTTGGAGCTCCCCTACTTACCGGGTCTTGCACACTCTGACACTGTCTCGACTTGCAGTCCTACTTCTATTGTGGCCACTTGCCGTCGTTTGCGCGCGTCGCCCCTGGTCTCTGTTTTGCCGTCATGCCTTCCGGAAGGCCCTCTGCAGCCAAGAAACGGGCTCCGGATGGACATGACGGCGCCTCCCCGGCCTCCGTTTCGTGGTCAGAGGCCTTACAGAAAACCCTCGGTAGCCGATAACAGAGCTCTGGATCGATTCGGAAGAAGTGGGCTGGCAGCGGGCTCCTTCTGGGCGGAGCTGTCGTTGCCGCTGCCCCCAGGTAAGTCAATAATTAGACCCTCCGAAAATAAGACCTAGTGTCTTTTTTGGTGGCAAAAATAAATAAATAAAAGAATTTTAATCCTCACTGTTTTTGCATCCTGTATCCATCCTCACCCTTCCCAAATCCATTATGAGCCACCATGGCGCAGTGGTTAGACTGTGGTACTGCAGGCTACTTCTGCTGACTGCCGGCTGCCTGTAATTTGGCAGTTCGGATCTCACCAGGCTAAAGGCTGACTCAGCCTTCCGTCGTTCCGAGATGGGTTTTTCTGCCTCATTCTTCTAAATCTAACGGTGGTGTTTTTTAGCTAACTTTGCATTGATGGTGCAACTCTTCCCAATGTCCCTTTTATTATTTGATTTTCCTTTTAAGTTTTATATTATTTGGATGCTTCTTCCCATGATTCGGAAATGATCGGCACATGATGCCTCCCCGAAAAGAGGACGCAACAGGAAGACAGACATCGTGTCATCTGCTAGAGGACTAGGCCATGAAAAACAGGATGTAAACAAACCAGGTAAAAGGCTCCAGACAATCTAATAAACCTGGTTACATGAATGGATGGCTTTCATTTCTGTCTTTTGGCCTTACTGTGTTTGGAGAAAACAACCCATACATAGAACATTAACAGAATAACAGTTGGAAGGGACCTTGTAGGTCATCTAGTCCAACCCCCCGCCCAAGCAGGAGACTCTACACCATTTCTGACCGATGGCAGTCCAGTTTCTTCTTGAAAGCTTCCAGGGATGAAGCTCCCACAACTTCTGAGGCAACTTCTGTTCTTTACAGATTAACAGAGTTGGAAGGGACCTCGTAGGTCATCTAGTCCCGTGATGGCGAACGTTTGGCACGCGTGCCACAAGTGGCACAAGGAGCCATGTCGCCTGGCACGCCAGCTCAGCTCCGGTGCGCGTGCGTCGGAGTCTCTGGAGGGCTGGGGACAGCAAAAAAGTCATTTCCTGTCTAACCAGAAGTTGGGAAATGGGCCGAGGGGGTGGGGAAGGCTGTTTTCGCCCTCCCCAGATGCAGAGAGAGGATCTGGAGCCAGGTGAGAAAGAAAAGCGGGCCTACCGGGCCACCGTGTGCTAGGAGTGGGGGGAAGGGGGGTCGTATGCGCAGGGCGAGGTGCATAGAATTATGGGTGTGGGCATACGTGTACGCGAACCTCCCCCGTCCCCCCCCTTCTTGGCACGTGATGGCAAAAAGGTTAGTCATCACTGATCTAGTCCAACCTTCTGCTCAAGCAGGAGATTCTACACCATTTCTGACAAAATGGCAGTCCAGTTTCTTCTTGAAAGCTTGCAGGGATTGATAATACGATTAAATATGGGTATGATAAGGTTCTTCCAATTGTGCAAACCCACAATTCATATTAACCAGGTTACTTGTGTTGTGTGGCTACATCCAGTGAATGTAAAGAACACCTCGGTTCATCAGGAAGATACTCGCTCCCAGACTCTTCCTGGCAAGACATTTTCCAAAGTTCATTTTTGTCTTTCAAGCAGTTGAAGGAGGTTGGGGAAAAAAATGCAGAAATGCATGGCCGGCTGGGGAATTCTGGGAGTTGAAGTTCCCCGGTCTTCCAAGTTGCCAAGTTTGAACCCAAGGTGAACTTCAGCATCCTCAAAAGAGATGATTTTTCTGTACTCTGTCATTTTCTTCCTGCAGGTCTTGGAAACTTCAGACTTTTCATAGCTTTATCTTCCCTGAAGATAGCGAGGGTTAATCTGGGATGTTTTGCGCCAGTGGTGAAATCCAATTTTTTTTTACTACCGGTTCTGTGGGCGTGGCTTAGTGGGTGTGGTGTGGCTTGGTGGGTGTGGCAGAGAAAGGATATTGCAAAATCCCCACTCCAGGGGAAGGATACTGCAAAATTCCCATTCCCTCCTCACTCCTGGGGAAAGGATATTGCAAAATCTCCATTCCCTCCTCACTCCTGGGGGGAAGGATACTGCAAAATCTCCATTCCCTCCTCACTCCTGGGGGAAGGATACTGCAAAATCCCCATTCCCACTTCACTCCAGGGGAAGGATACTGCAAAATCCCCATTCCCCCCCACTCTTGGGGGAAGGATACTGCAAAATCTCCATTCCCACCCCACTCTGGGGCCAGCCAGAGGTGGTATTTGCCAGTTCTCTGAACTACTCAAAATTTCTGCTACCGGTTCTCCAGAACCTGCTGGATTTCACCTGTTTTGCACCCTGGGGATTGTAGTCCTCGTGATTCTGATTCAAAAGGTGTTTTGGTTTGAATAGAAACCATTGATTCTGTACCAGCTACTAAGAATAGGGTCAAAAGTGAGGAGGAGCAGGTAACCTTAGATTTAATTTTAATTAGAAGTAGATACCCTGGAACCGGTTGGATCGTTTTAAAGATATTTCCTTACTTAAACGGAAAAACAGAACGACCATAGCCAGCCCAAAAAAGCAGTGGAAACGGAAACGACTTCCGACTTCCTGCTGGCTTCCCCAGTGACTTTCCTTGAAAGAAAGAAGTCAGGAATTGCCGCCTGGTTTAAGAGCAGGCAAGACTGTATTCTGACAACCTCCCCCAACCAGAAATCTTCTTTCCCCCTGCTTTAACTGAGTGTTGTGTGAACCCAGCTGATAGGAATCTTTTGATCTGCAGGGCTGGCATAGAGCCTGCTTGGTCTTGGTCAGCATTGAAGTACTACAAAGTACCTCGGGGTGCAAAAGTTAGGCCGTGGAACTCCCTGCCACTTGATGTGCTTCTCTCCCTATATATTTTTGACCTCTTTAGTTAAGAGTAGTCTGCTAGGGCGAAGGCTTTGGGATCAAAAAGCCTTGGTAGTGCAGTGGTCTAAGGCACCCTGTTATTAAGCTGGTTATTAAGACCAGCTGCCTGCAATTACTGCAGGTTCGAATCTCACCAAGGCTCAAGGTTGACTCAGCCTTCCATCCTTTCTAAGGTAGGTGAAATGAGGACCCAGATTGTGGGGGCAATAAGCTGACTTTGTATAAATATACAAAAGGATGAAGGCTATTGCTTAACGCATTGTAAGCCGCCCTGAGTCTCCGGAGAAGGGCGGCATATAAATCACATTTTTTAAAAAAAGGGGGGGTTGGAAACGGGGTCAGGGTGCAGAGGTGCTGTGAAGAGGAGTCCGGAAAGATTCGGGGCGACAATATTTTGAATGGATGGGTTTGTTTTGGTTGCCCAAGGGGGTCACGGAGCATTTGAGGAATCCATGGATTTTATGTTTGGGAGAGAAGAGGGGGTTCGGTGTCCAGTTGCAGACAGGGAGACCCCTTGCAAGTGTTTTATGGGGATGGCGGGGCAGTTCCCGAAATCAGTCGAATTCACACAATTGTCATGGAAGCTTTCAAAACCGAAGTCGCACAATGTAGAATTTGGATGGGCTCCCAGCTGAGACAAACTCTCCAATTTCACCCACCCTGTTTCGTCCGAACGGAACAGCCGGATTCCGACAAAACCCTTGGAATTGTGGAAATGAAAATCACACAACTATCGCATTGAAGTGGCTGCAACTTTGCCAGATTTCAATCCCATAGGAATCCCGTGTGCCGGATTTTGGATGCATTCTGTAAATTAGTCCATTTGGGGTTGGTTCGTTCAAAAACGGTTGCTGTAGGATGCACCGTTTTGCCCAATTTGAGGGTGACAAACACCCGCATGAGAGTTTTAGCACAGGGAATCCTCGACTTACAACCACAACGGAGCCCAAAATTTAAGTGAGACGTTTGTTAAGGTGAGTTTTGCCCCATTTTACGGCCTTTCTTAAGTGAGACGTTTGTTAAGGTGAGTTTTGCCCCATTTTACGGCCTTTCTTGCCATCGTCGTTAAATCAATCACCGCAGTTGTCAAATTAGTCACACAGTTGTTCAGTGAATCTGGCTTCCCCGTTGACATCGCTTGTCCGAAGGTCGCAAAAGGCAGTCGCTTGACACTGTAACCGTCGTAAATATGAGTCACTTAGCAGGGATCTGGATTTTGGTCATATCACCATGGGGAATGCAGCAAAGGTCTCAAGTGTGAAAAAATATCGTCATTTTTTTTTTTGGGTGCCGTTGTTGCTTCAAACGGTCAGTAATGAATTGTTGTAAGTCGAGGACTGGGAGAAACATTGAGGTGCCCGAGGCCAATTCTGCTTAGGGCAGAATGAGATTCTATCATCATCATCATCATCTTCGTTTAACGACCCTATAATCCCTTGCGGGGTGGAATCTGGGCAACTGAATGGAGCGGAGTGTTTACTGGCCAGATGCCCTTCCTGTCTCCAATGCGGAGTTATATTCAGCAGATAAATGCTCATTGTGCTCAGAGAGAGAAATATCTGCCTCTACCTAGGATCGAACAATGAGAATATATCTGCTGAAGAAAACTCCGCACTGGCAACAAGAAAGGCATCCGGCCAGTAAAACACTCTGCTAGTTCCATTCAGTTGACTCCACCCCGCAAGGGATTATAGGGTCGTTAAACGAAGATGATGATGATGATGATAGAATCTCATTCTGCCCTAAGCAGAATTGGCCTCGGGCACCTCAATGTTTCTCCCAGTCCTCGACTTACAACAATTCATTACTGACCGTTCGAAGCAACAACGGCACCCAAAAAAAAAAATGACGATATTTTTTCACACTTGAGACCTTTGCTGCATTCCCCATGGTGATATGACCAAAATCCAGATCCCTGCTAAGTGACTCATATTTACGACGGTTACAGTGTCAAGCGACTGCCTTTTGCGACCTTCGGACAAGCGATGTCAACGGGGAAGCCAGATTCACTGAACAACTGTGTGACTAATTTGACAACTGCGGTGATTGATTTAACGACGATGGCAAGAAAGGCCGTAAAATGGGGCAAAACTCACCTTAACAAACGTCTCACTTAAGAAAGGCCGTAAAATGGGGCAAAACTCACCTTAACAAACGTCTCACTTAAATTTTGGGCTCCGTTGTGGTTGTAAGTCGAGGATTCCCTGTGCTAAAACTCTCATGCGGGTGTTTGTCACCCTCAAATTGGGCAAAACGGTGCATCCTACAGCAACCGTTTTTGAACGAACCAACCCCAAATGGACTAATTTACAGAATGCATCCAAAATCCGGCACACGGGATTCCTATGGGATTGAAATCTGGCAAAGTTGCAGCCACTTCAATGCGATAGTTGTGTGATTTTCATTTCCACAATTCCAAGGGTTTTGTCGGAATCCGGCTGTTCCGTTCGGACGAAACAGGGTGGGTGAAATTGGAGAGTTTGTCTCAGCTGGGAGCCCATCCAAATTCTACATTGTGCGACTTCGGTTTTGAAAGCTTCCATGACAATTGTGTGAATTCGACTGATTTCGGGAACTGCCCCGCCATCCCCATAAAACACTTGCAAGGGGTCTCCCTGTCTGCAACTGGACACCGAACCCCCTCTTCTCTCCCAAACATAAAATCCATGGATTCCTCAAATGCTCCGTGACCCCCTTGGGCAACCAAAACAAACCCATCCATTCAAAATATTGTCGCCCCGAATCTTTCCGGACTCCTCTTCACAGCACCTCTGCACCCTGACCCCGTTTCCAACCCCCCCTTTTTTTAAAAAATGTGATTTATATGCCGCCCTTCTCCGGAGACTCAGGGCGGCTTACAATGCGTTAAGCAATAGCCTTCATCCTTTTGTATATTTATACAAAGTCAGCTTATTGCCCCCACAATCTGGGTCCTCATTTCACCTACCTTAGAAAGGATGGAAGGCTGAGTCAACCTTGAGCCTTGGTGAGATTCGAACCTGCAGTAATTGCAGGCAGCTGGTCTTAATAACCAGCTTAATAACAGGGTGCCTTAGACCACTGCACTACCAAGGCTTTTTGATCCCAAAGCCTTCGCCCTAGCAGACTACTCTTAACTAAAGAGGTCAAAAATATATAGGGAGAGAAGCACATCAAGTGGCAGGGAGTTCCACGGCCTAACTTTTGCACCCCGAGGTACTTTGTAGTACTTCAATGCTGACCAAGACCAAGCAGGCTCTATGCCAGCCCTGCAGATCAAAAGATTCCTATCAGCTGGGTTCACACAACACCTCAGTTAAAGCAGGGGGAAAGAAGATTTCTGGTTGGGGGAGGTTGTCAGAATACAGTCTTGCCTGCTCTTAAGCCAGGCGGCAATTCCTGACTTCTTTCTTTCAAGGAAAGTCACTGGGGAAGCCAGCAGGAAGTCGGAAGTCGTTTCCGTTTCCACTGCTTTTTTGGGCTGGCTATGGTCGTTCTGTTTTTCCGTTTAAGTAAGGAAATATCTTTAAAACGATCCAACCGGTTCCAGGGTATCTACTTCTAATTAAAATTAAATCTAAGGTTACCTGCTCCTCCTCACTTTTGACCCTATTCTTAGTAGCTGGTACAGAATCAATGGTTTCTATTCAAACCAAAACACCTTTTGAATCAGAATCACGAGGACTACAATCCCCAGGGTGCAAAACAGGTGAAATCCAGCAGGTTCTGGAGAACCGGTAGCAGAAATTTTGAGTAGTTCAGAGAACTGGCAAATACCACCTCTGGCTGGCCCCAGAGTGGGGTGGGAATGGAGATTTTGCAGTATCCTTCCCCCAAGAGTGGGGGGGAATGGGGATTTTGCAGTATCCTTCCCCTGGAGTGAAGTGGGAATGGGGATTTTGCAGTATCCTTCCCCCAGGAGTGAGGAGGGAATGGAGATTTTGCAGTATCCTTCCCCCCAGGAGTGAGGAGGGAATGGAGATTTTGCAATATCCTTTCCCCAGGAGTGAGGAGGGAATGGGAATTTTGCAGTATCCTTCCCCTGGAGTGGGGATTTTGCAATATCCTTTCTCTGCCACACCCACCAAGCCACACCACACCCACTAAGCCACGCCCACAGAACCGGTAGTAAAAAAAAATTGGATTTCACCACTGGCGCAAAACATCCCAGATTAACCCTCGCTATCTTCAGGGAAGATAAAGCTACGAAAAGTCTGAAGTTTCCAAGACCTGCAGGAAGAAAATGACAGAGTACAGAAAAATCATCTCTTTTGAGGATGCTGAAGTTCACCTTGGGTTCAAACTTGGCAACTTGGAAGACCGGGGAACTTCAACTCCCAGAATTCCCCAGCCGGCCATGCATTTCTGCATTTTTTTCCCCAACCTCCTTCAACTGCTTGAAAGACAAAAATGAACTTTGGAAAATGTCTTGCCAGGAAGAGTCTGGGAGCGAGTATCTTCCTGATGAACCGAGGTGTTCTTTACATTCACTGGATGTAGCCACACAACACAAGTAACCTGGTTAATATGAATTGTGGGTTTGCACAATTGGAAGAACCTTATCATACCCATATTTAATCGTATTATCAATCCCTGCAAGCTTTCAAGAAGAAACTGGACTGCCATTTTGTCAGAAATGGTGTAGAATCTCCTGCTTGAGCAGAAGGTTGGACTAGATCAGTGATGACTAACCTTTTTGCCATCACGTGCCAAGAAGGGGGGGGACGGGGGAGGTTCGCGTACACGTATGCCCACACCCATAATTCTATGCACCTCGCCCTGCGCATACGACCCCCCTTCCCCCCACTCCTAGCACACGGTGGCCCGGTAGGCCCGCTTTTCTTTCTCACCTGGCTCCAGATCCTCTCTCTGCATCTGGGGAGGGCGAAAACAGCCTTCCCCACCCCCTCGGCCCATTTCCCAACTTCTGGTTAGACAGGAAATGACTTTTTTGCTGTCCCCAGCCCTCCAGAGACTCCGACGCACGCGCACCGGAGCTGAGCTGGCGTGCCAGGCGACATGGCTCCTTGTGCCACTTGTGGCACGCGTGCCAAACGTTCGCCATCACGGGACTAGATGACCTACGAGGTCCCTTCCAACTCTGTTAATCTGTAAAGAACAGAAGTTGCCTCAGAAGTTGTGGGAGCTTCATCCCTGGAAGCTTTCAAGAAGAAACTGGACTGCCATCGGTCAGAAATGGTGTAGAGTCTCCTGCTTGGGCGGGGGGTTGGACTAGATGACCTACAAGGTCCCTTCCAACTGTTATTCTGTTAATGTTCTATGTATGGGTTGTTTTCTCCAAACACAGTAAGGCCAAAAGACAGAAATGAAAGCCATCCATTCATGTAACCAGGTTTATTAGATTGTCTGGAGCCTTTTACCTGGTTTGTTTACATCCTGTTTTTCATGGCCTAGTCCTCTAGCAGATGACACGATGTCTGTCTTCCTGTTGCGTCCTCTTTTCGGGGAGGCATCATGTGCCGATCATTTCCGAATCATGGGAAGAAGCATCCAAATAATATAAAACTTAAAAGGAAAATCAAATAATAAAAGGGACATTGGGAAGAGTTGCACCATCAATGCAAAGTTAGCTAAAAAACACCACCGTTAGATTTAGAAGAATGAGGCAGAAAAACCCATCTCGGAACGACGGAAGGCTGAGTCAGCCTTTAGCCTGGTGAGATCCGAACTGCCAAATTACAGGCAGCCGGCAGTCAGCAGAAGTAGCCTGCAGTACCACAGTCTAACCACTGCGCCATGGTGGCTCATAATGGATTTGGGAAGGGTGAGGATGGATACAGGATGCAAAAACAGTGAGGATTAAAATTCTTTTATTTATTTATTTTTGCCACCAAAAAAGACACTAGGTCTTATTTTCGGAGGGTCTAATTATTGACTTACCTGGGGGCAGCGGCAACGACAGCTCCGCCCAGAAGGAGCCCGCTGCCAGCCCACTTCTTCCGAATCGATCCAGAGCTCTGTTATCGGCTACCGAGGGTTTTCTGTAAGGCCTCTGACCACGAAACGGAGGCCGGGGAGGCGCCGTCATGTCCATCCGGAGCCCGTTTCTTGGCTGCAGAGGGCCTTCCGGAAGGCATGACGGCAAAACAGAGACCAGGGGCGACGCGCGCAAACGACGGCAAGTGGCCACAATAGAAGTAGGACTGCAAGTCGAGACAGTGTCAGAGTGTGCAAGACCCGGTAAGTAGGGGAGCTCCAACCCCCCATCCCCACCCTAGCTTCATTTTTACCCGTGCGCCTTGCCCTACCTCTTGCACTTATTTTGGGGGTATTTATTTATTTATTTTATTTATTTATTTATGCAATGTTTTATCTTGGCTGTACACCGCCCTGAGTCCCGCAGGAGAAGGGCGGTATAGAAATAAAATAAAATAAATAAATAATAAATTTTGGGGGTAGGGCTTATATTGAGCGCATATGTAAAAATCAAGCTAGGACTTACTTTCAGGGTAGGTCATATTTTTGGGGAAACAGTATATTTAATAAAATAAACAAATACAGCTACCCTCCCCAATTCTGTTCTGACCTAGGCTTCTCAAGAGCAGGAAGCGGACTCCTTGTCCCGACAAAACCCCCTTTTTATTAAGTTACTGTGAATTCCTCTCATTCACATCCAGCAAAGTCTTTCAAGGGAGAATTTACAGTCACAGACCTTATCTGGCTTGGGGAGCTGCCAGACCGATATCTTCAAAACTTGGCAAGGAGTCTCGGAGAGTCACGAACCAATTAATTGTCTCCTGCAAACTCCACTCCCCTTTCGCTCCTCTTTTATTCCCTCTGGGAGGGGCCCTTCACTGTCCACCTGTGGCTTTACTCCTGAGTCGACCCTTGTTCTTTAGCTGTTCCCTTCGTCTGGCAACTCTGCGCATGCACACACTGGGAACAGGCTCCAGCTGTTCATCTGCCTCACTGATGTCCAACTCTGAAGGCAGCTGACAACTGTCGGATGGCCCTGGTCCCCTCTCTGCTGCTGACACAGAGCCCTCGTCAGAGCCTTCCCCAGACTCCAGGACTGGCCCATGTTCCTCCCCAACCTCTTCACTGTCTGAATTTGCTGCCAGATCCGCTGGCGGGCCACAACAAATTTATTTATTGGTTTGATTTATATGCCGCCCTTCTCCAGAGACTCAGGGCGGCTTACAATGCGTTAAGCAATAGCCTTCATACTTTTGTATATACTTGCTTAGTAGGGCTTTCGGCCCTCCCTAAGCGGTGTTCTTTTTTTTTTTTTTTAATACAAAGTCAGCTTATTGCCCCCACAACCAGGTCCTCATTTTACCTACCTTGAAAGGATGGAAGGCTGAGTCAACCTTGAGCCCGGTGAGATTTGAACTTGCAGTAATTGCAGGCAGCTGGTGCTACTTAATAGCACTTTAATCTGCTGCACCACCAAGGCTTCAAATTCCTGCTTCTTCCTCCCCTTTATGCCAGTCCGGGTCACCTACCCACCAAAGAGATCGTGATTCAGCAGCTGACGGCCGAAAAACACACAGCCATCTTTCCCAAAGGGCCATGGTGGAGGTGGCATTTCTCTCAAGGAAGGAAGGGGTAGAAACCATTTTGCACTATAAACCAGCTTCCTGTCCTCTGAAAGGAGTCCAGAAGTTTGGGACTTCGGTTCCCAGAATTCCAAGCCAGCTGTCGGTCAGCCTGTCTGGATCTCCAACCTGCAGATCGTCTTCCAACTTGCGACCATTCGCCTCGTGACCGTTCTAAGTTACAACCGCACTGGAAAAAGTGACTTAGGGTCCCTTTTTGGTCATGTGATCCAAATCCGGAGGCTTGGCAACTGGCATGGACTTATGACAGTTGTTGCAGTGTCTGTCCCAGGGTCAGGCGACCCCCAAGTCAACGGGGAACAGGGAAACCAGATTTATTTAACAACTAACGTTGCTAATTTAACAAAAGCAGGGGTTCCTTTAAAGGCTGTGGCAAGAAAGATCGTAACAGGACAAAATTCACTTGAAGCCCTCTCTCACTTAGTAACAAATGCTGGACTGACTCAAGTGTGGTCATAAAGCAAGGACTACCTGTTTCTCCCATTTGGCCGGATTTTTTAAATAGACTTATATACCACTTTACAGTGCCTTTCCAGCCCTCTCTAAGCGGCTTACAGAGTCAGCCTCTTGCACCCTACAATCTGGGTCTCCTCATTTTACCGACCTCGGAAGGATGGAAGGCTGAGTCAACCTTGAGCCGGTCAGGATCGAATTGCTGGCTGTGGGCAGAGTTAGTCTGCAATACTGTATTCTAACAGAAAGGAAGGGAGGGAGGGAGGGAGGGAGGGAGGGAGGGAGGGAGGAAGGAAGGAAGGAAGGAAGGAAGGAAGGAAGGAAGGAAGGAAAATAGCACTTAGACTTATATCCCGCTTCACAGTGTTTTACAGCCCTCTCTAAGCGGTTTACAGAGTCAGCATATTACTCCCCCAACAATCCGGGTCCTCATTTTACCCACCTCGGAAGGATGGAAGGCTGAGTCAACCTTGAGCCCGGCGAGATTCAAATTGCCAAATTGCAGGCAGCCAGCAGAAGTAGCCTGCAGTACCGCACTCTAACCACTGCGCCACCGTGGCTCATAATGGATTTGGGAAGGGCGAGGATGGATACAGGATGCAAAACCAGCCATCCCAACTGTTGGGGGAAGATCTGTAACTCAGAACTGAACCGTTGGATTGTGGTGTTCTCCGAGAACATCAAGAACCCGAGAACGGCCATTTTCAGAACACCATGTTCTGTGTTTTCCGGTGCCTATTTTAAGAATGTGACAGAAGGACAGGATATTTTTCCCTTGGGTAGATGAAGCAGCTTCTTGTCAGCAGATCATAAGGCGCCGGGTGGTTTCGGATCAGCTCTCCCTGCTTGGAAGATGGGGGGGGCCCTCCAAAATTCCTGGCTTCTTCCAGAAACAGCTGTCCACAGAGAAAGAGAAATCAATGAGGGGGAGGGGGGAACAGGGTTAAACAGCATCAGTGGCCTGCCAGTGTTCGGTTAGTCTCAAAGCCAAAAGCGACGGAATCCGGCAATTCACACAAGACCACGGCTTCGGATTGCGCAACGGTTCGGCTGACTTTCACGGCCGGGGAGGGAGGGTTAGTGGCGAGAGCATCCCCCTGGCGGGAAAGGAGGCGGTGGTGGAGAGGGCTGTCTTTCTGGAAAGCGAAGGGGGGGGAGGAAGGCGGCGGAGGCGGTGGGAGCACGCAAAAGGTGTGTGCACCACGCGGCCCAAATCCGGATCCTTCCGTCCCATGCAGACAAGGAGTGGGCAGCAGGCGGTAGAGGTGAAGTCGGATCGAGGAGGCGAGGAAGGGGCGATTGCAACGCGCATTTTGACGAGGCGGACGCGAGAGGTTCTGTGAAAGCCGTTTAATCGTTCACATCTCAAAAACCAGCGGGGGAGGGAAGCGAACAAATTGCTGCCAACAACCCCATTTTGTTTTAACCGGTTTTACAAAATTAAAACGAGAACAAATCAACGGGGAAAAAAAAAAAAAACGATATCGATCGAACCAGGGAGCACCCAAGAATATAGCAAAGCAAAAAAAAACAACCCCCAAAAGCCTGGTTTAGAGAGGCCGGCATCGTGGCGGCGGCGGCAGGGAATCGAAGCTTAGCACGCAAAACACACAGCAAGCAAAGATTGGAGCTGGCGGAAGGGGGGAGCCGTTGTGTGCAAAGGTTGTGCGGCATTCCGGGCCGGAAGGGAAGAGTTCGGAAAAAACCAAGACAACGGACAACACCGTCTTCGGCCTCATCACAGTTTCGCAAGGCGGGGTTGGCGTGGCAGTTCTTCGACCGGATCGGATCGAAACGTGGGCGGGGGGGGGGAGGGGGAGGAAAAAAGGAAAGGAAGAGAAAGGAGATGGGGAGGTGGGTGGGGGGAAGGAAAGGGAGGGACACACAAAATGCAGCATCACCAACCTTGGAAGTCAGTGCTCAGCTGGTCGGCCAGGAGGCATCGCTCCGAGTCTGCCCAGGAAGAGCCTGCAAAGAAATCTACATAGTTTAAGGGGTACGTTAGGAATCGCACGACACCCGTATCGACCCCAGAAATTGCACCTGTCTGCCTGGTTGCTTGTGGGATACCACAGGGGGGGAAGAACAAGAGGGGAGAATCTAGGGCAGTGATAACTAACCTTTTTGCCATCACGTGCCAAAAGCGGGGGGAGCGCGTGGAGGTCGCCCATAATTCAATGTGCCCCACACATGTGCGCACACCTCCCCCCCACTTTTAACATGTGATGGTACCGTGGGCCCGTTTTTCACCCTCCCCAGGCTCCAGAGGCTTTCTAGGAGCCTGGGGAGGGCAAAAACGGCCTTCCCACCCACCCCAGAGGCCCTCCGGAGGTGGGAAACAGCCCATTTCCCAACTTCCGGCGGGACCGGAAGGCCCAAAAATCTGCTGGCCAGCGCACACATGCACGCTGGAGCTGAGCTACGGCAATGTTCGTGTGCCCACTGATATGGCTCTGTGTGCCACCTGTGCCACCTGTGCCGTAAGTTTGCCATCATGGATCTAGGGTCTTCTATAAACAAATGAACTACACTGCTCCCCAGACAGGACCTGTTCTCACAACTTACAACCACTCCTTTAGTGACCGTTCGAACGTTACAAGGGCACTGAAAAAAACCTGACTTATGACCGGTTTTCAAACGCCCGTTGCAGCATCCCCCGAGTCCCGTGATCAAAATCCCAGCTCTTGGCATCTGGCCTGTATTTATGATGGTTACAGATATGACGGTTACAGTATCCGGCCTATATTTAGGATGGTTTAGAGCAGGGTTCTCCAACCTTGGCAACTTTAAGCCTGGCGGACTTCAACTCCCAGAATTCCTCAGCCAGCAAAGCTTTGCTGGCTGAGGAATTCTGGGAGTTGAAGTCCGCCAGGCTTAAAGTTGCCAAGGTTGGAGAACCCTGTGTAGAGTATTTATGACCGCCATTTCCAACCTTCCCAGCCGGCTTCCGACGAGCAAAGTCAACGGGGAAAGCCAATTTCAACTGAATGACCGCATGATTTCTTTTTTAACAACCGCAGTGGCCAACATGGTTGTAAAATGGGGCACAGCTCATTTAACTACCTTGCTTAGTTGTGGGATTTTGGGACTCGATTGGGGTTGTACGTCGAGGACTCCTAGGCTTGGGGAGAAGTGGTCGAAATAGCAGTGTGATATCTTTTAGACCAGGGTTTTCCAACCATGGCAACTTTAAGACTTGTGGACTTCAACTCCCAGAATTCCTCAGCTAGCTTTCTGGGAGTTGAAGTCCACAAGTCTTAAAGCAAAATTGGCTGAGGAATTCTGGGACCTGAAGTCCACAAGTCTTAAAGTTGCCAAGGTTAGAGACCCCTGTTCTAGACAGAGCCTGCTTTCCCACCTCCAGGAAAAGCGGATGGACACAAATGCAGACCTACAAGCAGGTATAAACAAACTGCCTTGTGGGGCCCTTTGCTGCACTGACTCCTAGATCAGAGGTCCCCAACTCCCGGGCCGCAGCCCACTCCTGGGCCTTGAACCGTTTGGAACCGGGCCACGGGAGTGGCAGGCGGGTGTGTGCGCGCATCCCCATTTGCGTGAGCAGAAAGCAAGCGCAACGCACGTCGCTGCTTTTGCACGAGCGGAGGACGTGTGCGCCTGCCGTTTCCACAAATGGAGTTTCGTGCACACCCGCGTGCTCGCCCCACCACTTGCACGGAAACTCTGGTTCACAAAACCGGGAAGGTTGGGAAATCAGCTGTGCTGATTTCGCGTCTTTTATTTTTTACCCGCAAAAACAGGAACCGTCTCCCTCGCTCCCTCCCGCCTCCCTCGCTCCCTTCCCTGCACCCCCATGCAACTGAGCATCTCTGGACACTTACAACTGGAAGGGTGCAGCGCCCTCAGAACGTCTGGGCGTACTGGTCAGCGTAAGCACTGGCGTACCTCTCATAGTACTCCGCCACATTGTAGGCAGTTCCTAGACTGTACTGAGAATACGTCGCAGCAGCCGAAGCGGCGGCGTACCCAGGTTGGCTGTAGGCTTGGCTGTACGTCTGGTTCGCTGCAGCCATTGCGGCGGCGGCGGCCGCTGCAGCCGCCACGGCAGCATAGGGGTCAGTGTATTGGGCCACTACGGCAGTAGGGGTAGATGTCCTCCGCCCCACGGGGCTCCTTTCTCTGTAGGCAGCTGGGGCCGAGGGTAGGGCTCGGTCATACGCTGCTCGGGCTCGGTCGTACAGCTCGTACGCGTACTGATCACAATACTCCCGATCGTACCAGCCACGGGCACAGTAGGGCGAATAGGTGGCCGGTGCAGTGGGCACGCGTCCCCTGGAGAAGTAGTAGCTGGATGTCGGGGTTGCCGGAGTGGGCACCGAGGCCCCTTTGGTGGCCCGGAGGGAACTATTACTCTTGGAAAGGGTGACAAAAATTTTCTGATCCTCCAGCGGGGTGTCGTTGAGGTGCAAGATGGCGTCCATGGCTTCCCGCTCTTTGGCCATGTGGACAAAGGCGAAGTTCTTGACAATGTCGCACTCCACCACTTTGCCGAAGCGCTCGAAGAGTTGGCGGATTTGGGCGGTGGTGGCCTTGGCCGAGACGTTCCCCACGTAGATCTTGGTGGCGTTGCGGATCTTGGAGGTGGCGTATTCCACCGTCAAGTGGGTCCCGTAGAACTCGCTCTTGTGCAGGGTGCTGATGGCCTGGTGGGCCTCGTCTTCCTTCTCCATGTGGACGAAGGCAAAGTTCTTCAAAATGTCGCACTCGTTGACTTGGCCGTATTGCTCAAACAGCTTCCGCAGCTCTTCGGCTGTGACCAAAGGAGAAAGCCCCCCAACAAAGATCTTGACCATGGTGGACCCCACCTGCCAGGAATCCCTTGGAAGAAAGGAAGGAAGAGGAGGAGGAGGAAAAGAGTGAATCCAAAGACGTTCAGACATTACGCTTATCCCTGGTCTGTTGAACAAGACTGTCCCCACCCAAAGCTGGTTTGTTTTGATCTTGGTTAGGGGTGGTTGTGTTGCCTTCGTTTGGTCTACTGGTCTCTTCTGGCTTATTCAGGGTGTTGTACAAACCGAGAAAACGGGTTAATTCAGTCCTGTGTGGTGTGAACTGAGCCATTCCTTTCCCAACCCATTTTAACGCAAGCTGGTAGACACCATTTTGGTGTCATCCCATTTATTGGCTTGTAGGAAGCTGCCAATCATCCAATCCATCATTTAACTGCACCTTGTCTATGAGTCCATGCAGTTCCATCATCATCAGCTGTAACTACACATATTAAAGGCAGTCCTTGACTTATAACCATTCATTCAGCAGACTGAAGTTACGACAGCCCCCCAAAAATGATTGGTCCTCAGACTTACAAACCATTATGGCAGCATCTATTCTGGGAGTGAAGTTCACTCACTTTAAAGGATGCTGGCTGGGGAATTCTGGGAGTTGAAGTCCACCCATCTTAAAGCTTGCTGGCTGGGGAATTCTGGGAGTTGAAGTCCACCCATCTTAAAGCTTGCTGGCTGGGGAATTCTGGGAGTTGAAGTCCACCCATCTTAAAGCTTGCTGGCTGGGGAATTCTGGGAGTTAAAAATCCACCCATCTTAAAGCTTGCTGGCTGGGGAATTCTGGGAGTTGAAGTCCACCCATCTTAAAGCTTGCTGGCTGGGGAATTCTGGGAGTTGAAGTCCACCCATCTTAAAGCATGCTGGCTGGGGAATGCTGGGAGTCGAAGTCCACACCACTTCAACTTGCCAACCTTGAGGGACCCTGCAGTAGACCATCTCCACTGGCTGTGTGTGTGTGTGTGTGCCCATAACATACAGAATCCCAATGATGGGGAGTCATCACCCTGACCCTCAACCCAAAAAAACAGACTCCATTTTACAGCCCTTTCACATCTGGGTCCAACTTAGCCCAAGGACCCCCCCTCCTCCCCAGATGTCCCTCCCTCCCCTCCCAGCTCCCCCTCCTCCGCTTTTTTCAACCTCATCCTCTTGTCCTCCTCCTCCTCCCCCCTCCCTTCCTCACCAGCTGCTTGGCCATCCATCCTCCCCCCACCCTCCTGGCTGAGGATGATGGGATCCCAAGTCGGCCTTGTCCGGAGGGGCCAAGACCCCTTACTCCACGCTTTCTAACTTTGCTTTGAAAGGCGGCGGGGGGGGGAGGGGAAGGGGGCGATTGCAAAGAGGGGAGGGGGCGATGCATGCAGCGCGTGGGGGGGGGGAGAGAGAGGAAGATGGGTCCCGCAGTCCCCGGAGCAAAGCTCGGTTGCAAGGTCGGGATTGCACCGGAGGACGCCAGGCCCGATGTGGGACCATTTGCAAAAAGGGGAGGGGGGAGGGAATGAGTGGGTGGGCGGGCGGCCTTTTGCACCATTGCAGCATCAATGCATGCAAGCCCCCCTCCCCACTTTCCACCACCCCCCCAACTCACCTGCTTGGATTCCTCCTCGTGCAATGCAAAGACCCCCGCCCTTTTTTTCCCTCTTTCTCTCTCTCTCCTTCCTTTTTTTCCTTTCTTTCTTTCTTTCTCTCTTTTTTTCTTCCTTCCCCTCCTCCGTCTGCCTTAACCTCCCGGCCGGGCTTTGGGCTACAGTGAAGCTGCCTAAGACTGCGCCATGTTGGGCTCTTTCGGGCTCACGTGATTCGGGGGGGGTAGGTGGGGGGTGGGCGAGGACAGGCCCGTCTCCCCCCTCCTCCTCCCCCCCTCCTTTAAGCCAGGCCGAGGAGGCGTTCTCACGACCAGAAGTGGACGCGCGTTGTGCACGTGGGAACGGCTGCGGGGTGCGGGGGAGGAGGAGGGGGAGAAGGGTGGGGTGGGGGGGATTGCAAGGGAGGGTGTCAATGGTCCCCCCCCAGGAGAGACTCCCTTTTGAGTGGGGGGTCTGGAGTGGAGGGAAGGAGAGGCGGATTTTTGGTTCGGTTTGGCCGCTGCATCAACCTGGGATGGGGGCAATGGGAAGCTTTCAAGAAGAGGCTGGACCGCCACCTGTCAGAAATGTTAGTTGGGGGGGGGGTTTGGACTAGATGACCTCCAAGGTCCCTTCCAACTCTGTCAATCTGTTAAGTACTCAGCATGGCTGGTCTAGTGAAGAGAAGGACCAGGGGAGACAGGAAAGCGTCTTCCAGTATTTGAGGGGCTGCCCCAGAGAGGAGGAAGGAGGTCAAGCTATTCTCCAAAGCACCTGAAGGCCAGACAAGGAAGAATGGATGGAAACTGATCAAGGAGAGATTCAAAATAAGGAAATAAGGAGAAATTTTCTGATGGTTAAAGCAATCAACCGATGGAACAGAAGTTTATTTATTTATTTTATTATTTATTATTTATTAATTAAATTTCTATACCGCCCTTCTCCAAATAGGACTCAGGGCGGTGCACAGCCTAAATAAAAACAGAGCATACAAAATTTAAAAAACAGTATTAAAATAATTAAATATTTTGGCCGTAAATTAAAACAACCCAATTTAAAATCAATTTAAAATTTAGCTCAAGCCTGCCTTCGGAAGTTGTGGGAGCTTCATCCCTGGAGGCTTTCAATAAGAGACTGGACTGCCACCTGTCAGAAATGGTGTAGGGTCTCCTGCTTGGGCGGGGGGTTGGACTAGATGACCTACAAGGTCCCTTCCAACTCTGTAATTCTCTTCTGTAATAGAGCCACGTGTAAATGAAATGGGCCGAACCGAATTGTGACTCAGAAAAAGGGGCTCTCTCCAGGATAAGGCAAAGCCAACCAGAGTCACCCCGCCCCCCCCCCCAGCCATGAGGTTGGCAGGATAGACCCCCCCCTCCAAGAGTCACTCAGCCTGCTAACCAATAAAGCTGCTGCCCCATCTGTGACTTCACAGCCCATCATCCAGGTGGGCTGCAGGCACCACTCGGGCACTCCTGCCTCCACCATGCGTGGCCCCCTCTGCCTTTTCTGCCTGTGCCAGGGAGGCTCGGCCGCGCACCAAGGCATCGCCGGTGGGCAGGATGCAGAAGGGCCCCTCTCCCTGGTGTGGGAGTGGTTGGCGGTCTGCTCGGCCATGGTGGTGGCACTGGTGCTGGCGCTGGCGACGAAATTGCTCACCAGGAACCAAAGCCCAGAAGGCAGGAGAACATCCAAGGTGAAGGGCCCAGGACTTCCACGGGTTAACAGAGTTGGAAGAGGGACCTTATAGGTCAGTGACGGCGAACCGAGTGCTGAAACCGGAACTCATGTGCATGTGCGTGCATATGCGCACTCTGGAGCACCGGAAACCTGAAAGACCAGCTGGCCGGCAGGTCCATGCCTGTTTTGGGGGCTTTTTTCAGGCCGTTTTTTGGGCCGTTTTCAGGCCGTTTTTTGGGCCGTTTTCAGGCCGTTTTCAGGCCGTTTTTTGGTCCGTTTTCAGGCCGTTTTTTGGGCCATTTTCAGACTGTTTTGGGGCCATTTTTGAGCTGTTTTCAGGGCCGTTTTTGGAGCCATTTTCAGGCTGTTTTTTAGGCCGTTTTCAAGCCATTTTTGGGGCCGTTTTTTGGGCTTTTTCAGGCCATTTTTGGACCATTTTCAAGGCTCTTTTTGGGGGCTTTTTTCGGACCATTTTTGGGCCGTTTTCAGGGCTGTTTTGGGGGCTTTTTTCAGGGCTATTTTTGGGGCTTTTTTCAGGCCATTTTTGGGCCGTTTTCAGGCCATTTTTGGGCCCATTTTCAGGCCATTTTTGGGCCGTTTTCAGACTGTTTTTTGGCCCGTTTTCAGGCCATTTTTTGGGTCGTTTTTGGGCCATTTTTTGGACCGTTTTCAGGCTGTTTTTTGGGCCATTTTCAGGCCGTTTTTGGGGCCGTTTTCAGACTGTTTTGGGGACATTTTTGAGCTGTTTTCAGGGCCGTTTTTGGGGCCATTTTCAGGCTGTTTTTTAGGCCGTTTTCAAGCCATTTTGGGGCCGTTTTCAGGGCCGTTTTTTGGGCTTTTTCAGGCCATTTTTGGACCATTTTCAAGGCTCTTTTTGGGGGCTTTTTTCGGACCATTTTTGGGCCGTTTTCAGGGCTGTTTTGGGGGCTTTTTTCAGGGCTATTTTTGGGGCTTTTTTCAGGCCATTTTTGGGCCGTTTTCAGACTGTTTTTTGGCCCATTTTCAGGCCATTTTTTGGGCCGTTTTCGGGCCATTTTTTGGACCGTTTTCAGGCTGTTTTTTGGGCCATTTTCAGGCCGTTTTTGGGGCCGTTTTCAGACTGTTTTGGGGACATTTTTGAGCTGTTTTCAGGGCCGTTTTTGGGGCCATTTTCAGGCTGTTTTTAGGCCGTTTTCAAGCCATTTTGGGGCCGTTTTCAGGGCCGTTTTTGGGGCTTTTTCAGGCCAATTTTGGACCATTTTCAAGGGGGTTTTTTCAGGTCATTTTTCGGACCATTTTTTGGGCCGTTTTCAGGGCTGTTTTTTGGGCTTTTTTCAGGGCTGTTTTTCGGGCTTTTTTCAGGCCATTTTTTGGGGCCGTTTTCAGGCCATTTTTTGGGCCGTTTATGGGGCCATTTTTCGGGCCCATTTTTCGGGCCAAACCTGAAAACCGTCCTGAAAACGACCCGAAAACTGCCCCAAAAACGGTTTTTTCGCCAGCTGCTCTTCTGGTTTCCTGTTTTTGGGGCTGTTTTTCGGTGCTCCAGCACCTGCAAAGACCAGCTGGAAACCAGAAGAGCAGCTGGCGACCGGCACGCATGCCCACAGAGAGGGCTCTGTGTGCCACCTCTGGCACGCATGCCATAGGTTTGCCATCACAGTTATAGATCATCTAGTCCAACCCCGTCCCCCGCTCAAGACTTGAAGGGCCTGGGTGGGGAAGCGCTGCCTGGCCCTGTTTGTGGCCATCATGGGTAGGGAAGCGCTCCGGATTCACTGTGAGGTGTGATGGGGCGGCAAACAAATAAATGTAGGCAGTCCTCGGAGGAATTCTGGGAGCTGAACTCCGCACAGCTTAAAGTCACCAAGTTTGGGGGGGAAAAAAAACACTGTTCTACAACCGGTCTCCCAAATTTGACAACTTTTAAGACTGGCGTGACAGGCGGGAGGATTCTGGGAGTTGAAGTCCACACAGCTTAAAAAGTCGCTGAATTTGAAAAAAACATCATTCTAGACCTGTGATGGTTAACCTTTTCGCTGTCGTGTGCCAAAAGCAGGGGGAGTGCAGGGGGGGGTCGCACATGTGTGTGCCCACACCCATAATTCAATGCCCCCCAAATCCCACCCCCCTGTGCATGTGCACGTGACCCCTCCCCCCCGTGCTTCCCCCACTTTTGGCACACAACGGCAAAAAGGTTACCGGTGGGCCCAGTAGGCCCGTTTTTCACCCTCCCCAGGCTCCAGAGGCTTTTTTGGCGCCCGGGGAGAGCAAAAACAGCCTTCCCCAGCCCCCTGGAGGCCCTCTGGAGGCCAGAAACAGCCAATTTCCCAACTTCCAGTGGGCCCGGAAGGCCAAAAATCAGCTGGCTGGTGCGCTGGAGCTGACCTAGGGCAACGCTCACGTGCCCACAGATATGGCTCAGCGTGCCACCTGTGGCACGCGTGCCATAGGTTCGCCATCACGGTTCTAGACCACTGCATCCCCGAGAACAAGGACATTTTTGCCCGTTGCTTGCCTCTTTCGGGTCTCCACCGCACCGGATTAAGAAAATTGTTGTAGGAGCTTCGTCACTGGAGGCTTTCACTGGGCTGCCATCTGTCAGAAATAGTGTAGGGTCTTCTGCTTACGCAAGAGGTTGGACTAGATGACCTCCAAGGTCCCTTCCAACTCTGTTCATCTATAAATCTCCGTTTTTCTCCTATTCTCCTGTCCCTTTCCGCAGCAGCGAGATGCCCTGGCTGATTCAGACGAGCTGAAAAACCGACTCCTGCAGACTTTCTCCCGGATGGAACAGGAGCTGGTCAGACTCATGACCTTAGTCCGCAACCACAAGGCCGGCCTCGTCACCCGCCACCGCGGCTGCAAATCCCCCGCCTGCCAGCGGGTTCGAGAGAACAGCAAAGCCTTTAATTTGGCTGTCTACGATATCGTTGAGGAGTGAGCTACAGGAAAAGAGATTAGATACGGGAAATAAAAGTATTAACAGTGGACGGGCACCACTTGACCGAGATTGTGCCCTCTTGTTTACGCTCCAGATTACAAGTGCCCCTTGGGGTGGGAGGGGTGGATGGCGCCAGACAACAATCCTGTGAAGTTGTGATGCACACGCGGGAAGTCTGCTCCAGAAGTGGGTTTCACATAAATTTACCAACGGATTTGCCGCGCACTGAAAACGTGAGCGCGCGGACGCCCCTTCCGTGCATGCATTTTGCTCGCACGCATGCGCGGCCTCCACGCATGTGCGTGGCTTAGAAAACGTGGCTAAATAGGATGGCATAGCGCCAGGGCGAGTGGGCAGGTCACCACTGGTCTCCTGATGTCGCGATTCTAGGTTTATCTGCACCAGATTAATCCATGTTTGGCCTTACAGCTTTCTTTTTTCAGTGGTTTTACCTTGGCGGATCGGCTTAAAACCCCATTCCAGACGGCTGCCGATAAGCCATGATTGGCTTTAGCCAGTGGTGGGATTCAAATAATTTAACAACCGGTTCTCTGCCCTAATGACCATCTGGGTAGGCGTAGCTCGGTGGTCATGCAACTATATAGGCGTGACCAACTCGACGTCACTCACATCGATGGGCACTTCGCCTTAGCTGTTACAATGTAATCAGGGTTAACCAGAGAGGCAGTTTCTGTAAGCAGGGCAATAAAGATTAGGCTAGAAACAACACCAGAATGTTGTAATTCCTTACAGGATTAACCCTGTAAAGTGGAAAAGAAACCAAAATAAGATTTCTTCCAACAACCAGTTCTCTGAATTGCTTAGAAAGTTAACAACCGGTTCTCCCGATTAGGTGCGAACTGGCTGAATCCCACCAGTGGTTTTAGCCATATTTCGAGCCCCCTCTCCCAGAGGTGGGTTTCAGCAGGTTCTGACCAGTTCTGGAGAACTGGTAGCAGAAATTTTGGGTAGTTCGGAGAACCAGTAGTAAAAATTCTGACTGGCCCTGCCCCCATCAATTCTCTGCCTCCCAAATCCCAGCTGATTGGGAGGAAATGGGGATTTTACAGTATCCTTCCTCTGCCACGCCCACCAAGCCACACCCACAGAACCGGTAGTAAAAAATTTTGAAACCCACCACTGCCCCACCCTCCCCTCACCATGGTTCTGCATGCAATGCAAAGTCAGACTGTAAACCGGGGTTGATGCACTGCAAAAGCCAAGTCGATGCTAACAAAACTTCAACCAGGCAAGGGCCAGGATTATCCACCTTTTGTTGAACTTTGTACTCATCATATATAGACCGTAGAATAATAGAGTTGGAAGGGACCTTGGAGGTCATCTAGTCCAACCCTCCGCCCAAGCAGGAGACTCTACACCATTTCTGACAGATGGCAGTCCAGTCTCTTCTTGAAAGCTTCCAGTGGTGAAACTCCCACAACTTCTGGTGGCAAGCTGTTCCACTGGTTAATTGCTCTCACAGTCGGGAAATTCCTCCTTATTTCTAGACTGAATCTCTCCTTGGTTAGTTTCCATCCATTATTCCTTGTCTGGCCTTCGGTGCTTTTGGAAAATAGCTTGACCCCCTTCCTCCTCTCTGTGGCAGCCCCTCAAATATTGGAAGATGCTCTCATGTCTCCTCTGGTCCTTCTCTTCCCTAGACCAGCCAGGCCCAGTTCCTGCAACCGTTCATCATACAGTTTAGCCTCCAGATACCTGATCATTTTGGTTGCTCTTCTCTGCACTCTTAGAATTCTCAGCATTTTTTATTTTTATTTTTTGGTATCATGGTGACTGGAAGTGGTGCATGTAGTGCAGAGAAAGACAATCTTTGGGGTCGGTCGTGGCACGTGCTGCAATTTTTTTAATTTTTATCCCTTGGCCTGCTGGGAGAGGCACCTGAAGAGGATTTTAGAAGAATTTAGACAAGTCTAGACATATTTGGACAGTGATATGCTGCCAAGGAGCAGGTTAGAATTTTTTCTGGGTCGCCCAAATCACACATTGGGAAACTCTGCACTCGTTTCCAGCACCCCCAGCACCAAAGAATGGGTAGGTGGGTGTCATACAAGCTACCCACCCCAAGTCTCTTGCATAACCAGCTTGTCTGTCTTGGCCTATTTTTTAAAAAACTCTTTTATTTTATTCAGAACAAAGGTAAAATACAAAATACAAAACACAAATCAGTCAGAACATTTATTGTTAGCTAGGGAGTTCTGGGAGTTGAAGTCCACCTATGCTGAACCAGGGAATTCTGGGAGTCGGAGTCCACCTATGCTGAACTAGGGAATTCTGGGAGTTGAAATCCACACATGCTGACTAGGGAATTCTGGGAGTTGAAGTTCACACATGCTAGCTAGGGAATTCTGGGAGTTGAAGTCCACCTATGCTGAACTAGGGAATTCTGGGAGTTGAAGTCTATTCATCCTAAAGTTGCCAGGGTTGAGGCCTGGTAACTCACCTCTGCAGGGGTTTGTGATGTCACGGCTAGTCCACACCCAGCTGAGAGCCCAGCAGAGCCAAGCATGACTGAATGGCTCTCCAGGAGGGCAGCTCCCTTCTCAAGGCGGTCTTCTCCTGCCTGCTGGGCTGGACGGGTCCCACCTTGGTCCTGAGCGATTCAGATGAGAACCACGAGGGGCCCCAGGACGAACAAGACTTGCAGCTCCCCTCCGAAGTGCTGGGACAAAGGCTGCTGCTGTGGTTCTTGACGCTGGCGGGCTTTTACGGGCTGGTCTGGATCCTGGACGATTTCACTGGGGAGTGGTGCAGCCCCCCAAGGCTGAAGGAAGCTGCCGTGAGTCCTGGGGAGGGAGAGACAGGGGCCCTGGAGAGATGGGGGCCCACCTGGGACAGGACACGGTGATGGATGGATGGATGGATGGATGGATGGATGGATGGATGGATGGATGATACAGACAGACAGACAGATGGAAGGAAGAAAGAGAGGGGTAAGTGGGTGGGTGGGATGGATCAGACAGACAGACAGAAAGACGGATGAGGGAGAGAGAGAGACAGAGGAGGGGTGGATGAGAGAGAGAGACAGGCAGATAGATGGAAGATAGAGATAGATGAAAGATAGATGATAGATAGATAGATAGATAGATAGATAGATAGATAGATAGATAGATAAGGGGTGGATGAGAGAGAGAGACAGACAGATAGATGGAAGATAGAGATAGATGATAGATGATAGATAGATAGATAGAGACAGAGACAGAGACAGAGACACGGATGATAGAGAGAGAGAAAGAGAGAGAGGAGGCGTGAATGAGAGACAGACAGAGATAGATGGAAGATAGATAGATAGATGAATGATAGAGAGAGAGAAAGAGAGGAGGGGTGGATGAGAGAGAAAGAAAGACAGAGGAGGGGTGGATGAGAGAGAGAAAGAAAGACAGAGGAGGGGTGGATGAGAGAGAGAAAGAAAGACAGAGGAGGGGTGGATGAGAGAGAGAAAGAAAGAGACGAGGGGTGGATGAGAGAGAGACAGACAGACAGATAGATGGAAGATAGATGATAGATAGAGAGAGAGATAAAGAGATAGACAGACACGGATGATAGAGAGAGAAAGAAAGAGAGAAAGGAGGGGTGGATGAGAGACAGACAGAGATAGATGGAAGATAGAGAGATAGATAGACAGAAAGACAGATGGATGATAGAGAAAGAAAGGAGGGGTGGATGAGAGAGAGACATAGATGGAAGATAGATAGAGATAGATAAGAGATAGACAGATGGATGATAAAGAGTGAAAGAGATAGAGGAGGGGTGGATGAGAGAGAGAGACAGACAGATGGAAGATAGATAGATAGATAGATAGATAGATAGATAGATAGATAGATAGATAGATAGATAGATGATAGATAGATAGATAGATAGATAGATAGATAGATAGATAGATAGATAGATAGAAAGATAGATAAGAGATAGATAGACAGACAGACATAGATGAAGGATGGGTGGATAGATGGATGGATAATCATCCCCTGGAGAGGAGGGTCTCGTCAGTGGCATTGGAGGAACAGGTGTGATGTATACAAAAGCTCCACAACCACATTCTCCTTGGGGCGTAGTACGGATTCTCTGTAGCTCAGGGCTAAACTGTGGTGGCCCCTTGGTGCTCTCCGAGCTGGGCTGTTTTCATGCAGACGTTTCATTACCCAGCAAAGGAACATGATCAGATCAGAACGCATCCTCTCCTACAGGAAGTAATCATTCAAGTGGGAAACAATCCTGACAGGGCTTAAGAGGACAGAATAAGAATTCTGTTCATTGTTAGTAACCGAAAATAGCCTGACCCTCTTCTTCTTTGTGGCAGCCCCTCAAACATTGGAAGACTGCCATCCTGTCACCCCTAGTCCTTCCGATTAACAGAGTTGGAAGGGACCTTGTAGGTCATCTAGTCCAACCCCCATCCCCACCAAGCAGGAGACCCAACACCATTTCTGACAAATGGCAGTCCAATCTCTTCTTGAAAGCTTCCAGGGATGAAGCTCCCACAACGTCTGAGGCAACGTCTGTTCTTTACAGAGTAACAGAGTTGGAAGGGACCTTATAGGTCATCTAGTCCAACCCACTGTCCAAGCAGGAGACCTTCCACCATTTCTGACAGATGGCAGTGATGAAGCTCCCACAACTTCTGAGGCAGCTTCTGTTCCATGGGTTGATTGTTCTCACTGTCAGGAAAGTCCTCCTTATTTCTAGGCTGAATCTCTTGGTCACCACACTATAAAAAAAGATGTGGAGACTCTAGAATATGTGCAGAGAAGAGAAACCAGGATGATGAGGGGACTGGAGGATAAAACATAGGAAGAACAGTTGCAGGAACTGGGCCTGGCTGGTCTAGTGAAGAGAAGGACCAGGGGAGACAGGAGAGCATCTTCCAATATTTGAGGGGCTGCCACAGAGAGGAGGAAGGGGGTCAAGCTATTCTCCAAAGCACCCGAAGGCCAGACATGGAAGAACGGATGGAAACTGATCAAGGAGAGATTCAAAATAAGGAAATAAGGAGAAATTTCTGACAGTGAGAGCAATCAACCCATGGAACAGAAGCTGCCTTCGGAAGTTGTGGGAGCTTCATCACTGGAGGCTTTCAAGAAGAGACTGGACTGCCATCTGTCAGAAATGGTGTAGGGTCTCTCCAGCCTGGGCAGGGGGTTGGACTAGATGACCTCCAAGGTCCCTTCCAACTCTGTTAATCTGTAATCTGTAAACCTGCAATGCCCAAAGATTAAAAGGAAAAAAAAATATCTAGGATGGTTTGGTACAGACCACACGCCAAGAAAAGGAAGATCATTTCCCGACCCACAAACAATCCATCTCGCCCCCCCACCCCCCGTTGAAATCCTGTGTTTATTTAAAGGCAGCGTCTGCTTCCGTGTTTATTTTGATCTGCAGATCAGAGGTTGGCGTAGGATCCCGGCCCAGGATTCGTCTTCTCCTCCTCGGCGTCACTGCAATATGCAATCCACTCTGAAATCCCTCGGGCAAACGGAGCAGGATCTGGTCACTTTGTTGTACAAACTTCGCAAGCACAAAGTGGCCTTGGCCACCGGATGGCTCCAGGGTAAGCGGAGGTGTCGGCAGATCCGTAACGATCTGGTGATCTACACAATTCAGGATGAGACCTAACGGATGCGGAGGAAAACAGATCCCCCCCTTCCCTTCCTCAAAGGATCTGGCCTAAGGAGAATAAAGATTTCTGAGAGTGACCCACACAAGGAGCTTTGGCGCAACATATGGCACACAGCTTGGTTTGATTAACAGAATAACAAAGTTGGAAGGGACCTTGTAGGTCATCTAGTCCAACCCCCCTCATTACAACAACACCCACAACTCGGATTGGTCAATGTTACAGGTAGACTTAAGGCCACAATTGAGCTCAGAAGCTACGTTGCAAAGTGAGAAATTCCGTCAAATGAGTTTGAATCGCTCATTTAAACCCCATCTTACGACCTTTCTTGCCACAGTTGTTAAGTGGATCACCGCAGTTGTTAAGCGAAACTGGTTGCCCCAGTGACTTTGCTCGTCAGAAGGTCGTAAAAGGGGGTCAGGTGACCCCCGGGACCCTGGGACAGTCATAAATATGAGTCAGTGGCCAAGCGTCTGAATTTTGAGCATGTGACCATGGGGATGGTCGTAAGTGTGAAAAATGGTCATATAAATCACTTTTTTTCAGCGGCGTTGCAACTTTGAAGCGTCACTAAACAAACTGTTGTAAATTGAGAGCTACCTGTATTACTCCAGTAGTGTTTCTCAACCCGAGGGAGTTTAAGAGGGGTGGACTTCAATTCCCAGAATTCCACATGGGAATTCTGGGAGTTGAAGTCCACCTGTCTTAAAGTTGCCAAGTTATTAAAATATATTTTTCTGCAGTGATTCATGCAGTTTACATGTAATCCTCAAGTTATAAGCACAATTGGGACTTGGTAACAAGCGAGAAGCTTGTTAAGTGAGTTGTACCCTTTGATGACATTTTTTTTTGCCCTGGTTGTTAAGTGAATTGCTGCCGTTGTTAAGTGAATCACATGGTCGTTAAGCGAATCCGTCTCTTCCCCCATTTACTTTCTTATTGGAATCTGGCTGGGAAGATTGCAAATCTGGGGACCCCATGGCCACGGGATGCTGCAACTGTCGTGCGTACCAGCCAGTTGTCAATTATCCGAATTGTAATCATGCAACAATGGGGATACTAACGGTTGTAAGTGCGAGGACTGGTCATAAGTTATTTTTTTCCCCCAGTGCCATTGTAACTTCAAACAGTTGCAAAATGGTTTGTAAGTTGAGGACTACCTGTACACAAATGGTCGTTGAATCATCATCATCTTCTTTTAACGACCCCATAATCTCTTGCCAGGTAGAGAGTCTGGGCAACTGAATGGAGCTGAGTGTTTTACTGGCTGGATGCCCTTCTTGTCACCAATACGGAGTTTTATTCAGCAGTCATATTCTCACTGTGGCCAGAGAGAGAAATATCTGCCTCTACCTAGGATACAAATGGTTGTTGAACGAGACATATGAACTCACACAGCCTCAATGAGACAAGGCTTGGTTCCCACAACTCACTAACCCACTTACTTACAGGTTGTGTGAACCCAGCCTACAAATAACAAAAAGAACTTCCACAGCCAAAGAGTTTTGCATTTTGTCCTTTGCTCCCACCTGAGTTGTATTAAACTGTTCTGACCTAGGCTCCCTTAAAAAGCAGGAAGTGATCCCGGCAAAACCTCTTTTATTTACACGACTGTGAATCCCTTTCATTCACAGTCAGCAAGGCCTGTCCAAACAGTTTTTCAAAGGAATGTTTATCAACACAGACCTTATCTCGCTTGGCAAGCTGCCACGTTGTTGTGGAAGAAGGAATTCAGAACCATCCCTTCAGGGCAGACAGAATCAGTTTATTTATTTATTGCAATAAAGGATCAGACCTGGTATCGCTACCAAAAAAGGAGATCTGAACGACCTATGATTTTCAGCTCAAAGCATTTATACAGTTTCAAACAAAGGACTCTGTGAAGTCAGCATTTCTTATTATCACAAGACATTTGTTACACAAAATGACATACCTTAATTACTGAGTTTGTTACTATCTTTGCCAAACAGTTATAATTCTTCTTAGAAGTTACTGAAGCATAGATTCAAATTATCTTCTTGTTGAAACAATAATGTGGTCATCTCGTCTCTCTGACCTTCAAAATGTAAATCACCAGACTGTCTTTTATCTGTGACAACTGAGGGGCCTTGGTGTACAAAATCCTACTTGAAAGGAATGTGTTTGCCTACGTGCTGGATACAATTGCAAGCATTTTCTCTTCTACAATATTAAGAACAAAGAGGGCCCTTCAGTGATCATCTAGTTGGACCTGCTTTTACTTTATTTATTACTTTACTACTTTAACGTAACTTGTTTCCAAACGCAGTACAGGGCAAAACCTTGGCACAGAGTCTCTTAGAGTCACAAACAGAACTTCCCACTCTTGAACCGACCGACCGACCGAATTGTTTCCTGCAAAAGCCCCCTCCCCTGTTCGCTCCTCTTTTGTTTCCTATGGGAGGGGCCAATCACCTCCAGGGTGTCGCTTTACACTCCCAAGTCGACCTGCTTTCTGAGTTGTTCTTGTCTTCTGGCAGCTCTGTGCATGCTGGGAACGGGCTCCAGCTACTCCTCTGCCTCACTGCCGTTTACCTCCCTCTCTGCCTCCGACGCAGAGGCCTCGTCCAAGCTTTCCCCAGGCCCCCCAGGACTGGCCCACGTTCCTCCCCAACCTCCTCTCTGTCTGACTCTGCTGCCAGCTCCATTGCCCGCTGGCGGTGGGGGACACAACAGTTACCACAACATTGTTCCCCTGATGAGAGAAACTAAGGTTTTACATGGAAACGTAAACTAACCAAAGAGATTGAATTCATACCATATAACAGGTGCACCCAATTCTGCGTAAAATGGCCCACGTTTAGTGTGTTATTGTGAATGTAGCCACGAGGGCTTCCAAATATCCCTTGTATGAAAAGGAGATGCCTGCTGTGAATTGTGGTCAACAAAGGACTTTGTGCATTTCTGGTTAGAAATACTACACATGGTGTTTACGTCTGCATTTCGCCTTAATATCACAGGTCATGCTTTAAAAATTCATGTTGTTTCTTGTTTCTCTCATTCTCTTGCTTTGCTTTGAATTATTAGTTTATTTTCCTTTTTCATCCTAAAAAGAAAATAAACTAATAATTCAAAGCAAAGCAAGAGAATGATTTATTCATAATAATTCAAATTATTAGTTTTCAATCCTATATATAGGTAAAGGTAAAAGGTTCCCCTCGCACATATATGCTAGTTGTTCCTGACTCTAGGGGGCGGTGCTCATCTCCGTTTCAAAGCCGAAGAGCCGGCACTGTCCAAAGACGTCTCCGTGGTCATGTGGCTGGCATGACTCAACGCCAAAGGCGCACAGAACGCTGTTCCCTTCCCACCAAAGGTGGTCCCTATTTTTCTACTTGCATTTTTTTTTTAACGTGCTTTCGAACTGCTAGGTTGGCAGAAGCTGGGACAAGGAACTGGAGCTCACCCCGTTACGCGGCGCTAGGGATTCGAACCGCCGAACTGCTGACCTTTCGATCGACAAGCTCAGCATCTTAGCCACTGAGCCACCGCGTCCCTAGTAAATATATATATAAGAAAATTGATACTGTGCCTTTACAGGGAGGATATGGGTGTGGCCTACTGATGACAGCTAACGAGCTAGAAATGGATCTATTTAGGTCTCCCACCTAGCAGTTAGAGCTTGCTAGGTGTTAGAAAGGAAAAAAGCCCAGAACCGAGTAGATGTGATTCTACTGAGCTGGAGCTACAAAAAAACCTTGGCTACGTAGGGAAAACCTGGCTAGAAGAAAAACATATATATATATACGGGTCTTCTCCCACGTAAAATTGGAAGTGTCTTGGAGACGTTTCGACGAAGTCTCATTCGTCATCTTCAGGCTGGTGTTCTCGGCTTCGTGCTTCCAGGAGCAATGTGAGATCGCAGCTGTCTCTTCCTTTTAACTGCTAGTGGGGGTGTGAGCTGATTGGGTGGGAACTTGGCTGTGTTCTGATTGGCTGGGTGTGTGTTCTGTTTGGGTGGGGGCTTGGTTGTGCTCAGCTTAGTCTGAGTTGTAGGGGGATTTGAGCTGGTGAGCTGCGTTGTTGTTGTTTGGCTTCGTGTTTGTGGCCGTGCGAGCTCTTCATGGTGGGTGTCAGTCTGCTTCATGTATGGATTGGAGGGGTTTAAAGTGGCTAATGATGCAGCTGCATTAGGTTGGTGATCTTATTTCTTTGAAATCCATTGGATGTTAGTACGTTAGTGAGAGTGTGTAGTTCGGTTTTTAGGTGTTGTTCGTCAGCTAAGCGTTTTGTTCTGGAAATGAGTGTCTTGGCTACAGAGTTGATCTGGGCAGGGTGGTGGTGTGAGAGTGCGTGCAGATAGCGGTTTGTGTGTGTTTTCTTCGGGTAGATAGTGTGTCCTAGGGAGCCATTGGATTTTCTGTAGACTAAGACATCCAGGAAGGGAAGTTGGTTGTTCGCTTCTGTTTCCATGGTGAACTGTATTTTGGGGTGTAGGCTGTTGAGGTGTGTGAGGAAGTTGTCCACTTTTTCTTTCCCATGTGGCCAGATTATGAAGGTGTCATCCACATATCAAAGAAATAAGATCAACAACCTAATCCAAAAAGAAACCCCCACTAAAATCCAAGACAGAGAACAAGAAAACGGCAAAGCCCTCCTCCCATACATAAAAGGCACCACAGACAGAATAAGCAAAATCCTCCACAAACATAACATCAAGACAGCATTCTGCACAAACCGAAAAATATCCACCATCCTAAGGAACCCCAAAGACAAAATTGAGTTAGAAAATCAAGGAGTATATGAAATCCCATGCACCGCCTGCCCCACCACATACATCGGACAAACCAACAGACGAATAAGTGCACGCATAGAAGAACACAAGAACTCAGTCAGAAAAGAGGAACCAACTTCTTCCCTGGTCCAACACCTTAAAGCCACAGGACATGATATTGACTTTAAAAAGACCAGAACTATCGCCAAAACTGAACACTTTAACAACAGAATAATCAGAGAAGCCATCGAGATAGAAAAACGCCCACACAGCATGAACAAACGAGACGATACCTCCCGCCTACCAGCCATTTGGAAACCCGCCCTTATTGACAAACGAGTCCCTAACACGACGAATGACACCAGACCCACACTCACGAGAGCCACACAGGATGTCACCACCACACATCCACGCAGAAAGCAGACTCAAACCCACACTGATAATGAGCCATGACCAAGGACCAGAAGCCAGACCGCAGCTGCATCATTAGCCACTTTAAACCCCTCCAATCCATACATGAAGCAGACTGACACCCACCATGAAGAGCTCGCACGGCCACAAACACGAAGCCAAACAACAACAACGCAGCTCACCAGCTCAAATCCCCCTACAACTCAGACTAAGCTGAGCACAACCAAGCCCCCACCCAAACAGAACACACACCCAGCCAATCAGAACACAGCCAAGTTCCCACCCAATCAGCTCACACCCCCACTAGCAGTTAAAAGGAAGAGACAGCTGCGATCTCACATTGCTCCTGGAAGCACGAAGCAGTTCACATCAGTTCGGGCGAATCGGTAGCAGCGAGTGCAGGGGGGCCTGCCCGGATGTAATGCCGTCCTATTTAGCCACAGTTTTGAAGCCGGGCGCAAGCGCGAAGGTGCGTGCGTGAAGTAAACATGCGTGTGCTCGGCGAACTGGTGATAAGCATTTCTGAAACCCACCGCTGAAGAGAATGATATACTGTATTTTTCTGAGTATACAATGCACCGGAGTATAAGACGCACCTACCTTATTGGTGAGGAAAAGAAGAAAAAGAAATCTCCCTCTGCCTCTGAGCAATTTTGCCTCCTTGCAGCAAACAGCAAATAGCCTGCTTTACTTTCACTTTCGTTTTCAGCATAGCTTGATTAGCACAAGGGAAAAAAAATCTGCTCCAGCAATTTACCTCCTTGCAGCAAGCAGCAGAGCCCTGCGCAAAACAGCTGAGAGCAAATCAGCTGAGAGTCGGGAGGCTGATCCAAACAACTTGTGCTAATTAGGCTGTGCTGAAGCTGAAATGAGCTGTTTTTTCTTGCTGTTTGCTTGCAAGGAGGTAACTGCTGCGAGACACAGGCCAAAGGGTGGGGGCCAGTGGGTAGGCAGGGCTACATTCGGTGTATAAGATCTACCTAAATTTTCACCCCCTTTTAAGGGGGAAAAAAGTGCGTCTTATACTCTGAAAAATACGGTATATTTAGTTCTTGTTCTATGTTCTGTTTGCTTGGAAAAAGAAAGAAAGAAAAAGAACCAACCAGGAATCCTTGGCAGCTGCACAAGATTTGCAAAAAGCTTTTTGAGTCCTTCCTCGGAGGCTGTTTCCATCTCTCCGTCTTGGGGGTCTCGCCCATCTTTGTCTCGATAACCCCTTGCAAAAAAAAACCTCCCAAAAAATAACAAAACAGAGAGAGAGAGAGAGGAAAAAAAAAAAAACAGAGAAGGAAAAAATCCATTTAAGAAATGCCCCACCCAGCTGGCCTCCGTTTCTAAATGAGATCATTTTCTCCCCCTGCAAAGTACAGTTAGTCCTCGATGTACGACTGCATTGGAGCCCAACATTACTGTTGCTAAGCGAGACATTTGTTAAGTGAGTTTTGTCCTGCTTTACAACATTTCTTGCCACGGTTGTTAAGTGAATCACTGCAGTTGATAAATTAGTCACATGGTGGTTGTTAAATGAATCCGGCTTCCCCATTGTCACAAAAAGGGGATCGCATGACCCCGGACACTGCGACCGTCGTAAATATGAAGGTCGTAACTGTGAAAAGTGATCGAATGTCACATTTTTCAATGCCATGGTAACTTTGAATGGTCACTAAATGGACTGTTGTAAGTCGAGAACCACCTCTATATGACTGATCCAATTTTATGAACATTGTTTTGTGGCGGTCATTAAAGCAATTGAAATATTCTATTTTAAAATAGAGTAGAATAAAACTTTACTGTCACTTTAAATGCACACTAATCAGCATACATTAAAATGAAATTTCGTTGCGTTCAGCTCTCAAAGGAGAACCGATATGCATATTCCCACAATACACACACACACACACACACACACACACACACACACACACACACACACAAGATGGTGTGATGACCTGGGCCACGACAACACAGGCAGTCTGGCAGTTCAAACCGCCCCTTTATTGCTCCAAATTTCTCCAAACGCTCCCACGTTTCTGGCAAGTCCCAGAGCAGAGTGATGACAAACCCCCATACACACCTCAAGCAGCCTCTGGCTGAAAATAGCCCAGCCCAATGCTGTGAGCACCACAATGCAAGGCAAGAAATCCAGAAAGAATGCAAGGAATCCAGGAAAGTTCAAACGTCGGCACTCAACACTCCATTAATTCAGCATTTCTTCCTGACAAATGCCCCTCCCCACAGTGTCTCCTTAAGTCTCAGTCCCCGGGTGTGCCTTATGAAGAGAGGAGGGGCGCTCTCCTCCTGAGTAGTCGGGTCACTCTGCGCTGTTCTCGCCTTCTCTCCACTCTCCGTGCTCAGGGATCAGGAGGGGTGGTCCTTGCTCATCGCCTGTCTCTCATGTTCACTGCGTAGCCTCTCTTGGTTATCCTGCCCCCCTTTCTCCCTGCCTACAAACCATCCCAATCCTGAAAGGCCCTGGCCTGGGCCTGGCCTGGCTCATCTTCCTCAGCAGATTCAGGCTCCGTCGGGGGCATGACATGGTGGATGGGTTTTGATTCCCAGAATTCTCCATCCAGCTCGCTTGAAGATTTGCGGCCTTCAGCTGTCTTTCCACCCTAATCGGGCTAGGCCGAAGCCTTCCTTCTCAACTTTGCCTGGCTTGGAGACCAGCCCAAGGACCTGAGAACTTCCCACAATGTCCTCCTAGCTAATAAAATATTGATAGTGAAAGCTTTTGGGCCCATTATTACGACTTCTAGGAAGTTCCCGCGATGGAGCACGGTGGAAACGGCTTATCCGAGATGGAATAATTGTGGTTCTCTCTGCCAAACTCCAAGGCGGTCGCTGAGTAGCTAAATGGCTCAGGAAACATTGCCAAAACGCCATTAATCCTCTTGATCTTTTTGAGGCTTTCTCAAAAGGGTGGGTCCATTAAAAACTCCTCATTCTTTGCCAGAGGCGGCTGCTTTCAAGAGAGCTCCGAAACTTCCTTTTGGCACATCGATCTGCCTGTGCCCGTCTTCCTTGGCAGGGCCACCCTCTCCGCCATGCTAAACGTTCAGTTTGGAAAAATAAAGTCATCCTTTTCACAAAAAAATGGAAAATCAAGCCATGGTGTTTCTTTACGGCAGCAACACCCCATTTTTTTTTCAAATGTGATGGCTTAGAACAGGGATTTCTCAATCTTGGCAGCTTTAAGGCGAGTGGACTTCAGCTCCCAGAATTCCCCAGCCAGCATGGTGGCTGTGGGATTCTGGGAGTTGAAGTCCTCACACTTAAGCCAAGATGGCTGGGGAATTCTGGGAGTTGAAGTCCACCCATTTTGAGGCATGGTGACTGGGGGATTCTGGGAGCTGAATTCCTCACACTTAAGCCAAGATGGCTGGGGGATTCTGGGAGTTGAAGTCCACCCATTTTGAGGCATGGTGACTGGGGGATTCTGGGAGCTGAATTCCTCACACTTAAGCCAAGATGGCTGGGGGATTCTGGGAGTTGAAGTCCACCCATTTTGAAGCATGGTGGCTGGGGGATTCTGGGAGCTGAATTCCTTACACTTAAGCCAAGATGGCTGGGGGATTCTGGGAGTTGAAGTCCACCCATTTTGAAGCATGGTGACTGGGGGGTTCTGGGAGCTGAATTCCTCACACTTAAGCCAAGATGGCTGGGGGATTCTGGGAGTTGAAGTCCACCCATTTTGAAGCATGGTGGCTGGGGGATTCTGGGAGTTGAAGTCCACCCATTTTGAAGCATGTTGACTGGAGGGTTCTGGGAGCTGAATTCCTCACACTTAAGCCAAGATGGCTAGGGAATTCTGGGAGTTGAAGTCCACCAATCTTGAAGCAGATCATAAAAGTGCTAAGATTAAGAAACCTGTGGTAAAGGAAGAACAGGAAATGGGGAAAAAAGTCCACGTTCAAATCCAGTGTAGGTGCAAAGGTCACAAGTGACCTGGACTTTATGAAAATTACCACCAGGTTATGGGGGCGGGGTAGGGCTCCATCTTGATCTCATGAGACCCCCAGAGGCACCTGGTTGTCTGCTGAAAAGGCTGGATGAAAACAGGCACTGCCTATCTTCTTATCCACCGAGCCCTAGCCTACCTCACAGGGTTGTTAGGAAGATACGAGGGGGCCCAAAACCAGTTCCCTGCCCTGACCAGCTTATTTCTTCCCAAAAAATAAAAGGAAGAACAGGACTCAGAGGTTGCAACATGAGTCAGCAAACCTGACACGCATGCAAATTGGACATATGCACAATTCAGAATTTATAATAAACGTGTCAGAAAGAACAGAGTGTTCTGCAGGACGGATTTTGAGCTTCTGCCTTTAGGCAATGGACTTTTCCAGTTGGACTGCGTGCTGAAACAGACAAAGGGAGGATTAATTTGGGGGCAAAAAAACCTCCCAGTTTAGTCTCCTCTCAGTCAGCTGGAAAGAGCAGGTCTGGTCTGGCCTACATAGTTGATAGCGAAACAGGAAGACTGGGCTGAAGAATCAGAATCAGAATACAGCCGGAAGGGACCTTGGAGGTCTTCTAGTCCAACCCCCTGCTCAAGCAGGAAACCCTATACTCATGAGGGCGAACCTATGGCATGCGTGCCACAGGTGGTACACGGACCCATATTAGTGGGCATGCGAGCGTTGCCCTAGCTCAGCTCCGGCGTGCATGCATGCACCGGCCAGCTGATTTTCGGGCCTTCTGGGCCCACCGGAAGTTGGCAAATGGACCATTTCTGGCCTCTGGAGGGCCTCCAGGTGGGGTGGGGAAGGCCGTTTTCACCCTCCCCAGGTTCCTAGAAAGGCTCTGGAGTCTGGGGAGGACGAAAAATGGGCCTACTGGGCCCACCGTGCCATCGCGTGGCAAAAGTGGGGGCAGTGCGGGTGGTGGTGTCACATGTGCATGCGTGGGGGTGGGGGTGAGCACGCACGCATGCGAGTCCCCCCGCACTCCCCCCACTTTTGGCATGCAACGTCTGGAAGCCCTGTCTTTTCTTAAAAGCCTCCAGTGATGGAGCACCCACAGTTTCTGATGGCAAGCTGTTCCACTGGTTAATTGTTCTCACTGTTAGGAAAGTTTCTCCTTTAATTCTAGCTTGCTTGATTCGGTTCCATCCGTTGTTTCTTGTCTTCTGGTGCTTTGGAAAATAGGTTTGGTTTCCCGCTTCTTAAGTTATGGGAGCTCCCTCACTGGAAGGTTCCAAGAAGAGACTGGACTGCCCTCTGTCAAAAATGGTGTAGGCTGTCTACGGTCGACCTCACCCCATCCCTAAGAGGTCTGTAAGGGACGTGCATAAGCGCACCAGCATGCCTTCCATCCTTTTCCTACAGTCCCCATTTATACATATCCATTCCATGTATTCATAAGAGGGGTAAAATCTGAACCGGTTTGCTACCGGATCGCTGGGCGTGCATGCGTGCTGTGCACCAAACATGCATGTATGCACACCAAATGCTCACTGCGCATTAAATGCGTAGTGTGTCCCAAACATGCGTGCATGCACACAAACGCTCACTGTGCATTATGCATGTATGCACACCAAATGCTCACTGCGCATTAAATGCGTAGTGTGTCCCAAACATGCGTGCATGCACACAAACGCTCACTGCGCATTATGCATGCATGCACACAAACGCTCACTGTGCATTAAATGTGCAGTGTGCACCAAACATGCATGCATGCACACAAACGCACACTGTGCATTAAATGTGCAGTGTGCACCAAACATGCATGTATGCACACAAACGCTCACTGTGCATTAAATGCATAGTGTGTCCCAAACATGCGTGCATGCACACAAACGCTCACTGCGCATTATGCATGCATGCACACAAACGCTCACTGTGCATTAAATGTGCAGTGTGCACCAAACATGCATGCATGCACACAAACGCTCACTGCGCATTAAATCCATAGTGTCCCAAACATGCATGCATGCACACAAATGCTCACTGCGCATTAAATGTGCAGTGTGCACCAAACATGCATGCATGCACACAAAATGTGTGCTGCATGCGCATGCACAGTGTGCACCAAACGCACACTGCATGTTTAAAAAGCTACCAGTTCAAGAGGACCAGTATGAGCCAAAAGGAGGCTTGGGAAGGTAAGTAGAATAGCGGAGGGACAAGCTGTGGCACATGGTTCAAATTCATATTTATACTTATAATTATACTAATTTATATTTATACATATTTATAAGTATATCTTATACATGTTTGACAAATAAATAAATAAGTAAAAATAAAGGTATCCCAGCAGGAAAATTGGAAAGCTGCCCCTAAATGGGGCATTACATTTCTTTTCCATCAATTCTCCAAAGATCCAGCTTAATTCTTCTGAACCACAGAGGATTCCTAAATTCCTCTGACTCCTCTGAGCCACAGAGGCTTATTAGCATCAATCCCCTGATTTCAAACTCGGAGTCCCTGAATCTTAGCTGGCAGGCAGGTGTGAAGGGCTGGTTGAGAAGTGGGTGGAGAGAGGAGGAGGAAGGGGAAGGCTGGGCCCAGGTGAGAAGAGGCAGCAAGTGAGGGAGGTGAGTGGGTGGGGAGCTCAGACGGCTGAGACGTAGACGGCTGAAGAGAACAAACCGGCTGCAGCCCACCAGGTGAAAACTGCAGACCACTCAGGCGATCGGGTAAGTGGCTAAAAGAGAGTTGGGGGTCCCATTGGCTGGAGATCTAATGCAGATCGACTTTGGGATCTCAGCTGGGGAAGGGGATTTCAAAGGGAAGACGAAGGCATCCGAGCAGATGCTAAATCCCACGAACTGCCGAAAAATACCTACCGTATTTTTCGGAGTATAAGACGCTGCGGACTATAAGACGCACCTACCTTTTTTGGGGAGGAAAACAAGAAAAAAAAAATCTGCCTCTGCCTCCCAGCAATTCGTCTCCTTGCAGCAAACAGCCTGTTTCATTTTCATTTTCAGCACAGCCTGATTAGCACAAGAACAAAAAATCTGCCTCTGCCTCCCAGCAATTTGCCTCATTGCAGCAAACAGCCCGTTTCATCTTCATCTTCAGCACAGCCTGATTAACACAAGCAGCTGATTGTCGGTTGGATCGGCCTCCCAAAGATCAGCTGCTTCAGGCTGTGGGAATTGCCATAGCCTATTGCCACATCTGTGTGCCCCATTTTCTGGGGGGGGGGGCGGCAGGAGGGGCAGGGCTACATTCGGTGTGTAAGACGCACCCAAATTTTCACCCTCTTTTAGGGGAGAAAAAAGTGTGTCTTATACTCCAAGAAAATACGGTAATTCTGCATTTTTCTCCTTGCGGATCTCATTCAGGACAACGGAAGAGACCCTGCTTTTAAAAAAGTTTAGAAAAGGGTACAGTGAGGGTACTTGGAAAGAGGAGTTTAACTCTGTGTGTGTGTGTGTGTATGTGTGTGTGTGTAAATATTCATTTTTTAATTGCACCAGCCTATCAGTAACAGAGTTGGAAGGTACCTTGGAGGTCATCTAGTCCAACCCCCTGCTCACCCAGGAGACCTGTACTAGGGATTCGAACCGCTGAACTGCCAACCTTTCCGATTGACAAGCTCAGTGTCTTAGTCACTGAGCCTTGCGGTCCTCCGGAGTTTACAATCTCCCTGGCTTTTCAACCTTTACAATGAAAATACAGAAAGTCCTCTGTTTACAACAGCTCTAGCAACCATTCAAAGTTACAGCAGCATGGGGAAAAAAATGACTTCTTTATTTATTTATTGAATTTCTATACCGCCCTTCTCCCGAAGGACTCAGGGCGGGGAACAGAATAAGATTTCATATACATATAATATATTTTTTTTATAAACAGTAAATAATAAATTGAGTCAACTTAGTGTATCTGCTAAGACCTTGGCATAGAATTTAGATGTTTATGCTAGCCCTGCTATGACCGTTTTTCAGCCATTAGCAGCATCCCCACAGTCACACACACACACACACACGATCAAAATCCAGATGCCCGGCAACTGACTCATATTTATGACGGTTGCAACATCCCAAGGTTACCTGATCCCCTTTTTGCGACCTTCCAAAGAGCAAAGTCCAAGGGGGAAAAGCCAGATTTACGTAACCACCGTGTCACTCACTTAACAACTGTGGCGAGAAAAATTGTAACGGGGAAAATTCACTTAACAACTGTCTCGGTGAGCAACAGAAATTTTGGGCTCGATGGTGGCTCTAAGTCGAGGAGTATCTGTATCATTCTAAACAGGTGGCTGTCCGGTTTCTTCTGAAAAGCCTCCAGTGACGGAGCATCCATAACTTCTGAAGTCAAGAGACGTTCCACGAGTTAATTGTCAGGAAATTTGTCCTTAATTCTACAGTCATGGCCAACCAAAATTCTGGAAACCTTTTGGGAAAAATGGGTTTTCTAAAACTACCTAATAACACCACTTTTTTTTGGAGTAGTACCATAAAATTATATATCAATGGAAAGATAATTTAATAAAGAATGTAATGCAATAACTTTTATGAAGGATTTGCTATCAGAATAGCAGTTACAGTATAAAGAAGAAAAGTGAAACACGTAGAAAAAACAAGATATACAAAAACGATCACCATAGAAAAAATGAGATATAGAGAAATTATCACTATGTCAGTTAATACTTTGTTGGGTAACTTTTAGCATGAATGATGGCCTTACAACGTCTTCCCATGGAGGGAACCAAGTCTTTTAGTTCTGCAGCTGTTCTAATGTGAAACCAAGATTGAATGATGGCTTCTATTAACTGGGTTTTATTGCTGAGTCACTTATGATTAACCAGTTTCTTTAGTCGGCTCCATAGATTTTCAATTGGGTTCAGATCTTGGCTGTTCCCAGGCCATTCCAGGAGTGGAATAGGATTATCTTGAAACTCCCCCCCCCCAAAAAAAATCCATCAAACCTTAAAAATACATTTTTCCCAAAAAGTTTCCACAATTTTGGCCACTACTGTATTTGCTAATCTGGTCCAGAAGAAAGCAACGTGGTAGTATAATAACAGGAAGTAGAGAATGATCTCCGAGTTCCAATAATTTGTTTAGTGACCTTCAAAGTTGGAACTGAAAAACCACTTACGACCAGTCCTTGCAGGGTTGCAGCTTCCCCAGGGAGACACAATCAAATACCAATCGCGGTTAATTTTTCTGTTTTTGGGAATCTGAGTTCAGAATGTAAGATTTGAATAATTTTTCTGAAGAAACAACAACCTTGTAAGGTAGCTTGGCTCATCTTAAGAAATGCTGGCTGGGTAGAAATTTGAACCCCGATGTTACTGGTTTTGGTCAAAAGCATGAACCTGCTACCAGCGATGGGTTTCACATTTTGTTGCTACCAGTTCGCCCCACGCGGGCATGCTCGCTTCACACATGCATGCACTTTTTGCGCATGCGCCCAGCTTTCCACGCATGCACTTCTCTCTCATGTGCATCTTCCATGCATGTGCCCGGCCTCAAAACCGTGCCTAAATAGGACGGCATAGAACCTGGGCAGGTGGGGTGGCCCCACCCACAATCTCCGCTACCAATTCGCCCGAACTGGTACGAACCGGCTGAATTCCACTTCTGACTGCTACATAAGATGTCCTTGGCAGAGGTGGGTTTCAGCAGGTTCTGACCAGTTCTGGAGAACCGGTAGCGGAAATTTTGAGTAGTTCGGAGAACCGGTAGTAAAAATTCTGACTGGCCCCGCCCCCATCTATTCTCTGCCTCCGGAGTCCCAGCTGATGGGGATTTTGCAGTAACCTTCCCCTGGATTGGGGAGGGAATGGAGATTTTATAGTATCTGTTAGGAAATGACTATTAGAAAATTTGTTGGGTTGGCAATATATAAACCCTCAATATAGCTTTAAGACTGCTGTATTGCATCATAGTGTCCTGATTGGTTAGCTCTGTAGCCAATGTCCTTAAGAGGGAACTAGAAACATGGTTTGTTTCTCTTTGCTGTTCTTACTCTCTGATATCTCTGTATGCTACTGTTTGCAAATCCAGAAGAACTGTTTATTGTGAATGACTATAACGACTGGTAAGAAGACTTTGTTATTGGATTATCCCTGGACTGTCGTTTTGCTATCTCCTGCTTTATATGAGTTTGACCTGGACTGTTTATTGGACTGTGCTTTACTATTTCCTGAAAGTAAACACAACTCAGTGTATCTGTGTTTCTTCGTAACTACTCTCAATCGTGTGCACACCCTTGCTACTCAAGGGTTACTCTGCGAATTCTTTAACATTATCCTTCCCCTGCCACACCCACCAAGCCACGCCCACCAAACCATGCCACGCCCACCAAACCACACCCACAGAACCAGTAGTACAAAATTTTGATACCCACCACTGGTGCTTGGTGATCTTTATTGCTGCAGCTTCGCACCGAATTTTGCTAATTACTGAACTTCTATTTTTCAGAGGTTCCACAGAAATGCCGAGGTTCTTCTGGGCCGCCGTCTTCCCTTGCCTGTTGGCCACAGAAGTCTGGGCTCCCAAAGCTGCAAGACTCGGTTGCCACCTGCACTGTAAGCTTCAGGGGGGGATTGACAAATGGACAGAGAGACAGAGAGACAGAGAGAGACAGAGGGAGCGATAAAGGAGAAACATTAGCACGGATGCTGCAACCTAGTTTGGCTAACAGCAAGAAAATAGCCAAGCTCAGGGAGCAGCTCCAAGGACCTCTCAGACAGGGAGCAGAATTTGAATTGCTTTAGCATGGAGATCCTTCTGGTTCATGTCGTGCATTCACCATAACAGAGAGTTTGCTGGCTGCCAGAAAAAAAGCCTAGAAACTAGCGGATTGTGATTTCACTGAACTAGGGCTGCATAAAAAACTTGGTTTACGTAGGAGGAACCTGGCTAAAGAGAAATACACATAAAGCCTATGAAAAGGAAATAAAACAAATATATATATGTATTTGCTTTCTTCCGTGTAATGGGGTGAGCTCCCGCGACTTGTCCCAGCTTCTGCCAACCTAGCAGTTCAAAAGCAGGTAAAAAATGCCAGTAGAAAAATAGGGACCCCCTTTGGTGGGAAGGTTCTGTGCGCCTTTGGCGTTGAGTCATGCTGGCCACATGACCACGGAGACGTCTTCGGACAGCGCTGGTTCTTTGGCTTTGGAACGGAGATAAGCACCGTCCCCTGGAGTCAGGAACGACTAGCACATATGTGTGAGGGGAATCTTTACCTTTACATATATACATATATACAGTACATATATACATATATGCATAATCATCTATCTATCTATCTATCTATCTATCTATCTATCTATCTATCTATCTATCTATCTCTACCTCCTTCCCTCCCTCCCATAGTTGTGGGTGCTCCAATACTGGAAGAAGAGACTGGATATCCATTTGTCCAGAATGGTGTAGGGTCTCCTGCTTGAGCAGGTGGTTGGACTAGATGACCTCCAAGGTCCCTTCCAATTCTGTTATTCTGAAATTCTGTTTCTTTGTTCCTCTTCTCTGCCCTCTTTCTAGAATCTCAGCTCTAGAAAACACAATAAATCTGCTTTCCTAAACGGAATCCTTTTGAACAGGGGTTCCCAACCTTGGGCCACTTTAAGACTTGTGGACTTCCACTCCCAGGATTCCCTAGTCAGCCATGCTGGCTGGGGAATTCTGGGAGTGGAACTCCGCAAGTCTTAAAGTGGCCCAAGGTCGGAGATCCCTGGTTTAAACCCAAGAAAGCCGAAACTGACCTCTCTAGGAGAGAGAATCTCTGCCCTCTTTAAATCTCTATGCTCTCCATACCCTCCCATCACTGCACGGCTGGCTGGGGAATTCTGGGAGTTGAAGTCCAACAAGTCTTAAAAGTGCTCAAAGTTGGGAGACCCATGCTTCCAATCAAGATGATGTAGACTTTAAACCAGAGACTTTTTTATTAGGGATTTTGTCAGAAACATATAACAGAGAATTGAGATACCTGATTGTGAATGTGTTGACAGCGGCTAGAATTGTGTTTGCTAAAAATTGGAAAAATGAGGAAATACCCAAACAAGATGAAGTTATTAGGAAAATAATGGAATGTGCTGAAATGAGCAAATTGACATTTGAAATTAGAGAACAGGAAGATAAACAATATTATAAGATATGGGATTTATTTTATCAATGGTTAGATAATAAAACATGGAAATGAAATGCGAAATACGAAATGGACGTTATAATATAATAGATGGAGATGATTTTAATGGAATGAAAATGCCATGGTTAAATGAAAGATAAATGAGAATAATAATATAAAGATATGTATTAGATCAGAGGTCTTCAAACATGGCCGCTTTAAGACTTGTGGAAGTCCACAAGTCTTAAAAGTGGCCATGTTTGAAGACTTCTGTATTAGATTGATAATATGAGAAAGTAGTATGAATGTGAGATGAAGCACAAAAGATTTGTAACCGAACGACACACTGCTTGCAATTGTAGTGGATGATGGATGTTTTATGTTTTGTTTAAAAATAAATAAATAAATAAAAAGATGATGGGAGTTGTTGTTGTGGCTTTAATAAGACCAACACAACTTTTCTGGGTTAATCAGAGACAATGTATATTGCGCAATAGGTTCAAAGCTCTGTACATGAAGCGTTGAACAAAGACAGAAATTAGGTACAATGGTTTTTATACCCTTCTAGACAAAGGATTCTGTTAACTCAGCAATTTATGTGATCATATACATTTGTCATATTTAATTGACACTTTCATTTTATTCTTTGCCAACAGTCATAATTCTTTTAGCCAATTACTGAAGCATAGATTCAAATTATCTCTTGTTAATATTACATGTGGTCATACTTGATCTCTTTAACCTTCATACTGTATATCACCAAATGCTCTCTGACAACTGAGGGGCCTCTTTGTGAATGTTTCTACTTCAAAGGAATACTCTGCCTTTCATCTGGTTAACTGGCTTCCCTTAAACAGCACATTTCCTTTCTTACAATAAAGAGGGCCCTTCAGTGATCCTCCAGCTGGATTCGCATTTACCTACCTACATTATTGTAGTCCGTCCCAGACACCAATGCCATTCTGTTTTTCTTCTTCTCACTTAGCTTTCAACGTCACCATCCGGAGTGACCGACAGGGCGCCTGCAGGGCCACCCGTGCCGTCCAGGCCTGCGTGGGCTATTGTGAGTCCAGCGCTTTTCCCTCCAAGTATTCGGTGCTTCTGGCCAGCAGCTTCAAACACAACATCACCTCCGTCTCCCAATGCTGCACCATCAGCCAAATGCAGACGGTGAGAGCATCCAGGCGGGCTTCTTCCCAGTCCTCGACTTACAACCGTTCACTTAACGACCATTCAAAGTTACGACCGTTTTCAGAGTTGCGACCTTTGCCGCATTCCCCCCCTCCCAGTCACCTGATCAAAATTCCAGACGCTTTGGCTCATATTTACGACTGTCCCCCTTTTGCGACCTTCTGCGACAAGCCAAGTCGATGGGGAAGCAGGATTTCACACTTCACGACCACGTTAATACCTTCACACCAGCAATGGTTCGCTTAACAACGGTGGCAAGAAAGGTGCTAAAATGGGGCAACATTCACTTAACAAATGTCTCACTGAATAGCAGGATCTTTAAGCTCCATGGTGGTCGTAAGTCGAGGACTACCTGTGTTATGGAATTCCGGCTGCTTATACAGGGAGTCCTCGACTTAAGACTATAGTTGAGCTCAAATTTTTTTGTTGCTAAGTGGAACATTTGTTAAGTGAGTTTTGCCCCATTTTATTTATTTATTTATTTATTTATTTATTGGTTCGATTTATATGTCGCCCTTTTCTGGAGACTCAGGGCGGCTGACAATGCGTTAAGCAATAGCCTTCATACTTTTGTATATACCTGCTTAGTAGGGCTTTCGGCCTCCCCTAAGCGGTGTTCTTTTTTATACAAAGTCAGCTTATTGCCCCCACAATCCGGGTCCTCATTTTACCTACTTTAGAAAGGATGGAAGGCTGAGTCAACCTTGAGCCTGGTGAGATTTGAACTCGCAGTAATTGCAGGCAGCTGGTGTTACTTAACAGTGCTTTAGTCTGCTGCGCCACCAAGGCGTAACTGCACTGAGTGGGATTTATTGTCCATATTTTGCACGGTTCTGGAAAGAAAGCCTGAGCTGCAAAGAAAGAGCAGGAATCGGGGCGATCTAATATCAGTGATGTCAAACGAGTTTTGTTTTTTTGTTTTGCGTTGTCCTCTCCAGGTGAAACTCCGGCTGCGTTGCAGTCTCGGCTTGCAGAAAACGGTGGACATTTTCACCGCCAAGACCTGCCGGTGTGACGTGTGCCGCCTCTCCAGATATTGAAGCGCCTCGGATGATTTCTGCAGCCACCAACAAGGTCTATGTTTCTCAACCTCAGAAACTTTAAGAGGGGTGTACTTCAACTCCCAGAATTCCTCAGCCAGAATGCTTTAAGATGTGTGGAGTTCAACTCCCAGAAGCTTTGCTGGCTGGGGGATTCTGGGAGTTGAAGTCCACACATCTTAAAAGTTTCTAAAGTTGAGAAACTCTGGAGCAAATGGACTTTCTGTGGGGCTGTGCTTGCCACTGTCCTGGAGTTCAAGTGACCCGTTTGTGTTTTTTAAAAAAAGATGCTTTTAATTCTGTAAGAAATTACAAGGGGATTTCTGTGTATGAGGGAAGCCAGGTTGCGTGTGGCATGCCTTGAGTGTTTGGGGTAACTCGATGGCTGAATACATTCTGGGTTTTGTTATGTGTGTTTTGCTTTTTGCCGTTTTTTGATGTTAGGTTTTAATGGTTGGGCGCTGCTCGACTGAAAGAAGGAAGGGAAGGAAGGAAGAAAGGAAGGAAGATGGAGAGAGGCAGAGGGAGAGAAGGAGGGAGGAAAAAAGAAGGGAGGGAGGGATGAAGGGAAGAAGAAAGGAAGGGAGGGAAGGAAGGAAGGAAGGAGGGAAGGAAGGAAAGAAAAAGAAGGGAGGGAGGGAAGGAGGGAAAAGGAAAGAAGAAAAGAAAAAGAAGGGAGGGAAGATAGAGAGAGGCGGAGGGAGGGAAGGAGGAAGGAAAAAAGGAGGGAGGGAGGGATGAAGGGAAGAAGGAAGGAAGGAGGGAAGGAAGGAAAGAAAAAGAAGAGAGAGAGGGAAGATGAAGAGAGGAGGAGGGAGAGAAAGTGGGAGGGAAGGAAAAAAGGAGGGAGGGAGGGATGAAGGGAAGAAGGAAGGAAGGAGGGAAGGAAGGAAAGAAAAAGAAGGGAGGGAGGGAAAATGGAGAGAGGAGGAGGGAAAGAGGGAGGGGAAAAAGGAGGGAGGAATGAAGGGAAGAAGGAAGGAGGGAGGGAAGGAAGGAAGGAAAAAGAAGGGAGGGAAGGAGGGAGGGAGGGAAGGAAGGAAAGGAAGAAGGAAAGAAAAAGAAGGGAGGGAGGAAGGAAGGTAGAGAAAGGCCGAGGGAGGGAGGAAAAAAGGAGGGATGAAGGGAAGAAAGAAGAAAAGGAAGGAAAGGTGAGGGAAAGACAGAGGGAAGAAAAAAGGAAGGAAGGAGAAAGGAAGGGAGGGAGGGAGGAAAGAAGGAGGGGAGAAGAAAAAAGGAAGGAAGGAGAGAAGGAGGAAAGAATGAAGGAGAAAGAAAGGGAGGGAAGAGAAAAAGAAGGAAGGAAGGTGGGTGGGAGGGAGGGAAGTAGTTTCTACTCCTAAACAAAACCCAAATTAAATCTGCCATCAATGAGAAATCCCTTCTGAAGGGACTGTGTGAACATCCATCCATGTCCCTCCCCAGAGACACGGCCAAGACACTCCATGTGTCACATCAGGGATGGGAGTTGTAGTAGCACAAAACATTTACCAGCTGTGCCTTTTAAAGGGAGGTTTTTCCTGGGATCCTTCCTGCAAGAGCCAATCACACAAGGCAGGGAATTGCTCCACTCGTGCTGAAATCTTTGAATCCTCCTTTCTCGCCAGAAAGGACAACTGAGGCAGAATCCTGCTCACTCATCTTCCCCAACCCCCCCAATAACAGTCCAGAGCAGGGGTCTCCAACCTTGGCAACTTTAAGACTTGTGGACTTCAACTCCCAGAATTGCCCAGCCAGCAAAGCTGCCAAGGTTGGAGACCCCTGGTCCACAGAGATCTTGGGATGTTCAGTCAGACCAGAAATGCTTTAAGCATCCTCCACTAATTCAAAGGCATCTGCATTAAACCTCTTTTGCTAAAATGGTAAATGATCGTTGAAGCGTCTTTCCAAGTGGGAGCAGTCAATTCAACGCGATTCTCAAACAAGGTTTTGGACATTCGGAAGCACAAAAGACCCAAACTTTTTTTTTTTTTTTAAGTTGATTTATATGCCGCCCTTCTCCAGAGACTCAGGGCGGCTTACAATACGTTAAGCAATAGCCTTCATACTTTTGTATATTTATACAAAGTCAGCTTATTGCCCCCACAAACTGGGTCCTCATTTCACCTACCTTAGAAAGGATGGAAGGCTGAGTCAACCTTGAGCCTTGGTGAGATTCGAACCTGCAGTAATTGCAGGCAGCTGTTCTAATAACAGGGTGCTTTAGACCACTGTACTACCAAGGCTTTTTTGCAATGTGATTCTCTAAAACTGATTTCAGTGAAACCAGGTTTAAGAGCAGGGACTGAGAGAGGGATCTTGGGAGTCTTAGTGGACAACCAATTAAATATAAGCCAACAGTGTGCAGCGGCAGCCAAAAAAGCCAGTGCAATCCTAAATTGCATTAACAGAGGGATACAATCAAGATCAAGTGAGGTCCTAATACCACTCTATAAAGCTTTAGTAAGGCCACACCTAGAGTACTGCATCCAGTTTTGGTCACCACACTATAAAAAAAGATGTTGAGACTCTAGAAAGAGTGCAGAGAAGAGCAACCAGGATGATGAGGGGATTGGAGGCTAAAACATACGATGAACATTTGCAGGAAGTGGGCCTGGCTGGTCTAGTGAAGAGAAGGACCAGGGGAGACATGATAGCAATGTTTCAATATTTGAGGGGCTGCCCCAGAGAGGAGGAAGGGGGTCAAGCTGTTTTCCAAAGCACCTGAAGGCCAGACAAGGAAGAATGGATGGAAACTGAACAAGGAGAGATTCAACCTGGAAATAAGGAGAAATTTTCGGACAGTGAGAACCATCAAATGATGGAACCGAAGTTGCCTTCAGAAGTTGTGGGAGCTTCATCCCTGGAGGCTTCCAAGAAGAGACTGGACTGCCATCTCTCAGAAATGGTGTAGGGCCTCCTGCTTGGACAGGGGGTTGGACTAGATGACCTCCAAGGTCCCTTCCAACTCAAACAACAAATTTGTTGTCAAGTGAAACATTTGTTGAGTTTTGCCCCATTTTACGATCTTTCTTGCCACAGCCATTAAGTGTGCCACTGCGGTTGTTATTAACCCCCCCCCCCTTGACTTTGCTTGTCAGGAGGTTGCAAGAGGAGATCTCGTGACCTCGGGACACTGCAACGGTCATAAAATAGGAACCAGCCGTCAAGGAAAACAAAAATGTGATGCATGACCGTTTTTCACACTTAACGACCGTTGCATGATCGTCTTGATTAAAATTCAAAGATGATGATGCAACGGTCGTTAAGTGTGAAAAACGGTCATGCGTCACATTTTTTCAGCACCGTCGTAACTTGGGGCGGTCACTAAACGAACCGTTGTTAAGTCAAGGGGGCTACCTGTGGTTTTTCCAAGATGCAGGGAAAGCTTCAACACTGTGTGGGGTGGGTGTGCGTACAATTTTCTTATTCAGTGTTGTTGTTTCCACCTGTTGTGAGTGTTGAAATCGTTTTTTATAAGGGCTTCAGCCGTAGAGAAGGCTGGGAGTCTACGATCCAACCTCTTTTGCTTCGAGCAGGAGACAGCTAGGAATTACGCCACCATCATCATCATCATCACCACCACCACATTCAATTCTCGGAATCGAAGTCCTTCCATCCAGTCTAGAGAATACAAGGACTTGGGGTGGGGGTGGACATGATAGCAGTCTTCCAGTATTTGAGGGGCTGCCACAAAGAAGAGGAGGTCAACCCAGAGGTGAAATCCAGCAGGTTCTGGAGAACCGGTAGCGGAAATTTTGAGTAATTCGGAGAACCGGCAAATACCACCTCTGGCTGGTCCCAGAGTGGGGTGGGAATGGGGATTTTGCAGTATCCCTTCCCTTGGAGTGGGGAGGGAATGGGGATTTTGCAGTGTCCTTCCCCTGCCATGCCTACCAAGCCACACCCACCAAGCCTCGCCCACAGACCCGGTAGTAAAAAAAATTTGGATTTCACCACTGGGTCAACCTATTCTCCAAAGCCCCAGAAGACAGGACAAGGAACAATGGATTGAAAGTCATCAAGGAGAGAAGCAACCTGTAAATAGGGAGAAATTTCCTGACAGAGAGGACAATTAACCAGTGGAACAGCTTGCCACCAGAAGTTGTGGATGCTCCATCACTGGAAGTTTTCAAGAAGAGACTGGACAGTCACCTGTCTGAAATGGTATAGGGCAGTGATGGTTAACCTTTTTGCCGTCGCGTGCCAAAAGCGGGGGGAGTGCGGGGGTTGTGCGCGCGCATGCCCACACCCATAATTCAATGCGGCCCGCCCCCCCGCACATGTGACTCCCCCCCCTGCACAACTTCCACTTTTGGCATACGATGGCATGGTGGGCCTGGTAAGCCTGTTTTTTCACCCTCCCCAGGCTCCAGAGTCTTTCTTGGAGCCTGGGGAGGGCGAAAACAGCCTTCCCCATGCACCCAGAGGCCCTCCGGAGGCTGGAAATGGCCCGTTTCCTGACTTATGGCGGGACCAGAAGGCCCAAAAATCAGCTGGCTGGCATGTGCATGTGCGCTGGAGCTGAGCTCATGTGCCCACAGATATGGGCACCCATGCCATAGGTTCGCCATCCCGGGGATAGGGTGTCCTGGGCTGGACTAGAAGACCTCCAAGGCCCCATCCAGCTCTATTCTGATTCTATTTATTTATTGGTTCGATTTATATGCTGCCCTTCTCCGGAGACTCAGGGCGGCTTACAATGCTTTTAAGCAATAGCCTTCATACTTTTGTATATACCTGCTTAGTAGGGCTTTCGCCCCCCCCCAAAGCGGTGTTCTTTTTTATACAAAGTCAGCTTATTGCCCCCACAAACTGGGTCCTCATTTCACCTACCTCGGAAGGATGAAAGGCTGAGTCAACCTTGAGCCTGGTGAGATTTGAACTCACAGTAATTGCAGGCAGCTGGCATCTAAGTGCTACTTAACAGCAGTTTAGTCCACTGCGCCACCAAGGCCTTCCTACATTTGTTTTTTTTTTTTTAAGTTTGAAAGTCACTTCTCTGCAGACTTGAGTGAGGCCCCTGCCCCACTCCGGACCCAGATCAGCCCACCACACATTTACTTGTGACATGAAATTTTCTCTTTATTGAATACAGAGTCGTCCAGCAAAAGGAAGACGGGGAAGAGGGAAGGTTCGTGATCCAGGAAACTGTTCATAAATAGACTCGACCCCCCCTCCCACTCACCCCCCCCACAAAATATCTCTCTTGCAGCCCCCTCCCCAGGTTTACCCTGCCAGCCCCACTTCAACCACCACCATCAACCCTTGGAGGTCCTCCCCTCCAAGCGCTTTGGGGGGGGGTCTTCTCCTGTGAAAACTACACCGGTGGGGTATTACTAAATCCGATTATATAAGAGAAGAATCCGATCCGAGTGGCCTACTAAAAAATAAACTGCAATGGAAGCTGTGTGCCCTTTCCCCATCCCACCCCCGCATCCCCACCGAGGGTCTGTTTTTGGGTACCAAGACTGTGTTGAGGTGATCATACCTAGTGGGAGGGGAGAGGAGGGGTCTTTCACCTCGCACTCATCTCCCTCACACGTAGACTCTTACACACACACAAACACGCAAAGGAGAGAAAATTGTTAATTTGGAAGAACAGAATAGAATAACAGAGTCGGAAGGGACCTTGGAGGTCTTCTAGTCCAACCCCCTGCTTAGGCAGGAAACCCTACACCACTAGCAATAGCACTTAAGACTTATATCCCGCTTCACAGTGCTTTTCCAGCCCCCTCTAAGTGGTTTACAGAGTCGGCCTCTTGCCCCCTACAATCTGGGTCTCCTCATTTTACCGACCTCGGAAGGATGGAAGATTGAGTCAACCTTGAGCTGGTCAGGATCGAACTGCTGGCTGTGGGCAGAGTTAGCCTGCAATATTGCATTCTAACGGGGAAGGAAGGAAAATAGCACTTAGATTTATATCCCGCTTCACAGTGCTTTCCAGCCCTCTCTAAGCGGTTTAGAGTCAGCATATTACTCCCCCAACAATCTGGGTCCTCATTTTACCCACCTCGGAAGGACGGAAGGCTGAGTCAACCTTGAGCCTGGTGAGATTCGAACTGCCAAATTGCAGGCAGCCGGCATAAGTAGCCTGCAGTACCGCACTCTAACCACTGCACGACTAAACTATGGTTTGAAGAAATCCGGATGAGGAAGGAATTGTATACAACGGCAGCCTGTGGAACAGTCTGCCACATGAAGTGGAAAGTTCTCTTTGGCTAAAGGTCTTTGACTGGAGGCCCCTCTTTTCAGAGATGCTCTCCTGGATTCTACCTAAAGCAGGGGGTTGGAATAGGGGACCTGGGGGCTTCCTTCCATCCCGAGGAGTGTCCTGGGGGGTGGGAGAGAAGATACTATGCCAGCTGCAGCCATAGTGTGGCACTTAGGGTTGAGGGGCCCTTTTTTTTTAAAAAAAAAATTGATTTATATGCCGCCCTTCGGAGACTCAGGGCGGCTTACAATGCGCTAAGCAATAGCCTTCATCTTTTATATATTTTATACAAAGTCAGCTTATTGCCCCCACAAACTGGGTCCTCAATTTATCTACCTTAGAAAGGATGGAAGGCGAGTCAACCTTGAGCCTGGTAAGATTCGAACCTGCAGTAATTGCAGGCAGCTGTGTTAATAACAGGGTGCATTAAACCACTGTACTATCAAGGCTCTTGGTGCTCTCTGAGCTTGCTTGTTTTCTTGAAGACGTTTCACGACCCAAGAAGGTAACATCCTCAGTGCCATCAGCAGCCAAAAAAAGCGAATACAATCCTTGGTGGCATAAACAGAGGCACAGAATCAAAATCACATGCAGTATCGCTTTATAAAGCCTTGCTAAGGCCACAGCTGGAATACTGCGTCCGGTTTTGGTCCCCACGTTATAAAAAAAGATTTATTGGTTTGATTTATTTATGGGTTCGATTTATATGCCGCCCTTCTCCGGAGACTCAGGGCGGCTTACAATGCGTTAAGCAATAGCTTTCATCCTTTTTGTATGTTAAGACTTTGGAAAAAGTGCAGGGAAGAGCAACTAAGATGATTAAAAGGCCTGGAGACTAAAACATAGGAAGAATGGCTGCAGGATTTGGGTCTGGCTAGCCTAGAGAAAAGAAGAATTAGGGGTGACATGATAGCAGCATTCCAGGATTTGAGGGGCTGCCCCAAAGAAGAGGAGGGGGTCAAATTATTCTCCAATGCACCTGAAGGCAGGAAGCAACGGATGGAAACTAATCGAGGAGAGAAGCAACCTGGGATTAAGGAGAAACTTCCTAACAGTGAGGACAATTAACCAGTGGAACAGCATGCCACCAGAAATTGTGGGTGCTTCATCGCTGGAGGTTTTGAGACTGTCTTGAGATTGTATAGGTTCTCCTGCTTGAGCAGGGGGTCAGACTAGATGACCTACAAGGTCCTTTCCAACTCTGCTATTCTATACTATTCTATAACCAGTGGAACAGCATGCCACCAGAAATTGTGGGTGCTTCATCGCTGGAGGTTTTGAGACTGTCTTGAGATTGTATAGGTTCTCCTGCTTGAGCAGGGGGTCAGACTAGATGACCTACAAGGTCCTTTCCAACTCTGCTATTCTATACTATTCTATAACCAGTGGAACAGCATGCCACCAGAAATTGTGGGTGCTCCATCATTGGAGTTTTTAAGAAGAGACTCGACAGCCACTTGTCTAGGAAATGGTACAATTGAGCAGGGGGCTGGACTAGAAGGCCTCCAAGGTCCCTTCCGGCTCTATTCTGATTGATTGAGCAGCATCGATGTGGCCTAGTTGGATCGTGACACGTATGCAAGAGAGACTGACCAAGCTCAGAGAGCACCAAGGACCTCGCAGTTCCAACTGGGAGCTATAAAAATTAGGGTGTTTTTTATTTTTATGCTTCTCTGCTCGGTCCTCATGCAGGTGCAGCAGGGATGAAGAAACCCACTTCAGGTAGCTTTCCAGATGTTCGGTGTCTCTGAGCATCCCAAGCCAGATGCTGAGCCCTCCCCAGCAAGGACCACTTGAGAGGCTGCTGCGCTGGGTTTCCTGCATTGCCCTCCTGCGATGAGATTTTGGTGGCTGAGAATGACTCTCCTGCGTAGTCAACAAGCACAACGGGCACTCACGCAAACACACACACACACACACAAAGCGAGATAGGCAGAGAGCCTGTTGCAACGCCTTTGAGTTGTCCTATCCAGCAAATATGTCTTCCGCCAAGGTCAGGAGCTCAGGGAGGAGAAGGAGGAAGGGGAGGAAGGCGAGAGAAGGGAGGCAGTGAAGAGGAGGAAGAAGAGGAGGAGGAGGGGAGGAGGAAAAAGGAAGAGGAGGAGGAGGAAAGAGAAAAGGAAGAGCAGAAGAAGAGGAAGAGGAGGAGGAGAAAGGAGAAGGAGGAGAAAAGAGGAGGAAAGAGAAAAAGAATAGGAGGAGGAGGAGGCGGAGGAAAGAGGTGGAGGAAGGAAGAGGAGGAGGAGGAAAGAGAAAAAGGAGGAGGAGAAGGAGGAGGAAGAGAAAAAGAGGAAGAGAAAGGAAGAGGAGGAAAGAGAAGGAGGAGGAGGACAGAACAGGAGGAGAAGGAGAAGGGAGGAGGAAAGAGAAAAAGAAGAGGAGGAGGAGAAGGAGGAGGAAGAGAAAGGAAGAGGAGGAGGAGGAAAGAGAAAAAGGAGGAGGAGGAGAAAAAGAGGAAGAGAAAGGAAGAGGAGGAGGAGGAAAGAGAAGGAGGAGGAGGAAGGAACAGGAGGAGAAGGAGAAGGGAGGAGGAAAGAGAAAAAGAAGAGGAGGAGGAGAAGGAGGAGGAAGAGAAGAAGAGGAAGAGAAAGGAAGAGGAGGAGGAAGGCAGCTAGGGAAAGAGGAGGAGAAGAGGAGGAGGAGGAGGAAAGAGAAGAAGGAGCAGAAAGGAGAAAGGAAGAGGTGGAGAACTGAAGTACGCTTACTTTGGCCCTCGCAATGTGCACACTTTCCTTCGCTCTGACCCTGTGTGTGTGTGTCTGTGTGTTTCTGAAACCCTCTGAGGAACACAAAACCGAAGGGGGCACACACAGACACCTCACTGCCCCATGTGCCCTGCCCCCCTTCCCCTCTCCCCCCCCCCCCGAGCTGCAGAGGACGTAGTGAAGACCGCCTGCAACCTCTCTCTCGCGCGCACAACCACACAACCAGCCAGACACAACTGCAAACCCACACTTTGGTGGTGGGGAGCAATTTTTTTTCTCCACACAAGCCCACCACCACACAGGGCCTCTCCTGGAGCGGCACCCCCTTCTTCCATGGCAGGGCATGCTCCCCACCACCCCACAAACGAGGAGATTGGCCCTTTGAGGAAGGAAGCGTGGGGGCTTAGGGGGCAAGGAGGGGCTCTACAGCCGTGAGTTAGGGGCTGCACTACTAAGTGGGGGAGGGCCCCCCGCATTTTCCCTACCCCGGAGGACCACGGGAGCGGGAGAAGCACTGTCCCCCCGCCTCCCCATCGGGTATTGCACTCCCAATTCTCCCGTTCCACCTCACCCACCCACAAACCCTGGTTAGTCATTCCCCCCCCCCCAAATTGTCTTTGCAAGATTGTGGCTCCCCTATTATTTACAGGCCCATCAGTTTTAGGCAAGGAGGGGGGGCATCGCAGCCCAGCCCCCCCCTCCACTGCCCGGCCCCCCCAAACTCTCATCCTTCGGTTTTCTGGCTGGCCTCGCGGTGGGGGGCAGCCGAGGACGGGAGATCCGACTCGGCACACGATGTGGAGGGGTGTGGGGAGGAGAACCAGCTGTCTCGGCCTGGGAGGGGTGGACCGCTCCCACCGCCCACGAGGGTGGGTGTGGGGGTGTCACTTCCAGGGGTGGAGGAGGGGCTCCTAGCTGGCCAGGGTGCGTTGCAAATTCAAGCGGTTCATCTTGGCTTCTTCCAAGCCTTGGAGCTTCTGCAGCTGAAGTTCGTCCAGATGCCTCCAGAGCTCCTGGCGTTCCTTCTCCTTCTTCAGTTCCCTGCGGGGAGGGGCAGAAGGAGGAGGAGGGGGGGTCAGGGGCAAAGAAGGAGGCTTCCCATTCAACACCCGCCCCCCCCGCCCAACCACCCCCAACCACGTGCCCAGAAAAATGACAAAATTCAGAATTACACAATTAACAAGAGTTGGGAGCAACTTTGAAGGTCGGTCTTCTAGACCAGCGGTCACCAACTGGTGGTCCGCGAGAAAATTTTGGTGGTCCGCAGAAAAATTATTTGCATTTTTTATATTGCACTAAATTAGGGGTCCTCAAACTACGGCCCCTGGGACAGATACGTGCAATGAACGGTTGTGTTGCTGCAGAGAGTCTCCCCCTTTGGGGTCTTCTTGTGAGGGTCAGAGGGGGGCAGAAATTCTGACTTGGGGTCTGCTTCGGCCTCCTGGTGGGGGGCTTTGGGCGAAGGCTGGAGGGAAGAGCCGCTGGTGGAGAAGAGCCGGAGGGCCTCGTTCCAGTGGGACTGCCTCATGGCCTGGAACTGGCTGACCATCTCAGTCCTCTGAGCATCCAGGCGCCAATACCTGGCCTTGCACTCCCGCAGGTCTTCCCTCTGCTTGGAAAGCCTATGCTCCTAGTCCTCAGTGAGGTGCTTCTGCCGAGCCTCCTTCTCGGCCAGATCCAATTTGAACTGAGCTGTTTTGCCAACTATTTCTTGTGGTGGCTGCTTAGCTCCAACAACTGCTTCCTTCTGGGGGCCTAAGGAGCCTGGGAGGGCAGGCGAGGAGGGGCTGGGAGAGGAGGGGCGAATAGAGGCCAGCGAGGCATCCCTCGATGGGAGTGACATCGAGTTGACCCCACCCACCCAGTCACATGACCACCTAGCCACGCCTGCTCACCCGGTCATTAGGCAGATCATACTAGTGATCCATGGGATTTAAAATTATGGATTTAGTGGTCCGAAAGGTTGGGGACTCCTGTTTTAGAGACTGGACAGCTATTTGGCCAACCCCCCCCCATATCTACATTGGGGTCCCCAACCCTCGGGCCACGTTCTACTACTGGCCCATGGCCAATTCAGAACCAGGCCATGCGAGCAACAGGCTGGCATGTATGTGCACACATGCAAACGGCCCAACCTGCGTGACATGTATACGTGGGCACACACTGGATTGCCACTCGTGCAGCCTGATTCCCCTTCTCTCCCGCTTCCAGCCGGGCCACCAAGCCACAAAAGTTGGGGACCGCTGACCTAAATGACCGGTCTAACGTGGAGTTCACCAGATTGCATTTCAGAACAACAGAGTCGGAAGGGACCTTGGAGGTCTTCTAGTTTAACCCCCTGCCCAAGGAGGAGACTATTTAAAAACTTCCTGATGTTTTCTGACTTTGGAGGTTTACACACACACACACACACACACACACACACACACACACACACACACACACACACACACAGAGACAGAGAGTCTTAAGAGTGGTTTAGCCGGTTTTCTTGCATACTCAACCTGGAAATAAGGAGGAACTTCCTGACAGCGAGAACAATTAACCAGCGGAACAGCTTGCCACCAGAAGTTGTGGGTGCTCCATCATTGGAGGCTTTTAAGAAAGAGACTGGACAAGCCATTTGTCTGAAATGGGACAGGGTCTCCTGCTTGAGCAGGGGGCTGGACTACAAGACCTCCAAGGCCCCTTCCAACCCTTGTTATTCTGTATTTTATCCTTGCCATCCCTTCTGACTCCGCAATTCTGTGATAGTTGACTGAATCATTAACTAGCTCAATGGGCTGCCTTTGTACAAGATGCCAATTCCACCCCCTATTCACAAAACCAAGCCAAGCTTAGAACTGGGCATGGCTGGTCTAGGGAAGAGAAGGACCAGGGGAGAACAGGAGAGCATCTTCCGATATTTGAGGGGCTGCCCCAGAGAGGAGGAAGAGGGTCAAGCTATTTTCCAAAGCAAAGGCCAGAGATGGAACAATGGATGGAAACTGATCAAGGAGAGATTCAACTTGGAATTTTCTGACAGTGAGAACAATCCACCCATGGAACAGTAGTTGCCTTCGGAAGTTGTGGGAGCTTCATCCCTGGAGGCTTTCCAGAAGAGACTGGGCTGCCATCTGTCAGAAAAGGTGTGGGGTTGCCTGCTTGAGCAGGGGGTTGGACTAGATGACCTCCAAGGTCCCTTCCAACTCTGTTATTCTGTTATACAGAAGCTGTGGGAGCTTCATCACTGGAGGCTTTCCAGAAGAGACTGGACTGCCATTTGTCAGAAATGGTGTAGGGTTGCCTGCTTGAGCAGGGGGTTGGACTAGATGACCTCCAAGGTCCCTTCCAACTCTGTTATTCTGTTATACAGAAGCTGTGGGAGCTTCATCACTGGAGGCTTCCAAGAAGAGACTGGACTGCCATTTGTCAGAAATGGTGTAGGGTTGCCTGCTTGAGCAGGGGGTTGGACTAGATGACCTACAAGGTCCCTTCCAGCTCTGTTAATCTGTAATCTGTAACTTGAAGGCCTGTGGGCTTCAACTCCCAGAATTCCCCACCCTCATCTCCTCACCCCCACTCAAACAGTTCACACCCTCGCACAAACACACTTACTGCTGCTTCTCCACCTTGTAGGAGGCAGTGAGTTCATCGAAGAGCTTGCCGTTCATCTCCATGAAGGTCTTGAGGACGTTGTAGACCAGGGACACAATGGTCCTGGGAAGAGAGGTGGGACGGGGAGGTGAGAACTAGGAGAAGACGAACCTGGGACACATGGGGAGGCCCAACATCCCTACAGTCTTACACCTACGACAACTTGCCATGGCCAACTCACCACAGCCAACCAGCCATGGTCAACTCTTCATGGCCAATTCACTATGGACAACTCACTGCAGCCAACTTGCCATGGTCAACTCTTCATGGCCAATTCACTATGGACAACTCACTGCAGCCAACTTGCCATGGTCAACTCTTCATGGCCAATTCACCATGGACAACTTGCCATGGTCAACACTTCATGGCCAATTCACTATGGACAACTCACTGCAGCCAACTTGCCATGGTCAACTCTTCATGGCCAATTCACCACAGCCAACTTGCCATGGTCAACTCTTCATGGCCAACTCACTGCAGCCAACTTGCCATGGTCAACTCTTCATGGCCAATTCACCACAGCCAACTTGCCATGGTCAACTCTTCATGGCCAATTCACTGCAGCCAACTTGCCATGGTCAACTCTTCATGGCCAACTCACTGCAGCCAACTTGCCATGGTCAACTCTTCATGGCCAATTCACTGCAGCCAACTTGCCATGGTCAACTCTTCATGGCCAATTCACCATGGACAACTTGCCATGGTCAACACTTCATGGCCAATTCACTATGGACAACTCACTGCAGCCAACTTGCCATGGTCAACTCTTCATGGCCAATTCACCACAGCCAACTTGCCATGGTCAACTCTTCATGGCCAACTCACTGCAGCCAACTTGCCATGGTCAACTCTTCATGGCCAATTCACCACAGCCAACTAGCCATGGTCAACTCTTCATGGCCAACTCACTGTAGCCAACTAGCCATGGTCAACTCTTCATGGCCAACTCACCGCAGCCAACTTGCCATGGTCAACTCTTCATGGCAAATTCGCTATGGGTAACTCACTGTGGGACAAGAATCACACAAACATTGAAGAAGTGGTTGAACAGAATCATTAAGGATGCCAAAGGAGGGACGAAATAAAAAGCGAATGACCAAAATTATAATATTTTTAAAATTATTTGAAATAACTAAATTGAATTCTTGGATCATCCCACGGTGAGTTGGCTGCAGTGAGTTGTCCCATTCCGACTGACCGAGAGGACAACCTATACCAGGTTGTAATTTCCTGGAGTGGGAAGTGGGCTTTTTCCAGTGGTGAAATCTAAAATTTGTTACTACCAGTTCTGTGGGCATGGCTTGGGGGGGGGGGGGTAATGTGACTGGGTGGGCGTGGCCAACTTTTTTTTAAAAAAACCTTTAAAAGCATTTTTTCTACAACCTCTTCAGCGAAGAGTTGCCTGATTGGCAGAGGCTTTTTTGTCTTTTAAAAGCCTCTGCCAATCAGGCAACTCAGCTACGATCGTCAGAGGCTTTTAAAAGCATTTTTTCTACAACCGTCTTTTAAAAGCCTCTGACGATCCCAGCTGAGCCGTGCGATCATCAGAGGCTTTTTTTTTTTTTTACTTTTAAAAGCATTTTTTCGGCCAAAGAGGTTGTAGAAAAAAATGCTTTTAAAAGTAAAAAAAAAAAAAAAAAACATCTGATGATCGCGCGGCTCAGCTGGGCATGGGGGGGGGGACAGGGATTTTTGGTACCGGTTCTCCGAACCACCTGCCGCCATCGCTACCGGATTGGGCGATCCGGTCCGAACTGGGAGCATTTCACCCCTGGCTTTTCCCCAGGTGAGTTTTCTAACTTTTGGGGAAGTCTGAGGAAGTCCTCGTTCTCTGACCAAGTCCTCCCCGATGCCGTGCCTGCCGGACTCACGGGTTCCAGTGCTCCTTGGAGACGCGGTAGAGCGTGCCGAAGATGGTGGGCAGCACCGTGTGACAATTGTCCTCCACCAGGCTCAGGATGTATTCGTTGTTCCAGAAATAGAGTGCCCGTTCGGCCACCTGTTTTTGGGGAGGGGGGGGCACAGAGCAACAGCCGTGAGGATTCGAAAGCCCATTTGAAAAGTCCCCGACCCAGCCGCCTTCAAGCTGGGCAGTCCTCGACTTACGACCACAATCGAGCCCAAAATTTTCAGTTGTTAAGTGAGACATTTATTGAGTTTTGTCCCGTTTTCCCCTTCTAAGCAAGACGGTTGTTAAGTGAGTGTTGTCCCGTTTTACGACCTTTATGGCCACGGTGGTTAAGTGAATCACTGCGGTCGTTAAGTGAGTAACCTGGTCGTTAAGTGAATCTGGCTTCCCCCGTTGGTTTTTCTTGTCCGACGGTCGCAAAAAGGGGATCCCGTGACCCCAAGACACTGCTACCATCATAAATACGAGTCAGTCGCCAAGCGCATGAATTTTGAACACGTGACCACGGGGAGGCTGCAACGGTCATCAGTGTGTGACTAACGGTCGTAAGTCACTTCTTTCGGCGCCGTTGTAACTTCGAACCATCACTAAATGAACGGTTGCAAGTCGAGGACTACCTGTAAGGCGGGCTTTGAATTATGACCAATGGCTTAACGATGGTTCAAAGTTACGACGGTCTCAGAAAAAGTGACTTATTTCCCATCCTCAAAGTTACAACTGTCACAACTTCTCCCCTTCGGTCATCGGATCACATTTCATCCTCATTGGCAATTGTGTGTATTACAGTCGCAAACCACCTACCTGTTGTGGTTCGCCAGCAGCCTGCGGAGCTGGCAGCGGAGTCGGACAGCGATGAGGCTGAGGAAGAACATGGGCCAGTCCTGGAGGCTGGGGAAGGCCCGGATGAGGGCTCTGCGTCAGAGGCAGAGATGGGGCCGGGGCCATCGGGGTGTGATGCGTGGACTCTGGAGCCTCCAGAGGCTGACAATAGAGAGGCAGAGGAACAGGAGGAGCCTGTTCCTAGTGCATGTGTGAGAAGAGCTGCCAGGAGGCAGGAGCAGCTAAAGCAAAGAGGACGACTCAGGAGTAAGGCCAAGAGATGATTGGCCCCTCCCATAAGGCTTAAAAGGCCAGCAATGGCTCTTGGGCTCTTTGCCGGAAAACAACCGTTGAGAGAAATGGTACTTGTTTGGCTGTAGTTATTTCTTCTGTTCCTGAACTGTTGCCAAGAGAAGCCTTTGGCAGTTTGCCCAATTATCCCAAGGTCAGAGATAAACTGGAGAATGGTGTTTTGAGGACTTTGCTTTCATTTCATTTGGAATACGCTGAGAACGAGTTAATTCTCAGCCGTTTTAAATAAAATCTGTTTGTCTTTTGGAACTGTTTTGCATTTAATATCAACTACGTGGCAGTTTGCCTAATTATCCCAAGGTCGGTGATAAACTATGGAATGGTGTTTTGAAGAATTTGCTTTCATTTAGTTTGGACGACGCTGAGAAGGAGTTAATTCTCAGCTGTTTTCTTTCTTTTTTATTTATTTTATTTATTTTAATTTGATTTATATGCCGCCCTTCTCCGGAGACTCAGGGCGGCTTACAGTGCGTTAAGCAATAGCCTTCATCCTTTTGTATATTTATACAAAGTCAGCTTATTGCCCCCACAACTGGGTCCTCAATTTACCTACCTTAGAAAGGATGGAAGGCTGAGTCAACCTTGAGCCTTGGCGAGATTCGAACCTGCAGTAATTGCAGGCAGCTGGTCTTAATAACCAGCTTAATAACAGGGTGCCTTAGACCACTGTACTACCAAGGCTCTTTTGGAACTGTTTGTATTTAATACTAACTACTTGGGCCTGGGGTCACAACACTACCTGGCTTCCCATAAGCAAAATCAATTGGGGAGGGAGCAAGATTCACTTAGCGACCACGTGATTCACTTAACGACCGAAGTAAAACTGGTTGTGAAAATGCAGTCCCGGTGACTGGATGACTTGCTTTAACGACCGCATGGCTTGGTAACTGAAACTCCCTCTCCATTTGTGGTCGTAAGTGGAGGACGACCTCAAAGATGGTTTCCCCCTCCCCGCCCTTTTTGCTCGGCGCCCCCTCCTCCCCAAAGCACCTGGAAGTGGGGGCTGGCGATGCATCGTGCCACTTGCTTGAAGAGCGGCTCCTGGATCTTCACGAACTGCGAGGGCTCGATCACATCCAGGATCTCCTCAATTTCCCCCAAGAGCATCACCTGATCGGGAAGGGGGGAGAGGGAGGGGATGAAGGGAGGGGGAGACCCTCTGGCTGATGCCCTTGCGGGGCCTGACCCCTCTCTATGCATGCGACAACCCCCACCCGCTGCCCAGCCCTTCGGTACCTCTTTTTGAGTGCAAGTCTTTGGCCAGTATTTCAACAGGCCCCGTATCACCTGCCGAAGAAAAGAGAAAATATTGATTGATTGATCGATTTGTATTGAGCGTACGGCATCTGTAGAGGTCATGAAATCGCCGATATTCATATTTAGTTTAAATAGAGCGTCAGCAAATATGTGTGCTTGCGTGTGTATTATCTGTATATATCTATATACATACATACATACGTAGACATAGAGCAGGGATGAAATCCAGCAGGTTCTGACAGGTTCTGGAGAACCGGTAGCAGAAATTTTGAGCAGTTCGGAGAACCGGCAAATTCCACCTCTGGCTGGCCCCAGAGTGAGGTGGGAATGGAGATTTTGCAATATCCTTCCCCTGCCCCACCTACCAAGCCACACCCACAGAACCGGTAGTAAAAAAATTTGGATTTCATCACAGACATATACATATATATATCTAAATGGATGGTTGTAAATTGAGGACTATACACACACATATATTGTAGGTGGGAGAAATGTTCATGTCAATACGTACATACACACTACATATATACCATGTTTCCCCGAAAATAAGACCAGGCCTTATATTAATTTTTGCTCCAAAAGATGCATTAGGGCTTATTTTCCAATTAGTCTTATTTTCGGGGAAATACGGTACATACATACATCTTATATTCTCTCTCTCTCTCTCTCTCTCTCAAATAAATATACTATATAGCCGTGATGGCGAACCTATGGCACGCGTGCCACAGGTGGCACGCGGAGTCATGTTGCCTGGCACGCCAGCTCAGCTCTGTCAGCTGATTTTCGGCCCTTTTGGGCCCACCAGATGAGGGCCTGGGGGGGGGGGAAGGCTCGTTTTTCTTTCTCCCTGGCTCCAGATCCTCTTTATGCATCTGGGGAGGGCGAAAACAGTCTTCCCCACCCCCTCGGAGGCCCAAAACGGCCCGTTTCTCAACTTCCGGCCTCCGAGGGGGTGGGGAAGGCTGTTTTCGCCCTCCCCAGATGCATAATGAGGATCTGGAGTCAGGTGAGAAAGAAAAATGGGCCTACCGGGCCATCACGTGCCAGGAGTGGGGGGGGGAAAGGGGGGGGTCGTGCTCGCATGTGCGTGGGGGGGCACATAGAATTATGGGTGTGGGCACACGCACGGGCAAACCTCCCCCACCCCACCCCTTCCTGGCACGCGATGGCAAAAAGGTTAGCCATCACTGGTATATAGTATATATTATATTATATATATAATATATATATATATATTACAACTTATAACCATCTGTTTAATGTTAAAAAAACCTAAAACCATTTTTTTTTTAATATACTTTATTGAGTTTTTAAAAAAGGTTTTTTTTTAAAAAAGAAAATATCAAATCTCAGGTAACATCTGAGGTATCGTGCAATTACATATATACAGTATATACACAGCAAGTATCTTCAAACCAATCATTGTTATTAATCGTTATTAGAAATAAGTATATCCTTATAATCATATTCTATTATTCCACCATATGTACCACCTTTGCCATACTGCCTTGAATTTTGAATTTTCCTCATCTTTAAGCATACTGGTTAATTTCGCCATTTCTGCACATTCCAAAATTTTATTTATTATTATCACCTCTGGAGGAACTTGTTTATCCTTCCAATATTTTGCGAAGGTTAATCTGGCCGCTGTTATGATATGTATTATTAGTTGTGTCTTATCCTTAGAGAGCCCGTCTCCCGTCATTCCCAGTAGGAAAATTTCTGGAGAGAATTTTATATCTTCTTCCACTATTTCCTGCAGCCAAGTTCATATTTTTGTCCAGAACTTCTTTGTCTCTGAGCAAGACCACCACATATGAAAGAAGGTGCCAATCTCCTTTCCACACTTCCAACAAATTCTAACCTAACCCTAAAACCATTTTTAACCTAAACTTTTTAAGCAAAGCACCTGAGGGCAGGACAAGAAACAATGAATGGAAACTAATCAAGGAGAGAAGCAACTTGGAATTGAGGAGAAACTTCCTAACAGTGAAGACAATTAACCTGTGGAACAGCTTGCCACCAGAAGTTGTGGGTACTTACTTCATCACTGGAGGTTTCTAAGAGGAGACTGGATGGCACCTGTCTGAAATGGTATAGGGCTTTCCTGCCTGAGCAGGGGGCTGGACTAGAAGACCTCCAAGGTCCCTTCAAGCTCTATTCTGATTGATAGTGACCAAAGTTGCAACGGCATTAAAAAAAGTGACTTATGACCGTTTCTCCCACCTACAACCGTTGCAGCCTCCCCATGGTCACATGATCAAAAATCAGAGGCTTGGCTCCTATTTGGTTCGTACTTATGACGATTGCAGTGTCCCAGTAATCATCTTTTGCGACCTTCTGACCAGCAAAGTCAACGAAGAAACCAGATTCACTTAACAACCGTTTTCCTAACTTAACAACTGCAGCGATTCACTTAACAACTCAGGCAAGAAAGGTCGTAAAACGGGGCAGAACTCACTTAAATGTCTCACTTAACAAAAAATGTCTCACTTTATTAAAAAAAAAAAAACAACCTCTGCGTGAAATTGCTCAATTGTGGAGCAATATATATATATATATATATATGTATAAATAACGTTGCTATAAGAAAAACTTTTAAAGGTACTGGTAGGATTTTAGCTGAGATTTTAAAGGACCTTGCAGAGTGCTCTGTAAGGATTTTTAGAAGATTTTAAGCTGGGATTTTAACCAGAATTTTAAATATTTTAACCAATTTATTTACAATGACGCGGGAAATCACCCGAGATTTTAATTTTTTGCATATGCACACCCGCGAAAACTTAAGAAGACAAATATATATAAATAAATATATATATAAGTGGACAATAAAATATGAGAGATAACCTATTAAATTCAGATTAAAACCATATTATCACCATAAAATGGAGCCCTAGAATTGCATTGGGACAGATGTTATCATTCAAGAGAGAGAGAGAGAGAGGGAGAGAGAAGAAGAGGAAAAATATTGGAATTTTAAGCCAATTTTTGGAATTTTTCACTTAGTGGGGTTGGGCAGCTCTAGAAACGCAAGGAACGAGCGAAAAGAAAACTCTGGCTCTTGTTCGAAGGTGCCTCTCGCACCCAGGGCTGCTGCCCCGCTGCCAAATCTCGCCCCCCCACCCCCCGCTGCAGCCGTGCCCCCTGCCCCGCTGCTTGCCCCCCTGCCCCTTGCAAAGGCCAGACTTACGTGCTCGGTCAGCGTGGCGTCTTTCTCCAAGAACTGGACCACGCAGTAGGCCAGCTGCAAGAGAGGAATCTGGGTGAGGAGGTGAGGAGCCTCTCTGAACCGCGGAGCGCCTCGAGGGCTCATCTCCAGCACCCACCCACCCCCGGGGTTGCTGGGTGCCAGGCGCTGCCAGGCTCACCTGGGCGTGGAAAATGGAGAGCGATTTGACGGAGTGTAGCGGGATCAGAACCCGCACCAGGAACTGCTTGTGTTCCGCCTTCAAGGGCAGCGCGAAGCCGTTGATGATGCTGAAAGAGAAGCCGGAGGGAGGGGGGTTTTAAGGGAGGGAAGGTCATCCCTGCAGGGTTGTTGTTGCAGCAGCCAATTTCTCGTATCCGTGGTGGGGGAGCTAGTTCAGGGCTTCCCAACGAAGCGGCTTGGATGAGTGGACTTCATCTCCCAGAATTCTCTGGCCAGAATTTCTCAGAGGTTGAAAAACATTCAGATGGATGAATTTAAGAATTTAATCTCCAGTTTTACAATTTTCTTTTGCCTTCCTTCCTTCCTTCTTCTTTCCTTCTTCCTTTCTTTCCTTCCCTTTTTTCTTCCCATCCTATCCCTTCCTTTCTTTCCTTCTTTTCTCTTTCTTTTCTTTTTCTTTTATTCTTTCCTTCCTTCCCTTTTTCTTTCTTTCCTTCCCATCCAATCCCACCCCCCTCCTTTCCTTCTTTCTCTTTCCTTCCTTCCTTCTTTTTTTTCTTTCATTCTTTCCTTCCTTCCCTTTTTCTTTCTTTTCTTTCTTCCCATCCCATCCCATCCCATCCCTTTCTTTCTTTCCTTCTTTCTTTCTTCTTTCTTTCTTTCTTTTTCTTTCCTACTTTCTCTCTCTCTCTTTCCTTCCTTCTCTCCCTCCCCTCCAGGAAACCCTACACCTCTAGCAATAGCACTTAGACTTATATCCCTTTTACAGCCTCCTCTAAGCGGTTTACAGAGTCAACCTCTTGCCCCCATCAACAATCTGGGTCCTCATTTTACCCACCCTGGAAGGACGGAAGGCTGAGTCAACCTTGAGCCTGGTGGCATTCGAACTGCCAAACTGCAGGCAGCCAGCAGAAGGAGCCTGCAGTACCACACTCTAACCACTGCGCCACCGCACGACTAAACTACGGTTTGAAGGAATCTGGGTGAGAAAGGAATTATATAGAACGGCAGCCTGTGGAACAGACTGCCACATGAAATGGCAAGTTCTCCTTGGCTAAAGGTCTTCGACCGGAGGCTGGAGGGCCCTCCTTTCAGAGATGCTCTCCTGGCTGAGGAACTCTGGGAGTTGAAGTCCCCAAGTCTTAAAAGTTGCCAAGGTTGGAGACCCCTGCTTTAAAGAATGGGGAAAGATTTACCTCCCAAGGATTTCCAATAATTCAGCCACTCCGTTGAAATGTTCGGTCTCGTAGATAAACCTGTTGGGGGAAAGGAAAGGAAGAAACAGGGAGGGTTTTATTCTCGTCACTGTCTTCCCCAAAGATCTTCCCTTTTCCCATCATCCTCACCTTCTCAAAACACAACAGGTAGGTCCGATATTTATAGCAACCCGTTTACCCACCATTCGAAGGCGCTGATAAAAGTGACTTATCATCGTTTTTCACCCTTACGACTTCAACTCCCAGAATCCCCCAGCCATCATGCTTCAAAATGGGTGGACTTCAAGTTCCAGAATTCCCCAGTTAGTATACTTCAAGATTCCCAGAATTCCACAATCAGAATGCTTTAAGATATATGGATTTCAAATCCCAAAACTCCCCACCTAGCATCTTTTAATATGGGCGGACTTCAACTCCCAGAATTCTCCAGTCAGAACACTTTATGATATATGGATTTCAAATCCCAGAATTTCCCAGTCTGCATGCTTTTAAGTGTGTGGACTTCAACTCCCAGAATCCCCCAGCCAGCATGCTTTAAGATATATGGATTTCAAATCCCAAAATTTCCCCTCTAGCTTCTTTTAAGATGGATGAACTTCAACTCCCAGAATTCCCTAGCCAGAAGGTTGGAGTTGAAGTCCACTCATCTTAAAGCATGCCGGCTGGGGGATTCTGGGAGTTGAAGTCCACCCCTCTTAAAGCATGCCGGCTGGGGGATTCTGGGAGTTGAAGTCCACCCCTCTTAAAGCATGCCGGCTGGGGGATTCTGGGAGTTGAAGTCCACCCCTCTTAAAGCATGCCAGCTGGGGGATTCTGGGAGTTGAAGTCCACCACTCTTAAAGCATGCCGGCTGGGGGATTCTGGGAGTTGAAGTCCACCCTTCTTAAAGCATGCCGGCTGGGGAATTCTGGGAGTTGAAGTCCACCCTTCTTAAAGCATGCCGGCTGGGGAATTCTGGGAGTTGAAGTCCACCCTTCTTAAAGCATGCCAGCTGGGGAATTCTGGGAGTTGAAGTCCACCCATCTTAAAGCATGCCGGCTGGGGGATTCTGGGAGTTGAAGTCCACCCTTCTTAAAGCATGCCGGCTGGGGGATTCTGAGAGTTGAAGTCCACCCTTCTTAAAGCATGCCGGCTGGGGAATTCTGGGAGTTGAAGTCCACCCTTCTTAAAGCATGCCAGCTGGGGGATTCTGGGAGTTGAAGTCCACCCTTCTTAAAGCATGCCGGCTGGGGGATTCTGAGAGTTGAAGTCCACCCTTCTTAAAGCATGCCGGCTGGGGAATTCTGGGAGTTGAAGTCCACCCTTCTTAAAGCATGCCGGCTGGGGGATTCTGGGAGTTGAAGTCCACCCTTCTTAAAGCATGCCAGCTGGGGGATTCTGGGAGTTGAAGTCCACCCTTCTTAAAGCATGCCAGCTGGGGGATTCTGGGAATTAAAGTCCACCCTTCTTAAAGCATGCCGGCTGGGGGATTCTGGGAGTTGAAGTCCACCCCTCTTAAAGCATGCCGGCTGGGGGATTCTGGGAGTTGAAGTCCACCCTTCTTAAAGCATGCTGGCTGGGGGATTCTGGGAGTTGAAGTCCACCCTTCTTAAAGCATGCCAGCTGGGGGATTCTGGGAATTAAAGTCCACCCTTCTTAAAGCATGCCGGCTGGGGGATTCTGGGAGTTGAAGTCCACCCTTCTTAAAGCATGCCGGCTGGGGGATTCTGGGAGTTGAAGTCCACCCCTCTTAAAGCATGCCGGCTGGGGGATTCTGAGAGTGGAAGTCCACTCCTCTTAAAGCATGCCGGCTGGGGGATTCTGGGAGTTGAAGTCCACCCTTCTTAAAGCATGCCGGCTGGGGGATTCTGGGAGTTGAAGTCCACCCCTCTTAAAGCATGCCGGCTGGGGGATTCTGAGAGTGGAAGTCCACTCCTCTTAAAGCATGCCGGCTGGGGGATTCTGGGAGTTGAAGTCCACCCCTCTTAAAGCATGCTGGCTGGTGGATTCTGAGAGTGGAAGTCCACTCCTCTTAAAGTGGCCAAGATTGAAAACTGCTCTGCAGGCTCAGTTGATAAGGTTTTCTCCTTGGAATTAGTCAGAAATTTTTGTGATTAGATTAGAAATTAGAAAAAGTTGCACACGACACACAACACTCCTTGATTGCTCAGGATGAAAACACAGGCAAACCGAAGGCGGAGAAGCCCCTCACCTCAAAAAAATGTTATTGCATTGCTTGCGAATATACGCCCGGAGGCCCAGGAATTTGCCGTAAACCCGGTGAAGGATGGTCTTGAGGTATTCACGTTCCCTGGGGTCTTCGCTGTCGAACAATTCTAGCAGCTGGAGGAGGGCGAAAGAGAAAAAGAGAGCATTGGCAAGATTTTGGAAAAAGGCATCCTAATGGGCAAGGATAGAATTGTTATATTTTATTATTCTGTTCTGTTCTGTTCTATTCTACTCTATTATTCTGTTCTGTTCTAGTCTAGTCTATGCTTTTACAGAATAAGATCCTATCCTAATTTTAGAATGTTATTTTAACTTTGCCTTGGCCCCATTTCTCATTTGTAGGGAAGCTCTTCCTTGCGTAGGCATGTTCTGACCTAGGCTCCCTTAAAAAGCAGGAAGCAGAGTCTTGGTCCCAGCAAAACTCCTTTTATTTACACGACTGTGAATCCCTTTCATTCACAGTCAGCAAGGCCTGTCCAAACAGTCTTTCAGAGGAATGTTTATCAACACTTTATCTCGCTTGGCAAGCTGCCAGATAACTAGTTTCCATACTCAGTACAAGGCCAAACTTGGCACAGAGTCTCTGGGATTCACGGACAGATCTTCCCACTCTTGAAACGAACGAACGAATTGTTTCCTGCAAAAGCCCCCTCCCCGTTCACTCCTCTTTTGTTTCCTATGGGAGGGGCCAATCACCTCCAAGGTGTGGCTTTTACTCCCAAGTCGACCCTGCTTTCTGAGTTGTTCTTGTCTTCTGGCAGCACTGCGCATACTGGGAACGGGCTCCAGCTGTTCCTCTGCCTCACTGCTGTTTACCTCCCTCTCTGCCTCCAACACAGAACCCTCGTCCAAGCTTTCCCCAGCCCCCAGGACTGGCCCATGTTCCTCCCCAACCTCCTCACTGTCTGACTCTGCTGCCAGCTCCTCTGGCCACCGGTGGGACACGCAGATCATTCTCAACATATGACCTCAATTGGTATCAGAATTTTGGTTGCTGAGCTAGTCATCATACGACTAGGCCAGATTTTATTCCAGGGTAGTCCTTGACTTACAAGCATTCATTTAGTGACCGCAGCTACAACAGCACTGAAAGAAGTGACTTACGACCTTGTTTCACACTTATGACCGTTGCAGCATCCCCACGATCACATGGTCAATATTTAAATGCTTGGCAACTGGAATGTACTTATGACGGTTGCTGCATCCTGATCACATGATCCACAGGTCACATGATCCTCTTTCTGCGACCTTCTGACAAGCAGAGTCGAGGGGGAAGCCAGAGTCACTTAACAAGTGCAATAATAATAACTTTGGCAAGAAAAGTCGTAAAAAGGAGAAAAATCACTTAACTACTGTTTTGCTTAGCAGCAGAATTTTTGGGTTCAATTATGGTCATAAATGGAGGATGACCTGTACCTTTTTTGGCTGTGGTCATTAAGTGAATCATACAGTTGTTAAGAAAATCCGGAAGCCAGCAGGATAATTGCATGACTGCATGAGGCTTTTTTCTCTTTCAATGGTCCTTGCAACAGGTAGAGCAAAAAATTACTTAATTCAAATTATCTAAATTCTATAGTAATTAGTTAGCATGCAGAATTTGGGCACTAGAGGGATCATCCTGGATCTCAACAGACCAAGCTGCGCTGAATGTTGAGGAGTTTTCAGAGAGCAAACAAGAACAGAAAATACAGAATAAGAGTGTTGGGAGGGACCTCGGAGGTCTCCTAGTCCAACCCCTGCCCAATCAGGAGACCCTATATCGTTTTAGAGAAATGGTTATCCAGCGTCTTCTTGAAAATCTCTAATGATGGAGCGCCCACAACGCCTAGATAGATAGATAGATGATAGATAGATAAATGATATAGATAAGAGAGAGAAATAAAGATAGATAGATAGATAAGAGAGAGAAATATAGATAGATAATGATAGATAGATAGATAGATACGATTATATAGATAATGAGAGAGATGTAATGTGTGTGTGAGAAAGAGAGAGAGAGAAAGAAGGAAAGAGGGATAGATAGATTATATAGATAGATAATGAGAGAGAGAGACGTAATGTGGGTGTGAGAGAGAGAGAGAGAGAAAGAAGGAAAGAGGAATAGATAGATTATATAGATAGATAATGAGAGAGAGAGAGACGTAATGTGGGTGTGAGAAAGAGAGAGAGAGAGAGAAAGAAGGAAAGAGGGATAGATAGATTATATAGATAGATAATGAGAGAGAGAGAGAGACGTAATGTGTGTGTGAGAAAGAGAGAGAGAGAGAGAAAGAAGGAAAGAGGGATAGATAGATTATATAGATAGATAATGAGAGAGAGAGACGTAATGTGGGTGTGAGAAAGAGAGACAGGGAGAAAGAGAGAGAGAAGGAAGAAAGGACAGATAGATTATATAGATAGATAATGAGAGAGAGAGAGATGTAATGTGTGTGTGAGAAAGAGAGAGAGAGAGAAAGAAGGAAAGAGGGATAGATAGATTATATAGATAGATAATGAGAGAGAGAGACGTAATGTGGGTGTGAGAGAGAGAGAGAGAGAAAGAAGGAAAGAGGAATAGATAGATTATATAGATAGATAATGAGAGAGAGAGAGACGTAATGTGGGTGTGAGAAAGAGAGAGAGAGAGAGAAAGAAGGAAAGAGGGATAGATAGATTATATAGATAGATAATGAGAGAGAGAGAGAGACGTAATGTGTGTGTGAGAAAGAGAGAGAGAGAGAGAAAGAAGGAAAAAGGGATAGATAGATTATATAGATAGATAATGAGAGAGAGAGACGTAATGTGGGTGTGAGAAAGAGAGACAGGGAGAAAGAGAGAGAGAAGGAAGAAAGGACAGATAGATTATATAGATAGATAATGAGAGAGAGAGAGACGTAATGTGGGTGTGAGAAAGAGAGAGAGAGAGAGAAAGAAGGAAAGAGGGATAGATAGATTATATAGATAGATAATGAGAGAGAGAGAGACGTAATGTGTGTGTGAGAAAGAGAGAGAGAGAGAGAAAGAAGGAAAGAGGGATAGATAGATTATATAGATAGATAATGAGAGAGAGAGACGTAATGTGGGTGTGAGAAAGAGAGACAGGGAGAAAGAGAGAGAGAAGGAAGAAAGGACAGATAGATTATATAGATAGATAATGAGAGAGAGAGAGATGTAATGTGTGTGTGAGAAAGAGAGAGAGAGAGAGAAAGAAGGAAAGAGGGATAGATAGATTATATAGATAGATAATGAGAGAGAGAGACGTAATGTGGGTGTGAGAAAGAGACAGGGAGAAAGAGAGAGAGAAGGAAGAAAGGACAGATAGATTATATAGATAGATAATGAGAGAGAGACGTAATGTGTGTGTATGTGTGTGAGAGAGAGAGAGAAGGAAGGAGGGATAGATAGATAGATAGAGATAGATTATATAGATAGATAATGAGAGACGTAATGTGTGTGTAAGAAAGAGAGAGAGAGAGAGAGAGAGAGAGAGAGAGAGAAGGAAGGAGGGATAGATAGACAGACAGACAGACAGACAAATAGATCCCTTCCTCCATCTGATTTATCTCATAGAATCCTAGAGCAGAAGGGAGTCAGAATTCTTCTAGTCCAATCAGAAGACCCTATTCCATTTCAGGCCAATGGTAGCCTAGTCTCTTCTTGAAAACCTCCAGTGATGGAGCCCCCACGACCTCTGGAGGGAAGCCTTCCCACCATGATTCCTAGCCATAGATCTCTCTCACTTACCATCAATACGAACTTCTGGTCTATGTATCGCTTGGCAACTGAGGGTTGGAAGTCTGGACTTTCGAGGAACCGGAGGAAAAATTCATATACAAGCTGGAAAGAGAGAGAGGGGGGGGGGGGGGAATCCATCAAATCCAACTCAACTTTCTTCTTCCATTGGGAGGCAAAGCCTTGGAAAGATGGAAGTTCCCCCTTCCCCCCAGCCAGCGATACATCCAAGCCCACCAGCCACTCCTCAAGGGGACATCTCAAGGTTGACTCAGCCTTCCACCCTTCCCAGGTCGGTAAAACGAGGACCCAGATTGTTGGGGACAAGAGGCTGACTCTGTAAACCGCTTAGAGAGGGCTGTAAAAGCACCGTGAAGCGCTACATAAGTCTAAGAGCTATTCCTTCCTTCCTTCCTTCCTCCCTTCCTTCCTCTCTCCCTTCCCTCCCTTCCCTCCTCTCTCCCTTCCCTCCCTTCTCTCCCCAGTTGTCAGAATGTAGTGTTGTAGGCTAACTCTGCCCACTGCCAGCAGTTCAATCCTGACCGGCTCAAGGGTGACTCAGCCTTCCTTCCTCCCGAGGTGGGTCAAATGAGGACCCAGATAGTTGGGGACAAGAGGCTGACTCTGTAAACTACTTAGAGGGGGCTGGAAAGCACTAGAAAGCACTAGAAGCGGTAGATAAGTCTAAGGGCTATTGCTATTGTTCCTTTCCTTCCTTCCTTCCTTCCTTCCTTCCTTCCTTCCTTCCTTCCTTCCTTCCTTCCTTCCTTCCTTTCCTTCTTCTTTCCTTTCCTCCTTCCTTCCTTCCTTCCCTCCTTCCTTCCTTTCCTTCTTCTTTCCTTTCTTCCTTCCTTCCTTCCTAAAGGTTGACTTAGCCTTCCGTCCTTCCAAGGTGGGTAAAATGAGGACACAGATTGTTGGGGACAAGAGGCTGACTCTGTAAACCGCTTAGAGAGGGCTGGAAAGATACTGTGAAGCGGTATATAAGTCTAAGTGCTATTGCCCTTCCTTCCTTCCTTCCTTCCTTCCTTCCTTCCTTCCTTCCTTCCTTCCTTCCTTCCTTCCTTCCTTCCTTCCTTCCTTCCTTCCTTCCTTCCTAAAGGTTGACTCAGCCTTCCATCCTTCTGAGGTGGGTCAAATGAGGACCCAGATAGTTGAGGACAAGAGGCTGACTCTGTAAACTACTTAGAGGGGGCTGGAAAGCACTAGAAAGCACTAGAAGCGGTAGATAAGTCTAAGGGCTATTGCTATTGTTCCTTTCCTTCCTTCCTTCCTTCCTTCCTTCCTTCCTTCCTTCCTTCCTTCCTTCCTTCCTTCCTTCCTTCCTTCCCTTCTTCTTTCCTTCCTCCTTCCTTCCTTCCTTCCCTCCTTCCTTCCTTTCCTTCTTCTTTCCTTTCTTCCTTCCTTCCTTCCTAAAGGTTGACTTAGCCTTCCGTCCTTCCAAGGTGGGTAAAATGAGGACACAGATTGTTGGGGACAAGAGGCTGACTCTGTAAACCGCTTAGAGAGGGCTGGAAAGATACTGTGAAGCGGTATATAAGTCTAAGTGCTATTGCCCTTCCTTCCTTCCTTCCTTCCTTCCTTCCTTCCTTCCTTCCTTCCTTCCTTCCTTCCTTCCTTCCTTCCTTCCTTCCTAAAGGTTGACTCAGCCTTCCATCCTTCTGAGGTGGGTCAAATGAGGACCCAGATAGTTGAGGACAAGAGGCTGACTCTGTAAACTACTTAGAGGGGGCTGGAAAGCACTAGAAAGCACTAGAAGCGGTAGATAAGTCTAAGGGCTATTGCTATTGTTCCTTTCCTTCCTTCCTTCCTTCCTTCCTTCCTTCCTTCCTTCCTTCCTTCCTTCCTTCCTTCCTTCCCTTCTTCTTTCCTTTCCTCCTTCCTTCCTTCCTTCCCTCCTTCCTTCCTTTCCTTCTTCTTTCCTTTCTTCCTTCCTTCCTTCCTAAAGGTTGACTTAGCCTTCCGTCCTTCCAAGGTGGGTAAAATGAGGACCCAGATTGTTGGGGACAAGAGGCTGACTCTGTAAACCGCTTAGAGGGGGCTGCAAAGCCCTGTGAAGCGGTAGATAAGTCTAAGTGCTATTGCTATTAATTTCATGGCCTTCAGAAGGACTCTTACCTGGAGATGGGGCCAAGACGGTTCCAGGTTTGGCTCATCTTCTTCGGGATCGAACTCGGGGTTTTCGCTGGGTGGAAGAATTCGGAAAATGTTGACAGAGATCTGGAAGGAGAAGGGAGAGATCAGCCCAAGCCCCAAATCTGGAAATAAGACAACTTTTCTAGGTCAAATGAGCTAACCAAAGCAGACTCCACGCAAGCTTCAGATCCACAGCGAAGCCTAAGAGAAAAAAAAAATAAAACAACAGGAGAGATTCCCCTTACAACTAAGGGGAAATTTCCTTACAGTGAGAACAATTCATCAGCGGAACTGCTTGCCACCAGAAGTTGTGGGCGCACCATCACTGGAGGCTTTTAAGAAGAGACTGGACAGCCATTTGTCCGGAATGGTATAGGGCCTCCTGTTTGAGCAGGGGGTTGGACTAGAAGACCTCCAAGGTCCCTCCCAACTTGGTTATACGGTTTTTTGCTTTTATTATACATCCATTTTTTGTTCAGGTCAGTGTTGACTCCTAGCAACTGACTGGACTGGTCCCTGCAGGTTTTTTGGCAAGGTTTTTCACAAGTGAATTTTAGAATAGAATCACAGAGTTGGAAGGGACCTTGGAGGTCTTCTAGTCAAACCCCCTGCTTAGGCAGGAAACCCTACACCACTTCAGACAAATGGTTATCCAACATCTTCTTAAAAACTTCCAGTGTTGGAGCATTCACAACTTCTGGTGGCAGGCTGTTCCACGGATGAATTGTTCTCACTGTCAGGAAATTTCTCCTTAGTTCTAAGTGGTTTGCCATTGCCTCCTTCCTAGGGCTGAGGGAGAGTGACAGGCCCAAGGTCAGCCAGCTGGCTTCGTGCCTAAGGCGGGACTAGAACTCACCCTTGCCTGGTTTCTAGCCTGGCGCCTAAACTACAACACCAGACTGGCTCCCTTAGCCATCCATAGTGCCATTTTAGGTTAATTTTTGAAATGATTAAACCGTGGGCCATTTATACATTCGTTTGTTTTGCTAATTTAAGCGATGAATAATGAATAAACGTCGGCTGTTTCTTGCATGTTTATGAGCACGACCCACTAATTAACGCATTTCATGGAACGCGGCTCCCACATTCGGGTTTGAAAGTCCCTTTTTTTAAACTATCGGAAGACTGAAAGATCTTAGATGAGATCTCCAAATAATTTAACTGCAAAGGCGTGAAAATTGAAAGAAGTTATCATTTAAATTTTAACAAAGAAGTTATAATTTCACTTCTCAAGATTCCCCGAAAACAACAATATAAAAGGGATCGAATCTTTTCTTCCTTTCGACAGCCTGTCTGTCATCTTCCATTCAGCCTCACCTTCAATTTGATAAGTCTAAGGATGAGTAATGCTTTGGATAAGTCATTCCATTGTTCCATTTTCTTCAGTGTGGATTTTTTTTTCCCCTTCTTACTTTCAGAAAAAAGAGCCACGGATCAATATAAAAACTCAGGAAGACCTCCTGAGTTGCAGGGAGACCTCGACTTGCAACAGTTTCGTTTAGTGACCTCCCAAAGTTACGACGGCAGTGAAAACAGTGACTTGAGGACGGTCTCTCACACTTAACGACCGCTGCAGCATTTCCATGGTCACGTGATCTCAAAATTGGCCCCTTAACTCACATTTATGATGGCTGCAGTGTCCCAAGGTCGTGCGGTCCCCCTTTTGCGACCTTTTCACAAGCAAAGTCGGTGGAGAAGCCAGATTCACTTAACAACCATGTTGCTAATGTAACCACCGCGGTGATTCACTTAACAACGCAACAAGATCGATCGTAAAATGGAGCAAAGCTCACTTAGTCTCACTTAGCAACAGACATTCGGGGCTCTACTGCGGTCGTTAAGTGAAGGACGACCTGTAATACGAGTTCAGGCTCCTACCCCCCCTGCCCATCGTACCCCACTGGCCCCACTACTCTGCCCCCCCCTCCCCACTTTCTGCGTTTTTTCAGCCAGCCTTTTACCATCTTGATGATCTCGGGATAGAGTGGCTCAATGAGGATGCCACGGTTGGTGGCCACGCACTCCACCAGTTCATTCAGGGCTGCCCGCTTGATCTCCTTGCCCTTCAGGTCAGCCACGCAGTCCAGGAAATCGAAGATGATGGAGCATTGCTGAAGCTTCTTGCACAGAAGGTCGTGGAGCTCTGAAACCGGAGCATCTGCAGGGGGAAAGCAGAGGATTTACATGCAATCCCACGTGAGGAAGCAGAGGCAACCGTGAGAATTCATACAGCAAAAGCCCTTAGACTTATATACCGCTTCACAGTGCCTTTCCAGCTGTCTCTAAGCAGTTTACAGTGTGAGCCTCTTGCCCCCAACAATCTGGGTCCTCATTTTACCCACCTCGGAAGGATGGAAGGCTGAGTCAACCTTTAGGAAGGAAGGAAGGAAGGAAGGAAGGAAGGAAGGAAGGAAGGAAGGAAGGAAGGAAGGAAGGAAGGAAGGAAGGAAGGAAGGAAAATAGCAATAGCCCTCCAGCCCTCTCTAAGCGGTTTACAGAGTCAGCCACTTGCCCCCAACAATCTGGGTCCTCATTTTACCAACCTTGGAAGGATGGAAGGCTGAGTCAACCTTTAGGAAAGAAGGAAGGGAGGGAGGGAGGGAGGAGCGAGAAGCAATAGCACTTAGACTTATATACCGCTTCACAGTGCCTTTACAGCCCTCTCTAAGCGGTTTACAGAATCAGCCTCTTGCCCCCAATAATCTGGGTCCTCATTTTACCGGCCTGATCGAACTCCTGGCAGTCGGCAGAGTCAGCCTGCAATAATACTCCATCCTAACCACCCCGCCACCACGGCTCGTACAACGGGATCCTACACGAGAAAGCAGAGGCCCCCCTGAGAATTTACACGGCATCCCACAAGACAGAGGCCTCATATGTTGAAGCACATACATGTGCTATCTCTTTCCCTTCATTGTAATCCAGCTTGGTGGCATGACTGGAATAACACGCATGATACCTCCTTTCGCTCTTTTTCCGCTGTTTTTCGGAAGGGAAAGACCAGAGCTCTTGGGCATTGCCAACAGAAGTGCATACAACTGTCAACAATGTTGGAAATCCAGCAGGTCGTGGGAAGGTACCCACGGCTCGGAATTGCATTGGGAAAGCTGCATCTCTAACACAACAGACCTGGGGAAACCCCCACCCCCCCCAAACTCTCTATCTCTGGGGGCTAATTGCTATCAAGCAACACCCCGCAATAACAATTAGCAGGATATTTTAATTACAGCGTTTTACGCTGCACTTCAAAGACGGGCTCGTAAAACTTTATTGCTAGTACTTGTACACGGAAATATCACAATTCAAAGATGGGGGACTTACAACCCGTAGCAGTGGCAAAATTCTGTGCGGCTGCAATGTCCACAAGGAAAAAAAAATTGGTTAGAGAATTATAGCTGTCAACTTTGGGCCAATTTTTTGGAGATATCTCTTGACCATTTTCGGGAAATTATATTTACTCACATACGTATCGGCTCTCCGCTCAGGTCACTGTTTGAGAACATGTATTTTCTGAACAGCGGTGTTATTATCCACTGTTAATGTCAGTACTGTTTTTTAATATATTGTAAACAGTGATGTCTATTGCTGGTCTATGATCGAAATAAAACAGGGGTGAAATCCTGCAGGTTCTGGAGAACTGGTAGCGGAAATTTTGAGCAGTTCGGAGAACCGGCAAATACCACCTCTGGCTGGCCCCAGAGTGGGGTGGAAATGGAGATTTTGTAGTATTCTTCCCCCAGGAGTGGGGAGGGAATAGAGATTTTGCAATAGCCTTCCCCTGGAGTGGGGAGGGAATGAGGATTTTGCAATATCCTTGCACTGGAGTGGGGAGGGAATGGAGATTTTGCAATATCCTTCCCATGGAGTGGGAAGGGAATGGAGATTTTGCAATATTCTTCCCCTGGAGTGGGAAGGGAATGGAGATTTTGCAGTATCCTTCCCCCTGGAGTGGGGAGGGAATGGAGATTTTGCAGTATCCTTCCCCCAGGAGTGGGGAGGGAATGGAGATTTTGCAATATCCTTCCCCTGGAGTGGGGAGGGAATGGGGATTTTGCAGTATCCTTCCCCCAGGAGTGGGGAGGGAATGGAGATTTTGCAGTATCCTTCCCCCAGGAGTGGGGAGGGAATGGAGATTTTGCAATATCCTTCCCCTGGAGTGGGGAGGGAATGGGGATTTTGCAGTATCCTTCCCCTGGAGTGGGGAGGAAATGAAGATTTTGCAATATCCTTCCCCTGGAGTGGGGAGGGAATGGGGATTTTACAGTATCCTTCCCCTGAAGTGGGAAGGAAATGGAGATTTTGCAGTATCCTTCCCCTGGAGTGGGGAGGGAATGGAGATTTTGCAGTATCTTTCCCCCAGGAGTGGGGAGGGAATGGAGATTTTGCAATATCCTTCCCCTGGAGTGGGGAGGGAATGGGGATTTTGCAGTATCCTTCCCCTGGAGTGGGGAGGGAATGGAGATTTTGCAATATCCTTCCCCTGCCACGCCCACCAAGCCACACCCACCAAGCTACACCACGCCCACCAAGCCACGCCCACCGAACCGGTAGTAAAAAAAAAATTGGATTTCGCCATTGTAATAAAGTTATATTCTATTGTATTTTTTGGGAACAATGGCAAACTCGTGAAGCAGCGAGAACCCTTCCAATACCTGACACTCTGCTCTTGCTATTAATTGTTAACTGCTAACTTTTTAAAAGGTTTTCACTCAGATTTTAAAAATTCCTTTTTCCTTAATCGTTGCTGGTTCCCTTGATTGTGTTTGGTCTTGGACTGTAAATAAAACTTTTGATCGCTTGATTGATTGCAATTCAAAGACGGGTGTCTTAAAACCCGTGCATTTTTTTTTTTTTTAAAAAAAGAGTCACCGGGATCCAAAAATCGACAGAAAAATCATTCCCAAAATAACTGCGTGGGGCCATGTTTACCAAGTCGCCAGAAAGTGAGGCTCAACTCAAGAGACTTCACTTCCAAAAATCTCTGCAGTGAAAAGAAAAATATTCTGTTAATTTCTGGGCGCGTCTGGTTAAAAATAATAATAATAATAATTAAGAAGGGTGTAGCTCCCTCCAAGAATAAATTCCCTGCCTGGATAGACATGTGTACCTCTCAGATATAACTGACTAAGCAGCCATAAATATATTATAAGCTTATATTGCAGACGTAAGTCTACATTTAAATTTGCAGGGCAATTAAGCTTTGGAAGAAGCTGAAACACGATCCGCTTGCAGGGGAAAAGTTCCTTGACCTCTCCTGCGTTCCCACGGCTTGGCTCCAAAGCTGATCTTCCCGGCTTCCTCCGCAAGCAAAACTTTGCTCTATTTTCAGTGACTTTGTTCCTTTCCTAAAATAGGGCCAGAAGAATGCTTGCAAATGTTTACAAATCGCCCGGTAAATACAGACAGAACTCCCCCCCCCCCCAATGGACGTACCAGGAAAGCTAATCCTGAAGTTTTAAGTTTAAATCTGCTGCTGTCCTCTTCTCACCCCAAATATTTTCAGCTCACAAATGGGGAGGGGGATTTTTTTTTTGAGATCCGCAGGCATAACATCCTAGTTTTGGAAGAGTTCCTTGAGGCTGTCAGGCAGGGGTGAAATGCTCCCGGTTCGGACCGGATCGCCCGATCCGGTAGCGATGGCGGCAGGTGGTTCGGAGAACCGGTAGCAAAAATCCCTGCGCTGCCCCCCCACACCATGCCCAGCTGAGCCGCAGGATCATCAGAGGCTTTTTTTTTTTTAACTTTTAAAAGCCTTTTTTCTACAACTTCTTCCGATGAAAAAAATGCTTTTAAAAGTAAAAACAAAAAAGCCTCTGATGATCGCGCGGCTCAGCTGGGATCGTCAGAGGCTTTTCAAAGCATTTTTTTCTGCAATCTCTTCGGCCGAAGAGGTGGTTAAAAAAATGCTTTGAAAAGTCTCTGACGATCCCAGCTGAGTTGCCGGATCATCAGAGGCTTTTTAAACCATTTTTAAAAAAGTTTCTCTGAGAATCCCAGCTGAGTTGCCTGATCGTCAAAGAGGCTTTTCAAAGCATTTTTTTAAAAAGCTTCTCTGACGATCCCAGCTGAGTTGCCTGATCGTCAAAGAGGCTTTTCAAAGCAATTTTTAAAAAGCTTCTCTGACGATCCCAGCTGAGTTGCCTGATCGTCAAAGAGGCTTTTCAAAGCATTTTTTAAAAAGCTTCTCTGACGATCCCAGCTGAGTTGCCTGATCGTCAGAGAGGCTTTTCAAATAATTAGAAAAAATGCTTTGAAAAGTTAAAAAAAAAAACAGTTGTCCACGCCCACCCAGTCACATTACCCCCACACCAAGCCACGCCCACAAAACCAGTAGTAACAAATTTTACATTTCACCCCTGCTATCAGGCCAGTGGTGAAATCTAAACCGATTTACCACCGATTCGCTGGCTGCACATGCGCCAAATGCGCACTCTGCATGCATGCAGTGCGCACTAAATGCGAGCTACGTGCACACACGCGCAGTGCAAACCAAAAGGAGGCTTGGGAAGGTAAGTAGAACAGCGCGCAGGGGTGTGTGTGTGTGTGAGATCAACTGTGGCGCGATCGTGGGAACCTTTTTACAAACTTTTTAAAAGCATTTTTTACTACCGGCTCGGGCGAATAGGTAGTAAAAAATGCTTTTTTAAAAAATGGTTCCGACGATCGTGCGGCACAGCTGTGATCGTCAAAGCCTTTTTTTTTTTTTTTTTACTTTTTTAAAGTAAAACTTATTTTTACTTTAAACCTTTTTAATGCCTAAAAAGTAAAAAAAAAAAAAAGTTCAGACGATCAGCTGAACAATGCGCGCTCATTGGAACTTTTTTTTTTTTTAACTTTTTAAAGCCATTTTTAACTACCGGTTCCGAAGAACGGGTAGTAAAAAATAAAATGCTAAAAAAGTAAAAAAAAAAAAAAAAAAAAGTTCAGACAATTGTATGTTGCTCAGCTGATTGTCGGAACTTTTTTTTTTTTTTACACATTTTTTAACTACTGGTTCGGTGAACCGGTAGCAGTTTTTACAACTGATTCTGGCGAACCAGCCCGAACCGGTAGCATTTCACCCCTGTATCAGGCTCAGCCTCTCTGCTCAGTGTAGGAATCCAAATCAAAGCATCCCAGAGAGTTATAAGTGCCTAACTCAGGGGCCTGCAACCTTAAGCACTCAGAGAGCCATTTGGACCCATTTCCCACAGAAAAGAAAACACCGGGAGTCACAAAAACCCTTCCCGTGCCTGACTATTTCTTCAGCGGCCACAAATCTAACATATGTAGTTGAATTAAACGTTCTGTTTTCTTCTGAAACGTTTCTTTTCTTGGATTTATCCATGGTTGGCCTACCGGGGTTGAAAAGCTCAATAAATCGCGTGCTGGCGGGTGTCGCACATTGGCGGTTGTGACGCATATTTTGAGTGACAGGGAGCTGCAGCAGAGGGGTGAAAGAGCCACATGCGGCTCCCGAGCCACAGGTTGCTGACCCCTGGACTAACTTGTACTTCAAGACATCTAGCAAATATCCTTTTGCTTATGTCCTCTCAAGTTGTTTTCAGCTCTTAGGAAGAACCTGAATCACGGTTACTCAACCTGGCAATTTTAAGATGTGTGGAGTTCAACACGCAGAATTCCTCCGCCAGCCTATGTCTAGACATGCCCTGTATACCTGTACATTCAAATTAGATTAATATATTTTTTAAAAAAACTACACAAAGTCCTGTGGAAAAGAAGTATTTTAATATTTTTTAAAAAGATTAAGTAATCTAATTCCCAGGTTTTTTTTTTTTAAAAAAACACTACATAGTTTTTTATAAAAAGAAGTATTTTTAGTATTTTTTTTTTTAAGATTAAGTAATCTAATTCCCAGTGTAATTCTGCTGGATTCACACACACTGATCATAAAGTTTATCTCAAACATCAGTTTATAACAGTGGTTTTCAACCACATCAACTTTAAATCGGATGGACTTCAACTCCCAGAATCCCCCAGCCAGCCTGCTTTAAGATGGGTGGACTTCCACTCCCAGAATCCCCCAGCCGGCATGCTTTAAGAGGGGTGGACTTCAACTCCCAGAATCCTCCAGCCGGCATGCTTTAAGAGGGGTGGACTTCAACTCCCAGAATCCTCCAGCCGGCATGCTTTAAGAGGGGTGGACTTCAACTCCCAGAATCCCCCAGCCAGCCTGCTTTAAGAGGGGTGGACTTCAACTCATGCACACACAGCTCAAAACGAACAGAGCCTTGCGAGTGCACGCGTGTCAGCTGGCGTGCTGCTCGCGTGGACCGCTTGCAAATAGGCCCGGTAGTGGGTTGCAGCCTGAGGATTGGGGACCCCTGACCTAGATAGCTATTCCATGATCATCTGTCTCTAATTGTTCTTTCAGATATCCGGCAAAGAGGAGCCGATGTATTTAGGAGGTTTTACCCAACATTACCGGATGCAGTGGCTCAGTGGCTAAGATGCTGAGCTTGTCGATCGAAAGGTCGGCAGTTCAGCGGTTCGAGTCCCTAGTGCCGCGTAACGGGGTGAGCTCCCGTGACTTGTCCCAGCTTCTGCCAACCTAGCAGTTCGAAAGCAGGTAAAAAATGCAAGTGGAAAAATAGGAACCATCTTTGGTGGGAAGAGAACAGCGTTCCGTGAATATTTGGCATTGAGTCATGCCGGCCACATGACCATGGAGACGTCTTCGGACAGCGCTGGCTCTTCGGCTTTGAAACGGAGACGAGTATTGCCCCCTAGAGTCGAGAACAACTAGCACATAGGTGCGAGGAGAACCTTTACCCAACATTACACCGAAATCTGTTTTCCTGGGAGTAGGAAGCGCACCCTTTCATATCCTCCCTGCAACATCCCTTCTTCTGAAAGCTAAACATTTCCGGCGGCCTCCAGACCTCTCCTCCCAGTTCCCACTCAACGTCTCTGTCACTTTTTCCCATTTTTCCTTTTCAATTTTTCATGATTTCACATCGGCACGTCTCTCGCTTAAAGCGCTTGGCTTTTTAAAAAAGAGGCACATGGGGGGGGGTTAGAGGGAAAGGGATGACCGGCGCAGAAGACGGTGGAAGGATGAAAATCCTGTGACCGCTTCCGTTGATGGCACCTAAAATGGCCTTTTTTAAAAAAAAACAGTCATCGCTTGCACGCTGCTGATTCACACTCGGCTTGTGACCAAAAACAGCTTCCCCCCCCCCCTTCCACACGCACATTTATTCCCGAGCAAAAAGATAATTTCCCTTTTCAACAGCGTCCTGTTGGTTTCAGTTTGCAAATGAAAGCTAATTTGGCATTAGCATCTCTTACATTTCCTTCGATTTTTCAGCCTGATTCTCTTAACGGTTTCTTCGTTTATTTATTTAGGAAAATGTCTATACGGCCACCAAACTCGCTCACGGTGATATTCGGGGTGCCTTATAATAGCAGTGGCCCCCCAATCCTTTGAGCACTGGGGACCGGTTCCATAGAAAACAGTTTTTCCATGGACCACGGGGGAACATGGTTTCATGCGCTTCCTGCATCCCACGCATGTGCGGTTGGAGTTTTGCGTGCTTGTGCAGCCTGGTTCTGGGTCTTAAATATGAGCTAGCCGTGTGCGGCAGCAGCTAAAAAAGCTAATACAATCCTTGGCTGGATAAACAGAGGCACAGAATCAAAATTATGTGAAGTATTCGTACCGCTTTACAAATCCTTAGTAAGGTCACGCCTGGAATTCTGCATCCAGTTTTGGTCCCCACATTACAAAAAAGATGTTGAGACTTTGGAAAAAGTGCAAAGAAGATGATTAAAGGCCTGGAGACTAAAACATACGAAGAATGGTTGAAGTATTTGGGTTTGGTCAATCTAGAGAAAAGAAGAAGTAGGGGTGACACCTGAGGGCAGGAAATTAATCAAGGAGAGAAGCAATCTGGAATTAAGGAGAAACTTCCTAACTTCCCAGTGGAACTGCTTGCCACCAGAAATCGTGGGTGCTCCATCACTGGAGGTTTTTAAGATGAGACTGGACAGTCACTTATCTTAAATGGCATAGGATCTCCCGCTTGAGCAGGGGGCTGGACTAGAAGACCTCCCAGGTCCCTTCCGGCTCTATGCCGGTTAAATGGCAGCAGCATTATCCTGTTGGAGGATTCCCACGAGGGAAACTAGGGGGGATATTTTGGTATGTGGGGAGCAATCCTTTTGGCTGTAATTAATGACTTTAATTATACCCTTCAGTCCTTGAAAAGTAGTTTTACATTCCATTGACTGTTTTAAGCCTGGTCAAGTGCACCGCCTTGGATTAAATCAAAATATAGATGAGTTATTTGTGAATCTGTAGAAGTTGTTTGCTTTGCTTTCTAGTCACTGACAAACTAACTAAGTTACTGGGAGAATAGCCTAGATTTGGGTTTCTCAATCATGTCCACTTGAAGACGTGTGGACTTCAACTCCCAGAATTCCCCAGCCAGCATAGCTGGCTGGGGAATTCTGGAAGTTAAGTCCACACGTCTTCAAGTGGACCAAGGTTGAAAAAATACTGCTCTGAATCTTCAAAAGTTTCCCATCCTTAATGAAAATAAGTGTCCTTCCTTGTTTATTGTTTAGGGGGGAAAAAGTTTTATCTCTACTAGCTCAAAGGGTCATTGGTTTTTTTTTAGGTTTTTATCAGTACCAAAGAAAACCAGAAGTCCCCCCCCCCCGACAGCTTTCTCCGTTTGACTCCCTAATTTTCCCAATTTTTCCTTGTTTCTTTTTCATTCTTCTTCTTTTTTTTTTTTTTTTGGTCTTCCCTTGTTTGTGTTTTATGCTTTTTCTGAAACTTTGAATAAACTTTTGGGAGCGAGGAAGGGAAAAAAAGGGGGGAAAAATTATCTAGGAAAAGTTAGAAGTGATTTAACATATCCTTCCTTCATCTTCAGTTTTTTTTTTTTTGTAGAGATTAATCCTGTTCCCAATCCTCAGTCTGGAAAGAGTTTAGAGAATTGGAATTAGTATCAGAATAGAGCTGGAGGGGACCCTGGAGGTCTTCTAGTCCAGCCCCCTGCTTAAGCAGGTGACCCAAACCATTTCAGGCAAGTGACTGTCCAGTCTCTTCTTAAAAACCTCCAGGGATGGAGCACCCACAACTTCTGGTGGCAAGCTGTTCCACTGGTTAATTGTCCTCTCTGTTAGGAACTTTCTCAATTCCAGGTTGCTTCTCTCCTTGATTAATTTCCTGCCTTCTGGGGCTTTGGAGAATAATTGGACCCCCTCTTCTTTGGGGGCAGCCCCTCAAATACTGGAAGACTGATAGCATGTCACCCTTAATTCTTTTTTTCTCTAGACTGGCCAAACCCAAATCCTGCAGCCCTTCTTCATCTGGTTTAGTCTCCAGGTACTTTAATCATCTTAGTTGCTCTTCTCTGCACTTTTTCCAAAAGTCTCAACAACTTTAAGACGTCTGGACTATAATTCCCAGAATTTCCCAGCCAGCATCCCCCTGATTTGGCATAGAGTAACTCTGTTATTCTATTTTCTATTCTTCTGCATTCATTTAAAATGCAGAAAACCCAGCACCTTCTAAGCCAGCGTTTCTCAATCTTGGCGACTTTAAGACGCCTGCGCTACAACTCCCAGAATCCCCCAGCCAGAATCCCCCTGATTTTCTACACAGGGATATATTTTTTCCCTGCACCCTTAAAAATGCAGAAAATCCGTTCATCTTCGAACTGCTTCTCGACCTTAGTAACGTCAAGGCGCCTGGACTACAACTCCCAGAATCCCGGGAATTGTAGTCCAGGCCTCTTAATATAACTAAAGTTTAAAAAAAAAAAAAAACAATGCTCGGTTTGGCACACTTGAACCTTCCTTGCCTCTCCAAGCCTTCCTTTTAAAAAGAATGCAGATCAAAATCAGGGGCCCTGCTTGCTGCTGCCTCTTGTGGCCGTGAGTTCCACGGGCTGTTGGAACTTGGATTCCACTCCCCCAAATCTCTTTCGCTGGTCTTTGCTCTCAGGCAGCAGGGAGGTTCTCGTGAACTCCATGCTCAGAGACGCTACAACACCTTCCCAAGCCCAGCTGGGCTGCGTGCCTGCAAACTTTTTTTTAAAGAGACCCCTACCAGAGTTGGTTGCAAGTTACAGAATTGGTTCCCAGGGCGGTCATCGCAAGGATGCCAAGCAGTTGCCATCATCGCCTGCAGGCATTCAGAGCCAGGAACCCTGTAAGAAATGGCGTAAAGGCTGGTTGTGATAGAGGCGTTGTGGGCATGTTGTCGCCATCTCCTGCGTTCTCCATTCACCGATGCCCCTTGGGGGCACCGAGCAACTCTGGCAGCCCACCCCCCCGGGAACTGTAACCATGGCAGCCGGGAGGCTGATGGCTTACATGGAGGAGGAGAAGATACTCCAAGCATCTAGGAACCAGTAGGGACGTGGTAGCATCAGATGACCTTTCCAATATGACCGGGTTCCTGGAGCAAGGAATCTCGGGAGATCTGAGGAAGATCTGGAGAAGGGACCGAATGTATTCTTCTTCTTCTTCTTCTTCTTCTTCTTCTTCTTCTTCTTCTTCTTCTTCTTCTTCTTCTTCTTCTTCTTCTTCTTCTTCTTCTTCTTCTTCTTCTTCTTCTTCTTCTTCTTCTTCTTCTTCTTCTTCTTCTTCTTCTTCTTCTTCTTCTTCTTCTTCTTCTTCTTCTTCTTCTTCTTCTTCTCCTTCTCCTTCTCCTTCTCCTTCTCCTTCTCCTCCTCCTCCTCCTCCTCCTTCTTTCTCCTTCTCCTCCTCCTCTCCACAAACCTCATTTCCTTCCAGCACTGATGATGCTAGCTGGTTGGGTCATGAAACGTCTTCAAGAAAACCACCATCCTGAGAGAGCCGCAAGGAACCCACAATCCTTGTGGGACCCATCAATCCTGAGCTACAAAGATTCCCTTTCTGATCGAACCACAGGGATGCATGGTCTGAATTTAAACTAGCAGATTGTAATTTCTTCTGCGGCTGGCCAGCTGTTTTCATGTCGATGTCTTAGTTTGACCAACATCCCTGAGGTTCCGGAAAAAGGCCCAAGGTTCACAGTCCTTCTTCAGGCAGAGAAAAAAGGGATTTTTTTTTAACGTTGTACTCTAGAAAAGACAACTCTGGAAAGATGTTGAGCCTCTGGAAAGAGTGCAGAGAAGAGCTTCTTCTTCTTCTTCTTCTTCTTCTTCTTCTTCTTCTTCTTCTTCTTCTTCTTCTTCTTCTTCTTCTTCTTCTTCTTCTTCTTCTTCTCCTCCTCCTCCTCCTCCTCCTCCTCCTCCTCCTTCGTCTTCTTCTCCTCCTCCTCCTCCATCTTCTTCTTCTTCTCCTCCTCCTCCTCCTTCGTCTTCTTCTTCTTCCTCCTCCTCCTCCTCTCCTTCTCTTTCTCTTTCTCCTTCTCCTTCCTCCTTTCTACAAACCCCCTGCCTTGTAGCACTGACAATGTTCCCTAGTTGGGTCATGAAACGTCTGCAAGAAAACCACCAAGAGCACGAAGGCCGCCTCGTTTCAACCCTGAGCTAAAAATATTCTCATTTATTAAACCGAAGAGGCAAAACTGGATAACGCCAACAACACCTCATCTGGCAAGGCTTCTCCACCTTGACCAGGGATGGACTTCAACTCCCAGAATTCCCCCAGCCAGGCACGCTTTGTCTACTGGCATTCCCCAAACCACACACTCCAGATAGGTTGCAGGATTTCAAATTGCAGAAGCTCCCAGCAGCTCTTCTGGGTTCAGGATGATGGGAGACCGGACCCCGACTGAGGAGCGCCGGTTTGGACAAAGATGGAAGAGAGAAGAATGGACAGCTTTAACTGTACAAAGTTGCCCAGAGTCACTTTATCAGCGAGATGGGCAGTACCTAAATTTGAAGAGAGAGACAGAAAGAGAGAGAGAAAGAAAAAGAGAGAAACAGAGAGAGAAACAGAGAAAAAGACAGAGAGAGAGAGAAACACACACACACAGAGAAACAGAGACAGAGACAGAGAGAAACAGAGAAAGAGAGACAGAGAGAAAGAAAAAGAGAGAAACAGAGACAGAGAGAGAAACAGAGAGAGAGAAAGAGAGAAAGAGAGAAAGAAAAAGAGAGAAATAGAGAGAGACAGAGAGAGAAACAGAGAGACACAGAGCGAGACACAGAAACAGAAAGAAAGAAACACACACAGAGAGAGAAAAAGAGACAGAGAGAGAGAAACAGACAGAGAGAAACAGAGACAGAGAGAAACAGAGAGACAGAGAGAGAAAAACAGAGAGAAAGAGAGACACAGAGAGAGAAACAGAGAGAAACAGAGAGAGAGAGAGAGGGAAACAGAGACGGAGAAAGACAGAGAGACAGAGAGAGAAACAGAGAGAGAGAGAAAAAGACACAGAGAGAAACAGAAACACAGAGAGAGAGAGAGAGAAACAGAGAGACGGAGAAAGACAGAGACAGAGAGAGAAACAGAGAGAGAGAGAAAGAGAGAAAGAGAGACACAGAGAGAGACACAGAGAGAAACAGAGAGAGAGAGAGAGAAACAGAGAGACGGAGAAAGAGAGACACAGAGAGAAACAGAAACAGAGAGAGAGAGAGAAACAGAGAGACGGAGAAAGACAGAGAGACAGAGAGAGAAACAGAGAGAGAGAGAAAGAGAGAGAGAAGAGAGAAAAACAGAGAGAGGGAGAGAAAGAGAGAGGGAGAAAGAGAGAGAGAAAGAGAGAAAAACAGAGAGAGAAACAGAGACAGAGAAACAGAGAGAGAAACAGAGAAAGAGAGAGAGAGGGAGAGGGAGGGAGGGAGAACAGACAAATGAAGGATGAGTGATAGAAGATGGGTGAATAAATAGAATAGGTAGATAGGTAGATAAATGCAGACAGATAGATAATAGATATACAAAGGAAGGAAGGAAGGAATAGAGGAAGGACTGGGAGGATAGATAGACGGATGAATGGATGGACAGATGAATAGACAGAGAGGCAGAAGGTTTGATGGTGAAAGAAAATCTGCTTTTTCATATTTGGGTTTGTTTTTCTTTGGTGAGGACGTGATTTTTCTTTTGTCCTTTTCTTCCGGCCTCCAAAAAGACAAAATGTTTCTTAAGTTTCTCCCATTTGTTAATTTTGTTTTTAAAGAGAAGTGGTATTTTGTTCTTCCTTTGTCATGATATTGTTGTTCAGCTGGGGTGGGGCACGACTCCAGATATATGCCCCTCTGTGTGTTTGTGTGTGTGTGTGTTAAAATTTGTGGCTACTTTGCTTTTTTTTTATATATATATATAGCTAGTAAGTTTCCTTCTAATCTGCCTGGCCCCCTTTCTTTGCAATACGTAATGTGTTTAATGGCTCTTTGGCTGTTTAGCAATCATTAGGATTTGCATTTCGGCCAAGAGAGAAGAGACCATCAGTAAAAATGATTTCCTTCCTATCGTTTTTTACTAGCAATCAATAATAATAGCATCTTCCCCCACCGGTTCGAGCCAAATCCTTGCCTTTCCCACAGGAGCCTTAAAAAATAATCCCTTAAGTAAGATGCTGGAGGACATGCAAGACCCAGAGCTGGTCCGTTCCTACAAACACTCCTATAATTTAAGTTTTTTTCCCCCCAGGATCCGACCTCTGACCCAAGATTTCTCAGCCATCTCCTCCTCTCTTACCCACCTTCTCAAGATTGTGACCCAGGGAGCTGCCTTAAACCAAGTCACCAAGTCAAGAAAATAAATACCCAATAAAATTATCCACTCACGAGAGCCGCACGATGAGGAGGATTATCCTTGTCACCTATTTAACCGGCTCATCCTTTTCACGGCGACCATATCGAGTCCTCCGAATCTTTTACGGCGCTCACTAATTTCAAGAACAAAGTTGTGTTATCAACTCCAGGCCAACCCAAGGTGTCTCCTCAACTGGCAGCAGGTTTCTGGACTCTCCGATAAATCAGGCACTTTCTCAACATCTTTTCCTGGCTGCATTCACAGAACGCGCTACCACGATTGCTGCATTCATAACAAACCATACCTATATTATTTTATGGCCTAATAAGCGGATGGCTGTTTCACACAGTGGGCTAAATCAATGGGTTAGGCTTCCTACAATGCATTGGACCACAAAATGTCCAAATTCATTTGAACCTAGACTAGGGGTCTTCAACTTTGGCAACTTTTAAGACTTGCGGATCTGTGCTTCTCAATGTGCTGGCTGGGGAATTCTGGGAGTTGAAGTCCACACATCCTCAAGTTGTCAAGTTTGAGAAACAAGGGTGGATGGATTGAATGATGAAGGAAGGGATGGATGGATGGATGAAGGGAGGGAGGGAGGGGTAGAGTTAGATCAGTGCTTCTCAACATGCTGGCTGGGGAATTCTGGGAGTTGAAGTCCACAGATCTTGAAAATTGTCAAGTTTGAGAAACAAGAATAGATGGATGGATGGATGGATGGACTGAATGATGAAGGAAGGGATTGATAGTTGGATGGATGAAGGAAGGGGTAGAGTTAGATCAGTGCTTCTCAACATGCTGGCTGGGGAATTCTGGGAGTTGAAGTCCACACATTCTAAAGTTGTCAAGTTTGAGAAACAAGAATGGATGGAGAGATGGATGGATGGATGGATGGACTGAATGATGAAGGAAGGGATTGATGGATGGAGGAAAGGAGGAAAGGAGGGGGATAGAGTTAGATCAGTGCTTCTCAACATGCTGGCTGGGGAATTCTGGGAGTTGAAGTCCACACATTCTAAAGTTGTCAAGTTTGAGAAACAAGAATGGATGGAGAGATGGATGGATGGATGGATGGACTGAATGATGAAGGAAGGGATTGATGGATGGAGGAAAGGAGGAAAGGAAGGGGATAGAGTTAGATCAGTGCTTCTCAACATGCTGGCTGGGGAATTCTGGGAGTTGAAGTCCACACATCCTAAAGTTGTCAAGTTTGAGAAACAAGAATGGATGGAGGGATGAATCAAGGGATAGATGGATAGAGTTAGGGTTAGGGTAAAGCAGCTGAGGTAAGAAACAGTGGTCTAGTGCAGGGGTCTCCAATTCTGGGAGTTGAAGTCCACAAGTCTTAAAGTTGCCAAGGTTGGAGACCCCTGGCCTAGACTACTGCGTTGTGCGAAGCTAGTCCTTGTAGGCAAAACAGAGGCCCCATTCTTGAAAGTTTCTCCTAAGAATGAAGATACCCAAAGCCAAGTTTCAGGGGCTTTATGGCTGCCTTCCTCAAAATTTCTCTTCTACTAGCTGAATCTGAGCCCCAGTTTGGTCGGTTCACACGACAAAGATATTAAGACTCTGGAAAGAGTGCAGAGAAGAGCAACCAGGATGATTGGTCCCATGACTGGAGGTGAAAACATACGATGAACGGTTGCAGGAACTGGGTATGTCTAGTCTAGTGAAGAGAAGGACCAGGGGAGACATGACAACTGTCTTCCATTATTTGAGGGGCTCTCACAGAGAAGAGGGGATCCACCAATTCTACGAAGCACCAGAAGGCAGGCGAACAAACAACAGATGGAAACTGATCAAGGAGAGAAGCAACCTAGAACTAAGGAGGAATTTCCTGACAGTGAGAACAATTAACCAGTGGAACAGCTTGCCACCAGAAGGTGTGAGGTCTCCATCACTGGGGTTTTTTTCAAAAAATACCTGGTAACCATTTGTCCGATATGAGGCAAGGAGGTTGGCCTGGAAGACCTCTGAGGTCCCTCCCAGTCCTATGATTCTGTATTCGAACGCACTTAACTAAGGCACTTAAAAAAAAACCTAGCAATTGGCACCGTAACTGTTGTTAAAACTAAATTATTAAGGGGTTTTTTTTTTTGTGAGGTTAACTTACAGGGCAGACTAGCAGCGGGGTTAGTTAATACTCAAACTTTAATCGAGTTACGACCACAATTGAGGCCAAAATTTATGTTGTTAAGTGAAACATTTTGTTACATAAGTTTGACTTAACAAGGTTGACTCAGCCTTCCATCCTTCCGAGGTGGGTCAAATGAGGACCCAGATTGTTGGGGGCAAGAGGCTGACTCTGTAAACCGCTTAGAGGGGGCTGTAAAAACACTGTGAAGCGGTATATAAGTCTAAAGGCTATTGCTATTTTCCTTCCTTCCTTCCATCCATCCATCCATCCATCCATCCATCCATCCATCCATCCATCCATCCTGTTTCCTTCCTTCCTTTTCCTTTCCTTCCTTCCTTCCTTCCATCCATCCTTCCCGTTACAATGCAGTATTGCAGGCTAACTCTGGCCACTGCCAGCAGTTCGATCCTGACCGGCTCAAGGTCGATTCAACCTTCCCAAGTCATTTTTTTCACTGCCGTTGTAACTCTGGTCACTAAACGAGCTGTCGAAAGTCGAGGACTACCTACACTTAGGCAAGAGAGAAGTTGGGTTCCTTCAACCACCGTATCGCAGATGATTCTGCTTCCGGTAACATCTTTACGGTCAGAGAATCTCCCCAACTTCTGCTACAAAAACACAGAATGGAAATCTCCATCAGGGTCCTTAACAGTAACAGAGCTGGAAGGGACCTTGGAGGTCATCTAGTCCAACCCCCTGCTCACGCAGGCGGCCTATACTAGGGATTCGAACCCCTGAACTGCCAACCTTTCTGATCGACAAGCTCAGCATCTTAGCCACTGAGCCACCTTAGTCAGGCTTTGATAGGGAGGAGGAGAAAGTAGAGATAGTCCTCGACTTACAACCACAACTGACCCCCAAAATTTTATGTGTTAAGCGAGACATCTGTTAAGTAAGCTTTGCCTCACTTTACACCCTTTCTTGCCTCCGTCGGTAAGTGAATCACTGCAGCTGATAAGTTAGTCGCCCGGTTGTTAAGCGAATCTTAAGCTTCCCCATTGACTTCGCTGAAGTCCGAAGGTCGCAAAAGGGGGGGATGGCGTGATTTTGGGATACTGCAACCGTCATAAATATGAGTCGGTTACCAAGTGCCTGAATTTTGATCACATGACTACAGGGATGCTGCAAAGGTCATAATTGTGAAAAACGGTCCTAGGTCACTCTTTTCAGCGCCGTTATAACTTTGAACGGTCACTAAACGAAGTGTTGTAAGTCAAGAACTACCTGTATTAGGTATGTTTCTGCCTTGAGTTACTTATACGGTAAAAAAAAAGCCAGATAAAAATCCAATATATTAAATTTCCCCAATGCATGGCTCTGGTTTATTTATTGCCAAACCAGGAGACAGCGAGTTCTAGTCCCGTCTTTAGGCACAAAAAGCCAGCTGGGTGACTTTGCACCAGTCCTTCTCTCTCAGACCGGCCTACCTCGCAGGGCTGTTTTGTGGGGGAAAATAGGAGGAAGAAGGAGCATTGGATATATTTGCTGCCTTCGAACATAGAATAATAAGGTGGGAAGGGCCCCTGGAGGTCTTCTACTCCAACCCCCTTGCCTTCTGCTGACCCCTTGCTGACAATAGAGGCAGGATAAAAGATATTAAAAAAAAATCAATTACCCAGAGTTTTACTGTATGAAACAATCCAAAACTGCACGGTACAAGCCATCATTTAACAAGCTACTCCTACCCCTCAAGTTGGACTCACAAATAAGCAAAACTACAGTTTATCGGAGCAAGTTCTGCAGAGCCAACGCAGGATTCATTTGGCGAAGCGGTATAGTTTTGAGCAGGGGGTTGGACTAGAAGACCTCCGAGGTCCCCTTTCCAACTCTGTCTTCTATTTGGGTCTGGCCTGTCTCCGGCCCACAGCTTGGCAAAGCCGCCTCTTTCGAGCCAGCCTGGCATCAAACTGGCACCCAATGGGGGGGGGTGAATTTAAACCCTGGGCATCCGACAAAGCCCCAATTCACGGGGCAGGGGTCCAATGTCCAGCAGGCCAGCCAAGCCCTGGCAGCCCTCCCCTCCTCCCCTCCTCCCCCCCTTCCCCCTCCCCAGTCCTACCTTTCAACAGGGGGAGAGGCGTCAGCTCCTGCTGATTGCTCTGGTATCGGAACTGGGAAGAACTGTGCGACCGTCTCTGGCGGGACCGGCGTAGCGACCGGCGGGAGAAACCGTCCACTTTATCCGGCGGCGGTACCGGAGACAGCCCGGGCGACGAAGGGCTGGTCGGAGTGACGGCCGGCGGGATTTTGGTCTCCATGTCGTTAAGCGGGACAGTCCGTCCGTGTCTGCTTTGACCCACGGCGATGTGCTTAATCTCGCAGGGGGGCGCCAGGCATCCCCTCCGGATGCAGCGGGAACCCCATCACCTGTCCCGGTTAAGGGATGGAGGGTAGGGGGAGGTCGCAGAGTCTGGCTCCTTGCCAATCTCAGGTGTGTCTGTGTTTGTGGCGGGTGGGGGGGGGTGGGAGGAAGGAAAGGATGCAGGTGAGCAGAAGTCCTCAGCGGCGGGTCACATCAAAAGGAGGGGGGGTGGCTGCAGTCTGTCCGGGCATCCATTTCAGGACCCCCCTCCCGTCAAGAGGAAGCGGGGGGGGGGGGAAGGCTGCTGCTGCAGGGAGACCCTTGAAAAAAGGAGGTGGGGGGGAGCAAATGAAGCCTGTGCCAGCCAGTCAAGTGAAGCCCCTGGTGCTCCGGGATGGAGGGAGGAATGAAGATGGATGGATGGATGGAGGGATGGAAGTATGGATGGATGGATGGAGGGAAGAATGAAGATGGATGGAGGGATGGAGGGACGGATGGATGGATGGAGGAATAGGGAAGGAGGGAAGGATGGATGGATGGAGGGAAGGAGGGAGGAATGGAGGGACGGATGGAGGGGCTGCACCGGTTGGGCAGCGGCCTGGCGGCAGAGAGGAGAGACCCCCCCTCCCCTCTCTCTCTCTCTTTCTTCTTCCTCCTCCTCGCAGATGCGGCCAACAGGTTGCAAAGCGGGCGTCCCGAGCAAGGTCAAGGCGGGCTCAGCTGCTGCTGCTGCTTCTTCTTCTCCTCCTCCCGGCCGGGCTTGCTGGCTTCAAGGAGGCATCATCCCCGAGCAGGGAGCAGGCAGGCGGGGCCCGGGCCGGCCCCTTCCCATGGGGGGGCCCCCTTGCAGCAGCTGCAGCCCCGGGCGGAGAGAGAGAGAGAGGCGACGCCCGTCCACGGCTAGCCGGCAGGTGCGGGCAGGTGCATGGCCTGCTTGCCTGCTTGCCTTCCTTGCTTGCTTGCTCCCCGCGGGCGTCGCAGCAGCAGCAACGGAGCAGCAGCCCGGGAGACGCCGTGCACGCGCCTGCTCCCCCCCTCCCCTCTCCCGTGCGCGCGCGCGCTCGCTGGCTGGCTCGCCGGCTGAGCCACCTGCCTGCCCCTGCTGCCCACGTGACCCCGGCGGGGGCCCTTCCCATTGGCCCCCTAAAAATAGAAGCTGCGTCAGGCTCCGGCAGAGGTGATGTCATCGCCCCTCCGGCCCCGCCCGAGAGAGAGAGAGAGAGAGAGATGGGAGGGGGGAGGAGGGGGTTGGAGCGCTCTCTCTGCCCAGATGCGCCTTTTGCGCGGGGCTGGCAGGGAGGGAGGAGGAGGAGCGCCGGCCGCTGGAGCCCCGGTCCTCCGTCCTCAGGTGGCAGTCCGGCTGCAGGACCCATCCTCCCCAGCCGCTCCCATAAGGCTCTTCTAGGCTTCCAGCTGCAGGACCCATCCTCCCCAGCCAGTCCTATGGGGCTGCTCCCAGGGCATCCAGCTGCAGGACCCATCCTCCCCAGCCGGTCCCATAAGGCTCTTCTAGGCTTCCAGCTGCAGGACCCATCCTCCCCAGCCAGTCCTATGGGGCTGCTCCCAGGGCATCCAGCTGCAGGACCCATCCTCCCCAGCCGGTCCCATAAGGCTCTTCTACGCTTCCAGCTGCAGGACCCATCCTCCCCAGCCCGTTCTATGGGGCTGCTCTCAGGGCATCCAGCTGCAGGACCCATCCTCCCCAGCTGATCCCATAAGGCTCTTCTAGGCTTCCAGCTGCAGGACCCATCCTCCCCAGCCGGTCCTATGGGGCTGCTCTCAGGGCATCCAGCTGCATCACCCATCCTCCCCAGCCGGTCCCATAAGGCTCTTCTAGGCATCCAGCTGCAGGACCCATCCTCCCCAGCCCATTCTATGGGGCTGCTCTCAGGGCATCCAGCTGCAGTACCCATCCTCCCCAGCTGGTTCCATAAGGCTCTTGTAGGCTTCCAGCTGCAGGACCCATCCTCCCCAGCCGGTCCCATAAGGCTCTTCTAGGCTTCCAGCTGCAGGACCCATCCTCCCCAGCCGGTCCTATGGGGCTGCTCTCAGGGCATCCTGCTGCATCACCCATCCTCCCCAGCCGGTCCCATAAGGCTCTTCTAGGCATTCAGCTGCTGTACCCATCCTCCCCAGCCGGTCCCATAAGGCTCTTCTAGGCTTCCAGCTGTAGGACCCATCCTCCCCAGCCAGTTCTATGGGACTGCTCTCAGGGCATCCAGCTGCAGGACCCATTCTCCCCAGCTGGTCCCATAAGGCTCTTCTAGGCTTCCAGCTGCAGGACCCATCCTCCCCAGCCCGTCCTATGGGGCTGCTCTTGGGGCATCCATCTATACCACCCATCTTCCCCAGCCGATCCCACATGGCTCTTCTAGGCTTCCAGTTGCAGTACCCATCCTCCCCAGCCGATCCTATGGGGCTGCTCTTGGGTCATGCAGCTGCAGTACCCATCCTCCCCAGCCGATCCCACATGGCTCTTCTAGGCTTCCAGTTGCAGTACCCATCCTCCCCAGCCGGTCCTATGGGGCTGCTCTTGGGGCATGCAGCTGCAGTACCCATCCTCCCCAGCCAGTCCCATGACGCTGCTCTCAGGACATCCTGCTGCATCACCCATCCTCCCCAGCCGATCCCACAGGACTGTTCTCGGGCAGTCCATCTGCATCATCCATCCTCTCCAGCCAAAGGGGTTCCAATCCCACTAGCTTAAATCTGCAGTATAATTGAAAAAGAGTGATATAAACAAGAATCAAAGAGACTTCCAAATGGTAAGGGGCTGGACTAGATGACCTACAAGGTCCCTTCCAACTCCGTTAAGCTATGAGCAGCAGTGGGGAACGATGGGCCCCCTTTATGACTTGTGGACTTCAACTCCCAGAATTCCTGAGCCAGTCATAAATCGTTTCCCACCCCGGGAAACGAGGATGACTCTGCAAGAGATAGTTAGAATATCTGCTTGCTCTTTTGCTACTTAGGCATATAGCAACTACGCCGGTCAATTAATTTATTTGGCGTAAGGCATATCATACACAAACAGGCAATGTATATTAATATATTTCACCTAGATGAGTAAACACAATAAAATATGAATGTTAAAAAGATCTATATTCGGATACTAATGTCTAGAGAAGACGGCGGCAAAAATCAATACATATTCCAGAAATTGCGTGGAACGAAACAGGGAGCTTCAGCTGCCGACCTCAAGTCATCAGCTCTAGGCAGCAGAATACAGATCGTTCTCGACTTACAACAGTTCATTTAGTGACCGAAGTTAACAACCGTCCACCGAAAAAAGTGACTTGTGACCGTTTTTCACATTTAACGACCGTAGCAGCATTCCTCAGGGCCATCTGATGAAAATTTGGAGGCTTGGCAATGGGCTCGTATTTATGACGGTTGCAGTGCCCCTTTTGTGACCTTCTGACAAAGTCCATGGGGAAGCCAGACTCACTTAACAACCGGATTACTAATTTAACAGCTGCAATAATTCAATTAACAACTGTGGCAAGACAGGTGAAGAGAAGGACCAGGGGAGACAGGAGAGCATCTTCCAGTATTTGAGGGGCTGCCCCAGAGAGGAAGAAGGGGGTCAAACTATTCTCCAAAGCACCCGAAGGCCAGACAAGGAATAATGGATGGAAACTGATCCAGGAAAGATTCAACCTGGAAATAAGGAGGAATTTCCTGACCGTGAGAACAATCAACCCATGGAACAGAAGCTGCCTTCGGAAGTTGTGGGAGCTTCATCCCTGGAGGCTTTCAAGAAGAGACTGGACTGCCATCGGTCAGAAATGGTGTAGGGTCTCCTGCATAGGCGGTGGGTTGGACTAGATGACCTCCAAGGTCCCTTCCAACTCTGTTAATCTGAATCTATCTAAAATGATCAAAGGCCTGGAGGCTAAAACATACGATGAACGGTTGCAGGAACTGGGCCTGGCTAGTCTAGTGAAGAGAAGGACCAGGGGAGACAGGAGAGCATCTTCCAATATTTGAGGGGCTGCCACAGAGAGGAGGAAGGGGGTCAAGCTATTTTTCAAAGCACCTTTGAAGGCCAGAGAAAGAAGAATGGATGGAAACTGACCAAGGAGAGATTCAACCTGGAAATAAGGAGGAATTTCCTGACGGTGAGAATAATCAACCAATGGAACAGAAGCTGCCTTTGGAAGTTGTGGGAGCTTCATCACTGGAGGCCTTCAAGAAGAGACTGGACTGCCCTCTGTCAAAAATGGTGTAAGGTCTCCTGCTTGGGTGGGGGGTTGGACTAGATGACCTACAAGGTCCCTTCCAACTCTGTTGAAGACAGGTTGTAAAATGTGGCAAAATTCACTTATTTATTTATTTATTTATTTATTGGTTTGATTTATATGCTGCCCTTCTCCGGAGACTCAGGGCGGCTTACAATGCGTTAAGCAATAGCCTTCATACTTTTTGTATATACCTGCTTAGTAGGGCTTTCGCCCCCCCTCCCCCCCAAAGTGGTGTTCTTTTTTATACAAAGTCACCTTATTGCCCCCACAATCCGGGTCCTCATTTTACCTACCTCGGAAGGATGGAAGGCTGAGTCAACCTTGAGCCTGGTGAGATTTGAACTCGCAGTAATTGCAGGCAGCTGGCAGCTAAGTGCTACTTAACAGCACTTTAATCCACTGCACCACCAAGGCTCTTAACAACTGTCTCACTCAACAGCATCAATTTTGGGCTCAGTTGTGATTGTAAATTGAGGACTACCTCACAGCAATGATTCTATGAGACGGGAAAGAAAATTATCTGTGAGTTCTTTAGGTAGCACTTAATTAAACTGCAAAATAATAGCCACAAACATGGATGATCTTATGAAAAAATAAGGCTATATCCAATCTGGAACTCCTAAGGAATATTTTACTTGCAATATGAGAATTTTTTTTCCCTGTCCTGTAACGTGCTTACCTGTGCATAGATAATTGAACAGTGATTAGCTCAATCCTTTTTTTAAAAAAAATTGGATTTCCATAATGCTGTAATTGTAAGTTAACCGCGCAGAGAAACTGGAATATGATTGAGCGACCCCAGCTGTTGTGGTTTGTTTTGGTGTAATGTGAATACTGCCATATTTTTGCTTATTCAGAAAAGCATGGTAACATAATATGAGTCTCAATGATAACCTTCATCTGCCGTGCTATCATGGAATTCGGAGAGTGTTTTCGCATTGGCTTCTGGATGTACTCAAAATAATTCATGAAATGAACAAATCTGTCTATGCTACGTGTCTGTTGGATTGTTTGTAACTTTGCATTGGGTGAAACGGTGCATCTTAGTGCAACAATTTTGAAATTAACATATGGGCTAACTTGCAGAATGCACCCAAAATTGGGGACCAACCATGATCTCGATAGGATTGAAATTTGGCAACATATATACTGTTTTACAGTGCTTTCCAGCCCTCTCTAAGCAGTTTTCAGAGTCAGCCTCTTGCCCCCAACAATCTGGATCCTCGTTTTACCAACCTGGGAAGGATGGAAGGCTGAGTCAACTTTGAGCCGGTCAGGACTGAACTCCTGGCTGTGGGCAGAATTGGCCTGCAATACTGCATCCTAACCACTGGGAGGGAAGGAAGGAAGGAAGGAAGGAAGGGGGAAGGAAGGAAGGGGGAAGGAAGGAAGGAAGGAAGGAAGGAAGGAAGGGCAATAGCAATAGCACTTAAGACTTATCTACCGCTTTACAGTGCTTTCCAGCCCTCTCTAAGCAGTTTTCAGAGTCAGCCTCTTGCCCCCAACAATCTGGGTCCTCATTTTACCCACCTCGGAAGGATGGAAGGCTGAGTCAAGCTTGAACCTGGTGAGATTTGAACTGCCAAATTTCAGGCAGCCGGCAGTCAGCAGAAGGAGCCTGCGGTACTGCACTCTAACCGTTGCGCCACCACAGCTCAGGAAAATCAATGGGGAAGCCAGCAGGAAGTCAGAAGCCACTCCTGCTGGTTTGCCTGTCATTTTTTTCTCAGAATAGAATAGAATAGAATAGAATAGAATAGAATAGAATAGAATAGAATAGAATAGAATAGAATAGAATAGAATAGAATAGAATAGAATAGAATAGAATAGAATAGAAAATTGGAATGGAATAGAAAGAATAGAATAGAATAGAATAGAATAGAATAGAATAGAATAGAATAGAATAGAATAGAATAGAATAGAATAGAATAGAATAGAATAGAATAGAATAGAATAGAAAATATGGAATGGGAATAGAATAGAATAGGATTCAGAATAGAACAGAACAGAACAACAGAAAACAATAGAATAGAATAGAATAGAATAGAATAGAATAGAATAGAATAGAATAGAATAGAATAGAATAGAATAGAATAGAATAGAATAGAAAATAGAATACCGGTAGAAAATACAAAATGGAACGGAACGGAACGGAACGGAACGGAACGGAACAGAACAGAACAGAACAGAATAGAATAGTTTGGCCAGAGCTTATTAAACTCTACAATTCTGGGGTTCCTTTAAAAGAATTAAATGAATTTGGGTCTGTGAATGAAACCTTGATTTCATTGTGGTTCAGATTGGTCACACAAGAAACTATTTATTAAAAAATACAGATCTTTTATATTTTGTCAACCTAGCTTCCCCCCCCCCCATCTCTGCCATCTGGCAAAAACTGGCAGTGGAAAATAACAGTTAAAAATGCTGCAATTCAGGGGAGGTTGACATATCAGGTTTGCCAACAAGATGCAGTTCCGTGGTGAGAAAAACAAGATTTTACTTTTAGGCAGGAAAAACCAAATGCACAGGTGTAGAATACCGTATTTTTCGGAGTATAAGACCCACCTATCTTTTTGAGTGAGAAAAAGAAGAAAAAGAAATCTGCCTCTGCCTCTGAGCAATTTTGCCTCATTGCAGCAAACAGCCAACAGCCTGCTTTACTTTCAGTTTCGTTTTCAGCATAGCTTGATTAGCACAAGGAAAAAAAAATCTGCTCCAGCAATTTACCTCTTTGCAGCAAGCAGCAGAGGCCAGCGCAAAACAGCTGAGAGCAGATCAGCTGAGAGTCGGGAGGCCGATCCAATCAACTTGTGCTAATTAGGCTGTGCTGAAGCTGAAAGGAGCTGTTTTTTCTTGCTGTTTGCTTGCAAGGAGGTAACTGCTGCGAGGCAGAGGCCAAAGGGTGGGGGCCAGTGGGTGGGCAGGGCTACATTCGGTGTATAAGACCCACCTAAATTTTCACCCCCTTTTAGGGGGGGGAAAGGTGGGTCAGGGTAGGTGGTACCTTGCTCCATAGCAGTAACCATGAGAGGGATGTAGGAGTCCTAATGGACAACCACTTAAGTAGGAACCAGCAGTGTGCCACAGCTGCCAAGAAAGCTAATGGAGTCCTAGGCAGCACCAACAGAGGGATTGTCCGATCTGCCATATTTTAGCTTTTGCGCTTTGTTGGCATCCTGCCATAAAATGCAGGGTGTGTTTGTGTGTCAAAGAAATGTAGAGTTAGCAAAGAGAAGTATGGGAATGGGACAGAGGTGGGTTTCAGCAGGTTCTGACCAGTTCTGGAGAACCAGTAGAGGAAATTTTGAGTAGTTCGGAGAACCGGTAGTAAAAATTCTGACTGGCCCCGCCCCCACCTATTCTCTGCCTCCCGAGTCCCAGCTGATCGGGAGGAAATGGGGATTTTGCAATATCCTTCCCCTGCCACACCCACCAAGCCACGCCCACCAAGCCATGCCACGCCCACCAAGCCACACCCACCACTGGAATGGGAAGACGATGGCAGTGGGGAGGCAGCCCGGATGTCAGGAACCGATCAAACCAGCCTTCAAGGAAACCTGGGAACAGAATGCAAAAGTGTCCCAAAGGTGCTATTTTTTTTTTTTTCAAGAGGCAACTGGACTTTCTGGCTTTTCTTCGAAGACGTTTCGCTTCTCCTCCCAGAAGCTTCTTCAGCTCTGACCAAAGAACAATGAAACAACGGCAAGAGCCGAAGAAGCTTCTGGGAGGGGAAGCGAAACGTCTTCGAAGAAAAACCGGAAAGTCCAGCTGCCTCTTGAAAAAAAAAAAAAAACATTTTTGGGACAACCAGGGACCTGATGCCTGAGAATCTCCATAGACCAGTGGTGAAATCCAATTTTTTTTTACTACCGGTTCTGTGGGCGTGGCTTGGTGGGCGTGGTGTGGCTTGGTGGGCGTGGCAGGGGAAGGATATTACAAAATCTCCATTCCCACCCCACTCCAGGGGAAGAATACTGCAAAATCCCCATTCCCACCCCACTCTGAGGCCAGCCAGAGGTGGCATTTGCCGGTTCTCCGAACTACTCAAAATTTCCGCTACCGGTGCTCCAGAACCTGTCAGAACCTGCTGGATTTCACCCCTGCCATAGACCGAATGCAGAATTGCATTGAGCGGCGCGAACATCCAAGCCATTCCCAAAACATCTGGACAGCGTGCTATTGGACACTGATAAACTGTCATAAACTGCCCATGTAGGATATGCAGCCTCCTGTTTTTGGCCATTTATTGGGCCATTTTTCGGGCTGTTTTCTGAAGACCAGCACACACGTGTGGGCTGGAAACGAGAAGAGCAGCTGATGATGGCATACATGCCCACAGAGAGGGCTCTTGTGTGCCACCTCTGGCACGCGTGCCATAGGTTCGCCATCACAGGTCTATTGCATATCCTACATGGGCTTGCAATATGTACCTAGATTAAAAAAACAACAAAACATGAATATTAAAAAGATCTATATTCAGATACCAATCATCATCATCATCTTTTAATGACCCCATAATCCCTTGCGGGGTGGAGTCTGGGCAACTGAATGGAGCTATCAGAATGTTTACTGGCCGGATGCTTTTCCTGTCGCCAGTGTGGAGTTTTGTTCGGCAGATCTATTCTCATTGTGCCCAGAGAGAGAAATATCTCTCCCTAGGATTGAACTCACAGCCTCCTGACTGTGAGGCGAGAGCTCCCCTTCTAGGCCACCGCACCACTCCCAGTGTGCTGTGTATATAGAGTTGTAAAATCTATTTATTTGTGTAAAAGTACAAGTTCGTGTCAGCGTCTCCGACTCCGTTTGGACACCGGCTGCGCAATTCCCTGACAATACGGCCTGGCAAATTTTATCAGCCGACGGGAAACCATAAACCTGTTTTCTCCTGCTTCGGAGATCTGCCCATAGGTGGAAAAAAAAAAAGATCCGTGGTTATCCTGTGGTTGAAACACAGCTCTGCTGCATTCTTACGCCGGTGAACACAACCCACTACAAAGATTTACCACCACAAAGAAAAGGGGGTCAGCTTATTGTCCAAAGCACCTGAGGGCAGGACAAGAAACAAACGGATGGAAACCAATCAAGGAGAGAAGCAACCTGGAATGAAGGAGAAACTTCCTAACAGTGAGCACAATTAACCAGCAGAACTGCTTGCCACCAGAAGTTGTGGGCGCTCCATCACTGGAGGTTTTTAAGAAGAGACTGGACGGCTACTTGTCTGAAATGGGATAGGGCCGTGATGGCGAACCTATGGCACGCGTGCCAGAGGTGGCATGTAGCGCCCTCTCTGTGGGCACGTGAGCCGTTGCCCCAGTTTAGCTTTGCCGCAAATGCGCACACACCTCCAAACAGCCAGCTGGTTTTCGGATCTCTGCCGGGCATGCACGAGGGGTGGGGTGCATGCTCAGGGGGTGGGGCACATTCATGGGGCTGTACACGCATTGCATTTTGGGGGTTCGGGCACGTGCACACACATTCATGCCCACACTCGCACACTTTGGGCACTCGGTCTGGAAAAGATTAGCCATCACTGGGATAGGGTCTCCAAGGGGCTGGACTAGAAGACCTCCAAGGTCCCTTCCAGATTCTAGTCTAGTCTAGTCCAGTCCAGTCCAGTCCAGTCCAGTCCATTCTGTATTCTATTCCATTCCATTCCCCCCAGGTTGTAGGTTTTGCATGATGGGTGAACCTAGAGAAACTCTTGGGAAACTGAGCAAGCTTTGGGGGACATTAATTCTTTATCAGGCATGCAGGAAAGCATTTTTTTAAAAAAAACAAAACCCTCTCCATATTTAGGAATGAAAACAGTGTTTTTTTTGTTTTTTTTTTACAGCGTTAGACCCAGATAAAGAAGACAAGTTAAATACAGTGTTCCTTGTACTTGTACTTTTGAATGGCAACTGCCAAGATTTTGTGCCAAAGAGGCGATGGCTGACCTAGATTTTTTTTTTTTTTAAAAAAGCATTTTGCTAAGAACTCTGTCCATCCGCGAGTAAAACTCAGCAATTCTCAGAAGGACGGAGAATAGAAATAAAGATAAAGTTTGGGGTCTGAGAGTGCGTTTAAATTTGCTTACTGATTAATTTGTCATTTGGGGAAGCTGCAAAATACAAGACACCCTGGTGAGACTTTAGAAAAAAGTGCAGAGAAGAGCAACCAGGTTGGCTGGAGACTAAAACATAAGAAGAAGGTTGCAGGAACTGGGCCTGGCTAGTCCAGTGAAGAGAAGGACCAGGGGAGACAGGAGAGCATCTTCCGATATTTGAGGGGCTGCCCCAGAGAGGAGGAAGGGGGTCAAGCTATTTCCCAAAGCACCCGAAGGCCAGACAAGGAAGAATGGATGGAAACTGAACAAGGAGAGATTCAACCTGGAAATAAGGAGACATTTTCTGAATCAACCCGTTGAACAGAAGTTGCCTTCAGAAGTTGTGTGAGCTTCATCACTGAAGGTTTTTGAAAAGAGATTAGAGAACCATTTGACTGGGATTGTATAAGGCTCCTGCCTTCAGCAGGGGGTTGGACTAGACGACCTCTGAGGTCCCTTCCAGTCCTACGATTCCTTCCTGAATCATGAGGGCAGGACAAGAAGTCAAGGGTGGAAGATCATTAAAAGAGAGAATCGACCTAAAATGAAGGAGAAATTTCCTGACAGTGTGAAAAATAAGCCGGTGCAGGGGTCTGCAACCTTAAATACTCAAAAAGAGCCATTTGGACCCGTTTCCCACAGAAAAGAAAACACCGGGAGCCACAAAACCTGGCTGGACATGGCCAACTCAATGTCACTCACTTCCACCGGTCACATGACCGCCCCTAGCCACGCCTACCCAGTCGGTCATTAGGGCAGACAACCAGTTGTTAAAAAACACCGGGAATCACAAAACCCTTTTCACATATCTCTCTGTCCCCTCTCTCCCTCTCCACCCCCTCCCTCTCTCTCTGTATCACTCTCTGTCGCTTTCTCTCCCCCCTCTCTCTGTATCTATGTCTCTCTCTCTGTATCTCTCTATGTCTCTCTCTCCCTCTCTCTCTGTATCTCTCTATGTCTCCCTCTCTCCCCCCCTCTCTCTGTATCTCTCTATGTCTCTCTCTCCCCCCTCTCTCTCTGTATCTCTCTATGTCTTTCTCTCTCCCTCTCTCTCTGTATCACTCTCTGTCGCTTTCTCTCCCCCCTCTCTCTGTATCTATGTCTCCCTCTCTCCCTGTATCTCTCTCTGTCTCCCTCTCTCCCTCTCTCTCTGTATCTCTCTCTGTCTCCCTCTCTCCCTCTCTCTCTGTATCACTTCTGTCGCTTTCTCTCCCCCCTCTCTCTGTATCACTCTCTGTCGCTTTCTCTCCCCCCTCTCTCTGTATCTATGTCTCCCTCTCTCCCTGTATCTCTCTCTGTCTCCCTCTCTCCCTCTCTCTCTGTATCTCTCTCTGTCTCCCTCTCTCCCTCTCTCTCTGTATCACTCTCTGTCGCTTTCTCTCCCCCCTCTCTCTGTATCTATGTCTCCCTCTCTCCCTCTCTCTCTGTATCTCTCTCTGTCTCCCTCTCTCCCTCTCTCTCTGTATCTCTCTATGTCTTTCTCTCTCCCTCTCTCTCTGTATCACTCTCTGTCGCTTTCTCTCCCCCCTCTCTCTGTATCTATGTCTCCCTCTCTCCCTCTCTCTGTATCTCTCTCTGTCTCCCTCTCTCCCTCTCTCTCTGTATCTCTCTATGTCTTTCTCTCTCCCTCTCTCTCTGTATCACTCTCTGTCGCTTTCTCTCCCCCCTCTCTCTGTATCACTCTCTGTCGCTTTCTCTCCCCCCTCTCTCTGTATCTATGTCTCCCTCTCTCCCTGTATCTCTCTCTGTCTCCCTCTCTTCCTCTCTCTCTGTATCTCTCTCTGTCTCCCTCTCTCCCTCTCTCTCTGTATCACTCTCTGTCGCTTTCTCTCCCCCCTCTCTCTGTATCACTCTCTGTCTTTTTCTCTCCCCCCTCTCTCTGTATCTATGTCTCCCTCTCTCCCTCTCTCTCTGTATCTATGTCTCCCTCTCTCCCTCTCTCTCTGTATCTCTCTATGTCTCCCTCTCTCCCTCTCTCTGTATCTCTCTATGTCTCTCTCTCCCTCTCTCTCTGTATCTCTCTATGTCTCCCTCTCTCCCTCTCTCTCTGTATCTCTCTATGTCTCCCTCTCTCCCTCTCTCTCTGTATCTCTCTATGTCTCCCTCTCTCCCTCTCTCTCTGTATCACTCTCTGTCGCTTTCTCTCCCCCCTCTCTGTATCTATGTCTCCCTCTCTCTCTGTATCTCTCTATGTCTCCCTCTCTCCCTCTCTCTCTGTATCTCTCTATGTCTCCCTCTCTCCCTCTCTCTCTGTATCTCTCTATGTCTCTCTCTCCCTCTCTCTCTGTATCTCTCTATGTCTCCCTCTCTCCCTGTATCTCTCTCTGTCTCCCTCTCTCCCTCTCTCTCTGTATCTCTCTCTGTCTCCCTCTCTCCCTCTCTCTCTGTATCACTCTCTGTCGCTTTCTCTCCCCCCTCTCTCTGTATCTATGTCTCCCTCTCTCCCTCTCTCTCTGTATCTCTCTCTGTCTCCCTCTCTCCCTCTCTCTCTGTATCTCTCTATGTCTTTCTCTCTCCCTCTCTCTCTGTATCACTCTCTGTCGCTTTCTCTCCCCCCTCTCTCTGTATCTATGTCTCCCTCTCTCCCTCTCTCTGTATCTCTCTCTGTCTCCCTCTCTCCCTCTCTCTCTGTATCTCTCTATGTCTTTCTCTCTCCCTCTCTCTCTGTATCACTCTCTGTCGCTTTCTCTCCCCCCTCTCTCTGTATCACTCTCTGTCGCTTTCTCTCCCCCCTCTCTCTGTATCTATGTCTCCCTCTCTCCCTGTATCTCTCTCTGTCTCCCTCTCTTCCTCTCTCTCTGTATCTCTCTCTGTCTCCCTCTCTCCCTCTCTCTCTGTATCACTCTCTGTCGCTTTCTCTCCCCCCTCTCTCTGTATCACTCTCTGTCGTTTTCTCTCCCCCCTCTCTCTGTATCTATGTCTCCCTCTCTCCCTCTCTCTCTGTATCTATGTCTCCCTCTCTCCCTCTCTCTCTGTATCTCTCTATGTCTCCCTCTCTCCCTCTCTCTGTATCTCTCTATGTCTCTCTCTCCCTCTCTCTCTGTATCTCTCTATGTCTCCCTCTCTCCCTCTCTCTCTGTATCTCTCTATGTCTCCCTCTCTCCCTCTCTCTCTGTATCTCTCTATGTCTCCCTCTCTCCCTCTCTCTCTGTATCACTCTCTGTCGCTTTCTCTCCCCCCTCTCTCTGTATCTATGTCTCCCTCTCTCTCTGTATCTCTCTATGTCTCCCTCTCTCCCTCTCTCTCTGTATCTCTCTATGTCTCCCTCTCTCCCTCTCTCTCTGTATCTCTCTATGTCTCTCTCTCCCTCTCTCTCTGTATCTCTCTATGTCTCCCTCTCTCCCTCTCTCTCTGTATCTCTCTATGTCTCCCTCTCTCCCTCTCTCTCTCTCTGTCTCCCTTTCTTCCCCTCTCTCTGTATCTCTCGGACGCTTCTCCATCCTTCGCCATTGCTTCTCAGTCCAGGCAAGGAGTGACTGGGAGGGGAGGACGAGGGGTGGGGCCAGCCAGTGGCGGGGTGACAGGGAGCCACAGCAGAGGGCCCAAAGAGCCACATGTGGCTCCGGAGCCACAAGTTGCTGACCCCTGAGCCAGTGGAACAGTTTGCCTTTAGACTTTGTGGGTGCTACATCACTGGAGGCTTTTAAGAAAAGACTAAATAGCCACCTGTCTGAAATGGTATAGGATCTCCTGCTTGTGCAGGGGGTTGGACTACAAGACCTCCGGGGTCCCTTCCAACTCTCTGATTCGGATTCTAACTCAGCAAATATGCTGAGTTCAACCTAACACCAGAGCTGGTATTCAGCCGGTTCGGATCGGTTCGCCCGAACCGGTTGCGGAAATCATGGGTGGACCAGTCCTCCCCACCCCTAAACACACACACACTGGCTCTATGCCATTCTATTTAGACACGTTTTTGAGGCCGGGTGCATGCACGGAAGGCGCCACGCACGTGAGCAAAGCTCATGAGCGGAAGGCAGGCACGTGTGCGAACCGGCGCTCGTGCGGCGAACCAGTAGTAACATAATGTGCAACCTACCACTGCTTAACACCACAAGCTATTGCCCCGTAATCTCCCCGTTGGTGTCATGCCGTGGCATCCGGATCCAGCTGCAGCAGGGTATATTGGCTGAATTGTGCAGCCGTCCCTCAGCCAATGTGACCACCGACCCGTGAAGAGGAGTGCGACTCGAGGTTCGCCCTTTGATTAGGAAGTCCTCGTTCACCCCTGCCTTGCCTGGCACCTGCCAGAGTTTCATCGGGAGAGAAAACCAGCTGAAACTGGAAACTCTTTAATTGGCACCCAAGACCAACCCGGTTTATTTTGCCATCCAGGACTGAAAAAGGAAATGACCCACTCTCTCTCACATACACACCCCCGGCTGTCTCCTCCAGAGTCAACAGTCCAAAGAATCTTTTTTGCAAACAAGTTGTTTTGCCAAATCAAGGATCTGACCGTTCCTTTTTTTCCCCCCTGTATTTATTTACTGCTCTGATCGCCGTCAAGGCTTGCATCGCTGGCCTTCATAAATCAGGGGACAAACAAAATTGCCACCCAAAAAGAAACAGAATTACAATAACAACGAAAACCCAAACGTATCTTGACCCTGGGAACGGCGGCTTGCAATTCAGGAGATGCTCCCATGCCGGAGGGGGGGGGGGAAATCTCTTATGATCCGCTGAGCTGCTTAATTGCAATTCACAAAATAATCTACAGCGGCCTGGGAGGGATTTAGCACCAAAACGGTGCCTGGGATTATACAGCCTGTGAATGAATCCATTTTCGGAGTCCCTGCAATAATGCACGAATCATCAATCGAGCTAATAGGCAGGGCTTGTCCAAGATGCTAAATTTTGAGGAAACTAATCCAAGTTGAAACTAACCAAGCTTAGCAGGCTATGCGAATGCAGCTGCCAGTCGTTCAATAATCTGGATAAGCAGATCGGGCGAGCGGGGGTGCTGGTGGCTCGGATGCCCTCTCATCGCTAAGCCCCAGGTTCACCTTTCTGAAATGCATTTTCTGATCAATTCCTTCTCTGCTCTTCTGCCGATAGCAGCTTTTGCGTGGAAAAATAAACTCAGGAGATTTAAAAGCAAGATCGTCGCATCCGTGCTGTCAAAGTCAACGTGATCGCTTGATCATTGAAATAACGCAGCATTTAAAGCGGGGGGGGGGGGAAAGAGATGAATTACAGAATAACATGGTTAGAAGGGACCTTGGAGGTCTTCTAGTCCAACCCCCTGCTGAAGGCAGGAGACTCTATACCCGTGATGGCAAAACTATGGCACGTGTGCCAGAGGTGGCAAGCAGAATGCTCTCTGTGGGCACGCACGCCATCGCCAGCTGCTCTTTCCGGGCGCCGGAGAGCCTGAAAACAGCCTGAAAATGGCCAAAAAACAGCCTGAAAACAGCCCAGAAAATGGCTAAAAAACAGGTCTGAAAATGGCCTGAAAACAGCCCAAAAAACTGAAAACAACCTGGAAAATGGCCAAAAAAACAGGCCTGAAAATGGTCACAAAATGGCTGAAAAACGGGCCTGAAAATGGCCACAAAATGGCCTGAAAACGGCCCAAAAAACAGCCTGGAAACAACCCAGAAAATGGCCCGAAAACAGCTTGAAAAATGGCCAAAAAAGAGGCCTGAAAATGGCCTGAAAACAGCCCAAAAAACAGCCTGAAAACAACCAGGAAAATGGCCAAAAAACAGGCCTGAAAATGGCCACAAAATGGCTGAAAAACAGGCCTCAAAATGGCCACAAAATGGCCTGAAAACGGCCCAAAAAACAGCCTGGAAACAACCCAGAAAATGGCCTGAAAACAGCTTGAAAAACAGCCAAAAAACAGACCTGAAAATGGCCCAAAAAACAGCCAAAAAACAAGCCTGAAAAAGGCCACAAAATGGCTGAAAAACAGGCCTGAAAATGGCCACAAAATGGCCTGAAAACGGCCCAAAAAACAGCCTGGAAACAACCCAGAAAATGGCCCGAAAACAGCTTGAAAAACAGCCAAAAACCAGGCCTGAAAATGGCCCAAAAAACAGCCAAAAACCAGGCCTGAAAACAACCCGGAAAATGGCCAAAAAACAAGCCTGTAAATGGCCACAAAATGGCCTGAAAATGGCCCAAAAAAACAGCCTGGAAACAACCCAGAAAATGGCCCGAAAACAGCTTGAAAAATGGCCAAAAAACAGCCAAAAAAACAGGCCTGAAAACAACCCGGAAAATGGCCAAAAAACAGGCCTGAAAATGGCCACAAAATGGCTGAAAACAACCCAGAAAATGGCCACAAAACAGCCCGAAAAAACAGCCAAAAAACAGGCATGCGCACCCCGCCTTGCTGGCCTTCAGGTTCCCGGTGCTCACACACATGCACACACATGCATGAGATTTCCGGTTTGGGCATTCACTGCTCTATACCATTTCAGACAAATAGCTGTCCAGTCTCTTCTTAAAAGCCTCCAAGATTGGAGCACCCACGACTTCCGCAGGCAAGTTGTCCCACTGTTTGTACTCACTGTCTGGAAATTTCTCCTTAGTTCTAGGTTGGATTTCTCTTTAATGATCATCCCGCCGTTGATTCAATTAACAATGGCAAGAATGGTCATAAAATTGGGCAGGATAACGCCACCCTGCTTACCACTTGTAGTCGTAAGTCGAGGACTCCTGTAGGACCGGATCTAAGACAGCTGCTGCAAAACATCTGGGCTTCTCCATCTCGGTCCAGCAGACAGTTGCGGGGAATTCTGGGAGTTGAAGTTAACAGATCTTAACACATTTCTTGCCTACACTTATTTATTTATATCCCACCTTTATTATTTGTGGGGGCAATAAACTGACTTTGTATAAAATATACAAAAGTATGAAGGCTATTGCTTAATGCCTTGTAAGCCGCCCTGAGTCTCCGGAGAAGGGCGACATATAAATCAAAATAAAATAAAATAAAATAAATAAATAAAATTATTTTTACAAAGAGCCCTGGTAGTACAGTGGTCTAAGGCACCCTGTTATTAAGCTGGTCATTAAGACCAGCTGCCTGCAATTACTGCAGGTTCGAATCTCGCCAAGGCTCAAGGTTGACTCAGCCTTCCATCCTTTCTAAGGTAGGTAAATTGAGGACCCAGTTTGTGGGGGCAATAAGCTGACTTTGTATAAATATACAAAAATATGAAGGCTATTGCTTAACGCCTTGTAAGCCACCTTGAGTCTCCGGAGAAGGGCGACATATAAATCAAAATAAAATAAAATAAAATAAATTGTTTTTACAAATAACTCAAAGCACTTGAGTTATCAACATGCCTTCCTCCCCCTTTTTTTCTCCACAACAACCTCCCTGTGAGGTTGGCTGGACTGAGAGAGACAGTGACTGGCTCAAAGTCACCCAGCTGGCTTTTGTGTCTAAGATGGGACTAGAACTCACCCAGCGGTGAAATCCCACCCCCGGTTCTATCCGGCTTGCTGAACCAGTAGCGCCGGGAAGCGGGAAGCGGGAAGCTCCGACCACCCGCCAGGATGTCACTAAATCCCTTTTTTAACCATCTGCGCATGCACAGAAGAGGTGTGAGCACACCCAAACCGGTAGCGAAGGTAAGTAGATTTCACCACTGAACTCACCATCTCCTGGTAATTGGTCCAAAGTCACCCAGCTGGCTTTCATCCCTAAGGCGGGATTTGAACTCGGATTCTCCTGCTTTCTAGCCTGGCGCCTTAACCACTATATGACGAACCTTTTCAGTGGTACGAAGTGCCAAAAAGGTTGCATGGAAACATTGCGCGTGCTCATGTGCGCTCATCAGGGCCATGCTCCAGAAAAGCCGAACTTCTGGGTTCTGGTGCGCATGTGTGCCCAACAATCAGCTGGTCGGCGTGCATGCACAGGCCGGTTTTTGGCACTGCTGCACGCATGAAGGACAGCTGATCATCACGCATACATGTGCATCAGAAACCCAGAACATAAGCAGGCAAGGCTGCGCATGCCGGGCGACATGGCTTCGTATGCCACTTTGTGCATGCGTGCCATAGGTTCGCCATCACGGCACTAGACCCAACTGGTCCACATCAGGGGTTGAAATTCAGCTGGTTTCTACCGGATTGCGCGATACATTAGGGCTGACTGCGCGAAGCCCCACCCACTCACCCGCGTGGACGTCATGACGTCCCTTTTTTGCGACAATTTTCAGCGCATGTGCAGACATTTGCAAATCGGTAGGGGAGGTAAATGAATTTCACCCCTGGTCCACATGTAGACCAAACTAGAACAAAGCAGTCTATAAACACTGCTGAAGTTGAGAAACACTTCGTTCTACCGGCACAGGGGGTTGGCCTAGATGACCTCTAAAATCCCTTCCAATCCGATGACTCTAGGATACTGTCAGTGCGTGTGCACCCAAATCAGCAGGGACTGTGTCAAAAGGCCAGGTGAAGGCGTCTAGAGGAAGTAGCACACAGGGCTCCGTGTGCAGGTTGATTTCCAGGGATTTTTCAGTTCCCTCCATGTGCTCAGAGCTGGCAGGAAAGGGAAGGTCGGTTGATCAATGGTTAGCCATGTTCTGACCATCCTTGGATGCAAGACAACAGGATGGACCTGGGAAAGCTGCTGCAAACTCATTAACTAGAACCGCGTGGGGAGGGAGCGTTCGCCTCCAATTAGAAGACACAAGAATTTTAAAGAAGGCGCTCCCGAGAATTTCTCCATAAATGATAAACGAAACGAAAGTTCCAGGAATGAAATGACGCATTTTGATGCATCGGCTTGCTGCGAATCTTGTATTATTAATCTCAAAGGCAGCCTGTTTGATAAAGCGTGGCTAAAAAAAATATCCTAGCTTGGCAACTTTTCTGCAAAGTAGAACGTTCCCGTCGCCAAAGCGCCAGGCCAACCGTTGGGGGCTTAGAACGAATATGCGCACCTGGCAAAAGCGAGCGCAGGAAATGGACAGCACTGACGTAGAGGTTTTCGTCTCAATTTCTCCCCAAATTAAAAGGGGGAACAACTTCGGCTGGGGGATTCTGGGAGTTGAAGTCCACCCATCTTCAAGCTACCAAGGTTGAGCAACACTGTTCTAAGGCCTTCTCGACTTCAACTCCCAGATTTCCCCAGCCAGCCATTGGCCCTCGACTTACAACCACAATGGAACCCACAATTTCTGTTGCTAAGTGAAACATTTCGGCGAGTTTTGACCTGTTTTAGGACTTTGCTTGCCGCTGCTGTTAAAAGCGAATCATTGCAAGTTAGTTCACACGGTTGTTAAGCGAATCGGGCTACCCCGTCGACTTTGCTTATTATTTATTTATTTGTTAGTTCAATTTATATGCTGCCCTCCTCCGAAGACTCAGGGCGGTTTACAATGCACTTATAGCAATAGCTTTCATTCTTTTGTATATACCTCCTTATTAGGGCTTTTGGCCCCCCTAAGCGGTGTTCTTTTTTATACAAAGTCAGCTTATTGCCCCCACAATCCGGGTCCTCATTTTACCTACCTCGGAAGGATGGAAGGCTGAGTCAACCTTGAGCCTGGTGAGATTTGAACTCGCAGTAATTGCAGGCAGCTGGCAGCTAAGTGCTACTTTAACAGCACTTAGTCCACTGCACCACCAAGGCTCTTGTCAGAAGGTCGCAAAAGGGATCACGTGACAGCCCCCCCCCGGACTCTGCGACCGTCATAAATATGAGTCAGTTGCCAAGCCTCTGAATTTTGATCACGTGACCACAGGGATGCTAACAATGGTCGCAAGTGTGAAAAACGGTCCCTTTTTTGCCAGTCCCGTTGTAACTTTGAATGGTCACGAAATGAACTGTTGCATGTTGAGTACTACCCATATTTATAATAATGATAATAATAATAATAATTTTATTTCTATACCGCCCTTCTCCCGAAGGACGGTTGCCATGTCCCGGAGTCACACAATCCCCCTTTTGTGACCGTCTCAGCAGCAAACTCAATGGGGGGTGGGGGGAAGTCAGATTCATTTAACAACCGTGTGACTCACTTAACAACTGCAGCGGTTCCCTTAACCACCGTGGCAAGAAGAGTCACAAAACGGGCTCGATTCCCTTAGCAACTGTCTTGCTTCGCCGTGGAAATACCGGGCTCCGTTGTGGTCGTAATTCGAGGACTGCCTGCGCATCGCTTTTTTGGAGTGGGGTGGGTGGGAGGAAAAAGGGCAAAGCTGGGCAAATTACAGGACGGGCCAAAAAATGACATAAACACACACAGATGCACAAACGCACACACATACCCTGCCTTCTCCATGGCTGTTGTCCTACCTGCTTCCCATGCCAGGGGGTGCCCGGTCAGCCGCAGCTTCCTGATGGCCATTCATTAATCCAACCTGCCCTCTCCGTTTCCTCTCCTTGCTTATAAAAAGGGGTCCTTTCCTTGGCAGTAAGGAAAAAGACAGAAAAACCGGACAGAGATGGCTCCAGCGAAGGGACAACAACGCCGCCTCTCCCTGTGCCCAGGGCCTCCCGTGGCCACCATCCCCTTCGGGGACCTGCTGGAGGAGGTTGGCAGCATGGGAACCTTCCAGATTTTCTCAGTCTTCTTCCTCTCGTTGCCCGTCCTGTTCCTGGCCAGCCACAACCTGGTGCAGAACTTCAGCGCGGCCACCCCAGAGCACGGGTGCAGGCTGGCGCAGCCGGGCAACCTCTCCCAGCAAGAGAATCTGGTGCCGCTCGGGCAAGACCTGAAGCCGGACAGTTGCCAGCGCTTCGCGGGGTGGTTGGTGCCCGACACCAACGACACAGCGGGCAGGGAGGTGGGACTGGAATCCTGCCTTGACGGATGGCAGTATGACCACAGCACCTTCGCTTCCACCATCGTGACGGAGGTATGTTCGGAGGTCACCTCCGGCTCCTTTTATTTACTTATTTTTTTGTTTGTTTATTTACTCATTTAATCAGTCAGTCAGTCAATCTATATGGCCGTGATGGTGAACCTATGGCACGCGTGCCACAGGTGGCACGCGTAGCCATATCAGTGGGCACGTGAGCTCAGCTCTGGCGCGCATGCGTGCCAGCCAGCTGATTTTCGGGCCTTCTGGGCCCAACAGAAATAGGGAAACAGGCTGTTTCCTGCCTCTGGAGGGCCTCCGGAGGGGTGGGGAAGGCCGTTTTCGCCCTCCCCAGACTCCTAGAAAGGCTCTAGAGCCAGATGAGAAAGAAAAATGGGCCTATCAGGCCATCGCGTGCCAGGAGCCGGGGGGGGGGAGCGTGGTGGGGGTCATGCATGTATGCGTGGGGGTTGGGTGCATAGAATTATGGGTGTGGGCACGCGTACGCGTGTCCCCCCCGCCCCCTCTCCTGGCACGCGGTGGCAAAAAGGTTAGCCATCACTGCTATATGGCATATCCTACATGGGCTTGCAATATGTACCTAGATTTTTTAAAAAACAATAAAACATGAATATTAAAAAGATCTATGTTCAGATACCAATCATCATCTTCATTTAACGACCCCATTATCCCTTGCGGGGTGGAGTCTGGGCAACTGAATGGAGCTATCAGAATGTTTACTGGCCGGATGCCCTTTCTGTCGCCAGTGCGGAGTTTTGTGCAGCAGATCTATTCTCATTGTGCCCAGAGAGAGAAATATCTGCCTCTACCTAGGATCAAACTCACAGCCTCCTGATTGTGAGGCGAGAGCTCCACGTCTAGGCCACTGCACCACTCTTACATTCAGATACCAATGTCTAGGGCACGGCAATCGGAGGTGGGTTTCAACAGGTTCTGACCAGTTCTGGAGAACCGGTAGCAGAAATTTTGAGTAGTTCAGAGAACCGGTAGTAAAAATTCTGACTGGCCCCTCGTACATCTCTTCTCTGCCTCCCGAGTCCCAGCTGATCGGGAGGAAATGGGGATTTTGCAGTAACCTTCCCCTGGAGTGGGGTGGGAATGGAGATTTTACAGTATCTTTCCCCTGCCACGCCCACCAAGCCACGCCCACCAAGCCACACCCACAGAACCCACCACTGTAGGCAATCTACCCATTGAAGCTCAACATCATTTATATGAAAAAAAAATCTGATACTGGACTGGTATAGTTAGTCTTACGGCCACAATAGAGCCCATGATTTCTGCTGTGTGAAACATTTGTGAACTGAGCTTTGCCCCCATTTTACGACCTGTCAGGCTACCGTTGCTAAGTGAATCACCGCAATTATTAAGTTAGTCACACGTTGTTAAGTGAAACTGGCTTCCCGATTGACTTTGCTTGTCGGAGGGTCACAAAAGTTGGATCACGTGACCCCCCAGGACACTGTAACCCGTCATAAATATGAGCATCTGAATTTTGATTACGTGACTGTGCGGATGTTGCAACAGTCGTAAGTGGGAAAAACGGTCATAACTCACTTGTTTCAGTACCGTTGTAACTTGGGTCATTAAACTAACTGTTGTAAGTCGAGGATACCTATATATGCCCTCAGTTTATGATGTAGGTCAGTGATGGCTAAGCTTTTTCTCGTGTGCTGAAAGCGCGTGTATGTATGCCGGCACCCATAATGCAATGTGCCCCCTCTGCGCACGACCCCCGCCCCTCCGTTTTGTGCCTAGCAGGCCTCCCTGCAGCCTCCTGGGCCCAAAAATGGGCCTGGGGGCACATTGCACCCTCTACGTTCCCCCCACTCCCGTCTATGTGTGCACGATGCCCGCCCCCCAGTGGTGGGTTGTCCCCGGTTCGGACCGGTTCGCAAGAACCGGTAGTAAAAGTGGCAGGAGGCTCCGCCCACCACCCCAGATGTTGTCATCTTCACATGCACGATCCCGCTGCGAACCGGTAGTAAAGGTAAGTAGAACCCACCCCTGCCGTCCCCCCACATGCTTGTGCAACTCCCCTGCGCATGTGCGTGCGTCTCCCGCATGTGCCCCGCGCATCCTGAAAATCAGCTGGCCGGCGGGAGGCACGCTCGTGCAAGCGTGAAGGCCCGGATGAGGGCTCTGCGTCGGAGGCAGAGATGGGGCCGGGGCCATTGGGGAGTGATGTGTGGACTTCGGAGCCTCCAGAGGCTGACAGTAGAGAGACAGGAACAGGAGGAGCCTGTTCCTAGTGCATGTATGAGAAGAGCTGCCAAGAGGCAGGAGCAGCTCAAGCAAAGAGGACGACTCAGGAGTAAGGCCAAGAGATGATTGGCCCCTCCCATAAGGCTTAAAAGACCAGCAACGGCTCTTGGGCTGTTTGTTGGAAAACAACCGTTGAGAGAATTGGTTTTTGTTTCACTGTATTCATTTCTTGTCGGCGTCTTCTGTTCCTGAACTGTTGCCAAGAGAAGCCTTTGGCAGTTTGCCTAATTATCCCAAGGTCGGTGATAAACTATGGAATGGTGTTTTGAAGAATTTGCTTTCATTTAGTTTGGAGGACGCTGAGAATGAGTTAATTCTCAGCTGTTCTAATAAAGTCTGTCTGTTTTCGAACTGTTTGTATTTAATACTAACTACTTGGGTCACAACACCCGCCAGCCCCGATCCGTGGAAAAACGGTCTTCCACGTAACCAGTCCTCGGTGCCAAAAAGACTGGGGACCACTGATCTACAGTTTGACGTGGGAACTCTCTCAATCTCTCTGTCACATGTACAAATAAACACACACACATACAGACACGCTGCAAACGCCCAAGTGGAGGAATTATGAACTTTACCGAAGTTATCCAATTCTCCGTGCAATGCCCTAAAGGCCTTGGTCCCCAACCTTTCTGCAGCTCTCTCTTCTTCTGTGTCCTTGCAGTGGGACCTGGTCTGCAACCTACAGCCCCTGAAGAGCCTGGCCCAATCCCTCTTCATGGCAGGGGTCCTGGTGGGGGCCTTCGTCTTGGGAGACCTCTCGGACAGGTAAGAAGCTTCAGGCGGCCGAAGGAAAATTCCGCAAGCCAAGAAAATGGGGGGGGGGGGCTGCCCGATCCAGAGAGGGACATACAAATCGCAGAATTCTGCAAAGGCAAGAATTCTACAAATAAAAGAGTGCATTTTAGGCGGTCTGAACCTTGCAGCTGAGCGTATTTCTCTCTCTTGTTATTTATTTATATCCCGCCTCTATTATTTTTACGAATAAGGCAGCGAAAATGTCCGACGTATATCTAACACACCTTCATCCTCCTATTTTCCCCACAACAACCTTGCGAGATGGGCTGGGCTGAGAGGGAAAGATGGGCCCATAGAATCATAGAGGTGGAAGGGACCTTGGAGATCTTCTAGTAGCCCAACGCCCCCTGCCCAAGGCAAGAGTTCTTTTACCCTCCCAAAGTCACCCAGCCAGTTGTTCCTGTCTAGGACTAGAACT